>BSBK01002612.1:765000-1515000 GCA_027943335.1 Chamaecyparis obtusa | reverse complement strand
CTTTCTTATATACATATACTTTACTACTCTTCTTTCTTCTTCTTCTTTTTTTAAAATTTTCTTTTTCTTTTTCTCTTCTTCTCATTCATTTTTTTAATTTTCCTCTGCTCTTCTTCTCCCCCTTTGACATCAATGCAAAGGTACTTACAAAACTTCAAAATTTTAAGCATTTATGACTTAGTGCTTACTCACCAGATTCAGAATGTCTTGGAAGGAGTCTTCCAAGGTCTTCAGTTCATCATTCCATGACTTAATCACTAGTTCACTAACATGGATCAGTCCATTCAATGCATAAGATGCGGTCTCTTCTGCCTTCAACTCAGTGGGTACAAAGTTCATTGATTTCTTAATCTTTTCTATCTCATTGAGATGAGATTCAAGAATTGATAGATTAGGAGTGATTAAACTCTTTAGAAAAAAAAATCTTTCAACTACTCTCCCTTTCTCTGTATCCAAGACATTTACTTTGTCCAAAATCTTGGATGTCTTATTATCTATTTCTAACACAGTTTGTGACGAGGGTCCCACAAATATCCATCATGCTATCCAATGTAGACTTGTCCTTGGCTATGATGTCCTCAATGTTCTTTATGTGTCTAATAGAATTGAGTGCAATAACTATACAACTTTCATCCTTGTGCCACAAAAATTTTGGCCTTAATTGTGATTTCTTTCAGAATGCCCAAGTCCCATGAGATGGATTGGAAAACTTCCTTTAGCTTCTTTTCTAGGTATCTCTTCTCAGCCTTTTCCTGTGTGATCTTCAACAATGACTCAAAATGGTTGTCAAATTTGTCTAGTGCCATGTTCAAGTTCTCCGCATCATCCTTTCCTTGAAATGTAAGATGTGTAGGGAATATTTTATTTATAGTTTCTACTACCCTAGCGATCACCTTAACCTTCTTATCCCTTTTTTTTTCTAACCTCTCTTTTGCCTTAGCAAATGCCATGAAGGATAATCTCATGAGTTCATCCTCATCCATACTTTCCATATCAGTGCTTACTATTTTGGCCATACTTTCCAACAATAGGATGGAGGAGGTGTTTAGGTTCTTATTTGAGCTCAACTCTTACCTCTTCTTCTTTTTCTGCTCCTATTTCTTGTTCTTCCTCTTGCTATTTTTCCTTCTCTTGTTCTTTCTCTTCCTATTTTCCTTCTTTTTGTTCTTCCTCTTTCTGTCCTTCCTCTTCTATTGTCATCGCACTATCCAGATTTCCTTGAAAAGGATCATTTATATCAAGTGAGGTGTCAAGTGATATAGGCACACTAGTAACAAAGAAGTCTGGTTTCTTGTCGACTTCGCTTCCTTCTATTCTCTTCTCAGTTGTCTTGGAACTTTCTCCCATTCCCAAAGGTGTAGGCTTGGTGGATTTTGGAGGTGAAGTCTTCTAAAGCATGTCGCTCATAATAATTTAATCTAATGCCTTTTGTGTGTCTTTAATTACCTCATCATATTTTCTTTCCATAATCTTTACTAGTATGGCCTTAGTTCTCAATAGAAGTTTGAGTTCCTTAATTATTCTCTCCCTTTCCTGTATGGAAACTAAAGGCAACATGTCTTCAATTTCTTTATTTCTTATTATTTAATCCTCTGAATGTGCTAACTATTTTCTGATTTCCAACTTGTTATACAAGTCTTTAGGAATACTACCTTCAATCTCTAACAAATTCTTCATATAAGCTAACAAGTGCTCAATCACTATATCTTTAATCACTGATTGATTTTCAGAGTCATACCTCTCATAGTACATGTTTAGTGTCTTTAAATTTCCATCTTTTATTATTATTTTTTGCATTATTTTGATATCTGATTTCCATAGGTTTTCTTCCTTCTTCTATTCTACTTTCTCTTCTTTCTTCTCTATCACCTTTTCCTCTTTTATCTTTTCTTCTATCTCTACCTTTTGTTTCTTAGGGCTAATAGGTATGTTTGATCTTTTAGATCTCCTAGGAGTGCTTGCAGGTGTATCCTCTTGTGCTATCTTCTCGGGAGTGATTGATAAATCAATTACATCAAAATTTTTACTTACTATCTTTTCTGCTTCAGGAGAAGGTGCTTTAATCCTCATGCTAGATGACCCTTCTTTCATCTTAGTTCTTACTTCCTTTAGTTGTTCCTTTGTGATTCCTACCTTCACTGCTATATCATCAACCATCTTTTCTATTTTCCTCTTCCTTGTTCCTTTAGTGTGTTCCTCTCTAACCTTTGCTAAATTTTCAAAGTAAGTTCCCCATCTTTCTTCAAATGTATCTATTTCAAATGCTAGCACATGTTAAATTTGCATTATAAGAACCTCATAACTAACCTCGTACCCCATAGGGTAGCACCATTTCTTCCTAGGCTCAATTGCTTCAAAACATACACAATCAGTTTCAACCATAAAATAGATTGTGTCCTTGTATTTCTCAACTAAATCCTTAGGAATCCTATATCTCTCCTTCATTTTCCTTTGAAAAATATTAATCATTACAAACAATTCACCATCTACCCAGTCTTTGTTCTATCTCTGGTAGATTTCTGATATTTGTATACCAGTAGGTATACTTTCCATCCATGCTCTAGGGTTTATTCTAGGAAATTTGTGCTCAATATAAATCTACATGTGAATCATGAGTGAACCAAATCTGAATGCTTTTGACTTATCCTTCTTAATAATCCTCACATTCTCCAAGAATTATTGTGCTAGGATCTCACATAGGTTGTATCTAGTGTTTTCTTTTACCATTCTGTAAGCCATCATGATTACCCCTACTGATACAGAATTAGGTCTGCTACTGTAATATAACTTATATCCTAGTAGCATTTCTACTAGTCTCACATCTTGCTGAAATATATCATTTACAATCATCACTCATTTGTCCCATTTGGAATGTGTTACGGTCTCAACTTGTTTCTTGATTTTTTCCTCTACCACAAGGAGGGCTCCAGTGTTGTATAATCTAGTTATTTCATGAATCAACTGGCTACATATCTTTACATACTACTCTCCTATCCAGATGAATTGATCATGGATTCTACTTAGTATAATTTTGAACCATTCAATCTCACAGAACTCATTTAGGAGGGTTAGCTTTATGATTGATTGATCTTCTAAGTGTTTGAATTCTTCCTTCATTTTCCCATCATACTCTATCATCTCATCTATCTCCCTATAGATTTTTGCATCCCCTATGGTCTCATACTTACAATCAATGTAAGCCCTAATATCTTCTACGTGAAGGACATCGTGTGGGATTTTAAAAAATGTTCCTTCTGGATCATCCTCACAAGACTTAAATGAGTGCCTCTAAAACTTATACCTTGGTCTATCAACAACATCATATATGACAGGTGCATCCATAGCTTCTAATAGAGTATATGATCTAAATACCTTTAATACGCCAAGATCCCCTCACTCTTTTCTTGGTGAGCTTTTGGATCTAATTCCTATTTTTGATTGTTAGTCTAATTCAGTAGTAAAGCATGTCCTAGCATTCTTTAGATTCATTGTAAAATATCAGATTTTTGAGGAGGATGTTAGTATAATGTTTTTTGGGAGATCCCTCAAGGGGGTTGCATCTGATTGGTATCTAAATTTACCCCCAAAATGCATCTCTTCTTTGACTAAGTTCAAGTGGTTGTTCTTAGAAAAGTTTGCTGATGATGATGAATGGAATAAGTTGCAATGGGACTTTTGCTTTGATCAATCACACAATGTGGTTTCTAGGTGGATGATGTTTTTCTTAACTCTACTCTTCTTGGACATTACTTATCAAATGATGAAGAAATGATGTGCTTCAAGGTCTTTTATCCACCGCAAGGTGAGTAAATGCATTTATCATAGTTAGCTAAACTTTGCACATTGTCCAGTCAAACATAGATCTCGTGCTCATAGGATATGAATCTCCAAGTGTTTCAATCATAGATATAGACTCCATGATGTCTTTATACACCATATCTAAGCTTGCATGAGCTTATTCTACATAATCAGGGGCTAGATATAATATTTTGTCTGCATCCAATTCTCCCCCTAAGGCCATGCTCAGCCTTTTAGGTCAATGTAGCAATGTTAACATCTTATGAAGACACAGTAGCATCTATTGTCTCTCCCTAAACCAAAGCCTTATTGAAATCTTTTACCTTCCATATCTTCCCATCATCTTCATCTATTGGTTTCTTGGAATGATTCTTGAACTCATCTATGTATTCATTAAGACTTTTACCACTATCACCAATATTCTTCTTTACAACCATAGGAGGTGGTCCTCATCTTTTTTCCATTCCATTATACCTGCATAACTTTTCTATGTGTCCTAAGTTGTTGCATTTGAAACATGTAGGTGGTCTTCTATCCTAATTAACCTACAACTTACAATACCTTGCAGTATGCCCAAGGTTATTGCATTTGTAGCATGTGATCTTTGCTATTGATTCTTCTATGATGTAATCTTTCTTATTTCTTGACTGGTCAGGTTTTCTACATTCTTCTTTCTTATGTCCATATGCATAACAGTTATAATAATAACTAGTAAAGGGTTTGAAAGGACCTTTACTTCTATAATCTCTTTTCATGTGTCCAAGTTTGTTGCATCCATAACATCTACCTCCGAAAGGTCTAGTATGATCTCTAGGTCTCTCCAGAGTAGTTTATTTCTTCAATCATTGCTTCATGTGATTCTTCACAAGTCTTAAAACATTCTCCTTCATTGTATCCTATTCTATTCATGTCTCCTTTAGGTTTCTATCTCTCTCTTTGTTCATTAATTTTATCACTTCTCATGTGTAACTTGGATTAAGTGAGTTCACCTTTAATGATCTAATTGTACTTTTCCAATTCTAGGCATTTGTCCTTGTAGTGATCAAGTTCTATCTGCATCTCTCCTATCTGTATGTTCGCTTATTTTAGAGTCTCTTCAACTTTGTATCTTGCATCCTTTTTATGTTGAATCTCTTTAATCATTAGAAGATTATTTTTTTTTTTTCTTTCTCTAGCTTCTTTACTTGGTTTGATGTATCATTGTCTGAATCCTCCTTGGTCTTTTCCATAAGATCTTGTCTCTGACTTCTTGAAATTTCAAGTTGTTCCTTTAGTTTCTTGATAAAACCTTCTGCTCTTCTTAATTTGAATTTCAAATCACCATTCTCAGCCTTTTATTTGTCCAGATCATCAAGTGCTACTTCAAAGTTCTCTTGTAAAATTTTTGAATCCATTATGATCTCCCTTAAGCTGTTAGGCTTTCTCTCCAAGGGCCAATAGCTCTGATACCAATTGTTAGGATTAAGTAATTCTAAGAGGGGGGTGAATCAATATTACATCACTTCATTAAACTGAAACCAATTGCAAATAAACCATATTAGTGCTGAAATGAAAAGAACATAAGAACAAAACACATAACTCATAACACCATTATTTTTTTTTCGAGAAAAACCTAGCCAAGGGAAAACCCTGGTGGGGATGGTACCCACAACTATGTACTAAAATATAAAATCCCTATTAGGAGATCTAGCCCTCTTAGGAGTTGAGTATTACATAGTATATTTCCTTGTTAGATGAATGTCAACCCTATTAAAGGTATACAAAAACCATGTTAAAGGTATAGTGAGCTTACAGCTCTTACAATAATTTAGTTACAAAAAGTAATCTTCAAGAGTGAACAATACAAGCATCTTCTATGCTTTGATAGTTCCAGTTATAGCTCTTTGTCAATCTCTGATCTTGCATCTACTACCAACCATTATTGATATCCCAAATTTGCATCCATATCTCATACATATCTTTCACACTTATCTCTTCCACAAAACACTATTTACTTGTATCTATTATGTCATCTAGTCAGCTGTCAAATACAACACAAAACATAATAATTATTTATACAAATGATAAATACTGAGTCAAAAATATTATATCACGAAAGTGTTGGCAATATACAATATTTATTTAACTTAGCACATCTCCATTCCATCTAGCATTGCCTTAATCATCGTGACTGTTCATATGCCATGTTTCAATGTTCCTGTATCTTCGCATACCTTCATATTACTGTAACTTACTGATATCAATACCAAAACATGTGTGAGTGGATTCAGCACAGATGGCATTTAGGAGTGAGAGTGGGAGTGGATCCAGCATAGGCGAGTAGGGATGGCATTTGCATGGTTGCAAGAAATCATTGCCATCACAGAGCCACATGTTCAACCAGTTCTATCAGTCTAGGGGTTTTACCCCATCATTTGACCATGACAGTGGTTGGAAGTGCCCTCTACCATCACAAAGTCAAATGTTTGCTAATTTTTACCACAATAGGGATCTGCAACACAATAGCTCTCTGCATCACCTTCAGGTCCCTTCTCATGATCATTCAGTCTCAACTTTGGGTTCTCAACAGAATCAAATAGCTTCCAACAAGGTTTTTTAGAATCAACACAATAGTAATAGGGGTTTTCAGACATTTCCCTTTGCCCAGAGAAACACTAATAAATCTATTACATTTCCTCCACAAGGTGTACCAGAGCTTATGAAGATTTTCAGAGGAAAAGTGACAGTTCAACCTGTGAAACCTTTCTTTGTTAACCCCAGGTTTCATGTTCAATTTTGAACACATCAAA
Source organism: Chamaecyparis obtusa (assembly GCA_027943335.1). Classification (NCBI taxonomy): domain Eukaryota; kingdom Viridiplantae; phylum Streptophyta; class Pinopsida; order Cupressales; family Cupressaceae; genus Chamaecyparis; species Chamaecyparis obtusa. Next base: position 1,508,413 of record BSBK01002612.1, on the reverse strand, counting down.
AGCATGCTATGACTCAGGGGGAGATGACTTCTCATGTTGCATGTCAAGGAAAGTCTCTTTCAATAGGGGTTTCTTCTTTTATTATAGAAAATCCTCCTAAATTTAATGGGATCTCCTCTTATGTGACTGGAGAATCGACTAGACAGGCTGATTTGGGTCATAGGCCTCCCTCTATTCATATCCCCCTACCTTTTGGTGGGCGGCAGTTCAAAAATCCAAATGGGTGGGAAAAAAAATTTCAAATTCTTCCTGGTCATGGAAAAATAGACTGACAGGGTTTCATGGTGCTCGGATTTGTAAAAAACAACTAATATTTGACATATGTGAAGGTACTCCACCTGGCTCCCCAGTGATTATCAAACCCCCATTGGGTGGACTCAAGGATCATGTGACCTCTGACAAGGATCAACAACAACAAAATGGAGTGATTCCTCATGTAGCCAGTCAGGAGATAAAGTTTAGAGCACCCTTCAAACCAAAGGAATCAAAATAGATTTGGAAGGCCAAGCATACGAAGCCATTTCCTAACTCCAATTTGGTTACTCTATGAGAGCATATGCTGTAGGATCAAATTCATTTGCTTTAGAACACAGCCCTGATTGGTAAGCTTTCTAAGACCTCTTTAGTATTTTTAGATATTAAGGCTTGGGCCTTTCAAGCATGGAGAGGGTTGAAGGATATCTTCCTTTTAGATTTAGTCTCGGGTTTCTTTGTTGCTCTCTTCAAATATTCAAATTTTAGGGATTCCATCCATAAAAATAAGGCCTAGTTTTGTCAAGGTTTGGGAGTATTCACCATGATTTAGACCCCTAACTTTAAACCTAAGTCTAAGGCTTGCCTATTTTTTCCCTATTGGGTGGCTTTTCCTTTATTTCCATTAGAATACATGGATGTGGACATTGTGGAGATCCTTGCTAATAAATTAGGTATCTTCATCAAAAATGATCTTATCCCATTTGAGCTCCCTCATTATGACGCAAGAGTTTGTGTACTCTTAAATGCCTCCAAAGCATTGTCGAATCAGATAGAAATTCATTCCAAATGGGGGACCTGGACCCAATGCATTGCAATACAAAATGAGGAAATTATTCATAATTCACAAAATCACTTGGGGCATTTTACATTCCAATGCAATCCACATTCTCATTCTGGGATGGTTGTCTATTCAGACCATTGTAGTGACCCTACTATTTGCACAAAGTCGGGTATTTCTCAAGTTGTGCAGAATTTAGATCTCAAAGACATCACATTATATTGTTCCCATCCATCCCCAAGCCTCTTGCAAATGGTTATTCATTTCTATAATATGTTCATCTTCTTCCTTTGCTCATTAAGATGTCTATTCTTGATTGAGTATTATTCCCCAAGCCAGCAGCCTCGATGTCTTCCAGATATCATTGATTTCCAAAGTGTTCATGTAGATCACTCCAGGCTAGATGTTACTTCAATTGTTCATCTCTTAATGTTCTAAGATCACCCAGTTCATATTACAGATATGAATTCAATTTTCCACGCTAATGTTGTTATTGAACTTAAGGCACAAGCCTTCAATGATATTGTGATTTCAGATCTTGCTATGTCAATTATCAATGCAACCAACCCCAAGGAAAGTTCCCTCTACTCATAATTGTGATAATTGTGACAATAGAGATATGGTCGCCTTTGAAGAAGGCAAGCATGATCAACAGTTATGTAATTCTAATACCTACTCTTTTCATTCTGAAGTCGAGCAAATTCCAAATGCAAATCAGGAGTTCACAGTTCCCAAAGGCTTTGAGAATCTTTTAGATGATTTTTCTGAGGACCTTCAGGAAATAGATCAGCATATTCCTCTTCAATCTTCCCCCTTCAATAATAGGAATAAAGTGAATACTAGGGATTGGGAAAATGATAATATATTGATGAATCTTAATACAAAACAGGTTACCAGAGGATTTGATCACAATGTGATTCTATCTATTGAGCAATCCCCTTCTCAAATAACTATTTCTAGCAAGACCCCCAAAAAGAGAGGGAGAAAACCCAAGAGTGAAAAAATTAAAGCAGAAATAGCAGATGGCATTCAATCCACTCTGGATGGGAAATTCACACCATCTAAACATTTTACGAGGAGAACTAAGGGTTCTCCTTGTCAACAATGAAGATCACTTCCTAGAATGTTAGAGGCTTAAATGCCTCTAACAAAAGAGGTAGAATCAAGTTAGAACTTGATTTTATGGCAATAGATATTATTATGCTATAGGAAACAAAGTTATCTCAAGAGAATTATGAAAAAACTATTAATAAGTGGGCACAGTGGAAATCAGTTCATAGACAAGGAAATGAAACCTCAGGGGGTCTCGCAGTCTTATGGGATCCTAAGGTTATCCAATGTCAGCTCTTAGATCAGCAAGATAACTAGCAACTATTAAATATTGCATGGTTTGACCTTTCCTTCAATTTGCTAAACATTTATGGTCCCACATCAACACAGGACAAGTTAAGGTTGTGGCAGAAATTGACACACATAATTCAGTCTCAAAATAACTCCCTCACCCTATTGGGGGGGGGACTTCAATGCTATATTAAAACAATTAGAAAAACAAGGTGGAATATGCCCTCCTTTGAAGACTGTACAAGATTTCTCTAACTTTCTACAAGATAATAATCTTATGGACATTGAACCTAATAATGGTTCCTTTACATGGACCAATAAAAGAGCTAATTTCTCTCAAATAGCAATTAGATTGGATAGGTTCCTTGTCTCTCAGGATTTGAATATTTCAAACATTACCTTTCAGTCTCAAATTATGGCTTGTCCAGGCTCAGATCATTTTCCCATTACCATTCAGTTAGTCTCTCCTTCAGTTTCTCAAGGTTTTCAGCATCAACCATCCTTTAAATTTGAAAGGATGTGGCTCCATCATCCTCAATTTCTACCTTTTCTCAAACAATGGTGGGTTAATGTTCCATTATGTTTTGGATCCAAAATGTACCAGTTTTCTTCTAAAATGAAGAGTGTTAAAAAGTAGATTAAAAAATGGAATGAGACGGTTTTCAAAAATATTTTTCAAGAAAAAGAGACAGTTAAGAATCAACTGCAGGAAATTTTGGATCACACAATCAAGAATGGTATGGATAATGATAATTTCATCAAACAAAACAAGCTTCAAAAAGAATGGGAAGAACTTTGTCAAAGAGAAGAGATTTATTGGAGTCAAAAGTCTTGGGCGTTGTGGCTAAAAGAGGGTGATAAGAACACTAAATATTTTCATGCCTCTGCTAAGAATAAGACAGCAACTAATCGTATCTTTAACATCAATAATGTAGAAAATGGTCATCCAATTACAAATGCTTAGGGGATTCAAGAGGAAGGCGTCAAATTCTTCAAAGGTCTATTAGCTCCTCATGTCTTTCCAGTTGTTCATGATGCACAATCTCAAGATATTATCAATGCTATTCCTTCTCTTGTCTTAGAATCAGATAATTTAATATTAATGGCTCCATTCACATTGCATGAGCTTCAGAAGGTAGTTTTCTCATTGCTGTCGGATAAAGCTCCTTGTCCAGATGGTTATACAGCATTATTCTTTCAAACATGTTGGGAATTCCTAGGCTGGGAACTGCTTGGGGTAATTGAAGAATCTAGGAAAAGTAAAGCAATGCTAAAGTACTTTAATATGACCAATATAGCTATTATTCCTAAGGTTAAGTCTCCAAAGACTTTTTCAAAATTCAGGCCAATTTCATTATGTAATACCATTTACAAAATTGTCACTAAGGCTATATATTTGAGAATGCAATATCTGATCCCCAGGCTAGTCTCTCATGAACAAGGTGGTTTTGTACCAGGTAGGGAATCTATGGAAGGAGCACTAGTTTCTCATGAGGCTTTACATTCCATTAACTCATCCAGTTCTCCAAACTTCATCATTAAACTAGATATGATGAAGGCCTATGACAGATTATGTTGGGATTTCCTCCTTAAAGTTCTCCACAAATTCAGATTTTCAAGGAATTGGTGTAAATGGATCAGAGCTTGCATTTCGGGGGCATGGTTTTCAGTTATCATAAATGGGGTCCCTATTGGTTTCTTTTCTTCGACACAAGGGGTAAGACAAGGAAACCCACTCTCTTCGGTCTTGTTTATTTAATGGCAAAAGCTTTCAACAAATTCATTCATCACCAACATGTCCTTGGGCAATGACAAGGTATGAATATAGGGAATTCAGTCATATCAATTACCCATTCATTATTTGCTGATGATACACTACTTTTTGGGTCATCAACTATTGCAAAAGCTAAGTAGATCAAACATGTTTTAGATACATATACTACTATCTCTGGGCAAAAAATCAATGAGAATAAATCAAAAATTTATCTCTTCAATACAAACCATGTCATTTCCACAAGGATTGTCAATATTTTGGGTTTCTCACAAGATCTCCTTCCTTTGGTGTATCTGGGTATTCCCTTCTTTATGGGTGCAAACAAGGTGAGCTATTGGTCTCCAATTATTGAGAGGATCAAATCTAGACTTGTGGCTTGGAAAGCCAGATGGCTATCTCTTTCAAGTAAAATTCTGCTTGTCAAAACTGTTTTGTCAGCAATCCCAAATTATTACCTTTCAATTTTAAAAGCCCCCTCTTCGGTAGTGCAAATTATTTATAAGCTGATTCAAGATTTCTTATGGAGTGGAAACATCAATGGAGGAAAGAAAATACCTCTTATCTCCCTTCAAGATATGGCTCAGGTGAAATCCTTGGGTGGTGCTAGAATTCATGACCTTGTAAAAAGGAATAAAGCCTTTGGTGCCAAATTAGTTTGGAAAATGTATTCTAAACCACATAATAAATGGTGTCAAATAATGCAATATAAGTATCTAGATAATGCCTGTCCTTTAAGAGTATTCACTATTCGAGACCCTCCAAGTGGTTCAGCTTTATGGGACTTTATGATGGCTTCCAAAGACATTGTGACTAACTATATTTCATGGGAGGTTAACTCAGGCACCCAAGTTAAATTCTGGAGAGACTCTTGGAATGGTTCCCCTCCTCTTTTCAACCTAGATCCAGTGGACATCCTGATAACATCATCAGAAAATTCATGGGGTAAATATCTGATAGATTTTGTATCGGCAGTTTGTTTATTTTCCAAAAAAGTGATTTGGAAGGACCCGAGTGAGCTTCTAATTCCTCCTATGGATCAAGTTATACTTCACCAAATTCTCTCATCTCTTATGGTTTATATCTCAGGGAAAGAGGATAGACTAGTCTGGGCACCTAGACAAAATGGCTCGTATTCAATAAAAGAAGGCTATAGGATCATCCAGCAGAAAGTAACTAACAAAACACCTTCTTGAGCTTTCTCCTTTTGCTGGAACCAATTCACGCTACTGAAGGCTGGATGTTTTGCAAGGATTGCTCTATGAAAGAGAGCACTTATAAGTGATAGGCTTATGAAATTTTATATATCATAGCCTTTCAATTGTTGACTTTGTGATTAGGAACTTGAAGATGGAGACCACCTTTTCTTGAATTTCCCATTCACACAATAATGTTGGACCTTTGTTCTAGGAAAACTTCAATATTCCACACCTCTCCCAAAAAAATTGTGGGACCTCTTCCAATCTTGGCTTGATCTGTACTCCAATTCCTTTTCCTCACACCTCTGGACCTGTATCCCAGCGCTTATTGTTTGGGCTCTTTGGTGGGAGTGTAACAAAAGGATCTTTCGGTAGTGCCCTTCAAACATTGAAACTATCCTTTCTAGCATTGAAAAGTCCATCTCTGAAGTTGTCAACTCAAACTATTCTAAACACATGTGTACCCCAGCTTTGACCCAATGGGACACAATTACCCTTCTCCATTGGAAACACTTATATGTCCCCACTAGTTGGCATCATAATGTAAATACTCCTACTACAACAAATAGAGATAATGTTCATTGGACCCCCACCGGCTAATTTTGTTAAGCTTAACTTTGATGGTGCATCCAGGGGTAATCCAGGTATTTTGAGTGCAGGAGCCTACATTTGGGATCAAAATGGTGATGTCCTAGCAATTAGAACTAATCCCCTGCCTTCAGGATCAAACAACATAGCAGAAGCTCATGCCCTCTTCTTTGGTCTTGTATTGGCTAAGCAAGGTGGCTATCAGTTTATACATGTGGAAGGTGATTCCATGGTTATCATCTCTGTATGTATTAAGCAGGTGTCACACAATTGGAGGCTACCTTATATACTCCAACAAATTTGGAAACTTTTAGACTCTTTTGATGAAGTTCTCATCTCACACACCCTATGCGAAGGAAATGCACTTGCCGATTATCTATCAAATATGGGTTGTGATGGATGTTCTCTCATTGATATTAATCTGACTCATGTTATAATAATAATGAAAATCTTCAAAAATTAATTGCCAAAGATATACTAGCTTGCCGACAACAAGCATGAGATGTGTAGTACTTTATGTTAGCAAAGATTAATCACTGTTGTGTAAGATCAATAATAATCATCTCACAATTTCAATTTTGGCAGCTCGCATTTCTTGCTCCCACGATCATGGTAACAAATGGAAGGACATCCCAATTGACACAATCTGTTGATTTCCATGTGACTTTGGCATGTCATTTGTATGGCATTAGACACATCATACAGTTTATGCACGGTAATGAACACATTTCATCTTTGTGTTTATTGCTAGCTTGTGTGATCACTCCAATGGGGTGCAACTTGATCTATCTTCGCATGTGTAAGAGGATTCATAGTTCCTATTTATTTATCACTCATGTGTTCATGGTGAGTCAATTTTATTTATCTTTAGCAATTATCATGTTCTGCCCTATTTCCGCTACATTATGGATTTTTCATTTGTGAAATGCCTGAGATGCATATCTTATAACTTGATTCATGAAGCCCTTCTTTCGAGGAATTAGAGTTTTTCTTCAACTGGAGGTCTCAGAGCATCCTCTTCCTGCATTTGTAGATGACAATTTGTTAGATGTTGTCTTTATCACTCATTCTTTTGTGATTCGCAGGGCCATCCTGTAATACCTCTCCTATGGTGATACTTAGACTTTGCTGATTTGGACATTTTTATGGTTAGGACTATACATTTACATTTATGTTTTGTGAATGATGATATGATGGATATGCTCATTTATAGTTATCATTTATATATTTATGAGATTAGAAAACCATCTATTTTTATATGTTTTATGGATCTAACCCAATAATTTGAATCTAACCATTATCATGATGTTTTATGTTTCATGGATATGTGTCGGATGTGTTTTCATGACTCAGGAAAGTCGTAGTTACTCACTTAGTTGAGGTCCACATGATGTATCGATCCTGGTCATCTGCTTGCATATATCTGATTTGTATATCCATATGTATATATATGTATGTCTTCTTGGTGATGCAAGATTGCAGGTACCGGGTATCGTCTCCACCTGGCTTCACAGGTTTGAGTGATCCCTCAAAATCCTCAATCATTGTTGTTGTTACGGAGATATCACCAGGTTCCATAGGAAGAAACTTCACCTTTGATCCTTTTATCTTTAGGTGGGAAGTGTCGAGTCAGTCCCTTGTGTGGATATATTATGTGATCTCTCAGTTTACTAGGTTTTGTGGGTCTTGTAGTTAGTTTCTTGTCTTTTGTATTCATTGTGAATGAAGTTTTGAGTATAGTGGTTCTAGTTGTCTTTATGGTACGTTCAATTCTATTAGTAGATTATTGATGTGAATTTGAGGGTATGATTTAGTAATTTATCTTTATTATTAGCTACTTATGTACTAGAAGATCTTGTTAGGAACGAGTTAGTATGTGATTGAAATATGTGATTTTAATATCAATAATAATAAAGAATTTTATGGTATTATCTTTATAATATCCATAATAACAAAATGTCTATGGCAATAAAAATAAAATAAAAATAATAATAAATATTTTTAATAATAGTGGTATGTTTCACCTTGTATATATATCACTATTGCATTTTGTAAAGAATATGGATTAAGTGTGTAAATAATAATATGATTTATAATAATAATATTATGTTTGCAATAATATTTATAATAATAATAATAATATATGTACACATAGGCATATGGGTGCACACATATATTTATATAATTATTGGTGAGTAAGTAATTATTACATTCTATTAATGAATAATTAGATTAGTTAATGATATGGTTGTAAATAATAATTATTATTATTAACTTCCCTAAAGTAAAGGAAATATAAATTTGATTACGGTAATAGATTATAGTTTTATTAAAAATTTATTTATCCCTTTATGAGAATGGTTTTTACAAACTGTATTGTTAACGGATAATCGGTGGATAGTTGCATCGGTTGGAGTACTTGTGCAACTACTCCCCAATCTATATATAGGAAAGACTTCCTGTGTGAGGGGGGGGTTTGAGGAGAGTTGTTTCGAGAAGAAGATAACAAGATTAGTATTATGCTGGTAGGAATATTGTATTTGTGAGGAGAGAAATTCATCCTTCTCTGAGAGTGGCATTTGGTTATTCCCGGAAGAGGCTGGAGATTTCACCTAGGAGGATTTGAAGGAGTGCTGAAAGGGTTGAGAGGATTGGACTGGTCTTCATCAGCCGAATCTCCACAGGACTCCAGGTTGGAATTCATCCTGAGAGTTATCTCTCCTTTGTGATATGAAAAGATGAAAATCTACTTAAATGTTTCTCTGTATGTTCGTTGTTGATATAAATTACAGAATGTTGTGTTTCATATATATCATTGTCCCTGTATTAGTGATTTGAAGAGTAGGAACATGTTGAATGGATTTATTTCCTGTATTGAGTATAAATAAATATTTATGCAATTATAGGAGGCTGTAGGGTTCTTAGCATTCTCCTTGTATTTCCTCTCTTATCCAGAATGTCCATGAGTTCTTCAAGGCTTTAGAACTTATGTTTCAAACCTACCATTTCATATTTTTCTTTGCACCACTTTCTTTGCCCATATCTAGAATAGATATGTTGCATAGATAGGATGGATTGATGGGCCATTTCTGAAGGGAAACTAGGAGATCTCAAATGGGTCATGCTCAGATTAGGCAACCCTAGTTCCCATAATGCCTAGTTTTACCTGCAAGCCAAAGTTGACAGTCATATTTTGTAGTTTCTAGCATTAAGTCAGTGATGACCGAGTAAGCTAGCGATGACCAAGTAAGTCAGCGGTGACCGAGTAAGTGAGTGGTGACCGAGTAAGTTAGTAATGACCGAGTAAGCAAGTGGTGACTGAGTAAGTCAGTGATGACCGAGTAAGTCAGTGGTGACCGAGTAAGTTAGTGATGACTGAGTAAGTTAGTGGTGACTAAGTAAGTTAGTGGTGACCGAGTAAGTTAGTGGTGACCGAGAAACCATTATGTACTTTAATTTCTTATACTTTAAGTTATACTTGTATAAAGGGTTTAGGTACCTTTTGAATTGATTGGGATAGGTTTCAACTTCCTAGGAGTTAAGTTGTAACTTTTAATTTTTAGATTTTTAATAAAATTAGACTTAGTCAAATTTCAGGCTTAGTCAAATATCAGGCTTAGAATGAAGTTCATGGAACATTATCTTTTGGTATATAGAACTTTGAGTAAATCATAAATGTGTTCATTCCTTGTTTGGTAGAGGTTATGTTCAATATGTTTGGATGCCTTAATAGGGTTAGGATGTGTGTAGGAGGTAGTTTAGGGTTTAGGGTTGTCTAAGAAGATCATGACCATTCTAAACATCCTTAAACATTCCTAATTTCCCCTAAAACATCCATAAATTATTTTATTATTTTCTACTCTTTGATGTAGTCTTACGAAAGTGTTTATGATATGTTTTTACTATGTGTATGATGTGGTTGTGATATGTGGGTTAAGGGTAGAAAACCTAACGACACCTAGTGAGTGGCTCTCAGTGCGGAGCTAGGGCCCTAAGTGGCTAGTACTAGGATAACTGACTGAAGAGTTATTTTAACAAGTGATAATTTAATTAAAACTTATGGGAATGGGTTCAAACATGTAAAAAGATTAAATGTGCCTTGCCCATGCCATTAGTGCTAGTAAAGGCTATGGATGGGAGTGGGAGAAGGTGCCTATGCATAGGTACGATCGAATGGTGCTTGTCTGTATGAAAGGCATTTGATTCTGCATGTGCCTACTTGGGGGCCAGGGCCCGAAGTGGCTAGTACCAGGACAACCCAAGGGGTGAGGGCTATGTGATGACACTCACTTAGGTTGTTGCTTAGAGTTTCTACCAAGCCTTAGAACCTGTTTGGGGAAAGATTTATACTTGGGCTTTCTTTTCATTTGTTATTTGGGAAAGGTAACCCGACCCTAGGTTTGGCCTAGCTATTCCTTCTTCGTGGACCCTAGTGTTTATCTCCTAGCATGAGGGAGTGGGCCTTTGGGTGTCCACGTGGTTGGGTGGTAAACATTTTATCGAGGTATCTTTTGTGGATGCAGTGTTGAAGATTCATGCTTGCTTATGTACCAATTTTTGAAGAATAAAGGCTTTGTAATTATCTTTCATGATGTAAAGTTATTGTTACCTCCCAAGCAGAGATGAATGTAATGTAATCATTGATGTAATTCAAAATGATGTATTTGAAATGGGTAGACTTAGGAAAAAAAGGGAAAAAGGGGATGTGAACTTTATGTATAAGATGTATGTTGGAAAAGAAAATGATTTTTAGTTAAGTAGTATGATTTTAATTAGTGATGATTCAAGGAAAGGCCATTGAAGAAAAAATGTATTATTTGCAATGTATCAAATGATTTAGATGGTTCTATTTGATTTAAAGGTTATATTGCTCATAAAGAATTCTTAGGGATATAGATGATTTTAAATGGACAATTGAAATGAAAGTACTATGTACTTCTTAATAAAGAACCTTATAGTGATATGATGTAATTTGCTTTGAGAAGTATATCTTGTTTTTAGTTTACTTAATGGACTTAAATGAATCATGCATTAGATAGAAGGGAACCTTGGGAGGAAACTAAGTTTAAGTTTTGTTTGTATAATTGTTTTAAAAAAATTCAAATTTTTTTCATAAATCATTACTTGGGTTTTTCTTTTATAAAGAGAATCTTTGTTCTCTTCCCCGGTTCCCTTGCGGGGCATGACACATCCAGAGAGTAATAGGTGAGAATTTTCTTGCTCCAAAAGCCCCACAAATTCTCTTTCCATCACATTTGGCTTCAATATTTCTATCCAATTCCCTTGATGTGATGCAATCGGTCAATTTACTGATATTAATAGTGAATAAGGTTATTCACCCACAATTTAATGGGGATAATAAGCTCATGTCCGCCATTCAAAAGTATGGCCTATGGAATGGGGATGCTTTTGTGGGTGGTTTGTTCCCCCGTTATCTACTGCTAGCCTCACATGAGCACATGATGATCCTCACCTATGCTAAAAAAGCTCTCGAGCATCACAGTTACAGGATTTTTAAGAATACATTGCAAAGTATGTCTCTGGTCCTTGGCCGCAAACTTGAGTTTTCTTTAAGAAGTTTAATGAATGTGTTATTGGACCTACTTGGTACTCCCAATTCTCCTGTACATCCCCTATGGGTTCACCAAAACCCTATCACTGTAATGGAGGCTTCACAAGCTTTATCCCCTATTTTGGATCTTAACTTTCCTGCAATAGTGTGTATTCAACACACATCCTCTCAGTCTTTGCCACAAGCCACATTGCTCCAAGTCACACATCAGTGGCAATCTGATAATGAGGGTTGGGATTAATTGGTTGGTTCAGTTCCTCTGGTTGGATGGGAAGAGGCTTGCCTCCCTATAGTGGGGAATGTGTGTGTGAAAATTGTACCTGATCTGTAGACACAACACTCAGTAAAACATTAGAGGTTAGCTATAATCAAAATCGTGCAAAATTGAAAGCTATCTAACCAAGCGATTTACTGCCTTCTAATAGGTGCGAGATTAATGTTCTCAGATTGTAATCGAGATCAGTGACCTAGACGACACCTAAATGAAGGATTTGAATGCAAAAGATGGATATGAAATTGAATGCAATTAATCTATATTTTTGATATTTTCTATGCAATAAGAATGATAAAAACTGATATGATATGAATGCTATTGAAAACTGATATGCTATGCTAATCTAACAATGATATGAAATATGAATGCAAAAATAAGATTGATCTCACAAAGATGTCGATTCGCAAGAGCTTTGATTCTTCAATTCCAATTCTCCAGCGTGATTGTGCAAAATATGAGATGATTTGTGAAGAGCTAAAGCCTTAATTTATAGAAATCCAGGGCTTTGGAGGTGCATGAAAAAAAGCCATAAATCACTCAAATAACTCAACTTGATTTTTGAGTTATTTTTAAATAAAAGATAATTAACTCACAAAAACATGCAAAAGCTAAGTTTTAACTCAAAATAGAGTTTAGCTTTAATTGATAATTGATAGTTGTTTGCTTTTATGATTGTGCATGTTTTATTTATGAATTAATTTAATAATAAAGTGATTTATTTCCAACTTAACTGCTTTTAAAAATAAAACAATTGATTTATGGGTTAATCAATTATTTATTCAAACTTTTATTAAAAATTATATTATTAAATAATGACAACATGCTTTAATTAATTAAATAAGAATTTAATCAATTAAAGATAGGAATTTTGATTTATTGTCAAAATTAAATAATACAATTAATAATAGATAGAATTAAATTTAATTACATAATTAAGTGGCAAATATTAAATCTAATTAATTAAATATGAAAATATTCAATTAATCAAATTTTTAGGATAAATGTGATTTATCGCCAAATAATCATTAAATTAAAGATAATTAAGATAATTAGGAATATTACTAGGAATATTCTCCGATGCAAAATTTAAGATAATCAATTAGATTTGATGATGTTTAGATGTGCCTTAGATTAGGACTTTGATGTCGATTTCATATGATTTGATGATATAGGAGGTTAATGAACTTATAGCCCATTTTTGGGGTATTACATTTTGCCCCTCTTTGAATTACTGTGCGAAGTGCAGTGGTTCAAAGATAGTCTGTGTTTGATAAAGATATGAAACTGATTCAAAAGATAAACCGATCTCAAGATAGAAACCGATTGAAAGATATTGAGATAGGAGTTGATTGATATTGAATTGATATGGAGATAATAGGTCTTGAATGACCAAAGATAATGTTCACTGTAGCAGCAAATGAACCTATGATGGCGAAAAAGTGTCAAAACACCTGATTCTGAACCTTAGGATTGATAAGAAGTGAGTGATCCGTTCTAGACTCGATTGTCTTAGCAGAACTAGCAAGTATCACATCCAAACCCTTCAGTTGCCGAAGAACCAAGGAAATAACACTATGATCTGATGGTTGCAAAAACTGATACAGATTACAATATTAAGAGAATACCAGATTGATATGGATCGATGAATCTGATATGCCCCAAGTGATGATAGATTTGCCCCGAGCGATGAGGACTTTTGATGAATCAGTAACTAGACGTGATTGTTTGTCTTGATCACTGATGAAAGATATTGATAGACTTGATCGATAGAATTTGATTTATAGACTTTGAATGATGTGCAATACCATGCCCCCTTCGGGATTAAAATTGAAATCTGACAAGAAAAGTCAACGTTGATAGTTTAGAAGCATGTTAATTGATCTGAGAAGTGGTTATTTACATCTGAGAATGCATTCTGCATCGTTGGAAGGTCCCAAAAGACCAAGTTTGACTAGGTTTGACCATGAGTTGACCATGGTTGACCAAGTTGAAATTTTGATAGTTTGATGTAAGATAATCAGTTGAGTTGAATACTAGATTTTTGTGATGATTAAAGGTCAAATATGCAAGCAGTTAATAATATGAATGATCTTAGATTTGAATTTTGATCCCGAAAAAGGATTCTACTTGCTATTTCATTGGAGGAACCTTCGTGTGAGATTCAGCTCTTGTTAGACTTGAAGATGCGATTTGAAGAATCATTTAAGCATTGAAGTTCGTTTAATCATTGTGAGATCATGCAAACATGCAAAATGCAATGAGACATGCAAAATGAAATGCAACCTAAGACCTAGGACCTAGTCACTGATCATATGTCGATTTGTTATCATCATTGAACTTTTAGGTAACCGAATAAATCAATACAATGCCCACTAGCCATGAAACCATAGACATATGAATATCAATTTGTATGCGCAAGAATCAATACAACACCCACTGGTCAACAACCATGGATATATGAATATTGATTTTATTTTCGAAATGTCGGATTAGATATAAGCACCAAGGCACAAGCGCCAGGATGACCTGAATATCATGTCCATTTTGATATAGCAATTTGTACAAGCATCAAAACATACACGTCGTGATGACCTGAGTACGCCTTGCATTGCAAACACATCAAACAGTCAAGAGATCATTCTAAATCCAATGTGAATTACCCGTAGTGACCCTTTATCGTTCATATCCTTAGGCAAGATTGCGTTCCACAGTAGGAGAAAGAACTTACTCAAAAAGATAATAGTTAGAGAAAACTTCCTTGAATTGTCTGGGTATCAATGGTCGAGGTACGCATGGCCATCCAATTTGAGATAGAGGCTCTTACAGTCGGACACCATTTCAATCCAGAATTTCCAAAGTTGTTAGATTTTCACATACAAGCAGAAGACAAAGAAAAGATTATGCCCCCAGTCATCACTCTCTAAATCCTGTAAAGGACATCATTGAAGAGCTCGAAGGGACACAATATGCAAAAATCTCAATGCGAGTCAGTAAGCATACAAGGAGATAAAAGCATGAAAAGCACAGATTGTTTTCAGTTGAGTTTTGATGTTTGATTGTTGTTGATGCAAAATCCTTTCTGGAGACGAGACTGACTGACTGACTCAACTTGAAGCTTCAAAGGACTCTGAGTGGATATGACACGTCTAAGATACATGGGAGACCATAGGATATGACATTGATTGCCCCCAAGTGTGAACATTGATAGGATGCAAACGCTTGAGCTGGTTGGTGTACAGGCCGACTTATTGAAAACTGGAAATGCAGGAACAAACCGGGAGATATGTACAAACTAAAGCAAGACTGAAAGCTGGGAAAGACCAAGATTGTGCTGATAGATGGAGTATTTTGGAACAAGTGGTGCCCGTTTGTCGAGTTTTCACCATCTTGGTAGAGATTCTATTTTTGCTACCGAGGTGCCTGTTTCCAGGTTTTCACCAAGGCACTTTTTTTTTTTTTTTTTTTTTTGTATTTTTCATTTTTTCAATTTTTTTGTACTTTTGATATTTTTTGATTTTTTTTGTGAATCATCAAGGTGCCTATTGCTAGGTTTTCACCAAGATGTTCATTTTTTCAGGACTTTTTCTAATTTTTAAGATTTTTTTTCAGGACATTTACCAAGCACTGAATGCCTTAGGCGTAGAATTTCTTCAGATGGAGAACGTTGATTGGTTCTCGGAGCTGTTCTCCTTCAGTCGTTGAGAGTTGATAGGCACCAGAGCCAAAAGTAGCAGTGATTACAAAGGGACCCAGCCAGTTGGGTTCGAACTTCCCCTTGCGTTCTCGATGTGATTGATTTTTAGGATTTTCTCTCAACACTAGATCGCCAACCTGAAATTCTCTATGTCTGACTTTCTTGTTGTAGCCTCTAGACATTCTTTTCTGATACACTCTGAGATGATCATACGCTGCTTGTCTGCGCTCATC
The DNA here is from genome assembly GCA_027943335.1 of Chamaecyparis obtusa. NCBI lineage: Eukaryota > Viridiplantae > Streptophyta > Pinopsida > Cupressales > Cupressaceae > Chamaecyparis > Chamaecyparis obtusa. The sequence goes on along the minus strand of BSBK01002612.1, from coordinate 1,492,708 downwards.
TAGTAGTTCAAGTTCTTGTAACCTCGACACTCTGTAGTCTTCATCAGTGACAAGTCCATGCATTTTGATTCTGAGTGATGGGATTTCAACCTCAATAGGCAGTACTGCTTCAGACCCATAAACTAAAGTGAAAGGTGTAGCCCCAGTAGGTGTTCTGATACTTGTTCTGTAGGCTCATTCTGATACTTGTTCTGATACTAGTTCTGATACTGGTTTTGATACTGATTCTGATACTAATTCTGATAATTGTTCTGATATTGATTCTGATACTGATTCTGATACTGATTCTGATAATTGTTCTGATACTGGTTCTGATGCTTGTTCTGATAATTATTCTGATACTGGTTCTGATACTTGTTCTGATACTGGTTCTGATATTAGTTCTGATACTGGTTATGATACTAGTTCTGATGCTTATTCTGATATTTGTTTTGATACTGGTTCTGATACTGGTTTTGATACTTGTTCTGATACTTATTCTGATACTTATTCTGATACTGATTCTGATACTTGTTCTGATACTGATTCTGATACTAATTCTGATACTTGGTATACTTGATAGCATCTTTTTCCATTGCAAACTCTCAAGTAAGATCATATCATGCAGTCCCAATGTCTAGCAAGGTGGAGAACAAGAGGGATTAGCAAGCTGGTGGAAGAGATGGAAGATAAGAGAATGAAGGAAAATGAAGGGAAGAAATCCTCAAGGGGAAACTCCTCAAGAATACCCAAGCTAGGGAAAAATTGTCATGTAAAGCGCATTTGGATAAGCAATGAAAGGCTAGTATAGGATAAGTCACAAAAGCGTGATGCAAGAGCAGGAAAGGATGTAGTCCAAAAGAGTAGACATGTCAAGAGGCTTCATAGCACTGTGTTTTACTCTTTCTTTCTTTTTTTTATTAGATCAAGACCAAAGGGGAAAATGATAGCGATAGGTGAAAATGAATGGAGGAAGATGGATATGAAGGCTAAACATGGAAGGAATGAAAGCAAGATCACCGTAAAATAGCTCACAAAATAGCCAAATGTTCATGTATAGGTCAACCTTGTCAAGATCAAAGAAAGAAGGTGGGATGGATGAAATATGTAGAAGAACTACACATGATGCCTGATTGCCACGTTTTCATCATGGTACTTATCCAAGGTGCCACAAGAGAGTGGTTTTCACCATAGGATGAATTTATTTCTCTTTACTTTTGCTACCAAGGTACCTGTTTCCAGGTTTTCACCAAGGCACATTTTCAATTTTTTTAAATTTTTTTTTAATTTTCTTTTTTTGGAAGAAGGCAAGCTTTTTAGATAATGCTCCTTGAAAGGATATACCATCATATGCCAAGGATTCAAAATGATATGCTCAAAGATGTTGATAGGGAAAGGGAGATGGAAGAGAAAAATGGAGGATAAGGTTTTATGCAAAGCGAGTGAGGTTGGAAGATAAGAGGAATAGGCAAATGAGGAAAAAGGATAGAAGGTAGAAGGTTAATGCATGGAAGGATTGTAAAAGGGTAGGTGGAAAGGAAGGCAAGATCAACGTCAACACATACCTTGAAGGGTGGTGAGAGGATGGAGGAATCGTGAATGAAGGAATACATGAAGGCATATGGCGAATGGATAGCAGAGGTTGAGGTTTAGGCACATGAAATGGAAGAATATTTTTGGAGGGAGATGAAGTGGAAGCCTTTGGAAGCTTGAATGTCAATTTCACTTTTTGCTCAACACCAGACTCTTTCAAGAGAGACTTTGGAATCCATATAGCCGTAGGCTTTTTATTTCCTTTTGATGATTTAGAGATAATATCTTCAATGATGGATTTTGGAACCCATACTTGTCTTGTAGTTTTTTTTTTAGATATCTCTTTTGACTTTATGTTTCCATGTCTATTAGAGGAGACATGGTGATCTTTTTTTGATGGATTCTTGTATTGCTTCTTTTTCTTGTATTGAACATTCAAGTTACTTCCAAAGGACTTGGGACTTGTGGAAGAAGGAGGAGGATATGACTGGTTTAGATGGGTGGGTGGATGAAAAGGATTCAAGGGTATGCATCTATGTTGATCTTGAGGAAAGATGGGAGATGGAGGTATGTAAGGACCCAAGATGGATGGCGAATTAGGAGAGTTAGGAGGGGAAAGTGAAGGGACATAGGGACCCAAGATGGAAGGAAGGTATGAAGATCTTTGTAGTGGTGGAAGAGGTCCAAGGATGGAAGTGGAAGATGCAAAAGGATAATCAATAAGTTCATCAGCATCTATATGACAACCAAGGATATCAGCATCTTTAGAGTGAGCATTAGGATCTTCAATAGAATCATGGACATCTTGAATATGAGCACCTTCTTTGATAGGATTGTTCAAAGCTTGCAAAGACTTAGGAAGAGTAGAAAGTGAAAGTGAACATGGAGTGGTAGAACAAGAAGATGGAAGACTTTGATCTTGACAAGGATCTTCAGATAGCATAAGCGCATAATTTTTCTCTTGTTTTTCAATAGGCTTAACATTGGAAGGAACACTATTTTTACCAACCTTAATGGAAGTATCATCTTTAAAAAGTGCAAGTGTAGTAAGGTCATTTTGATTGTCAATAAGCTCATTAGTGTAAGTAGTAGCCTGATCTTGCTTAAGAGAAGACTTAAGACATGGATCAAAAGAACCCTGAGGCAGATAAGAGACATCAGAAAAAGGAGTGGATGACATGGAGGGTTCTTGATCTTGATCTTTCTTTATGTTCTTTTCTTTCTCATTTTTAGAGTCCTCTTGACATGGAGCTACTTCTAAGGACAAGGAAGCATGTTGGGATTGTATGGATGACTTTGGAAGAGATGGTGGAGGACTAGCTGAAGTAGGGATTATAGCATATGAAGGCTTAGGCTCTTTAGATTTATCATTATTGAAAGTCTTTGCAGCCAAGTGAAGGTTAGCTTGAGTTTCTTTAAGAGGTAGCCCTAGGGGATAACTATAGGGAACCACATGAAAAGTAGCAGGGCTTGTGTCAGATGAAGGTTCTGTGAAAGATTTGAAAGACTCGGAAGCTTTAGGAAATGTATGGGTATTGGAGGAAGTAGGGGATGGAAGGGAACCCTTACAAGACAAAGGTCCAACATTAACATGATCTTCCTTGAGAGTGTAATCTTTATTTTCAGCCTGAGAGTTCTTAGAGGAGAAATCCTTATAGTATTGACGTTTCAAGCTAGCACGATGTATTTTATAGTCCTCAGCAGTAGTAGATGGATCATCATCAAGGTATTGTCCACAAAAGCCATCAAAATCTTTTTCAAAATCAGAATCATATGGATCACCATCACGATCTATCCAATGTGACGGCCCATTTGTTGTAAGCAGGAACGAACGATGAGGAGGACTCTTAGGAACAGATGTGTCATAGGTATCATTACATTGTCTGTCATCATAGTCATCATAGTCTCCAAAGCTGGATGTGTCACTCTCTGTGGAAGAGGTATCATATTGCTCAATTTTTTTCCGGGGGCATGGTGACATGTACAAGTCTTTATCAAATGGAAAAGAGTATAGAGGTTCCTTTTCTTTCCCAAGTTTGTCAAGCTGGACTTGCATAGCATGTATCTGTTTCATTATAGTGGCGATCAGAGCTTCTTCCTCTTGTTTACTGATTCTTTGAGACATGTGTACTGATTCTCAATAGCTATTGCTCTGTTCTTGACACAATGATATTTTTGACAGATTCTGGAACTAGGCTGGAAACATTGGATATCTTGCAATTTAACAATTTCTAACAACTTTCTCAAATTTTTCCAAACGACACTCTGCAAACACGTACGACACTGGGTAGTCTATGAAATGACATTTGCTAAACTCATACAACAGTTGGGTAATACTGAAATGACACTTGACAAAACTCGTACGAATTTTGACTTCCTGAAATGACTTTTGACTCCAGAAAGATTTTACGTCAATTTTTTTGCAAAATGTAAGGTCTTCAATTTTGGATTGTTTGCAAATTGTATTGTCTAGATTTTGAAAGTTATACCAGATTTGATCGTTTTTAAGAGCCAAGTAGATAAATAAGCATGCAGAACAGCAAGCAAGTGATTCCAAGCACGTCTGAAAACAATGAACAAGGGCAAAAGCAACCTTGCGCATGAACAATCAAGTGACCAAATTGTGCTAATCCCTGAGAGTACTAATTGTGTATGTTCTGAAAAAGTTTTGCAATAACACACATATACCTGAAAGTGAAAAATTGGCCTCTCTAGGGTTTTTAGTAATGGTTTGACTCTGCAACTTTTATGATTCAAAGGGGTGAACTCCAATCCCGGCGCACCAGGGTTTTGACACAGTCCGAGAACTTAATCTTCAAGAGCTGCTAGGGGGATCTGACAACCCAACAATGAACCATACCCGTGGAGATTTCTTCCACAAGGACATTTATATAGCGGCTGTCACTACCATGGCAAAAATGGCTATTACCGCTTGAGGTTCCGTCAACGCAGTTTTCCCTGTGAAGGGATTGTCCGCTACGGTTAACCCTCTCTAAAGATGACTCACAATAGTATACCACAAGGGGACTTGGCTCCAGATTCAATGTTTTGACACCTCTTCACTTTTAACCCAAACAAAGCAAGCAGATTAATCCGACACGCTAAGACAAAGTTTTGTTCCACCAAGGTCTGTGATATCAACTCCACGTGATCTATCAACCTCTCCGGGGAGAGAATGTATCAATCAATAAGAGAAGACGCACTAACCAATTTTGATTCACCAAAGCTCGTGATATCAACCCCACGTGATCTATCAACCTCTTCGGAGAGAGAATGTGTCGATCAATAAGAGAAGACTCACTAACTAAGTTGAATGTGAAACGCACTAAGTATCCTCCCTACCTACAAGGATTCTATCGTCAAGAAGGATTTCGCTAGGAATCCAATCTCTCAAGAATCACAAATAGTGTTCATAGGGCCTAATTACTATGTGAGCACAGATGTATGTTCCGAAAGCAAATCTACCAAAAGCATCCAAAAAGTAGAAAGAGGAACACTTAACGTTTAAAGCGAATATGAGATGAGTCCACAAGGTGGAACACTTAACACCTCACACAAGCTAAAAACGAGTCCACAACTTAGAAAACAAGGGAGTTCCTAAAAGCACAAAAGGGTTGCCAAGTGGAACATTTAACGCTTCTGTCCTGTTGACCCCTCCCCTTTATGGCGCTGAGATTGCAACCACGGGGCGGAAATGAGGGGCCGGTGGATTAGCGAGTCCAATAACCCAAGATAGCAATCAAGATCAATCACAAGTATTCTAAGACTACTTAATGAATCCTTAAGGGTTCACAACCTAGTATCAATTATGCAAGTGTGTAGAAATAGATCAAAAGCATGAAAAGATGCACACAAGCTTGACACACAAGAGATTTATTTTAAGTACCAAATCAAAATATTATTAGATGAAGGAGAATACCTGGGATCCTTGCAATGCGCTTAGTAGATTTTACTTGATTTTTAGCAATTTTTGTTGAGCTTTTCCATGTAAGCAAGTGACGAACTCTCCAACAAGCAAACAAGCAAACAAGATATGTAAAATATATTCAACTTATGAAAACCATAGGGTTAGCTCTAAAAATCAATTATTATCAGTAATAATAACCAGCAATCAACCCAAATGACAACTCATATCATTCATTGAACCATGTAAAAAAAATAAGTGCATACCCATCACAAAACTTTATTTTTTTTTTTTTGCATTTGACCTAGTCAACAAGATCTAATTTTTTTGATATGATTTTGGCCACAAAAATAGAAATTCAAAATAGAGACCCCTACTAAAAAATAGAGAGCTTTCCAAAAATGCAAAAATTTTAGAAAAACCTCTTCATTTGTACCCTAGAGATCCATTTTATCAAAACAGACCAGTTTTTGTAAATTGACTATTTGAGCTATGATATCATGTCCAAATTTAAAACACAAAGAATGGACCCTCTGTATAATTTAAAGATCTTTCCGAAAATATAAAAATTTTCAAAAAATATTTTGATTTGCGTCAGATATTAATTTTTTCCAAAATTTCAAGAAAAAATTATTAAAAATTTAAAACATCTCAGAAAATTCTAAATTTTTTACTGTAGCTTCCATGACATGTCGCCAATTTGAAAAAAAAATTTCAGACCAAAATTTCAAGCTGTTTGGGAGATAAAATTAAATCTTTGAAACTTTGGGGTTTTAGCTCCCAAAAAAAATCAAAACCAGCATGCAAAGGTGGGTTGCCCCACGGTGGGCGCCAGAAATGTGTGTGTGAAAATTGTACCTGATCTGTAGACACAACACTCAGTAAAACATTAGAGGTTAGCTATAATCAAAATCGTGCAAAATTGAAAGCTATCTAACCAAGCGATTTACTGCCTTCTAATAGGTGCGAGATTAATGTTCTCAGATTGTAATCGAGATCAGTGACCTAGACGACACCTAAATGAAGGATTTGAATGCAAAAGATGGATATGAAATTGAATGCAATTAATCTATATTTTTGATATTTTCTATGCAATAAGAATGATAAAAACTGATATGATATGAATGCTATTGAAAACTGATATGCTATGCTAATCTAACAATGATATGAAATATGAATGCAAAAATAAGATTGATCTCACAAAGATGTCGATTCGCAAGAGCTTTGATTCTTCAATTCCAATTCTCCAGCGTGATTGTGCAAAATATGAGATGATTTGTGAAGAGCTAAAGCCTTAATTTATAGAAATCCAGGGCTTTGGAGGTGCATGAAAAAAAGCCATAAATCACTCAAATAACTCAACTTGATTTTTGAGTTATTTTTAAATAAAAGATAATTAACTCACAAAAACATGCAAAAGCTAAGTTTTAACTCAAAATAGAGTTTAGCTTTAATTGATAATTGATAGTTGTTTGCTTTTATGATTGTGCATGTTTTATTTATGAATTAATTTAATAATAAAGTGATTTATTTCCAACTTAACTGCTTTTAAAAATAAAACAATTGATTTATGGGTTAATCAATTATTTATTCAAACTTTTATTAAAAATTATATTATTAAATAATGACAACATGCTTTAATTAATTAAATAAGAATTTAATCAATTAAAGATAGGAATTTTGATTTATTGTCAAAATTAAATAATACAATTAATAATAGATAGAATTAAATTTAATTACATAATTAAGTGGCAAATATTAAATCTAATTAATTAAATATGAAAATATTCAATTAATCAAATTTTTAGGATAAATGTGATTTATCGCCAAATAATCATTAAATTAAAGATAATTAAGATAATTAGGAATATTACTAGGAATATTCTCCGATGCAAAATTTAAGATAATCAATTAGATTTGATGATGTTTAGATGTGCCTTAGATTAGGACTTTGATGTCGATTTCATATGATTTGATGATATAGGAGGTTAATGAACTTATAGCCCATTTTTGGGGTATTACAGGGAATTATGAGGATATGGAAGAATAAGTTATTAGTGTGGGGTATTGAAATTTTGTCTACAGTCTACTTCATGATGCCATCTTCTGCTAGATGTCATTTTTTTCAATCTTCAACTACTTGTATGATATTGCCAGCATATCATTTCCATTCCTCCTGTTAGGAAGATTGAATGTTTTGGTTCCTCAGGTGATTTTTGTTATGACCCTTATGGTGCATGCGTTCGTAACTTACCCTTAACAAAGGGATCTTGTTGGGTCTTTTTGGGTACTTCTATGTAATGGATCTATGTTTGTAATTATCTTTCTAGGGGGTTTCTGGGGTTACTTTCTATAATCCTCTAGGGATTGGTTTTGTGTAAACCAAATGTATAGTTATCTACTTTATTATTGCATGTATATGATAATGATCCCATGGTTTCTTCCTGATTCTTCCACGGAGGAGTCTTTTGAATCAGTTATTATAAATATAATTATGGTGGCTTGACCACTTTCGTTTAAAAAAAAAAAACCAAAACACGTGCAACCTTAACTGAAGGTCGTACATGTTACCCAAATTTATAGCATACAGAAGAATAAACATAAATAGGAAAAGATTGCATTTTTAGGCTCTAATGAACACTATCTTTCAGGTATTATTGATTAACATTTCATTATTAAATTCATTATCAGATTTCATTATTATACTCTAAGTATTGATCACATTTCAAATTTCAAAATTCATAACTAATCATTAAATGGTGCATTCAAACTGAATGTAGTATACAAGTGTCCTTTCATATTTCATATTTCATGTAAATCAAAGCTTACATTTTTCAAAATAGAAAACAAGATAGAAGTATGGAGTAGGGGTCCCATGAATTGCCTTATTGTATGTTTGTTGCCAGCTGGTTGTCTGTCAGGTCCTAGGTCTTCATATCCAAGTCTTCATCTTCACTAAGTTTTTAGGGTTTTCACCTGCATCATGAGAGAGAAAATGGATTTAGATCCAATAGGATCTAAGTAATGCATGAAACACAAACAACATACAGTAACAATCAAATTTTCAATGCTGCATATCTATCTGATAAATTCAGTGCAATAACGAAATGTGCATCCACACTAACTGAAAGATAGTATTAAAGGGACTTTTTTTAAAAACATGAAACCTTTTACTATTAATGGTCACTTTGATGTATGTTATCCTTTTTATTAACCAGTTATCCGAATGAAAGGGACTTAGTGTTTCTAACTAAGAAACCTTTTTCAGAAAATAGCAGGACCTTGGTAGATTAGTGAAGATAATGATCTTAATTTTGATTCACAAGTGTCATTCCTTTTGGAATTTTCATAAATTGAATTATTTACTATGTTCACTAATCTAACAAGATTATAATGTTGGTGTTTGAAGAGCTTAATAGAATACATTGCAGTACTTAAAAGATGACTAGTTTTCACATAATAGGTAGAAAAAGAAGATGCAGTACAAAATGCCTTGCAAGATGCTACAACAAAGTGCCAAATTGTTACAAAATAGTCATGTTCAAATGTCAAGATAAAATTGCATAACTATTGGTATTGCATATTCTAAACTACCATGTTCAATAGTATTGCTAAATCTAGAATGCCTTATCAGTGAATTCACTGTTATTTACTATTGTTGTTGATTAACAAAAGAGAAATGCTACAGAATTGAGCTTAAGAGTTATAAAATGTTATCAGTATGTATTTAATGGATTTCACGAGCCCGTTCTCAACCTTCTTAGACAATGAATAAACATTTTTTTATCTATTTGTATTTCTTTTGTCAAAAACTCATATTCGGCATCAAATAGAGGAGAGATTGTGTTTATGCATGGCTATATGTACCAGTGAAGCTAAAGGTGTTCACTATTTTCAATGTTGAATTCAAGAATCAAAATGATTGTTTTCATTTATCAATTGAAAGAGAAAGATTTTAGAAAAAATAACTGGTGAAATAATATAATAGAAACTATGCTTTTTAGAGCATTAAGACGGTGAGCTTTTATAAAGCTTATGTGTTTATCAGTGGATCTGTGAGCATCTTTTGAAATTGATTGATGCATAAAGATGTGGTGATGCATGGTTTTGGGCTACAGGGCAAGAAAAGTAAATGACTGGTATTGAAAAAAATTTAAAATATGATCACTATTTTTACAATAGTGAAGCCTTATGGTTCTTTTTATTTGCCAAGTCATATTGATTAAAACAAAATGATTGTTGTTCAATATACGATAATAGACTGAGAAATCAAGATTATTGAAACAGTGAATATGAGGGTTCAAATAGTGAACAAATATATCCAAGACAGTTAAAACATGAAGTTCATTTGTTTGTAGCTCGAGCCATAAGATTTTGTGTTTATCAGTGGAGCTTTAGCAATAGTGAAGGACTGGTTAAATAACTGGTGTTATTTTTATTTTTGACAGTGCAAAAACATCATTCATGGGCTGAGTATTGAAATGGGTTTTTATTTTTCTATCAAATCATTTTTTCTAGTGACTTGAAGGATTTACTATTTTTCTTAAACATTATCATGTATTTCAAGAAGGAGGAGGAAATAGAGATGTAAATTGATGCATACAAGCTACAAACAAGAGTACAAAATAAAGTTATGTAAATTTAGAAAAAACATCAAAGCCTGTTTCAAAATAAATGGAGGGTTACAAATGGAACTTATCTGCATGTTTGTTGCAGAATAGCTTGTCTTTAGTCCAAGATTGTCATTAAGTTCCAATGGTCATGGTAAAGTCTGTAGCTATGGTTAAAGGATGCCCACATTACAAGTTAAGTTACACTTTCACATCCTCCAGCCCCAGCCTAGGCTTGGCTAAGATCATTGGAGTATTTCTCCATTTTTAACCATGATTTATTGCACATAGCTTGGAGATCAAGTTTTAGTCAGCACGACATAGTTAGAAGCTATGACTGAAAGATGCATGCCATAGTTTTTGGGCTAAGTAACATTTCATCATCTCTCAGTCACAACTTAGGCTAAGCCAAGTCGACTGGTGAAGACCCACAAATCATGGAGCTGACAAGAGTAAAACCTATATCAAAATATGGTAATAAAAAAACTTCATGCACAGGTATTACCAGTTAAAAGAAATCATGCTTACCAACTCATAGCCAAAGAAGTCACAGTGAGCTCGATTTCAAAGCTCGTGAGACTCCAAAATCACAGTTATCTTTCACTCACAGGTAGAGAATCAAGTGTATAGTCCAATTCTAAGTTTCAAAGCCCAAGTTAACTTCACAGTCAAGCCGTGATTGATGATAGAAGAGCTTGACACTGAGTCACAGTCAGAACATGTTCCAAAATGAAAAAATATCCACAGGCCGTGAGTTAGCCTGAATCAAACTCATAAGTAAACACAGCTCAAAGTTGAGAAAGGAACCTTAATGTAAGAACATTACTCATGGGTTGTGAGTCTTTCTATAGTTCTAGCTAAAGTTGAGCTCCAAGGCTCAATGATGAAACTTCAGTCACAACTAAGATTGAACAAAAGTGATCTCAAGATCATAGGCAGAGAGCCCGAGCTCACATAGAATAAACTCTCTGTTCAAAATCTGAGGCCAAAGAATTCTTCAATGAAACAGACCTGATTCATGCTATTTATGCAAGCTAGATACAATATTTTCATGGAGTTTTCTCATAGTTAGGGTTTCTCCCTATTCCTGTCAAAAAAACTAAATGAAGCTAGCTATTTTTGAGAATGAAGCCAGTTTAGAAAATTTGGAGTCTGTAGAGAACCAAAATTGAATGCCATTAATGCATGTGTCAACATCCTATAGACCTCGAGATAACCACAGTGCCACCTATTACCTATTTTTCTCATATAGTGTGCAAGTGAGAAGAGTGGTCATGTCAGCCTTCTTACCCTTTGCATTTTGTAAACTTAGTATTATTTCTTAAGTTTCTTTTAGGGTAGTATAGGTTTTATTTATTTTGAATTTTTATTCAAATTAAATAAGATAAATGTTGGTAAGACATTGTAAAGGGATTTGTATCCTTATAAACCAGCATTTACGACTTATATTTTGGCATAATTTTTGGTGAAATTAGGGCAAATAACAGAGACTTGAATTTTTGAATTTGAGGCTTAGGCATGTTATAAAATTGATTTTCATTATCAGATTTTGGGGGGGTTGCAGATTTTGGAGAGAAGGCTGAACGTGAGCACATTATTCCTTGATGCCATATTGATCTTGTTTGTAACCTTATATGTCATATTTTGGAGGATAATAAAGAAGAGGACCTATTTCTCCATATACTTTTGAGTTTTTATTTCAAATCATGTTTTCATCTTTCTTCCTAAGTGTTTATTTATTTTGATAGCTAGGAGAATTGAATGTTTCCTATTCCTCCTCTATGTGAGAAAAATTCAAGCCTTATGAAGAATATGTATTTATGTTAATGGATTTAGCTATTTGTGGTCTATGCCCTAGTATTCAAGTCTTTTAACCTATATGTTGATCAATGATTTAAATTGACAAACTTTTGGTGTATGAGTTGGGGTTACTGTTTTAGTTTTCCAATCAAAGTCAGATCTCATTTTTTGTGTATCACCCCTATTTCCCTTTATTTTTAAAGTTCCCTTTCCCTTTTCCCACCAAGTTTTCAATAAAGAGGTGATATCCCATATCAAATAGGAACTGACCTAGAATCTAGAGACTCCTTCTTAATCAGAGTCCACCCACAACTCGAGAAGGTTTCCATTGTTAGGATAGAATACTACATAGCCCTAATACCTGAGTTGGGGTGGTAATTCTAAACCTAAATAGTTTTTGGCATGGCTGGTGGGACCTTGTGATACATGAATGGAATCCAAACAAGGAGTGTTAAAGAATTTGAGTATTTGAGTTGTCTTTTACTAGGAGAGGAAGAACTGTCCAAAGAGAACCAAGAGGTCCTAGAGAGCTTTCTACTCAGCCTGTTCAAAGAGGTAGGAGACTTGGGAGACCAAGAAAGTTAAGATCTTAAAGAATTTCAACTCCACCCTCTTACCACATTCAATTTCCAAATTTAGAGCAGGAGGTTTTTGAAGATCTTAGAACATCTCAAAGAAAAGTTATTTATCAATAGCCACCATTGGTAAATCAATCATTGCCAGCCAATTCTAATACAACACATCAAGCAATGGAAATAAATCTGCCATTTGTGCCTTTCAATGATGGCAGCCTCCTCAGGATTGTCAATCACAACAATATACCATTGGTTTCATTGAAAGGATTACCATCATTTATGGAGAAGGGAAAACAATTGTTATTGAGCATATCAGAGATATTGCATCTCTTTGTAATGTTCATCATGTCACAGAAGAGGATGTAGCTTCGAAGCTGTTGGTTGCATCACTGAAGGGTAAAACATTGGAATGGTTCAGAACTCTTCCAGTTGCATCTATTGATACTTGGGATGCATTGGGAGAGAGATTGTCTAAGTTATTTGAGGAAAAGTATGACAACTTGTATTTGGTGGAGCAATTAATTACTATCAAAAGGGCTCCATAAGAGGAAATGAGTGATTTTAACCTTCAATTCCAAAAAAAATGGAATAGGATCCGTGCTACGATAAAACCTTCTGTCGAATATGCACTTTTGTATTATTTGAAGAGTTTGAATAGTGATATATTTGTTATGATCCAATCTATGGGAGGAGTTTCTTTAACCCAAGCTTTTGATATTACTATTAGGGAAGAAAATAGTCTCATATGTTAGAAAGTAAAGACCACCAAGATAACTGAGAGGGGGGGGGGGTGAATCAGTTATCTGATAATTAAACCATTTATCATCATTAACTTCAATATCAACTTCAACAGCTTTAAACCATATAATTAATGTAGTAACCAACCATAGAAGGATAATCATACACAATGACACAATAATGCAAGATATGTTAACTAGGGAACCTCTTGATCAAAGAGTAAACCCCAGTGGGAATGATGCACACAAAATGATGTACTAATATGAAATATCCTTGTTAGAGGATGGAACCTATTAGGAGTCTTATGAAATACATTTAGTACATATGAATCTCTGTTAGGATATTTTGAATCCCTATTAAAAGATTCTAACCCTGTTAGGAGTTATGGAAGACAGAAGGACCCACTGCCCAAACAGCTTCAAGGCAAGATCTCTGAACTCACTATCCAATAGATCTTAGGATTATTCAATGGAATAATATGAAATATGTTACCTCCTTCACACTATGCCAAAACCACACTCTCTACTACACAAGATCACAAATCCAGATCTCTGTACTTCGCAAGCCTTCATCACTGAATTAGCTCTTTTCTTCACTTCATGCATACATTCACATCACAACTTTCATAATTTCATATCACAACTATTACAATCCTCTTATAACAAGTAAAACATTCCTTCCTTTATACCACACTCAAATAATTACAAATGAGTCGGCATGCAAATACAAAATAATAATTTCAACACGCTACATCAAAATTACATAAAACTGTTGGCTTCCAGATACAATAACTTCCCAATCATGTGACTTAAAAGTTTGCACTATGAACCACATCACCAAAAATGAGTCTCAAACTTTCCTTTAACTACATAGAATCAGATTCCATCCCTATTAGGAGATATCCTCCAATTACCAAAAACCGCTACACAAGAATACTGCCAAAACATTGCTTCCACCAAAATGCTTATAACTTTCATGAATAAATGAATTTCTTTCTAAGCTCTTAACCATAGGCTAATAACACACCAAAGAACATATCATAAACTACACATAACTCAAGCTACAATATAACATGTGTGCAAAACAAAACTATGCCTGCTTCTCTGCTAAACTCCAGAATATCACTATGTTGACATCAATGACAATCATAGTCATGAATGCAACAACCACTGCTACAGAATGACTACCAAAAGGCTTTAGCATTCATTCCTAACAATCTCCCCCATTGTCATTGATGGCAACATAGATGAAAAAACATCCAATCTTCCAAAAATCCAATCACTATTGTTCAACTACACTGCTACTCATCATCAATCAAATCTTGCTTCATTATCCTATTCAATCTCTCAACAAATGTAGTTCCTCAATGTTTCCTCAATTTTTTTCATGATTCTCTCCCCCATTTACATCAATGACATAAATTATATCACTATGTCAAACAATAGCTCAATGTCAAAAGACACTATTCAGAAAATACATTCACAAGAGTCCTCAATGACTCAGCTCAGATACACATACTCCCCCATAGAGGAAGCACCAACATCCAATCCAGAAAATAGATAGGGCCATAAACCACTAGATGGATGAAACCAACTACATCATTACTCAAAAGTAGGTTGGGGCATAACCCCAAGCATACCTCTCAGATACTCAAATGTATCCTTAGGCAAAGGCTTAGTAAATATATCTGCTATCTGCTCCTTTGTGCTTATGTACTCCAGTCTGACTTCTTTATCTGCAACTTTCTCTCTTACAACATGATACTTGATCTCTATATGCTTTGTTTTAGAATGTAAAATCAGATTCTTAGACATACTAACTGTACTTGTATTGTCACAATATATGACAATAGGCTCGTCAAACTTGATTCCAATGTTCATCAACATCTACTTCATCCATATTATCTGATTACAATTGTTTGCTGCTGCTACATATTCTGCTTCTGTTGTACTCTGTGAGATACAATTCTACTTTTTGCTCAACCAAGAAACTAATCTTCCTCCAAGAAAAAAGGCTCCACCACTGGTGCTTTTCTTGTCATCAACACTGCCTCCCCAATCAGCATCAGTATATGCACATAGGGTAAAATCATCATAATTTTCATACCACAGTCCATAGTCCATTGTGCCTCTAAGATATCTCAATATCCTTTTCACTGTTGCATAATGTGACTCTCTAGGTTTAGCTTGAAATCTTGCTACCATCCCAACTGAATGTTGTATATCTAGTCTAGTGTGTGTCAAGTACTGCAATCCACCAATCATAGATCTGTATTTCTTTTTCTCAACTTCTGGTGTCTCATCTTTACTAGATAGTTTATGTCCTATAACCATAGGTGTTCCAACTGGTTTACAATTCTCCATACCGAATCTTTTCAACAAATCATTCAAGTACTTTATCTGACTTATAAAGATACCATCTTTGTTTTGTGTTATTTGTAATCCCAAAAAGTATTTCATTTCTCCAATCATACTCATTTCAAATTTTGTCTTCATTTCATCAGCAAATTTGTCACTAGCTTCATCTTCTCCTCCAAAAATAATGTCATCAACAAAAATAACCAAAAATAACAATCCATTCTCAATTTATTTTGTGTATAAGTTACTATCAGTTTTTCCTTTTGTAAATCCCAATTTTAACAAATATTTATCTAATCTAGCATTCCAAGTTCTAGGTTCTTGCTTTATTCCATACAATGCTTTCTTTAGTTTACATACCATGTCTCCTTCTTGAGTCAAAGGAAAACCTTCAGGCTGCTCAATGTAGACTTCTTCCTCTAATTCACCATTCAAAAATGTTGACTTCACATCCATCTGATACACTTTGAATTTCTTAAATGCTACATAAGCCAAAAATATTCTTAATGCTTCAAGTCTTGCCATAGGGGCAAAAGTCTCTCATAGTCAATTCCTTCTTGCTGTGAGTATCCCTTACATACCAATCTTGCTTTGTTTCTAATTACTTCTCCTTGTTCATTCATCTTGTTCCTGAATACCCATTTAGTTCCAATCACATTTTTGTCTTTAGGTCTAGCGACCAATTCCCATGTCTTGTTCTTTTCAATCTGATTCAATTCTTCTTTCATATCTTTAATCCAATGTTCATCTTCACAAGCTTCATTAGTAGACTTAGGTTCAATTTGAGAAATCAAACATAAATGTACCTTCTTTCTAGTCATAACTCCTCTATCCAAACTTCCAATAACTTGCTCAACAAGATGATGTCTTGATATATACCTGTTAGGTGTCATAGTCACTGATCTTTCTTCAACTGTAGATTCTTCTCTATTTTCTTCAGCATGACTTTCATTCAACAATTCACTATCAGTCTCAAAAAATTGTTCAATAGTTTCAATGTTAGGCTGAGGGTTAGTTCCTTCATCAAATTCATAATCAAGCATTCTTTCCTAAATTTTAAACTTCTCATCAACTTTTACATTTGCACTTTCAACAATAGTTTTAGTTCTCTTATTGTAACATCTATATGCTTTGTTTTTCAAAGAATATCCAAGAAAAATTCCTTCATCGCTTCTAGGATCAAAATTTCCTATATCATCATCTCTCTTAATATAACATTTGCTTCCAAAAATTATAAAATACTTAACTGAGGGTGCATGTCCAAACCATAATTCATAAGGTGTCTTGTCTCTGTCTGCTTTGATTTGTACTCTATTCATTGTATATACTACTGTATTCACTGCTTCTCTCCAAAATGTCTTTGCCAAATCACCTTCAAATAACATAGCTCTAGCTATTTCAGTTACTGATCTGTTCCTTCTTTCTGCAATACCATTTTGTTCAGGTTTTCTAGGGGCTAATAACTATTTCTTAATACCATTCACTTCACAAAAAGTGTTAAACTCTTTAGATGTAAATTCTCCACCTCTATCGGATCTCAAACATTTAATCCTCATTCCTGATTCATTCTCAACTTTATTCTTCATGACCTTAAACTTATTAAATGCTTTAGATTTTTCTTTCAAAAATGCAATCCACATCATTCTTGTAAAATCATCAACAAGAATCATAAAATACTTTTCTCCACAGAATCCTCTAGTCCTAGTAGGACCGCTCAAGTCTGTATGAACAATCTCCAACTTTTCTGTAGATGTGAACTTCTTGCTAGGAAATGAACTCCTTTTCTGTTTAGCCTTCACACATTCTTTGAAAATCATGTTAGTAGGCTTCATAATCTCAGGTAAGTCTCTTACTGCAAGTGTAGAACTCACTTTCACAATATTATCAAAGTTTATATGACAAAACCTTCTATGCCATAACCAACTATCATCAATCTTAGTCATCAATCATGTTATCTCAGTAGGGTTCAACTAAAATACATTACCTCTGGTTCTAGATCCAGTTCCAATTAGATTTCCATCTTTATCTTTAATCAACAAGTTTTCTTAGTAAACCAAGCTTGATATCTTTTATCCACTAACTATCCAACACTCAAAAGATTATGTTTCAATCCATCAACAAAGTAAACATCATCAGTATTAGTCTTTCCATCAAGAGTAATAGATCCTATACCTTTAATCAAACAAGGTGCATTGTTACCAACTCTAACAACTCCTCCATCATAATTGTTAAACTTTATGAATTTTCCTTTATCACCAGTCATATGATGTGAACAACCACTGTCTATAATCCAATCAGCTTTCTTTTCAACTTGGGAAACTAAAGCTTTTTCTTCTTTAATATCAAATTTAGAATTTTCTTCCTTAATTGCTACAAATCCTATGTCATCAAAGTTATCATTATCACTACCACTCAAATGTCTTTCAATTCCCACTTCAATTTCTTCATCATTTGCATAATAACATTCTTTAGATCTTCTAGGCTTAAAATTGTTCCTATACTTCTTAACTCTCTTAGGACACTTAGATGCAAAATGACCATATTCTTGACATGTCCAACATTTAAAAATTTTCTTACCATCTAGTTCTCTTTTCAAAAGCAAGGCAATACCTTCTTCAATCTTCTTATCTTCATCAAATTTGGATCTGCTACTGTTGGCATAATCTCCATTCACACTTGTACTTCTAGACAAAGTCAGTCTGATGCTAAGAGGACTGAATGTTGTCTCCACTCTAGGTAGTTCTTCTGATAATCTCAAATTCATCTCTGCTGCTTCCAATCTTCCAAGAAGAGTCTCTCTTGAAAAGTTTGGTGTACAAGGTATCACTTGTTCAATCATTTGTGTAGTCTGCCTAAATACCAATGTCAATGTTCTCAAAATCTTCTATATTACTTCATTCTCTATCTTTTCACCTCCTAAACACTTTATTCCTGCAACAATTTCTGACATCCTACCAATATAGCTTCTAACAGATTCATCTTCCATCATTCTTATGTCTTCAAATGCACAAATCCAATTATGTAACCTAGCTTTCTTTGCATGTTCATCACCTTCAAAAGTAGAATGTAAAGCTTTCCAAATATCATGAGATTTAGTTAAACCTTTTACCTGACTGTATTCATTCTCTAGAAGTGCTGATAAAAGTGCTTCTCTTGCAAGTATATTACACATAAATAGATCTACCTCATCTTTAGAACTTGTTTCAAGATTGTCTTCTTCAATTATAGTCCTTTCATTTTTTGTAATCAACCAATAACCTGGTCCTAAACACAAGAGATATGTCTTCATCTTTTCTTTTCAGCTGTCAAAATTTACTCCATCAAACTTAGGGCTTTCTTTCCTAAAATTTGTCATGGATCTCCTTAAGTTGTTAAAGTTCTCTTTCAAGGACCTGCCACTCTGATACCAATTGTTAGAAAGAAAAGACCACCAAGATAACTAAGAGGGTGGGGGGGTGAATTAGTTATCTGATAATTAAACCATTTATCATCATTAACTTCAATATCAACTTCAATATCTTTAAATCATATAATTAATGTAGTAACCAACCATAGAAGGATAATCATACACAATGACACAATAACGCAAGATATGTTAACTAGGGAACCTCTTGATCAAAGAGTAAACCCTGGTGGGAATGATGCCCACAAAATGTACTAATATGAAAGTTCCTTGTTAGAGGATGGACCCTATTAGGATTCTTATGAAATACATTTAGTACATATGAATCTCCATTAGGATATTTTGAATCCCTATTAAAAGATTCTAACCCTGTTAGGAGTTATGGAAGACAGAAGGACCCATTGCCCAAACAGCTTCAAGGCAAGATCTCTGAACTCACTGTCCAATAGATCTTAGGATTATTCAATAGAATAATATAAAATATGTTACCTCCTTCACACTATGCCAAAACCGCACTCTCTGCTACACAAGATCACAAATCAAGATCTTTGTACTTCGCAAGTCTTCCTTCATCACTGAATTAGCTCTTTTCTTCACTTCATGCATACATTTGCATCACAACTTTCATAATTTCATATCACAACTATTACAATCCTCTTATAACAAGGAAAACATTCCTTCCTTTATACCACACTCAAATAATTACAAATGAATTGGCATGGAAATACAAAATAATAATTTCAACACGCTACATCAAAATTACATAAAACTATCAGCTTCCAGATACAATAACTTCCCAATCGTGTGACCTTGAAGTTTTCACTATGAACCATGTCACCAAAAATGAGTCTCAAACTTCCCTTTAACTGCACAGAATTAGATTCCATCCGGGTTAGGAGATATCCTCTGATTACCAAAAACCACTACATAGGAATACTGCCAAAACACTGCTTCCACCTAAATGCTTATAACTTTCATGAATAAATGAATTTCTTTTTGTGCTCTTAACCATAGGCTAATAACACACCAAAGAAAATATCATCAACTGCACATAACTCAATCTGCAATATAACATGTGTGCAAAACAAAATTGTGCCTGCTTCTCTGCTAAACTCTAGAATATCACTGTGTTGACATCAATGACAATCATAGTCATGAATGTAACAACCACTGCTACAGAATGACTACCAAAAGGATTTAGCATTCATTCCTAACATCATATAGGTTGGAAAAATATCTCCTACACCACCTATGCCCTTCTTTCCTAGTATTCAATCTAGTATGCCATTGGTTATTCCTCCCCTTTTTGTTGTTCCATCTTTTAAAAGCCCAGAGGTAGTCCCTGTTGCCCCTCTGAATGAGTTACAAAGTATTAAAGATAGCCAGAAAAAGATAGAAATTTTATTGCAGTCTTTTGGTAACAAAATAGTGACCCTTAAGAGGAATCAAGTACAAGAAAACCCTGTAACTCAAAACTAGTTTGTTGGTTCCTCATCCCAATATCTTAACCAGCCTACATTTCAGGGTAACAAGTAGCAATTCCAAGAAAATAACAATGCAAATAAATAGAATTGGAATCAGAGGCCTTATAGACCTTATAATCCCACACCTTTTAATACTATTAGGGATATAGTTCCTAGTCAGAATAATATTGCCATTGAGTGGTGTTTTCCGTGCAATCAAGCTCATGATCAGTCAACATGTTCCAATGGGGTTCTTAATCAAGCTCTTATGGTTCAAAATTCAATGAATTCACAATAGAATGTACCTATTGAAGATGTTCAACAATAGCTAGATCAGAGCATTATGGATATTGGTTTCTTAAATTGGCAAGAGGAAGAGTTTTGTGGTCTAAATGATGATTCACCTGTTTCATAAAATACTAGAGCCAAAAAGAGAGCTCTTGAGTCAGATCAATCAGCTGGTAATGTACCCTCTATACCAGTTTCAATTTTAAAGAATCCATCTTCTTCATCTAGTAAGGATCAAAATCAAAAGACCGTTGATCAAAGTTCTCCTAGATCTCCATAAAAGGTACAGTTAGATGTTCCTTATAACATTGTTGATAGTATGAAGAAAATGAATGTAACCTTGTCTATGTGGGAAACCTTAGCTATTCCAGGACAGGCAGAAATTTTAAAGGAAGGGTTGTCCATGTTGACAACTAGCTCACAAAAAGCTATACAACAAGCTCCTAGAATGGTTATGGCTAATTCAGAGCCCTCTAATGTTCAGGAAAAAATAGCTAAAGAAGAAAAGAAGCCTGCTAAAGTATAGCAATCAGTAGTGACAGTTGACCAAAAGCCAGCAATTGTGCAAAAGACAATAGAAAAGGAAGGTACGAAACCTACAAAAAATAAGCCTCGTCCTTTTTATGTTTCATTGATCATTAGAAATAAATTAGTGCATAATTGTATGGTAGACAATGGTGCAACCAACACTATCATGCCTAATAAAATAGTTGATTTGTTGGATTTAAAGTATGAACCTCTTGAGAAAGGAGTAGTCCAACTTGATGGTACCTTAGTCAAAACCCTAGGGGTTGTTA
Source organism: Chamaecyparis obtusa (assembly GCA_027943335.1). Classification (NCBI taxonomy): domain Eukaryota; kingdom Viridiplantae; phylum Streptophyta; class Pinopsida; order Cupressales; family Cupressaceae; genus Chamaecyparis; species Chamaecyparis obtusa. Next base: position 1,471,261 of record BSBK01002612.1, on the reverse strand, counting down.
AGAATGCAAGCTTGACCTTACACTCATGTCCAAATTTCTCAATCCCTCAAGATATTTATGTCATAGATCTACCACCTTATTTTTCCATGTGTCTGTCAAGGGACTTTACAGCCAAAATAGATGGTTATTTCTCATCAGATTGGTCTCACCTATATTTCAAAAGTAGATATGGTACTAAGGTAACTATAAAATAAGAGATGTTAGCTAAAGATCACATAGAGCCTTATAATTTGAGCCCTATTAATGCAAGTTGTGTGATTATGGATTCAGGTGAGATTAAGGATTATTCAGCTTATAACACACAAATTGAGGAGTATCTTGATATTGTTTTGGATGAATGGGCCACTAGAAATGATCATAATGATGATATGTTTGATATTGGTTTTGGTAACTATATGATTTTGGAATCTGATGCAATTTTGCTAATTTGATAAAAGATCAAGATTCTGAATTTGAATTGTCTAACTAGCTATGGGAATTATATTTTGATGGATCTAGGAATAAAGATGGTGTTGGTGTAGGGGTTATGTTAGTTTCACTTTATGGTGATAAATTTTATGCTGCATACAAATTATCTTTTCCATGTTCTAACAATGTGTCTAAATATGAAAGTCTAATTTAGGGCTTAGAGTGGGCAAGAAAAATGAGAATCAAATGTTTGAGGGCATTTGGGGATAGTGAATTAATAGTATCAGGTGAGAGGAATTAATACTATTAAAAATGATTTTTTAAAGTTTTATAAATCTAGAGTATTAGATATCTTGGATGATTTTAATGCATTTAACCTCATTTTTATTCCTAGAAAGAAAAATCAGCATGTTGATAGGCTAGCTCATGGTATTTTTGCACATGTTTCAATTACTAAAAATAAAGGCTAGATTTCATATCAGTCACATGTCAAAATTGTTGTTAGGCCATCTATCCCAGATAATGATATTAATTGACAGGTTTTTAATACTAATGAACACATTTTAAGTTTTATGAATGAAATAGAAGATTTCTCAGCTTCTAAAAATGACAAACTCAATCAGCAAATTGAAGATCAAATCATTCAGCTAAAAACTAATAAGCTTCCAAGAGGATTGGTCAGCTTGCAGTTAGTTTTTAACTCTGATGATCAGTTCAGGAGGAGTAAAACCAGCCTATTGATTAAAGAAGATCACTATGAAGAAGTGAAAATATTCAGGGACAAGTGCTTAAAGGTTGGTAAAATTAATTCTCCTAGAGAAAAAGAATTGTTTATTGATCTTTTAAGAGAATACAATGATGTTTTTGCTTGGGATTATGCTGATTTGAAAGAATTTGATCCACAATTAACCCATCATACTATAGAATTAGAACCAAATGCTAGGCCAATCAGACAAAGGCAAAGGCCTATAAACCCCAAGTTAGAGCCTTTAATGTTGAAAGAGCTAAGAAAACTTTTGGATGGTGGTATTATATTTCCTATCAAACACACATCTTGGGTTTCCAATTTAGTTCTAGTAAGGAAAAAGAATGGAGAGATAAGACTTTGTGTAGATTTTAGAGACCTTAACAGGGAATCTCTGAAGTATAGACACCCTCTCCCTTCCATGGAAAATATTTTGCAATATGTCTCAAGTTTAGAGATATTCTCACTCTTAGACGAGTATTCTAGTTACAACTAGATTTTAGTTAAAGAATCAGACCAATTCAAAATAGCCTTCACAACTAAATTGGGTACAATGGCTTACAGAAGAATGCCATTTGGATTATCAAATGCAGGAGCTACATTCTAGAAAGCAGTGGACATGGCTTTCAGGAATCTAATGTATAAGTTTGTTCTAGTATACTTAGATGATGTTAGTATTTACATCAAGGTTGCAAACCAGCAAATAGATCATCTGAGACAAGTGTTATAGAGATGCAGAGAGTTTGGAATCTCTCTTAATCCAAAGAAGTCTATTTTTTTAGTTCATGAGGGTAAAATTTTAGGATACCAAATGTCTAATGAAGGTACAACTATTGATCTTGAAAGGATTCATGCAATTCGGTAACTATCATTGCCAAAACATAAGAAAGGATTGCAGAGTTTAATTAGGAGAATAAATTTTGTTAGACACTTCATCCTCGATATTGCAAATTTGTTAAAACCTTTGACTGATATGCTGAAGAAAGATGTACCTTTTAGTTGGACTGATGAGGGAAAGAGGAGTTTTGAAAAAATTAAGAAGGCTTTGTCATCAACACCTACTTTAACTAATCTTGATTTCTCTAAGGATTTTATTTTATATGTTTATGGTGGTTTTGATACTATTTCAGCAATGCTGGTGCAAAAGAATGAGGATAAACAAGAGCATCCAGTTGCATTTTTCAGCAAAGGTATCAATGACTATGAGAAAAGGTATAGTTTTGTTGAAAAACATGTATTAGTTGTTATTAAAGCCTTGAAAACATTTAAGCATTTGGTTGCTAGAAATAAAATACATCTAATGGTTGCACATCCTAGCATTAAGGAGTTCTTGTTAAACAAAGATGTCAATGAAAAGAGAGCAGGTTGGATAACAAGAGTTATGGAATATCATGTGCAAATTCATGTAACCAAGCTGGTTAGAGGCAAAGGCCTATGTGTTCAGATTGAAAAAGAAGAAGATAAGGTTGAAGCCACTGAAGAGGCTTCCTTACTCTAAGGTAATACTTTTTTAATTAATTTTTCAACATCCTGGTTATCAGATATGACCAAATTTCTACAAACTGGACAATGTCCAATGAATCTTGATAAAGCTAAGAGAAGGTACTTCAGGTTACAATCTATTCCTTATGTCCTTATTGATGGTATTCTTTATAGGAAGGATTTTTCTAGTGTGCTTCTTAAGTGCATAGACTATGTTGATCAAAATAAGATTTTATCAGAATTTCATGATGGATCTTGTGGAGGGCATTTCAGTCCTAAAACTATAGCTTGGAAAATTTTAAGAGATGGCTATTATTGGCCAAATTTATTCAAAGATGCACATACTTAGGCAAGAAAATGTCAATATTATGCTCTATATGCAGGAAAGCAAAAGCTAGCAGCATTTCCATTAAAGCCAATTATTGTGGATCAACCATTTAATAAGTGGGGAGTGGACTTTATAGGTCCAATAAATCCTAATTCAAGTGCAGGTCATAAATGGATTTTGACTACTACAGACTATATTACCAGATGAACTAAGGCCATTGCATTGAAGGAGTCTACTGGATCTGCTGTGTTGAAATTTTATGAAGATATTATAACCAAGTTTGGTGTTCCTCAATAAATTATTTCAGATAATGCTTTAGATTTTGTTGGTTCAGATATAACAGAGTCGGCTGTTAAAAATGGAATTTATCTAAATACTTCTTCTAACTATTACCCTCATGGTAATGGTCTTGCAGATTCTACTAATAAAAACTTGATTAGGATTATACAAAAGACTTTGCAGGAAAATAAGAGAGATTGTCATTCTAAATTAAAGGCAGCCTTATGGCTGGATAGAATCACACCTAAACAAGTTATTGGGAATTCACCCTATGTTATAGTTTATGGTAGGGAGGCAAGATTTCCAATTTCTACAGAGTTTCCATCTTTACAGCTAGTTGATCAAATGATGTTGTTTGAAGAAGAAGATCCTCGTAAGCTGAGATATCCTAAATTGCTATAGCTTGAAGAAGAAAGGAGAACATCATTGAAAAATATGGAGTTAAGGCAAGAAGAAACTAAAAGTTCTTTTGATAGGAACGCTATACCAAGATATTTCAAGGAGGGTGATTTAGTACTCAAGTGGGATGTGTTGAAGAGCAGACTAGGCTAGCATGATAAATTTGACAATTTTTTGTCAGGCCCTTTTGTTATCACATCTTGCAAAGAAAATAATGCTTTTCAGTTGTCTACAACTGATGGAGAAGTTTTGTAGATTCCAGTTAATGGACTCCACCTCAACCTTTTCTCTGAGGGATAGGTTAAGTCTAGTTTTTTTTTAAATACGTGTTGTCCAAGCACTAGGTCATTAGGCTGCATGAGTCTAGATTAGATGCATTTTCATTTCAATAATAGTTGCATTCATGAGTTTTGTTTTTCTAACCCCATTGCCCAATGATAAGGTCTGTAGGTCATGTCTAGTAGGCAGACATCTAGCAGAAGTTTCCAAAAATGTTACCCAAATTTACAGCATACAGAAGAATAAACATAAATAGGAAAATATTGCATTTTTAGGGTCCAATGAACACTATCTTTTAGGCATTGTTGATTAACATTTCATTATTATATTCATTAGAAGATTTCATTATTGTCCTCTAAGTATTGATCACATTTCAAATTTCAAAATTCATAACTGATCATTACATTGTGCATAAAAACTGAATGTAGTATACAAGTGTCCTTTCATATTTCATATTTCATGTTAATCAAAGAGTGCATTTTGTAGATTAGAAAACATGATAGAAGTATGGATTAGGGGTCCCATGCATTGCCTTATTGTCTATTTGTTGTCAACTGGTTATCTATCAAGTCCTAGGTCTTGATATCCAAGTCTTCATCTTCACTAAGTTTTTAGGGTTTTCACCTGCATCGCGAGAGAGAAAATGGAGTTAGATCCAATAGGATCTAAGAAATGCATCAAACAAAAACAACATACAGTAACAATCAAATTTTCAATGTTGCATATCTATCTGATAAATTCAATGCAATAATGAAATGTGCATCCACACTAACTGAAAGATAGTATTAAAGGGACTTGTTTTAAAAATATGAAACCTTTTACTATTAATGGTAATTTTGATGTATGTTATCCTTTTTATTAACCAATTATTTGAATGAAAGGGACTTAGTGTTTCTAACTGAGAAACCTTTTTCAAAAAATAGCAGGACCTTGGTAGATTAGTGAACATAATGATCTTAATTTTGATTCACAAGTGTCATTCCTTTTTGAATTTTCATAAATTAAATTATTTACTATGTTCAGTAATCTAACAAGTTTATAATGTTTGGGGTCCTTTCAAAACCTATTTTTACGTAATCAAAACAAGTTTATAATGTTGTTTTTTGAAGAGCTTAATAGAATACATTGTAGTGCTTAAAAGATGACTGGTTTTCACATCACAGTTAGAAAAGAAGACATAGTACAAAATGCCTTGTAAGATGCTACAGCAAAGTGCCAAATTGTTACAAAATAGTCATGTTCAAATGTCAAGATACAATTGCATAATTACTGGTATTGCATATTCTAAAGTACCATGCTAAATCTAGAATGCCTTATTAGTGAATTCATTGTTATTTACTATTATTTTTTATTAACAAAAGATAAATGCTACAGAATTGAGCTTAAGAGTTATAAAATATTATCAATATGTATTTAATGGATGTCACGAGCCCGTGCTTGATGCAAGGGTAGGGTAGATACAAAAAGAATCAAGTAGAATTGACAACACCTGAATCAACAAACAAGCCCTGCTCAGAGTTACACATGAAATAAATAGGAATACCACATGAAATCAGTGAAAACACAATGGATATGAGACAATAAATTGGCAGCAACAATACAGTAATTATATTAAATCTTTCAACATGCCCAACTGTGAGGCCTTCTGGGTTTCGGCCTTATACAAAGAGAATTATGAATTCAAAGTCTCAGCTTGCATCCTATCTTTGTCTCCAATTATTTATCTTGATAATAATCCTTCCTTGATCTACTTCTTTATGCCTCACTACATCAACCTAGACTCCTTATATAGCCAGTTAAGCCACAAGTCGGCTAGTCAGGCATTTAATTTCATTATAGGTCCAGCTTGGAAGAGTAAACCAAAACTATTGAAAGAATGGAAAAAAATTAATGTGAGGTTAAATTTAGGTCCACACAAGATCCAATAACATGTGCCTAACTTAGAAATATCCCATTTCATCATACAGAATCGTGCAAGATGAAAAACTCCATGTTTCGCATGAAACTGGCCTAAAATAGATACCCGAGAAAAATGGTCAAAACTCCCAACTCATAATGAATTAGGATTTATGGTCTTAGTTGAAGATATTAATTTATGTCCTCTTTAATAATCCAAGATAGAAAATTATGATTCATTAAGGATCAACAGCTACATGTTGCACAATCAACACGTAGAAAGTAGGAAAATACGACTCCAACAGCAAAAAAAACATCTCTAACTTTGAAACAGTCCATCAAATCCTTATGTGCTCATAGGAGAAGGTTAAAAAATAGGTCCTCAACATCATGTAAGATTTTCACAAAATGAAACCAATAAATAAAAATATTATAATGCAAACAACAAAAAATAGGAAATATTTTTGGTTGATGCAAGATTGCTCAAAGACCCAAGATGCTCCTCCATCAGACACCTGGGGTAAATAAAGAATGGATGTCCACATAAATCACTACTCATATTCTAACCTAAATCATAAAGATCCAACTCAGCTTGTGTAATCCATGAACTTTCTTCAACTGGCTTGTCCTTCCACTGAACTAGGTATTCCATGTAGTCTTTTCCTCTTGTACTCTTGCTTACTCTACTATTCAAGATCTTCTCAATGTTGTCTTTATTCTTCTTAGGATAATCCAAATAATCTTCTATCTCATTATTTGATTCAAAGTACTCAAATATATTAGAAATGTTGAATATATGTGATATATCCATGTCCTCTAGTAATTCCACTTCATAAGCATTTCCACTGTCAAACTTCTTTAGAATCTTACAAGGTCCAAACTTCTTCATTTTCAGCTTGTTGTAGGTACCAAATGGAAATCTATTCTTCTTCAAATGAATCATAAACTCATCCCAACTTCAAAAGATTTATGTCTCCTTCTCTTATCTAATCTCTGTTTATATTTCAAATTACTATCCTCCAAATTCCTTTTGACTTCATCATGTAAAGTTCTCATGAAGATTGCAAAATCCTCAGCTTTAGCACTTCTTGTCTCAGTAGGTAAAACTCTCAACTCTCTAGTTCCTTTAGGATGAAATCTAGTAACAATCTGAAATGGTTTCCTCTTAGTGCTTCTATTCATATAATTATTATATGCAAACTCTGCGTGTGCCAAAACTAAATCCCAATTAGCAGGCTTATCTCCAACTAAACATCTCAACAAGTTTCCCAAACTTCTGTTCACAACTTCAATCTGTCCATCTCTCTGAGGGTGAAATGTAGAACTAAACTTCAATTTTGTATTCATCTTCTTCCAAAGTGTTCTCCAAAAGTAACTAGTAAATGTAGTATCTCTGTCTGAAACAATAGATTTAGGCAAACCATGCAATCTTACCACTTCCTTAAAGAATAATTCCGCTACATGCAATGCATCAGATGTCTTCTTACAAGGTATGAAATGAGCCATCTTAGAAAATCTGTCAACCACTACCAAAATAGAATCATTACCTCTCTGAGTTCTAGGAAATCCAAGAACAAAGTCCATACTCACATCTTCCCAAGGTCTATAAGGTACAGGAAAAGGTGTATACAATCCCAAATTCTGACTAGTTCCTTTTTTTGTTTGGCAAATTCTACAACCTCTGACCATTCTCTGTACATCTCTATAAATATGTGGCCAAAAGTATCTTTCTAAAATCCTTTTCACAGTCTTATCAATCCCAAAATGTCCAGCAAGTCCACCAGTATGTTTCTCCTTTATTATATTCTCTCACATAGATCCTCTAGGTATGCACAACTAAACTCCCTTAAACATAGGTCTTCTTGAATGAAATAATTAGTCCACTTATCACTCACTTTGTGTTCCTTAAAATATTTCCAAGGCTTTGCAAAATCAAGGTCAGTTTCATACAAACACTTCAAATCATCAAAACCAAGTACCTCAACTCTCATTTCTGTCAGCAAATTTCTTCTTCGGCTCAAGGCATCAGAAATTTAATTTGACTGTCCACTTTTATGCTTCAATGAAAAGGAAAAATTTTGCATGAACTCAACCCACTTCATATGTGTTTGATTCAACTTATTCTGACTTCCCAAATACTACAAAGCTTTATGGTCAGTATACAACACAAAATCTTTAGGTATCAAATAATATCTCCATTTCTTCAAAGCTTGAACAATACCATAGAATTCCTAGTCATAAACTGAATATTTTCCCTTAGCATCATTCAACTTTTCACTAAAGAAAGCTATAGGTCTTCCTTCTTGACTCAAAACAGCTCCTATTGCACTTCCACTAGCATCACATTCAACTTGAAAAACTTTACTGAAATCAGGCAAAGTAAGTGTAGGCAACTCTACAATTCTTTTTTTTAATGTTTCAAAACTCTTTTGTGCTCCATGTGTCCATTTGAAATCCCTTTTATCTCCTCTCATAGTTTCAGCCAAAGCATTACAAATAGAACTGAAATTTTTTATGAACTTCCTATAAAAACTTGTCAATCCATGAAATGATCTTACCTCTCCAACATTCTCTGGTGTAGGCCAATCAAGTTTAACTCTTACTTTCTCAAGATCCATCTTCAATCCATTAGCTGAAATTACAAAACCAAGGTACACAATCTCTTCTTTCATAAATGAACATTTCTTCAAATTAATTAGCAACTTTTCTTCTTTCAATCTTTGCAATACTTGTCTAATGTGTTCAAGGTGTTCTTCCTTACTCTTACTGAATATCAAAATGTCATCAAGATATACAATCACAAACTTACCCAAGAATATTTTCATAACTTCATTCATCAGCCTCATGAAAGTACTAGGTGCATTAGTCAAACCAAAAGGCATAACCAACCATTCATACAAACCTTCATTAGTCTTAAAAGTAGTTTTCCATTCATCCCCTTCTTTGATCCTAATATGATGATATCTAGTTTTCAAATCAATCTTTGTGAAATACTTTGCTCCACTCAAACTATCCGTTATGTTATCTATCCTAGGCAAAGGAAATCTATACTTTACTATTATCTTATTTATAGCTCTAGAATCAGTGCACATTCTCCATTCTCCATTCTTTTTCAGTGCTAACACAGTAGGTACTGCACAAGGACTCAAACTTTCCCTAATCAAACCTCTCTCAATAAATTCTTGCACTTGTCTATTCAACTCAGTCTTTTCATCAGGTGTCAACCTATGTGGTGCTTTATTAGGCAAGCTAGCTCTAGGTATCAAATCCATACAATGACTTATACTTCTCATAGGAAGCAAACCATCAAGTACATTATCAGAAATGATGTCATGAAATTCAGTCAACAAAGACTTAACCTTAGCTGCATGTTCTAACTCATCTTGTTTCTCAATTTTCCTTGGAATTAAAGAAAAACAAACATCTTATTCTTTCATTTCTCTTGCAAACTTTTTACCATCAACCAAGCATACTCTGACTATAGTGCAGTGACCTTCATCAAAATTTTCTACTAAAGGCAATAATATTTGCTTCTTTCCATCCATCCAAATATTATATTGATTCAATCTACCATCATGCAAAGCTTTCCTATCTTACTACCAAGGTCTACCCAAAAGAATATGATAACAATCCATAGGCATATTATCACACAAGACTTCATCATAATAATTCCCAATTTTGAATTTAACAAGGCATTGTTCACTTACAAGTAGTTTATGCTCCTTCTAGATCCAAGCAATATGGTAAGGCTTAGGATCAATCTCTGCAACTATAATTTGTTAACCAACTCTTCGGATGCCAAATTATCAAAACTTCCACTATCAATCATTACTTTGCAACATTTATCAAAAATCTTACATCTAGTTTTGAACAAAATTTTCCTCAGAATAGGCTCCTCATCAGCTTCTTCATTACATAATATCCTTCTTAGCATCAAGTTCTCACCATGTTTAGGTTCATTAGACACTTCCTCAACTTCTTCACAAGCCAAATTATTTATGCCATTACATCCAATCTTCTTTCCAGAGTTAGTACATTCAAAGGCTCTATGTCCTTCTTCACCACATTTGTAACAAGTACCTTTAAACCAAGATCTATCTTCTCTTTTCCCATTTTTTTTATTCCTAGAGTAACCAATATAGATACCTCTAGAGTAATTACCTCTTCTACCAATAGGTTCATCTTTCCATCCTTTATCTTGCACTGCATTGTCAGACAAAACTCTCAAGAGTCTTTCCTCATCTTGTTCAATTCCAGGTTCAGGATTAGGTGTTGCTTCTTCTTCATCACTAACATCTTCAAGATGTGTGTCTCTTCTCTGGGCTATCTCTATAGCTTCAAGCCTAGTTGCAATCTGCCTCAACATATCCATGATAGCATTATCATTTCCTCTACCATGAACCATCTTGACAATCAGGTTCCAGCAAGATCGTAACCTTCTACAAGTTATAGGTCAAATCTTAGATCTACCACCCTAAAACTAATCTAATAAGGTTCTCCACGATCTAATCCACAAGAAAGAACTCGCTCTGATACCACTTGATGCAGGGGCAGGCTAGATACAAGAAGAATCAAGTAGAATTAACTCCACCTGAATCAATAAAAAAGCCTTGCTCAGAGTTACACATGGAAGAAATATGAATACCAAATGAAATTAGTGAAAAGAAAATGGATATGAGACAAGCAACTGGAAGAAAAAATAGAGTAATTATATTAAATCTTTCAACATGCCCAGTTAAGAGGTCTTCCGGGTTTCAGCCTTATACAAAGATAATTATGAATTTAGTGTCTCAACTTACATCCTATCTTTGTCTCTAATGGTGTATCTTGATAATAATCCTTCCTTGATCAACTTCTTTATTCCTTACTACATCAACCTAGACTCCTTATATAGCCAGCTAAGCCACAAGTCGGCCAGTCGGACATTTAATTTCATTATAGGTCCAACCTGGAAGAGTAAACCAAAACTATTGAAAGAATGAACAAAGCTTAATGAAAGCTTACATTTATGTCCACACATGATCCAATAACATTTCCCTAACTTAGAAAGATCCCATTTCATCATACAAAACCGTGCAAGATGAAAAACTCCATGTTTCACGTGAAACTGGCTAAAAATAGATACCCAAGAAAAATGGTCATAACTCCCAACTCATAATGAATTAGGATTTTTTGTCTTAGGTGAAGATATTAATTTAGGTCCTCTTTAATAATCAAAGAGAAAAAAGGCTGATTCATTAAGGATCAATGGCTACATGATTTGCAATCAGCATGCAAAAAGTAGGCAAATACGGCTCCGGCAACAAGGAAAACATCTCTAACTTTGAAACAGTCCACCCAATCCTTATGTTCTCATAAGAGAAGGTTCCAAAATAGGTCCTCAACATCATGTAAGCTTTGCACAATAGGAAACAACTAAATGAAAATATTATAATGAAAACAACATAAAATAGGAAATATTTTTGGTTGATGCAAGATTGCTCAAAGACCCAAGATGCTCCTGCATCAGTGCTTGAACTTCATTGAATTTCATTATGTTGTCTTTGAATGTCATGAACCTGTGCTCAAACTTCTTAGATAGTGAATAGACATTTTTTATCTTTTTGTATTTCTTGTGTCAAAAGTTCATATTCAGCATCAAACAGAGGAGAGATTGTGTTTATGCATGGCTATATGTACTAGTGAAGGTAAAGATGTTCACTATTTTCAATGTTGAATTCAAGAATCAAAATGATTATTTTCCTTTATCATTTGAAATAGAAAGATTTTAGAAAAAAGAGCTGGTGAAATAATGTAACAGAAACTATGCTTTTTAGAGTATTAAAACTATGAGCTTTTATAAAGCTTATGTGTTTATCAATGGAGCTGTGAGCATCTTTTGAAATTGATTGATGCATAAAGATGTGGTGATGCATGGTTTTGGGCTACAGTGCAAGAAAATTAAATGACTGGTATTGAAAAAAATTTAAAATATGATCACTATTTTTACAATAGTGAAGCCTTATGGTTCTTTTTATTTGCCAAGTCATATTGATTAAAACAAAATGATTGTTGTTCAATATATGATAATAGACTGAGAAATCAAGAGTATTGAAATAGTGAATATGAGGGTTCAAATAGTGAACAAATATATCCAAGACAGTTAAAACATGAAGTTCATTTGTTTGTAGCTCGAGCCATAAGATTTTGTGTTTATCAGTGGAGCTTTAGCAATAGTGAAGGACTGGTTAAATAACTGGTGTTATTTTTATTTTTGACAGTGCAAAAACATCATTCACTGGCAGAATATTGAAATGGGTTTTTATTTTGCTATCAATTATTTTTTTATAGTGGCTTGAAGGATTTACTATTTTTCTTAAACATTATCATGTATTTCAAGGAGGAGAAAATAGAGATGTAAATTGATGCATACAAGCTACAAACAAGAGTACAAAACTGAGTTATGTAAATTCAAAAAAAACATTAAAGCCTATTTCAAAATAAATGGAGGGTTACAGATGGAACTTATCTACATGTTTGTTGCAGAATAGCTTGTGTCTTTAGTCCAAGCTTGTCATTAAGTTCAAGTGGTCACAGTAAAGACTGTAGTTGTGGCTGAAGGATACCCACATTACATTTAAGTTACACTTTCACATCCTCCAGCCCCAGCCCAAGCTTGGCTGAGATTGCTAGAGTATTTCTCCATTTTTAACCATGATTTATTACACATAGCTTGGAGATCAAATTTTAGTTAGCACGACACAGTCAGAAGCTGTGATCGAAAGATGCATTCCATAGTTTTTGAGCTCAGTAACATTTCCTCATCTCTCAGTCACAACTTAGGCTAAGCCAAGTCAACTGGTGAAGACCCACAAATCATCAAGCTGTCAAGAGTAAAACCCATATCAAAATATGGTAATAAAAAAACTTCATGCATAGGTATTACCAGTTAAAAGAAATCATGCTTACTAGCTCATAGCCAAAGAAGTCACAGTGAGCTTGAGTTCAAAACTCACGAGACTCCAAAATCATAGTTATCTTTCACTCACAGGTTGAGAATCAAGTGTATAGCCTAGGTCCAAGTTTCAAAGCCCAAGTTAACTTCACAATCAAGCCATGACTAATGATAAAAGAGCTCGAGGCTGAGTCATAGTTAGAACATGTTTCAAAATAAAAAAATATCCATAGGTCGTGAGTTATCCTGACTCAAACTCATAAGTAAACACAGCTCGAAGTTGAGAAAGGAGCCTTAGTGTAAGAACATTACTCATGGGTTGTGAGTCTTTCTATAGTTCTAGCTAAAGCCGAGCTCCAAGGTTCAATGATGAAAACTTCAGTCACAGCTGAGATTGAACAAAAGTGATCTCAAGATCAGAGGCAGAGAGCTCGAGCTCACATAGAATAAACTCTCAGTTCAAAATCTGATGCTAGAGAATTCTTCAATGAAACAGACTGGATTCATGCTATTCATGCAAGCTAGATACAAGATTTTCACAGAGTTTTCTCACAGTTAGGGTTTCTCCCTATTCCTCTCAAAAAAACTAAATGAAGCTTGCTATTTTAGAGAATGAAGCCAGTTTTGAAAATTTGGAGTCCTCAGAGAACCAAAATTGAATACCATTAATGCATGTGTCAACATCCTGTAGACCTCGAGATAACCATAGTGCCACCTATTAACTATTTTTCTTGCATATTGTGCAAGTGGGAAGAGTGGTCATGTCGACCTTCTTATCCTTTGCATTTTGTAAACTTAGGATTATTTCTTAGGTTTCTTTTAGGGTAGTATAGGTTTTATTTATTTTGAATTTTTATTCAAATTAAATAAGATAAATGTTGGTAAGACATTGTAAAAGGATTTGTATCCTTATAAACTAGCATTTAGGGGTTAGATTTTGGCATGGTTTTAGGCTTAGATTTTGGCATAATTTTTGGCCAAATTAGGGAAAATAGCAGAGACCTGAATTTTTGAATTTGAGGCTTAGGCATGTTATAAAACTAATTTTCATTATCATTTTTTGGGGGGGTCGTAGATTTTGGAGAGAAGGCTAAATGTGAGCACATTGTTCCTTGATGGCATATTAATCTTGTTTGTAACCTTATTTGTTAGATTTTGGAGGATGATAAAGCAGAGGACCTATTTCTCCATATAATTTTGAGTTTTGATTTCAAATCTTGTTTTGATCTTTCTTTCTAAGTGTTTATTCATTTTGATAGTTAGGAGAAGTGAATGTTTCCTATTCCTCCTGTAGGTGAGAAAAATTCAATCCTTATGAAGAATATGTATGTCTATTAATGGATTAATCTCTTTGTGGTCTATGCCCTAGTAGTCAAGTCTTTTAACCTATATGTTGATTAGTGATTCAAATTGACAAACTTTTGGTGTATGAGTTGGGGTTACTATTTTAGTATTTCAATCAAAGTCAGATCTTGTTTTTGGTGTATCACCCCTATTTCCCTTCAGTTTTAAAGTTCCCTTTCCCTTTTCCCACCAATTTTTCAATCGGGAGGTGATATCCCATATCAAATAGGAACCGGCCTAGAATCCGAAGACTCCTTAATTAGAGTCCACCCACAGCTCAAGAAGGTTTCCATTGTTAGCATAGAATACTATATAGCACTAATACCTAGGTTGGGGTGGTAATTTTTAACCTGATAGCACATATCTCAAACTGTCTTCCTTTAAGTTTGCAAGCCATAATATATCATATATCACCTTCGCTGAGCAAAATAGTACTACAATATACTATAAATATAATTTTGTACTTAGTCATTTTCATGACTATGCCTCCAAAAGTTATTCTTACTCCATGCAATCACTATAGCATATGTGTTTCCATAAATAAAAACCCTCAAGTGATTCTCATTATACTCAAAACATCACTTTACAATAGTAAATAGATCTAAAGAGGCCAAAAGATTTGGATTATCATCCATTGATGGTGATACAAGTTGAGGCATCTTCAAAAATAATCCGCACAAATTGAATGAAGCGAGGCCCAAACCAAGGGCTTTGAGTAGTGCCAGATTGAAAATATACTCAATGCAAGAACAAGCTTTGGAAAGGTCAACTTTGACAAAAAAAAATACATTCTTATTAAAGTGAAGAACCCATTCTATGTATTCCCAGACAACAATAATATTATCGAGGATGAACCTTAACTTAATAAATCTATTTTTCTCTAGACGAACAATTAGAAGAAGGAGATGGTGAATCTTAAGCACTGGGGATTTGGCAATGATCTTGTAAGAAATATTGATTAAAGTTATGGGTTGCTAGTTGTAAATTTCCTTTGGATCCCTAGCTTTAGGAATGAATTTGATGTTTCCTTTATTGATTATCTAAACCAAAGATGGAGAATGAAAAGCCTCCAAGTAGACCTTAATAAGGTCTAGACCAAAACAAAACCACAAGCCTTTGTAAAATTCACATGGGAAACCATAACAACCAGTAGCTTTGTCATATTCCATGGAGAAAATAGCTTCTTTAATATCCTTAAAGGTTAAAATATGATCACAAAATAGCTTCTATGAATCTAAGAGATGAGAAGGAAAAACCACAAGGATATCCTTCAAGACTTTTTCTATAGCAAGGGAATTTTCCTACATAGTAAACACCTTCTCATAATGTCTGAAAAAATCTTAAAGAATGTCTAGCATCTTAGAGAGCACCGACTAACCTTTGATTCTTTTAATACCAGGGGAGGAATGATAAGCTCTAAGAGAAAGAAAAAAATATGTAGAAGCCTAGTCACTCACTTTAAGATAATGAATTTTCACCTTGATCTAGGCTCCTTTAACAACATGATGGTCTACAATTTTCTTTTGGTGGAAGAGGTAAGAAACCCTAACTTGGAATTCACAAAAAAAAATAGTTCAAATCCAAAGCTTTAGAAGAAAAATAAAAATATTTTGTGGTCACATAATAAGAATGTTAGTGGTAAATGGCCAGCTACTTGCTAAAAATGTGAAGAAGGTACATAGTGTGAGAAATGGTGTTATTCTACTATACAATCCAACTAGTTGATTGAGTGGTTCTAGGCTCAAGATTAAAAACCCTTTAAATGTGGCTCATTATGGGTTGATGATTCAACAATGACATTAAAAAATAGTTATGTTTTGTAGAGACACATATGAATTTTCTTCCATTCAATTTTGAACTTGATGGGATAGTGGTTTGACAAAGTGACCTCAGAAAGAGATAAAACTAGCAACTCTTGGTTTTCTCCAAAGGAAAAAAAAAATGAACTGAGATCATAGCACAATCTAGCCTCTTAAAATTTTTACTAGGATAAGATCTAAAATTACATTAAGTGTGCTAGACACAATGGGGATGACAAAAATTGACATTAGAGTCAAAAAGGCCTAATTATTGAACATATAAAACTAGTCTTCCATTGAAAATGTAGAACACATTCTTTGTCAAAAGCCACCTCAACCATATTAAAATCCCCATACATAACCCAAATTGTAGATGGAAATGAATCAACCACCATTGCCACAATTGAGATCTTTTAGCAACATCATTGAGAGAATAAATATTATTGATCTCAAAAGAATGATTGTTGACTGATGTGAGGACCCAAACTACTCTTTTCATTGGGTTTGAACCATGATCAATAATACAAGACTACCATCAAGGATAAATGAGAGTAACAACTCCTCTACCTGCTTCATGGTGAGAATACAAAATAAGGCTATCTATCCAAATAACATGGTATGCAGCAGTTAACATGAACACTACAATTTTAGATTCTTGAAGATAAAAAATATCAATACCAAAATATCTTTGGTGATTATATATAATAGAATAATTCTTGGTAAGGTCAATTAGACCTCATAAATTTCATGAGATGTAATTCATGAGTCAAATTCATGCATATCATCCTTGTCCCTAAGAGAGGAGAATCTATTCTACATACAATCTAAGGCTTGTCAAAAACTAGGGTAAGATTCCCCTAGAATCACCCAACATTTTTTGTAACCTTCATCACCAAAATATTCTCTCCCTAAAGGTTTGTGAGAGATGTGTAAAAAATAGGGTTGAGAATAAATTATTGAAGTGGCTTGAGGAGTGCAAACCTGCAGAAAATAGGAGCTACTCTCAGCCACATTTTTTCCCTAAACCTTAGGGTTTGAAACCAAAGAGTTAGCTTGTTTCTTTATCTACATCTTAGGATATGTCATTTCTTATACTATCAGTTGTTGAGCGACCGTATTTGGCTAGTTCTAGGAAAAATCCAAGGAGTGTTTTCATTTGTGATCCATTATAGTCCATCCTTCATCTATTTTAGCACCTTTTAATGATAGAGGAGTTGCCTCCTTCTATAGAGGATTTATTTTTGGAGTAGTAAGAAGATAATCCTTAATCGTATGCTCAGAGGATTAATATTGATAACAGGTATTGGGAAAATTCAAATAAATAACTCCCTAAGAGAAAAATTGACCACCCACCTAAATATCAATGATCTCTTTGAGGTTGTGAGATAAAACTTCAACATAAACCCTTTGTAGGGAAGAGCATTAAAAAAATGGTTTGGATCTATGCAAATTACACTACCAAGGGTTTGGGAAATATTTTGCAAGAACAACCAGCACAACAAGGTTAAACCTAAAAAATCCATCCAAACAAGAAATTTAAGCTCTCTTTTTCATCCAAGATAGTAAAGTCTCCTGACCATGGATAGAAAACTAGCAAGGAAGAGTGGACAAACTAGGTGTAATGCATAACCTGGGAACCCTTGAATACAATGTATAAACTAGATGTAATGACAGTGCAAATATTTTTTTAAAGAAAAGGTACATACAAAACATAATTAATGATTATGTGATCAAAGAATAAATGTAGAAGAAACTTAATCTAACATTTAACACTATCATTATTAATACAATTTATCAATTGAAATTGCAATTCTATAACTAACATACATCCTCTAGGGCTCCCATGACATCACTACTTAAATGATGTTATTACAAAAATTTGGCTTAACTAAAGAAATAAGGAACACTAAACATTTATCATGACCATAATCATTTAATATTTCTATGTACATTTTAGAACACCAAATTTAGTGTTCCTAATACTTTATTTCAATATAATAATAATAATTTTGTAAGCAATTAAGATATTCATAAAATTCACATAATTATAATTCATGTATAAAAACATTCTACCTATTACACCATTGAAATCTAATCTCCACTACTAAATTACAAGTTACAAGTATTTAATTTGGATGACAATTACATCCTTTACATAAAAAACAAGTACATAGTATAAATACCATTTCATCTAAAGATGAACTTATATTTTAAAAGTATAATTACATTTGAAAAGTAGAATTACATTCTCTACTAAATACATCTAGTGGTACAATGATCTAGATAAACATTAATTACAATATGATAAAATGACTCCAAGAAGCTAAGGTATGAGGATATCATCCATGAAACACTATATATCATGTAGGAAGACCACCAAATCTTGAAGATAGAATAATCACTACCACCAGACCATGTGGAACCCTTATCCCCACCCCACCATACTAATGAGATAGAGACCCGACCCCATATATACAACATTCAAAAGAAATGGATAGTACACGGATTAATTGGATGCATAAGGGTAAAAATGGTTCTCAAAAATATAATTAAAAAAAAAACTACTAGAGGACCATAGGCAGCCAACATATGTAGGATACCTAGGATACATATAGGGAGGTGTCATCATTTATCTCATCATCTTGGGTAGCATGGAAAGTCTCTCTGGACCCTAGACCCCAAGTAAGATCATATGAAAAATTAGTCAAACCTTTTGTGTGGACAAGGAATATGATCATGTTATCTCACTACATCCCTTAGATGAACATGCATCTTCTCCCACTCCCATCCTTATCCTATACTAGTGCTCAAGGTAGGGGCGAGGCATTAATTATTATTTTTTTATTATTATACACATTTAAATTTATGAAGTTATCACTTACTTACACAACCCACAATGAGTTACCCTAGATAACCACTTGAGGTCCCTAACACCCATTGTAAGCCACTTCCCTACTATGCTCCTAGATAAACTAACCCTAAGATCTATCAATAAAATAAAATAAGGCATGAGATCAAACATAGTCAAAATACCACTATGAGAAACTATCATTCAAAAACATTCAATGTATAACCATAGCATATCTAAAATCTATCTATTCATACATAAGCCCTTATGTTCATACAAGCCTACAATCAAGGCACTAGGTATGCCACATCATTAGACCTCTCACATTTGAATATTAAAAGAGTAAAAAATATCAAGATACCACTGCAATCCCTTAGCCTTGTACAATGGGAAAAGGGAAGAAATGTAAATAAGGGAAATCACCCCACCTTTTCACCTTGGCACATTCAGAAGGAAGATAACCCTAATAGGCTCAAGAGGTGACTTAAGCACTCAATAGGGGTAATGATTCCTTCACTAATAATGTGTTTCAATGAAAATTGAGAGATAAAAAATATAATGATGCAATTTAATTGATTAAATAGGAAAGTGACTAAAATAATTCTAAAAGCATATTGTAATAGGAAGACAGCGAGTTGATATTGATAGAAATGTAAACCAAAAGATGAAACTAACCTGTGCCATGAATTTGACCTCAAAATGATAGGGACATGATGAAAATGGTGATTTTTTCCTGAGACATGATGGAAATGGCGACATGCTCCCAGACATGACAAAAATGGTGATGTACTCCCTATGTTTCTAGCTAAATTTTTCATAGATTGTTTCACTATACCTGATCTTCCCAAATATGATTTGACCGCTTTATAAATTTTTCCTACACATAGAAAATGGTAGAGAAGGTTGAAAAATGGTTTTTCCTTCATAAACATAAAATAAAGGAAATTTAGGAATCAACCTTGAAATGAAATAAAATAAAGGAAATCATGTTGTCATATAGAAGAGACTAGAACTAGAAAATGAAGCATATCATACATTGTCAATGCAAATACTTTAAATGTGATAAAATGTGTCGATGCAATATCTATGACTAAACACAAAAGCCCAAAAGGAAATCATGAAAGAAAAAACCTTATAGGATAGATTTTATAATTCACCATAATGCTTGATTGAGGACAAGAGGGAGAAGACTTGAATGGATGTAAAAGAATGTGGATCTCCTTCCTTGATATTAATCTTATTTTCTTGGCCTCTAATTGGGGAAAGAAGCTATATCTATGGAAGAAAACACCTTGATTTCTTGATAAGAATGAATACTTGAATGCTTAGACTTGATGGCTCTTTATTTGCTTAATTTTCTTCCTTGCACTTGATAACTTGATTGATAAAAATTGCTACACTTTTCAAAATATTGATCATAAATGCTAATAGTGGATAATGGATGCAAAAATGAGGAGAGATAGGGGTTTATATACATCTCACATCATTTTATGGAATTAAGAATTAATTAGGCTAACAACAAGACCAAATCTTCTCCCACGATCCTAGCATGGACCTCTGAGCCAAATTTGGGCCCTATCTACCTAGGACATGTCAATGGAGACATGTCCCTAGAAGAATAAACATGAATTTGACATTGGTGCCATGGATAATGGGTATGTGTAGGATATATGATTATAGCTCATTCTAAGGTTAGGGTAGATTATGAAGGAGAATAATAAGTACATAGGGCCTAGGTGAGGAAATAAATTATGGGATTGGATGAAAAAGAGAGAATCATGTTGGAAATTGGTCAACATTAGATTGAAAGTATGTTTTCATTTATGGAAACATGTATCCCCATGATTAGTGCAAGACACAAGGACACAATTTTGATAGGCAGTGAAGTGAAAAATGCCTAAGTCCACAGACAGTCACAAGTAGATAGGTATAATATTTTGGATTTTGAAGATGCTACATAATGAATTATGGTATGCGAAGTTACACGATGGTGTATTGATGTATGAAAGATCTCTATGTGTTAGCACACATGTTTTGGCTACATGGTTTCAGAGATACAACTCTCTGAGTACAGTTATAGGTAGAGAACAAAGTATCAAGGCTTGTGAAGTTGCATAGGTATTGGTTGACCTATGTTATGTTATTTTATATATTGATCATGTATGTATGGCCGACATAGTTCCATTATATTTTATATAAGGTCATGTGTTGTAATATTATGTGGACGACCTTGAATTATGTTTTTTAATTACCTTATAGAGGCTGACCTAGTTACTATACTCTTAATTGAGTATAAGTATATGATGTAATATGTGAATGAGAAGTATGGAATTGTATCGAAAACATGTGGATGTGAGTTTGAGTAGAGAAGAGAGGTCTGCAAGGTGATTAAGAACAAGTTGTATGGATGTGCAGTAAGAGTTATATATATATATATATATATATATATATATATATATATATATATATATATATATATATATATATATATATATATATATATATATATATATATATATATATATATATACATATATATACATACATATATATATATACATATATATATATATATATATATACATATATATATATATATGTATATATACATATATATATATATATATATATATATATATGTATATATACATATATATATATATATATATATATGTATATATATATATATATGTATGTATATATATATGTATATATGTATGTATGTATGTATGTATGTATGTATGTATGTATGTATGTATGTATGTATATGTATGTGTGTGTGTGTGTAATCTCTTTGTATATCAAGATAGGAAGTCCACTATTTTGTAAGTGCAGTGAGCACACATTTTTTATACCCCTAATAGGGTTCATCAGTCCTTTAACTAGGACCTTCTCTATGTAATAATTAGATCCTAATAGGGCTAGGACTCCTAATAGGGTCACTTTACTTTAATGCAGATATTTGTCGGTACCATCCCCACTAGGGTTTTTCCCTTAACAGGGTTTCCTCGAGAAGAAAATAATGGTGTCATGTTTTATCTTGTGTATGTTTACTTTGCATGGATATCTTTTTAAATTTTTATATTTGTTAAGTGATTGAAGAAATTATATAAGTGATGTAATACTGATTCACCGCCCCGCCCCCCCCCCCCCCCCCCCCCCCTCTCTCAGTATTACCAAATCCTAAAAATTGGTATCAGAGTATGAGGCCCTTAGATGGAAAGATTAACAACTTAAGGGAGATCCAAATGGATTATAGTACTTTAATGAAGAATTATGACATTGCATTGGATGATCTTGATGAAACTTTTTTAGAAAATAAAGATATAAAGTACAAATTGAAAAAGGAAGATGATTCTATCAGAAAAATCAAGGAGCAGTTAAGACATGCAAGAAACCAAAGAGAAGAACTACTCAAGGAGAAATCAGAATCATAACAAGTTAAAAAACTCAAAAAAGAGAATGAAGAACTCAAGGATCAATATGAAATTTCAAAATGAGAACTGATGGTAGAGCTTGATGAAACTATAGACACCTAAAAAAGGTTCACACCTATGTGCCCCATTTTAACATGTATTCTATTATGTTTCATTCTTCATTTGATCATTTACTAATATTTCCCTAATTTTCCATCATAACCTTGATCTCTTTGGCCAAATCGATCAAATCTACATCTTGATCCTAATCTTTCCTAAACCAAGCCTAGTCATTTCTAACCAATCTTAAATGTTCCTAAACATTCCCAAACCAATCCTAATCGATCCTAAACCTTGTCGAACCTTCCTAAATCATTTTAAATCAAACCGAATCAGTCCTAATCAATTCAAGACCATTTCAATCACATCTAATCATTATCAAATCAATTCTATGGCGTTGTTCAAGTTCATCGATGTCCAATCAAATCAATTTTAAATCAATCCAAGACATTTTCCAAGTTCATCGATGCCTAATCAAGTCTCATCATCATCAATCAATCCCAGAGTGCATTTTCAAAGTTCATCAATGCCTCATTGTCATCAATCCAATCCTGAGTGCATTGTCAAATTTCATCGATGCCTCGTTAACCAATCCAAGTCAATCTCAAATAGCATTGTCCAAGATCATTGATTCTATTTCATCATCATCAATCTGTCCCAATAGTATTGTCAAATTTCATCAATGTTATTTTATTCGATCATCTTTAATCACGCACATTGTCAAAGTTCATCTATGTTGCATTGATCCCTATTTATTTTTTAATCATCAAGATCGGTTCAAACCTTAATCAAGCCTTTTAATACCAATCCCGTTTTGATCATACATCATCAATTTGGCCAAATATCTTTACTAATTCATCCCCTTAGGATAGATAACCCATAATTTATCCCTTTGTATTAATCTATTTATTACATTAATTTTCCCTATCCTAAGTCTCCTATAATTAATTAATTGTTTCCCTTTTTGAATTATGGGATTTTCTAAATTCCTAATTATCCTTTTTGAGGAAATATTGATTTTCAAATAGCCAAAAATGTGACTCTTACACATTCCCTTAAATCATGCTTCATGACATCTTACTAATTAGCCCTCACATTTCTTCCACTTTCTCTTTCTCATTTTCCACTAATTTGGCATCCTAATTTCCTATTAATTTGCCTTCACCTTTCCTTGTCACCTTATCCATGATTTGTGCATTAATTTGTGCATTTTGTTTTGTTCTTCCAATTTGTCATAATTATGACAAATTTCCATGTTGCACACTAATTTTCCTTTTCTTGCATTTTGGTTCTCAACTCTATAAATTGAGTCTTTTCGCACTAATTTGGTTAACCACACTCCTATTATTCTCATTCTATCAACCACACTCCTATTATTCTCATTCTATCAACCACACTGATAGTATTGTCATGCTATTATCTTGCTTTCAATTATAGTGAAGATTTTTTCAAGATCATAGAGCTACATCAATCAAATTCAATGGAGAAGAAAGGAGAACATAGGAGCTACACTTGAAACAGAGTTTTGTTGTTTAAATTCTTTTATTTTCAAGTGGATTTTTTGGTAGATTAGATTGGTTTGAATTTATATTGTATGAGATTTGTGGTTCTCTCATTTATGTTTTCCATGTCATTTTCTAGTCTTACATTTGGTGAACCCGGTGTGAAGACCTCTAATTCTGATAAAAATTAATATTTTTATGCATTTTCAGGGTCTCAAAAAGCTATCTAGGAGCTCAGGAGTGAAGTTGTGTAGTTGGTAGCTAGCTTTGCATATTTGGTAGCTAGAAATGTGCACTTGGGGTCCATAACTATGCATTTGGTCATGGGAACTATTAGGAAAAGTCCCAAGAGATAATTGATGGGGGGGGGGGGGTTGAATCAGTTATCTACAAGTTTCAATTCTTTATCCAATTTAGTATAATTAAACATAAATCATAAACATAATGAAAGAACACTTCAACAAAACACCAATATTTTGGTTACGGGGAAACCCAAATAGGTAAAAACCCTGGTGGGAATTGACACCCACTAATATTTTGCACTAGTGTATTATGATCCTTGTTAGAAGATCCTTAACCCTGTTAGGAGTTTCTTTACAATATATTTAGTAGAGTAGACCTGGTCAAGGGTTGGACCCTGTAGGAGTCTTTTACAATAAACCTTGTTAGGGGTGTGGACACATTGTCCTAGAGCTCATTGCTCAAATGGGTGAAGGCTACAACCTTCTAAATAATAGATACACACTATATCTGGATCTTGGTGAGCTGCACTTTGACCTACTATCTAGATCAGTTCCAATGTATAGCAAAAATACTTTACTTGGTCACATAGACCTTCTTTTGATGGCTCAACACTTCACACACTCTGCTCTGCTCTTCACAATCAACTATGAACCATGCTCTAGTAATCACAAATGACTGTCTATAAATATCTTTCCTCTAAATGATATAATCAAGTCATCCTGGGTAAAAGCACAAAGCTGTGTCACGTTTCAGGACAACTTATCAGCACAGTTGAATTTGAGTATTTCTAACTAAAATTATTTTTTATGAAACATATGGTCTAGCTAGATTCATTCTAGCTAAGTTAGATAAGTTCTTCACCTTTTCCAATTGGAAATATCTATTAAATGCATGTTTTATAACAATTACTAAAGAAATAAAGTTATTTCAGAAAAGCGATGTTTGAATAACTCTTACTCTATTTAATGATATTTTTTTACAAATATAAAAATACCCTTTTTTAGAGCACAGAGTCAAGATTATCATCATATAATTTTTATAGTATTTTAATTAGATCTAATATATTATAATTTCAAAATACTGCAAGTAGGTATTTTAACATTCGAGAACAAGATGCTTCAAAAATAGAAAAAAATAGTAAAGCTTATCAAAAAAATTGAAAATTTATATTTAACACTAGAGGAGAGAGTTATCTTCAAGAGTGTGTAATTTATTTTCTGAATGGTGTAGATTTGATAGGGGAAATTTGACGCGGGATGAAAACTATCATTTTCAGGTATGTTCGACTTTGAGTAGTTATATCAGAGAAAATATAAATTGAAAACTAATTTTTCTTCTTTTCTGCACTAGCTATACATTTTATCTATGACATTTTGAAATCAAAGGAAAAAAAGATTATTTGCATATACTTTTTTGGTGTGAACAAGACCCTCGTTTTTCAGCATTTTTCAGCAAGTAAAAAATGGACTTAAAAAATTTAAAAACTATGTGAATTCTTGTTCAAAAAAAATTAAAAAAATTATAGGCATAAACTTCATCCACTTTTACACATTTCATTAGTTTACATCTTCTCCAAATTTTAAACATAAATACCATTTTTATGTCATTAAAGTTAAAAAATTTGTGTGTTGTTGACCTTTTCCTTTATAAAAGTGTGACACAGCTTTGTACTTTTACCCTCCTATTAGAACCACCTTGAAATCATATTAGATAAGTCATAACAAACTCCAATAATAATTTAGTCAGCTCTATTAAGCACGCAACACATTCTGGGACCTGTCCAATAAGTTAATTGTAGATGCGTGCTACATACTATCGGCTCTACCAAAACAACTAGATCTTTCTCTCAAGATGAATTACATCATGTTCTCTTAACCAAACATTAATAACTCTTATCCAATCTCAAATCCAAGGGTGCATACCAAAATTATAGGCGCAACTCCTAAACCAATGTAATCTTTGTTGGCTCTACTGAACAAACATAGGAAACTGCTACTAGTGAATAGTGACTACATAACTTCACTTCTACTAATCATCAGAATCTGCATCCATGAATGTAACATCACTAACATGTCTCCATCTCATATCCAAATGCACAAGGCTCCATGATAACTGTATGGACAACCATTCATAGAACACTATTTGTAACTCTGTCAGGAACATTGCTGACACAAGTTGCTAGATAACTATATGTACTAACAGTTAACCTCTGTGCCCATGATATCATGTTGAAAACATGTCCATGCCACATATACTAAAATCTTACTGCATAAGTCTTCCATGCATGCTACCTACCATATGTTGTCATCAATAAAAACATACAATCAGCACTGGCTTGCTAGCAAATCTCCAAAAATCTCCCCCTTTGGCATTTATGGCAACATATGGAATGAAAAACTCCACCAATCCAAATGAACATTTCTTTTATAAAATTCTCCATTTCCTCAACTGAACTGCTTCCATAAATTGAATACTACTCCCCCTTAGTATATTACTCTCTTTTTTTTTATGTTTTTCATGACTATATATTACTCCCCCTTTGACATCAATGGAAAAAGGCACCAATCAATTTAAGCACCGGTACTACTCCTGAAGTGGAGTAGTCAACCATCCATTAGTCCCTAAGGACTAATGCTCTTCCTTCTTTCTTCTAAGTAGAATCAGGGAAGGGAATTACTCCCAACTTTTCCCTGAGATACTCAAAAGTATCCTTTGGCAAGGGCTTTGTGAATATGCCTGCCAACTGATCTTTAGTACTCACATAGTCCAACTTGACTTCTTTCTCTGCCACTTTCTCTCTTAGGAAGTGATACTTGATCTCAATGTGCTTTTTCTTTGCATGCATCATAGGGTTCTTTGACATGTTGATAGTGCTAGTGTTATCACAGTAGATAACAATAGGATAATCAATCTGAATTCCAAAATCCTTTATCATCTACTTGATCCAAACAATTGTAGAACAATTCAGGGCTACTCCAACATACTCCACTTCTATTGTTGACTGAGAGATACAATTTTTCTTCTTTCTTGTCCAAGTGACAAGTCTATCACCAAGAAACACTACTCCACCTGATGTACTCTTTCTATCATCAATGCATCCTGCCCAATCAACATCAGTATACACATGAAGCTCAACATTTTCTAAATTAGGATACCATAGACCATATTCTATAGTGCCTTGCAAGTATCTAAATATTCTCTTTACTTCCATGAGGTGACTTTGTTTAGGCTCTGCTACAAATCTTCCAACTATGCCAACTAGATTAGAAATATCAGGTCTAGTTTGAGTAAGATATATGAGTTTACCAATCATAGACTTGTACAATGTTATATCTACTACTGGAGAGTCATCTTATTTTGGAAGATTGCATCCAGTGATCATAGGTGTCCCTACTAGCTTCCAATCATCTATCTTGAATTTATTCAATATCTCTTTCACATACTTGGACTGATTAATGAAAATAGCTTTCTCTATCTGTTGCACATTCAATCCCAAAAAGTATTTGATAGGTCCAATCATACTCATATCAAATTCACTTTGCATCTCCTTAGCAAATTCAGCACTAAGTTTGTCATTACCTCCAAAGATAATGTCATAAAAAAATATAGCTACACGTAGTAAACCTTCATATGTCTCTCTTATGAATTGATTATAGTCTGTTGCTCCTTTCTTGAATCCAATCTATATTAGATATCCATCTAGTCTCTCATACCATGCTCTAGGGGCTTGCTTAAGTCCATAGAGGGCCTTTTTCAATCTACATAACATATCAGGTCTGTCTAATAAGGTGAATCCTTCTGGCTGATCAATGTATACTTCTTCTTGCAAATCTCCATTCAAGAATGCTGACTTGACATCCATCTAATAAACTTTGAATTTTTTGACTATTGCATAAGCTAGAAATAACTTAATAGCTTCTAATCTTCTCACAGGTACAAATGTGTCTGAATAGTCAATGCCTTCTCTTTGTGCATATCCCTTACATACTAACCTGGCTTTATTTCTTACTACTATACCATCTTCATTCATCTTGTTTCTGAATATCCACTTTGTTCCAATCACATTCTTATCACTAGGTCTTGGGACCAGTTCCCAGGTGTCATTCTTAATAATCTGATCTAGTTCTTCTTTGATAGCATCATGCCAATCTGAATCATTACATGCATCTTCAACACTTAAAGGTTCAATCTAAGATAGTAAACATACCACCTCATTGCTAGCTGAGTTATTTGCTTGTGATCTTGTTAAGACTTTTCCACTCTGATCTCCAATGATGTCTTTCTTGGAATGGTTTCTAGATGTAAACTTTGGAACTTTAGGTGATACTGTCTCATCTTCCTTAGGAGTTTCTTCTTCACTTTTCTCAGGGTCATTGAATAACACATCAATACTGTCAAACATTTCTTCAATAACTCTCTCACTAGTGGAGGGTCTGGGTTCTTCTTCAATCATGGGTGATTAATCATGATATCTTTCTTGAACCATAAACTTTTCATCAATCTTAACATGATCACTTTCAATGATCTTTTTCAATCTTAAATTGAAACATCTATAAGCTTTACTTTTAGTAGAGTAACCTTCATCACTTCTTGCATCAAACTTTCCTACTGCTTCATCTCTCTTGATGTAGCACTTGCTTCCAAAGATTCTGAAGTATTTTACTGTGGGAACATTACCAAACTATAGCACATATGGTGTTTTGTCTGCACTAGGCCTCAATTGAATTCTATTGATAGTATAGACTATTATATTGACTGCATCTCTCCAATAGGTGTGTGTAACTTTTCCTTCAATCATCATGGTGCGCACTGTATCAAGGATGATCCTATTCCTTCTCTCTACAATTACATTCTACTAAGGGGTTCTAGGTGCACTCAACTACCTCTTGATGCCATGTTCTTCGTAGTACTCATATAATCTATCAGAGGTAAATTCTCCTCCTCTATCCAATCTCAAATATTTTATCTTTAGTCTAGATTCATTCTCAACCTTAGCTTTGAATATTTGAACTTCTCAAGTGCTTCTAACTTGTCTTTCAAGAACGCAACCCACATCATTCTAGTATGGTCATCAACAAACAAAATGAAATGTCTTTCACCATAGTATGATCTTGTTTGAGTTGGACCACATAGGTCTATATGAATTTGTTCTAGCTTGTTCTCTATTGAATTGTGCTTGCTCCTGAATGAGTTTCTCACATGCTTTCCCATCACACATTCCATGCATATAGTATCAACTGGCTTTGCTATGCTGGGTAGATTTCTTATAGCCTTTACATTGCTTATCTTTACTATGTTATTAAAATTGATATGACATAGTCTTTTATGCCACAACCAACTGTCATCTACTTTAGCAACAAAACAACTTGCTTATGGATTAAGCTAAAAAACATTACCTTTAGTCTTTGATCCTGATGCAATTATTTCTCCTTCTTTTTTGTTAATGATGCACTTGTTCCAATTGAATTCCAATCTATAACCTTTGTCAAGTAACTGCCCAACACTTAGTAGGTTATGTTTCAAACCATCAGCATAAAGAACATCATCAGTACTGTTCTTTCCATCCAAGGTGATGGCTCCTCTACCAATGATGGGTTTGGGAGTTTTATCTCCAAATCTAACCATGCCACCATTGTATTTGTCCAAATGAACAATTTTTTATTTATCACCTATCATGTGATGTGAACAACCACTATCTGTAATCCAGTCTGTCCTTATATTAGCTTGTGAAATCAATCCTAGCTCTTGTTCCTCTTTCTCATCTTCATGGTCTATCTTATTATTCATTTTCTCTATAATGGAAATGAATCCAATTTCTTCTTCAACTGAGTCATCATTTGAAACTCCATCTCCAACATAGTAACATTCCTTAGAGTATTTGGGCTTATTGTCATTTTTGAACTTTCTAGCTCTTGTAGAACACTTGGATGCAAAGTGACCAATCTTATTACATGAAAAGAATTTAAATGGAAATTGACCTTCATATTTTCCTTTTCCTTTGTTTTCTCTCTTGGAAATCATAGAAATGAAATCATCTATTATTTTCTCTTCATCATCATTATCAAAATTACCAGAAGTGTTTGCAAATTTCTTACCATGAACTGTTGCTTTGAATGTTGTCTCACTTTTAGGTTTTGTCTTCAATCTTGAAATCTCAAAAGATGAGATTTTGTTGATCAAGGTCTCTCTCTTGAAATTTGATGTAATTTTCATGGTCTCATCAAGGATGTTGATCTTTTTTTCATATTCTGGAGTGAGACTAGTCATCAATTTTTCCATAATGTCTTCCTCTGAGATCTCTCCACCATTGTTCCTGATTCCAGCAACTGCTTCATTGATCCTTTGATTGTAAGCTCTGATGTTTTCTTCAGGTAGCATCTCTAATGCATTGTATCTTTTCTAACATGTTTTTCTGCATGCATCATTTTCTTGTTTGTCTCCTTCAAATATGTCTTCTAGGTACTTCCATATTTTGTGGGCTATATCTACTTTCTTTATTTCTGAAAACTCACTATCAGAAAGGGCGCTAATAAGGGCTTCTTTGGCTATTGCATTCTGATGAAACAATTCCTTTTTCTTTTCAGTAGCATCATCCTTTGCAAGGTCTTCTAAAGTAGGGATCTTGACTGCTTTGATAGTCGCATCAAAAACTTCAAAAGAAATGCATTGAAAATGTGTCACCATCTTGTTCTTCCAATCAAGATAATTCTCTACATCGAACTTAGGACTTTCTTGTCTGAAAAATTCCATCTGATCAACCTCAAGTTGTTAAATTTTTTCTTCGAGGCACTTAGCTCTAATACCAATTGTTAGGAATAGTCCCAAGAGATAACTGAGAGGGGGGGGGTGAATCACTTATCTAATAGTTTCAATTATTTATCCAATTAAGTATACTTAAACATAAAGCATAAACACAATGAAAGAACACTTCAACACAATACCAATATTTTGGTTACAGGAAAACCCAAATAGGTAAAAACCCCGGTGGGAATTGACACCCACTAATATTTTGCACTAGTGTATTATGATCCTTGTTAGAAGATCCTTAACCCTGTTAGGAGTTTCTTTACAATATATTTAGTATAGTAGACCTGGTCAAGGGTCAGACCTTGTTAGGATTTTTTTACAATAAACCCTATTAGGGGTGTGGACGCACTGTCCTAGAGCTCACTGCTCAAATGGGTGAAGGCTACAACCTTCTAAATAATAGATACACACTATATCTGGATCTTTGTGAACTACACTTTGACCTACTATCTGGATCAGTTCCAATGTATAGCACAAATACTTTACTTGGTCACATAGACCTTCTTCTGATGGCTCAACACTTCTCACACTCTGCTCTGCTCTTCACAATATACTATGAACCATGCTCTAGCAATCACAAATGACTGTCTATAAATATCTTTCCTCTAAATGATATAATCAATTTGGCATATTAGAACCACCTTGAAATCATATTAGAGAAGTCATAAAAAACTCCAATAATAATTCAGTTAGCTCTAGTAAGCACGCAACACATTCTAGGACCTGTCTAATAAGATAATTGTAGATGCATGCTACATACTGTCGGCTCTACCAAAACAACTGGATCTTTCTCCTCAAGCTGAATTACATCATGTGCTCTTAATTGAACATTAATAACTCTTCTCCAACCTCAAATCCAAGGGCACATACTAAAATGATAGGCGCAACTCCTTAACCAATATAATCTTTGTCGGTTCTACTGAACAAACACAGGAAACTGCTACTGGTGAATAGTGACTGCATAACTTCACTTCTACTAATCATCAGACTCTACATCCATGAATGTAACATCACTAACATGTCTCCATCTCATATCCAAATGTCCAAGGCTCCATGATAACTGTACGGACAACCATTCACAGAACACTGTCTGTAATTCTATCAGGAACATTGCTGACACAAGCTACTATATAACTATCTATACTAATAGTTAACCTCTACGCCCATGATATCATGATGATAACATGTCCATGCCACATATACTAAAGCTTACTACATAAGTCTTCCATGCATGCTACTTACCATATGTTGTCATCAATGACAAATATACAGTCAGCACTGGCTTGCTGGGAAATCTCCAATAGGAACTACACAGTTGAATTGTTAACTTTACATTTCAAGTTTATCATGCTTTCACATCCTATTGTTTCTTTCAATCGCTATTTCTAATTAGTTTTAAGGGCCTAAAATGAATTTAATTTGCTTCAATTCTAGTTTTTAAATACTAAATGTAGCCTCACACTTTGTTTTGGAGCACTTAAAATGAACTTCACAACTCAATTTCCTTTAGGCAAATGAACCTCATCTAGTTAGGATTCAAACAAGAAAATCAATTTTAGCTAATTAGGAAAACATTCTAATGCTTTTCAAAATCTACAAATTAGTCTAATTAGGGGTTGAAACTGATCAAATACTTTCCTTGATCTACAAATTAAAGGATTCATAAACCCTAATCCTGCACATATACATATTTTTAGGGTTAGTTTTAGTTCATGGTTAATTAGGAGGTCCTAAACTATAGTTTTCCTCTCCTGATTGCAGATCTAAGTAGTTGAGGCCCGGAGCTATGCAATTGGCACCTGAAGCTATGCAGGTGGTAGAAGAGTGCAATTGCGGCATGAAGTTGTGTAGTTGGTTAAAGTGCACAGTTGGTAAGAGAAACTGCACAATTGTTTAAGATGCACAGTTGGTCCACTAAACTACGTAGTTGGTAAGTGCAGTTTGTTTTCTTTGAAAATTTAGTTCATTATTGTTATTTCTCAGTTTCTACACTTAGGGCAGCAGGTGTAATCACCTGAAAATGGACAAGATTAATTCATGTGAGCAACCAAGGAAAAATCAAACCAATTAAATTAAATCAAATCAAGCTAAAATCAAAGCTAAATTGCAATCAAGCCATCATTCAAATTTATTCAAAAATCAAAAGCCATAAAATCAATTAAAATTGAATAAATCAAATGAAATTAATTAATTGGACAATTAATCTAATTAATTACATAGTTCATTTAAATCAAATCAACCCATTCAAGGGGTACACATGGCTAAACATATTAATTAAATTCAATTAATTAAATCTTATTTTGCCTCAACCACCAAATGGGAGGAAAATGTATCAACCAATAGGATTTGAGAACCAATCTCACATGGATCAAGCTCACATCGAATCTCCACCACCCATAAGGAGAAAGAATCTTGTCCACCCATTTTGTCCTCTTGTCCCAAGCTTTGAGGGCAAAATATTTAAATGGTCTCCAAAGGTGGAACCATGGACTTAACCCTAATCAAACCATGATCAAATCAACTCCACCCCCTACCCTTGCCAAAATCTATAAAAGAAAAGCATAATTGAAGAATAAATCATCCACAAGTATTTGAAAAGCATCAAACCTCTTGCAATTTTAAGCTAGAAAGGAAAATCTAGGAGCTAAGTAGTCTATTTCATTTGGAATTAACTTGTTTTAGCTTGCTTTATCATACTTTCTCATATTAGGACTATCACTAGTGAGAGCTTGTTGAGAGCTCTTCATTAGCATCCCTAATTAGAGAGTCATAGAGTGCTCATTTATCTTTTAAATAGCTTAATTAGATTGCTTTTGTGGTAATTTAGTTCTTATCTTGATTTATTTGACAAAGCTAACCCTATGAAGGTACTAATCCTAGTACACAAAATGGCACCCACCGTGGGGCATTAGGCCTCACTAATTTTTAAATTCAGAGAAATTACATTTTTCTTGCAAATATTTTTTTTGTTCTCTATTTTGTAGGTTTTTCAGTACTTTTACAAGTTTTTGCAGTGTGTACACTACTTTCTCCAGTGCATACAAGGTCTAAAAAAGTGCTACTATGGAAAAGTCGTGCGCCTTTACATAGAGTTTCAGTCCATTTAATACTTCTATCTTCTTCTCTAAATTCTTTCAGTGTGTGTTCCCTAACTCTGCAACGCATCCAATTTGTTCTCCAGCACGTTTGAGGATTTCTTTACAAGCCTTTGCTTACTTAAACAGTGCATTTAAATTATGTTTCTACACTTTTAAGATTTTTCTGCAGTGCATTTGATAGTTTTAACAATACTTTCAATCATTTAAACAGTGCATTTACTAGATTCTGTTGCGCATTTGATTAAGTTGCAAATTTCCAAAATCTAACATTCAGAAAATGATTTGTTTGTGTCTGCAGGATGACTGGTCATAAAAAGGGTGAAAAAGCTAGAGACCAGATTCAATAGTGAAGCAAAAGCCTTGGCCAAAAAGATCAAAGAGGAGAATATTGCAAACATTCAGGTGGTTTTGGAGAACTCACAACAAGAATCTGAGGTATATGAGCATTATTTGAAAATTGTAGAAGCATATAAATCTAAATTTGCCTCATTAAATTATATCTATTTACCTTAATCAATTTGTTTCAAATTTGATAAATAAGGTTAGCTTTCAATTTTATTCTTGTTTTTCTTCATTGTTCTTGTTTGTGTTGACTAACATGTTGGAGGAGAGACAAAAAGGAAGGAATGATTGCCACTAGGTAAGCATAAATCATGGAAAAATCATCTAAAATGCCCCTAGCCTTTGCTAGCTTTGATTGAAGGTAAGCCTAAACTTGGTCAATTTTTCTTTAAATTGTGGTCTTGTGATTTTCATTCAAATCTAGTAAGTAAATAGCTTAAAGGATAAAATCAAGCACTAAATCAAGCAACCCCTTGTTTGTGGAAAAGAGTAGAAATACTCAATTCCCATTAGTTAGTGGGTTTTAGAAATTGAACATTGTTAATAGTGTTTGGAAAGAAAGAATAGATAGGAATATGCTCTTCACCCTTTTGGTGAATCAAACTCCCACAACCTATCTCTTAATTCCATTTTTATCGCTTTCAATATGAATATGATAGATCTTTAGTGGGCTCACCTCCCGAGATTTTCCTTAACGAGACCGGTGAGAGGGACAACCCAAAGTGGGATACATTTTCCTTTGCCACAAAAATTTGACCCACTATAAAATGGAATGCATGCATCCTTAATGGGGTGTGTGACAAAAGGATATTAAGCTTTTGAACTTCCTTGAGTAGTCCTTCAGGATTGTGCAAAACTCTGACATACCAGTGGTGGGAAGCTTCCTATTTTTGGGGGATGAAAACTTAATGTCCATTTTGAATGGAATCTTGATTAGATACCTTGTTAAAATAGAAAAGCCTACCTTATAGAACCATGTTTATGAACCAACTTGTGAACTAGGTAGATTTCTTGATGTGCTTTCTCGTGAAAAACCTGTGATAATGTCCTTACAAATTCAAACACTTTTTGTGTAGAGGGTTAAAAAGAACAAGTGTATTTGTGATTACTTTGTTTGAAAAATACATGCAACAAGTGAGAGATATCCATTTTAAAAATTCATCTTATATTTTTAATCTCTTCATAAAAACAAACAATTACCAAGCTTGGGGAAAACAATTTGAATTCAAACCTTGTTGAATGTCGGTTTCTACATGATCTCATAAACTCAAACTATATTTACAAGAAGATGGCACCTGCATTGCAAAAGAGGTCCCCGAATTTTAATCTCAAAACTCTTTCATAAATCACAACCAAGGGGATAGTCTCCCAAATCTTTTTGAAAAGAGAACTAATCTAATGGATAGAAACTCTTCATTTCATGATTACATCCATGGAGGAAATAATGACAACATTAATAATGCCAATTAGGGACCTAAAGAAACACTCGAAGATAAAGCTAATAGAGTGGCTCAAGACATTGAATTTCTTGAAGTCATGGACAAATTAATAGAAAGAGATAGGGAAAGATATTTCCTAAATTTAGCCCAAGCAAGGGTGAAAATTCCACATGATTATGATGTTGATCAACTTAAGAAATACAAGGAAGATGATAATCCAATGGGTGCAATGATTAAACAATTAAAAATGTTCCAAGCCCAAATTGAGCTAATGAAGAAGGCAGTCAAACCTAAGTCATTTTCCATAGAGGCCTTGTGCCCATTTCCTTTTCATAAAAGCTTAGTTATGGCACCTTTTCTAATAAATTTGGTCTTTCCAAAGTATGACCTATATACAGGTAAATCAGACCCACAAGACCACCTTAGAGAGTTTTATTCTCTAAGTATCAAATTCATGCATGAATATACGACTTATCTAATGAGACTTTTTCCAAGAAGTTTAGGAGGTCAAGCCATGGAATGGTTCTTGAAACTTCCACAAGGGATAAAGACATTCAAGGAATTAGCCTCCAAATTTGTAACCCATTATTCCTACAACATTGAGCATGGGATTACCATGCTCAACCTATACTATACTAAGCAAAGAGATGGTGAATATTTCCTAGGGTTTCTTTAAAGGTGGAGAACAGTCTTCGCAAGATATCCATGAAGTATACCCGAGAAGAAAAAAATGGAGATATTTATGAATAACCTAAATGTGGATATGAACTATAGGCTCCAACTTCAATGTCCCCCTACTTTTGAAAAGCTTATAAAAAATGGGATCAAAATTGAAGAAGTGTTGGTTAAAAGAGGGGAAATCAAGTTATTCAAAGATAATAAACCCTATACCAACACTAATAAAAATCATAACTTATCTAATTATAACAATAATAAAGGAGCCAAAAATCACGATGATAACTGAGACTATGATTGAAAAACAATAATAAAAATCTTGTGAATGATGGAGTTGTGGAGGCACACAACTTAAAGGCTACTCCCTTTAATTTATCGAGCAGGGCAAATTCAACATATAACATCAATCAAACAACCAAATCCCCTTACAATAATAACAATCCCAACAACAACAACAAAAATGCTAACAACAATAATAATCCTTTTAATAACTCTAATGTCACTAAACCTAAGCCTTTCTTTTCCACATATCAAAAGAGAAAATTCACCTTTTTAGTTGAACCTTTGGAAAATGCATTAAGAACTTTGGTGGCTAATAAAATCATTACCTTACCCAAATCAAGGCCATATGAACCCCAAGTCAAACCTAATTGGTGGATTGATTCTCATCATTGTGAATACCATCACAACAAGGGACATAAAATGAATGAGTGCATGAAATTGAAACATCTTTTCCAAGACTTAATTGATGATGGAACAATAAAAGTTGAAGGACCTCAAAATAATGAAGACCATACAGCTTTCAAAAACCCTTTCTTAAATCATGAAAATGGGGAATCATCAAATACCAATCCTAACAACAAAATAGGTAATGAGAAGGTTAAATTTTCTCATACTTATGATAACACCATCAATACTCTAAGAAGTGATGAAAATACTATAAATGTGATTGTGGTGAAAGAAAAGCCTAAAGAAGCAACATCTAATGTTGTAACTAGGGGGCAAGCATCAAACATTACCTTACCAGGAGGCACTCTAAGAATTTTCTTACCAATTCAAAAATCATCTTTATTTTTAAAACAATATAATTTGGTAGATCAATTGCAAAGAACCCCTTCTCAAATCTCTATTCTAGAATTACTCAAGCTTTCACCAACTCATAAGGAGATTCTAGGAAAAGCCTTAGTGGAGACTAATGTGCCTTTAAATTTAGATGCGGATAAATTCCAAAACATGGTAGGCCATCTTGTTGCACCCCATTGTTTATCTTTTTCAGAACAAGATGATATGTCTTTAAACCACCCGTAGAATCTACCTTTGCATATAGAAGTCCTAATCCACAAGTATTTGAAAATCATCAAACCTCTTGTAATTTTAAGCTAGAAAGGAAAATCTAGGAGCTAATTAGTCTATTTCATTTGGAATTAACTTGTTTTAGCTTTTTTTATATACTTTCTCATATTAGGATTATCACTAGTGAGAGCTTGCTGAGAGCTCTTCATTAGCATCCCTAATTAGAGAGCCATAGAGTGCTCATTTGTCTTTTAAATAGCTTAATTAGATTGCTTTTGTGGCAATTTAGTTCTTATCTTGATTTATTTGACAAAGCTAACCCTATGAAGGTACTAATATGAGTACACATCATGTTTTTTGTTACTAATCATCTATTTCAGCTTGTGGCAATCATGGGATGAAGATTCAATCCTAAACTATGAACACATTTGATGCAAGATGTGTGACGAAGACCTTGTGTGTCTTCCAAAACAACTATGTGTGTTTTTTAGTAGTTAGAAAACACTTGGTTTGGTGCTTTAAAATGAACCTTTTCTTTTAAGTGTTTGGTGTGGCTTATCTTTTTAATCCAAAAGAATTGTATGGACTAATACTCTCCCCTCGCCTTCATGGATCTTGGTGAAGAGAAATCTATTCAATTCTTTTAGAGAGGCCTGCCTTGGACCAAGGTGTTCTTTTTGAATGCCCCAAGGGACAACCTCAAGCAATAATAGGCCAAAGAAAGGTCTCTATCCAAACCGCTATATAAATGTGCAATTGTGACTAATAATCCATTTGGTTGGGTGATAGATCTCCTGCAGTACCCTTGTGGTGTGTAAATCCTTGGTTCTCAAGGTTGGGAGACCTCCTAAGGGATTTTATCACACACCTAATGAATTTTATGTCCCATACTAAACACCTTGTTCTAGTTTTCCAAAATCATTCTATTCACTGATGCAAGGGGTCACTCATACCCATGAAGACATCCCACAATTTTTGTGACTCTTGGTAGAGACAACAATTCCTTGGGAAGTAATGACCCTTGGAATTTGAATCTTGGTGCACCTGAGAAGTGATTTCACCATAAGGGGGAGCCCGTGCCTCCAAGATTCTCAATTGTCCACCCTAAGTAGGCACAATTGAACTTTGTTTAAGTGGAAATTCAATGGATATTGTCCTTCAAGCCTAGGTTGTGGTGTGCTTGTTTCACCTTTTACAAAAATTATTCTTCTTTATGTGTCTTGTGTGAGTGTTCAAAAAATTTCAAAACACTTTTAAAGCACTCATAACACCTTTGCAAAATATTTCAAAACCTTGTCAAAAATATTCAAAGAGCATTTCAAACCCTTGTCATAGACTTTGCCAAAAATGAAATTTCAAAACATTTGCCTTGGAGCCTTGTTGCAATCTTAGGGTAATCTTTTTCATGACTAGTCCTCATTTGCATCCATTTTCATATCATATCCCTTGCATAATTTTCATTATCCCCCTCTGCATTTGCAACTTTTGATCCCCATCATAGTCCTCATTTTGATCCTCATTTTAGTCTTAATTCATTTTACATTTAGAACCTTTCAAATCTTTTTCAAAATCCCCAAAAAATCCAAGTAGTAGAGTTTCTCCTTATATTGTTGAAAACAAGATCTTGACTTAGTCCCCATATCCCTTTTATCAAAAATTGTCCTTTTGTCAAACTCCATCTTTGTCATGTTGGATTTGACCCAATCCTTTTTATCAAGTTGTCATTTTTCCTTTTGATCCCTTTTAAAGTCAAGATCCCTATTCAATTTTCTAAGGTTATAGCCTTAGATTTGTATTTTCCAAAGGTTTTGTCAAAGTCCAAAAATTCCAATAACATAGTTTTCATAATTTGCATTTTTAAATTCCAAAATCCTAAGTCCTAAATTGCTTAAAGCCCTAGCTTCCATATTACAATCTAGAATCCAAAGTCCAATTTCAAGATCCTAAAGTGCATAAACCCCATTTTTCATATCATACCCTAAGTCCAAAGTCCTAAGTAAATTTGCATAAACCTTAGTTTTTCATACCATATCCTAAGTTCAAAAATCCAAAAAAGAAACATATTTTCACTTGGCATAATCATTTTCAAATTCCTAAAAATCCAAAAAAAGTTATGCATTTTGCATATTCTAAGTTTCATTATTGCATATCCTAGGTTTCATATCATTTCATAGTCCAAAATCCAAAAAACCACAAGTTTCATATTGCATATCCTTCATCCTTAGGTCCATTTAGTAATCATGCCAATTGTGACAAAGTAAAAAAGTTCATATCAACTCATGTACACTTCAAGCAAGGATCTAAATTTTGATCCAAGACAAAGCACGCATTTACACAAGACCCATACTCCCTTTAAGAGAATATAACACAAGTATAATGAACCTTTCAAGAAAAGGGACCCATGAACATTATGACCCAAGACCTATGGCATCATCACAAACACTTCCTAATGCAAGACAAATGGAATATTCTAACCCAAAATTGGCATACCTTTCAAACCTTCAACCTGAGCATGGCATAATTAAATGGGTACCTCCCCCTAATTAGGAACCAATTTTCATCCCAATGCAACCAAATTTCCCTCAAGCAATTTCACAACCTCGTGTGCCAGTCATGCAAATAAGCCAATCAAAACCAAGGTTTTCCCAAACAAGCACAAGTTCAAGTGCATCCTCTTTTGAAAACCAATCAAACGTGATTAATAAGAAACCTATTGTCCCATCCAAAATTTTAAAGAAGTTTCTTAAAACATTAAATAAAGAGGATGAAACAAATAATTCACCTATGTCTAGCAAGCCCCAAAATAATCACATAGATGACATGCCCATTTCCCCTCAAGACATTGACCTTCAATAAATATCCATATCACCTTCCATTCTCTTATCCCCTAAAAATTCACAAGAGAAATTCCCCCCATCACCTTCAAGTAGGACTTCCAATGATGAAACCTTCCAAGGACTATCCATATAATAATTTCAAGCTAGTCCCATTCATGATGTAAATCTTTCTCATATGTCCCAAATTCTCGATCTAACTTCATCATGTCCCCCACCTCCAATAAATCCTCTTCCAAAGAGTCCCATGCAAAGACCACCATCCCCATGTCAAAACATTTATCCCTTTCCAAAGTCTCCCATACATATCCCAATTCAAACCCCATGTTAAGAGGATAAACTAAAGCATGAAGAAATGAATCAAGATCAAGATATCACCAATGAAAAATCCAATCCAATTGTTGACCAATATTCCACTTCCCTTGAACTTTATTATGATGCTATTATCCCTAATCCTCCTATCCAAGATCACCCCCTTCTATGTCAAGAACAAAATTTCCTTCCAAGTCCCATTTACCTTCCCCTTCCTAAGAAAGATCATTATCCACCTTCCATTCTTCTTAATGATTCCATTCAAAACCAAGAGAAAAACACCTTTAGTATGGAATCTCATGATCCTATTCCAAGTCAAGATCAAAGTATCCCTTCACCTTCATGTCCTCCAAATTATCCAATCATATCTTGAAATTATCCACAAGTAACCATCATCCATATGGATCCTCCACAAGATATCATTATCCCTTTGGATCCTCCCCAAGATCTATCCATTCCTTCATGTCCTTTCCCTTATCTTCCATATCCTTTGCAAGAACCTATCATGATAGATAATCCTATCATTATTCCTATTCCACCGCAGGATCCCTATATTCCTTCTCATCCCCCTAATGATGAAAACACATTTATGAAAGATGTTCATGAAACCCTTACACTTAAAATGGGTTCCACTAGTGCTTTCAAGTCTAGTCCACTTCATGTTCCTATCACTTCTTTCATATCATATCCACCTCAAAATAAACTCTCATCTTGTAGAAAGTATCCTACTGTTCAAAATAAATACTAATTCAAAGGGTTAAGCATCCATGAGAAATGTATATCAACACCATTTTAAGTCAAATAAAATTCTAAACATCATGACCTCAATCCTAAAGATCACTCTCAAGGCATTGGTATCCTCTCAAAAACCTAAGTTCAAATGTATACCTCCTCCTTCACCCCTTCCATCCATTTTAGGTCCATATATTCCTCCATCCACTAGTTCAAAATCCACTTACCCTTTCCCATATGCAATTCAACAAAGGCACGCATCTTCAAGAACCTTCCATCCATCCAAAAGACCTCCATACAATTCCTATCCATCCATAAATCCCCTTCATTTTCCAAGAAATTTGGATGCCAGGCATAAAGTCCATAATTCAAGAAATCCACATGCATTCAAGGATCAACATGTCCAATATAACTGACATGTAAAAACAAAGAAAAATATGATCCAAAAAGAAAAATCAAAAATCAAAAATCAAAAATTCAATAAAGGCCCATTAAAGAAAATGAAAAATCAAGGGCAATATGGGTTCCTAAATATCTTTTGCAAATAATACATTCAAAGAACCCACAAAAGAATGAAAAGACAAAATGCATGTGGATTCCTAAGAAGCTTCTTGAATCATAGAGTCCTAAAGAAAAATCCAATTTGGCATCCAAAATTGCTATCCCTCCATCTAAAACCCTTCCATCTTCAAAATCCATTTTGGGTCCTTTTGTCCCAAAATCCATATCCATTCCTCCATCAAATCCACAATCTCATTTTCCTCCATCAGTCCATCACCCATCAAGGTGTGTGTTGATATTTTTCTTGCATCCATTTCCATCCATTAACAATCAACCCTTCTTCCACTCCCTCCATTATCCGACACCTATTTTCCAGCCCTTCATCTAGCTTATCCAGTCATTTACCTCATCCTTGTCATTACCCTAACAATGTCTTTGAGCACATTATTAAATTCACAGTCCATTATTCCATACCTTTCGAGAGAATTATCCAAATAATAAGGTGCTTGATTCCTTTATCCATGTCATGTCATGTGTCCATCATCTTCCAAAAATGTCAAAAAATACAAAAAAACCAAAGTCAAAAAATAATGAAAAAAAAAGTTACCTTGATGAAAACCTAGAAAATAGACGTCTTCATAACACAAAAAAAAGAATAAAGAGAAATAATTTTGTCCAATAGTGAAAACTTGGCAAACAGGTGCTTTGGGCAAGTACCATGATGAAAACTTGGCAAACAGGTGTCATGTGTAGTTTCAGAACTTCTTGCATTCCATGCTTGGGGGAAGATCTTTTTTTATATTTCCATATCCTATTATACCCCTATCATTTCCTCCATTATCCCTATCATCTCCTCCATTATCCTATTGCCTTTTGTATCCTTTATCCTATCAGCTTCCATATTCCCTTTTTCCCAACTTTGATCTTGACAAGGTTACAAATCTTCCCCAAAAAGCATTAAATGTCCTATCATCTTTACATTATCCTTATCCCTTTGGTCCATATTACCTATCTTATCATATCCTTTTATCCATATCCCTTCTCTTTATCCATTATTAATTTTTCTTATCCTATCCACGTCGTGTCACTTATCCTATCCAAATCCCTATCTAGATCTTGATGAAATTAAGGACATTCAAATGCAACACATATTTCAAAAACCTCTTGACATGTACAGTCCTATGCATCTCATGTCATCCAGTGCCAATAGTCCCAATATCCTATCATTGTCCTATCCAATCCCTCTGCTTGGCAAAAACATGTCCTTCCATTTTATGGATAGTCCTTGGCAGTCCAAACAAACCTTCAATAACATATCAAACAACCCTTTTGCCTTCATCCATCTACCAACCTATCCATCAATCCATGATGTTAGTGCCTTGCTAGACATTGGGGGCAATTCTTAGTTGTAAATATCCTTAATGATCCTGAAAAAATTATTAAAAATCATAAAATGTCATGAAAAAAATCCTAAAAATTCAAATATGATCCTGAAAAAAAATCAAATACGAAGCTAAAAATTTTTTTGAAAATCATAAAAAGTCCAAAAAAAAATCCTAAAAAAGGTAAAATGTCTTGAAAAAAGATAACAAAAAAATCAAATATCTCTAAAAAACCTAAAAATCAAATCCTTTATGCAATAAACTTGTACATAATCATTTTCTATGCTTTCAATAAATTATCCTTTGCAACAAATCAACATTTCAGTAGATGCAATCTTAAGACTTTTCAAAATATTGCGCTTAACAAAATCACGCTTCAAGAGATAAACTATCTAATCCAGTCAATAATCAATCAGATCAAACTTGTCCTATCAATCAACAACATCAATTTTTCCTTTATCAAAACTGTCATTTTTTATTATACAGGGTGTGGTATACTCGAAACTAGATGGTATATGTCTTAGACGGGATGCTTCATTCCTAAAACCAGACACTATCATTATCAAAACAAAACTATCAATTTTGACAACTAGATTAGATTTTTTGTTGGCTTTCTTGGTTTAGTGAGTCTTATCTTTTATTGATTTATCATTTGATCATGTTCCTATGCTACTCTAGGATATCACTGAGTGATGAGAGTGGTCAGGATGGTTCATGTTAAAAAAAATTTGTCTTATGTTCATGGGGTGTTTTTCATAAAGTTTTGGGGCACGTATATCATATACTTCAGGATAATTGGAAACATTCCTTGTCTGTATTGTGTTTTTTTTTACGCAAATGGATCGCATTATCATCCTAGCTTTCTATGCCATGGTGCAACACATCCACTTTTTCCATATTAAATAAAGCTCTCATGACATAAAATGCACTTATGAAAGCAATTTTCATCGTTTATTAACTTTTCTCCATCTAATTTTAG
Source organism: Chamaecyparis obtusa (assembly GCA_027943335.1). Classification (NCBI taxonomy): domain Eukaryota; kingdom Viridiplantae; phylum Streptophyta; class Pinopsida; order Cupressales; family Cupressaceae; genus Chamaecyparis; species Chamaecyparis obtusa. The sequence goes on along the minus strand of BSBK01002612.1, from coordinate 1,426,905 downwards.
CCTTTTACTAACATTCCTTCCATCAGTCCTTATAACCATTCTCTTTTTGAAAAATTGTCCTCGAATCAATTTCTGCCCAATTTTTTGAGGGGGCATCCTACCTCCCTTTCTTCGATCCATTGGGGCATGATCCTTTATTTTTCTTTTAACCAACGCTCATAATCGCATTATCTCAAAGAGGGGAAAAATGTAGACACATAAAAATGGTTCACACCTATGTGCCCCCTTTTAACATTTGTTCTATTACATTTCATTCTTCATTTGATCATTTACTAACATTTCCCTCATTTTTCATTATAACCTCGATCTCTTTGGCCAAATCAATCAAATATGTATCTTGATCCTAATCAATCCTAATCATTCCCAATCTTTCCTAAACCAAGCTCAATCATTCCTAACTAATCTTAAATATTCTTAAACATACCTAAACCAATCCTAATCGATCCTAAACCATGTCAAACCTTCCTAAATCAATTTAAATCAAACCAAATTAGTCCTAATCAATTCAAGACCATTTCAATCACATATAATCATTATCAAATCAATTCTAGCGAATTGTCAAAGTTCATCGATGTCCGATCAAATTAATTTTAAATCAATCCAAGGAATTTTCCAAGTTCATCGATGCCTAGTCAAGTCTCATCATCAATCAATCAATCCCAGAGTGCATTGTCAAAGTTCATCAATGCCTCATTTTCATCAATCCAATCCTGACCAAATTGTCAAAGTTCATCGATGCCTCATTAACTGATCCAAGTCAATCTCAAATATCATTTTCCAAGACCATCGATGTTATTTCATCATCATCAATCCAGCCCAATAGGATTGTCAAATTTCATCGGTGCTATTTTATCCTATCATCTTTAATCGTGCACATTGTCAAAGTTCATCGATGTTGCATTGATCCCTAATCAGTTTTTAATCATCAAGATCAGTTCAAACCTTAATCATGTCATTCAAGACTAATCCCCTTGTGATCATACATCATCAATTTGGCCAAATATCTTTACTAATTCATCCCCTTGGGATAGATAACCCATAATTTATCCCTTTGTATTAATCTACTTATTAGATTAATTTTCCCTATCCTAAGTCTCCTACAATTAATTAATTTTGAATTAATTAATTGTTTCCCTTTTTGAATTATGGGATTTTTTAAATTCCTAAATTCCTAATTATCCTTTTTGAGGTAATATTGATTTTCAATTATTCAAAAATGTGATTCTTACACATTCCCTTAAATCATGCTTCATGACAATCTGCTAATTAGCCTTCACATTTCTTTCACTTTCTCTTTCTCATTTTCCATTAATTTGGCCTCCTAATTTCCTATTAATTTTCCTTCACCTTCCCTCATCACCTTATCCTTGATTTGTGCATTAATTTGTGCATTCCATTTTGTGCTTCCAATTTGTCATAATTATGACAAATTTCTTGTTGCACACTAACTTTCCTTTTCTTGCATTTTGGTTCTCAACTCTATAAATTGAGACTTTTTGCACTAATTTGGTTAACCACACTCCTATTATTCTCGTTCTATCAACCACACTCCTATTATTTGGATTCTATCAACCACACTCCTAGTATTCTCATGCTATTATCTTGCTTTCAATTATAGTGCAACTTTTTTCAAGATCATAGAGCTACATCAATCAAATTCAATGGAGAAGAAAGGAGAATATAGGAGCTACACTTGAAAGGGAGTTTTTTTGTTTAAATTCTTTTATTTTCAAGTGGCTTTTATGGTAGATTAGATTGTTTTGCATATATATTGTATGAGATTTGTGGTTCTCCCATTTATGCTTTCCATGCCATTTTCTAGTCTTATAGAAACAAAACATGAAAACAAGAAAATGAAGGGTGGTTTGGATTTAGTATAAATAAAGGAAACAAGATTAAAACTATAACTGGAAGAAATAACTATGAAATATCAGAAGGTTGAAAAATACAATACCTTGGTAATACTAGAACTTGAAGAAACCAAGGAATGCATCAAAAGGCTTCATAAGAATAGTTTGAAGATTGATGAGAAGATGGAAATGCAGAAACTAGTTGGAGATCTTACTAGAGTTGGATTTGTTGAAGAAATGCTTTCTAAGAAAGGAGATGTGGTTGTCAATGTTGATTTACCAAAGAAAAATGGAACTGAAGAATCAAAGAAAGAGAAGAGAAAACCCTCAGAAGACAAATGCCAAGAGTGCAAAAAAGAAGATCATTTGAAAGAAAATTGTAAAGGTACAAGTAATAATAAACCCTTTTCTAGTTATTTCTTTAATTGCTTCAATTATGGTCATAAATTAAAGGAATGTAGAAAGCCTGATATGAGATCTAGAAAACCTAGTTATTCCAATTTGAAGAAGAATGTTGAGAAAGAAATAAAAACCCATAAGCTAGATGAAACTGTGAAAGAAAATGATAAGTAGGTAAACCAACCTGATGTGAGAAAACCCGAGGATAGTAAGCAAGATTAAAGGCAACCTAATGATAGACCTAATAAGGTTATGTGCTACAATTGCAGTAACTTTGGATATATCACCAAATATTGAAAATTGTAAATTGATTACAGTTAGCTCAGACCTAAGAAGAAGGTTACATGCTTTAAGTGCAACAATGATGGACATATTACAAAGTATTGCAAATTTAATGGACCAGTAAAAAGGACACCAAGACCATTCGAAAATAACTCAGTAAAGATGAAATGACACTTTCAAAGATGAAGAAAGAATACAAAGAAAAGTTGGTTAAAAGTAATGAAGAAAAAGATAATAGTAAAGAGATAAACAAAGGAGCTGCAAGAAGTTAGGAAGGCCCAATAGACCATACTAGATCTTTTCATGGTTTGAAGACATCTTCATCTTCATGAAGGGCCTTGCAGGCCTTAGGAGGAGCATTGCTAAAATGACACCAAAATCCCATTTTTCCCCTTAATTAGTGTTTGGAGCTATGCAAGATCGAATACATATTTATTTAAACATTTTATGACATTAGTAGTCACCACATGGATCTACATTTTCAGATCTATGACTGTGGAAGATTTGCAAATTTCCTGGACTGAAATAGCTTTATGTGATTTCTAGGTTTGTGTGCACTACAAAGTATAAGATATTATACTTGAGTGTATTTTTCACCATTGTGATTAGAGAGTCGTTGAAGAGAGCAGATTTGGAGCTAAATTTATAGAGTTAGTGGAGTTTTTGAAGAGTGTTGAGAAGATCTCGGTAAATGTTGAAGGCCAAACCCTGCATTTTGACTAGTTCCAAACAAGGTATTTTGAGAAACCCCAAATTAAATCTTGCACGAATGTCCCATTAGTATAATTAGAAGGATGGATGCACCCAAAGTATTTTATATCAAAGATAGGGCTCTATATGAGTTTAAGAAACACCCATATATGTCTATGGAGGATGATCCAAAAGGTACATTCTCTCACGCAACGCCTAGCATCCTACATGTAGAAGATATTAGGGAATTTATTCATTGAAAGTATGAGGAGATAGGGTCAATTGAGATTCTTAATGATTTGGATGAGATGTATGATGAGGATGAGAAATTAAAACCTGAGTATTCTTTCCTTGATGACCTAAGAGTAATAAAATATTCAGAACACCATGAATTTGAGGAAGTAGAATGGATGAAAATAGTATTGAGTAGATTTGATGATCAATTTTTTTGGAATAATGAAGATCCCATTAATATTTATAATGAATTCACCCATGAAGTTATAGGTCTATAAAATGAGGGTAAACTAGTTGTGACTACAAAGAACATAAAGGACAAGGTGGAAATCCTAACAGGCTATAAGTCCAATAGGAGAATTATGAATATCAGAGATGTAAATCTAAAGGATGTAAGGACTGTAGCAAAGATAATTGGCTAAAAAATTTGGTATCATAGCATACCTAATTTTGTATCTGTAGGGTTCATAGATATGAAATACCATAAGGTCAAGGAAAATGAAAAATATGACTTGTGTGAAATACTGAGACAAAAGCTGATGGACAACATCAAGGAAATTAAGAGGAATGAGTCTAATAGTAAATATTTTAGATTTGGATCTTTAATCTTATACATATTTTTCCATATCACACACAAGTTTCCAGGACTATACCTTTGGAGGGATGGAGTGTCCACTATGCAACTAGTGAGTGAGATCTATAGGAGACATGATGAAAAACATGTGTTCACCAATCTATTAGGTATCTTCAAAAAATTATAGAGTGATATACATGAGAGGGAGAGGATCCCTAGAGCATTAGTGGAGAAACAAAAAGACACTATATATTTTATGGCAGAAACAAATCACACCTTCTTTGAGGAAGTGGGACCCATAACCATATGGAGTACTCCCATGGGATAGGAGGTTGATGAAAACCTCTTAACACTACATGTAAATCATGTACTTATAGCCCCCAAGAACTCCAAGGTAGAGAGATGGGGAAATTACATAGAGAAGTTGGTTACAGTAGATGAGGAGCTAAACAAGAAGAAGAGAGCCAAGAAAGTTGATAAAATGGTTGACAAACTTATTCAGGAGCAGGGTATATCCAAATATGAAATGATATAAATAAGGAAGAAATTAGATAAAATTGAGGTAGAGACTAACACACATGATCCTACTGATGAGGCTAAGAAGGAAGAACCTACCACAACACATGTTCATGTGGTCGCAATTGAGGAAACTTCTCCTAGACCTCCTAGGAGAACCTTGCAGAGGTAAGAAACAAAGAAGGAGTCACCATCTCCTATGACTCATAGGAAAAAGGCTAAGGAAACAAGGCACCCTTAGAAGATGAAGGAGACTAAAACATCACCAAAGGAAACATCGTAGAAGAAGAAAAAGGAGAATGAACCTGAAAAGAAGAGTGAGGAAACAAAATAGAAGCAAGAATAGGACCCTAAAAGGTTATGGAAGCCAAAAATTTCATCATTGGAGAAGAGAATAGTGAAAGAAGGTAAGATTATACACACAAAGAGTTATTATGAAAGGTATGATGCTACATACCAAGATAGTATTGAGGAAATGGTTGTAAGGTATATGTTATTTTTCAAGAAGTTGCTTTAATTAGAAGGGAGTATACCTAAGGAACTATTTGAGAGGTTAGAAGCAAGAAAAAGAAGAGCATGAGATGAGGATAATAAGATAAGGAAAGATTCCTTAACTAAAGAAAAACTTGTTATGACAGTAACTAAAAATAATAAGTTATTGGAGGAAGTTAAGCCTCATCTCAAAAAAAAGCTTAGGAAAGTATGGATAATGGTTGGATTGTATGAGGAGGTAATTGAACAAACTCATAGAGCCATTGAGAAGGTATTATTGAACATTAGACCTGATGTTGCAAATATGTAAACACCTAAAACATAGCCTAAGGACATAAACATAGGAGAATCATCTAAGGGAAAGAAGAAGGAAGTAAACAAATCAAAAAAACAAGTTGAGGATACTACTATAGAGAAGGATATGGAAGAAGAAATAGTTCAAGACCAATCAGCACCATATTTCTTTATGGAGAATGTAGGAATATCTATTGATCCCACACTTGATGAGAAATACCCTTTTGAAACACTTGTTAAAGCCACAGACATAATTGGAAACCTGGATGGAGATAAGCCTAAGTAAGAGGCTTAAGACATAAAGATAGAATAAAATCCTCAACGGGAATTAGAAAATACTAAAACACAAGAGGAGAAATAAAATGAGGTCAAGGAGAACATAAAGGAACTTCGAAAGGAGGAAAAACTATTGGTTACCCCTCAATTGTTTGCAAGTGGGACCAAGCCCCTACATCTAATGAGGTTATCACTACTTTCTTATGAGAAAGACAAGGAGAGATCAGAGAAGAAAGAGGATAGGAAATCAAGAGTTTTGGAAAAATACCATACTAGTTTTACATCATGTTTGGTCATCGCAGCCAAGCAGTAGTAGTGGAGATCTGATAGAACAATTAGATCAGATTTTGGACAGTGTTGACAAGATTTTTGAGACTCTTGAAGCGGCCACACAAATAAAAGTTGTCAAAGAATTTGGAGATAAGATACTAACATAGATACTAGAAGGAATCACAAATGATTTGAAGACACTTCAACAATCAAATAAGGAGATAAAGGATTGTATTGAGGAAGGAAATATTATGTATAATATTTGTGTAAATTCCTTCAAACATGTACAAAATATTGTTTATTTGATAAAGAAAGAACAAGATTCTTTGGAGAAGATATCGCAAGAGAGTGTAGACTTGAGATGGTTACTAATATAAATAGGGAGGTTAGTAATAGTTTTGACAAGATCAATGTGTTAGAATTAAATAAAATCATAGTGCTTAACAGATTTAGTGAGCTTAGCAACCTTCTTGTTCCTAAAATTTCTATTTTGGAGATCACATTAGCATACTTAAACCTTGGTCTTAATTCTTACATGGGATTCACTCTTAATGACTTGTGGAGCTTAGATATCACTATGAATATAATATATGGCATAATCAATGTTGAAGAGACAGTAAAGAAGAATTGGGAAGCTGAATTCCAAGTACTAAGGGTGAACTTCAATGATGCACTTAAGACAGTAAGTACACTATTAGAATAAAAATGACATAATCAACTGAGAGGGGGGTGAATAAGTTGATACCAACTCTATATTTCAACTTCAAGAAAAAATATTGAACTGATAAGTAAATTTAGCCATAGTACACATACACATGAACACCAATATTTTTTCTCGAGGAAAACCTTGTTAAGGAAAAAACTCCAGTGGGGATGGTGTTAGAAAGTAAAGTCCACCAAGATAACTGAGAAGGGAGGGTGAATCAATTATCTAATAATTATAACTTTTATCATCTTCAATAGTATTAAACCATAATAGCAATATAATTACCAACCATAGAAAGATATTCATACACAATAACACAATGACACAAGATATGTTGACTAGGGAACCTCTTGATCAAAGAGTAAACCCTGGTGGGAATGATGCCCACAAAAGATGCACTAATATGAATATTCCTTGTGAGAGGATGGAATCTATTAGGAATCTTATGAAATACATTCAGTACATATGAATCCCTGTCAGGAGATTTTGAATCCCTGTTAAAAGATTCTAACCCGATTAAGAGTTATGGAAGACAGAAGGACCCACTGCCCAAATAGCTTCAGGGTAAGATCACTAAACACACTATCCAAATAATCTTTGTATTACTCAATAGAATAATATGTTACCTCTTCTTTGACTATGCCAAACTGTACTCACTATTACATCATATCTCAATTTTAGATCTTTGTACTTCACATGTCTTCCTTCACAAATTCACTTTCATACTTAGCTCTTTTCTTCACTTCATGCATACAACATTACAAATCATCACTACTACTACATTAAAAAAATTAAATGCATTCCTTCCTTTATACCACACTCAAATAATTACAAATGATTCAGCATACAATTACAAAATAAAAGTTTCCACACGCTACACCAAAATTACACAAAACTGTCAGCTTCCAAATACAATAAATCTTCACTCGTGCAAGCTCAAAGTCTATGCTATCATCCACATCACTATGAATGTGTCTCCAACTTCCCTGTAACTACACAAAACTAGATTTGATCCCGATTAGGAGCTATCATCCGATTTCCACAAACCGCTACTCAAGAAAACTGCCTGAACATTGCTTCCACCAAAATGATCATAACTTCCATGAATCAATGAATTACTATCTATGCTCTTAACCATAGACATATGACTTATCAAAGAGTATAACCTCAACATCACATAGCTCCAACTACAATAACCCATGTACGCTAATCCAAACTCTGTCTACTTCTCTGCAAGTCTTCGGTAAATCACTGTGTTGACATCAATGACAATCATAGTCATGAATGCAACAAAAACTGCTACAGAATGTCTACCAAATATTTAGCATTCATTCCTAACAATCTCCCCCATTGGCATTGATGGCAACAAAGATGAAAAACATCCAATGTTCCAAAAATCCAATACTGCAACACTGCTTCTTCAAATCCTCTTCATCAATCAAATCTTGCTTCGTTATCCTATTCAATTCTCTCCAACAGATCTTCTATATTGTTTTTCCTGCATACTTCTCCCCCATTGACATCAATGATAGAAATTCCATCACTAAGTCAACAACAACTCAATGTCAAAAGATACTTTTTAGAAAATACATTTACTAGAGTCTTCATGACTCAGCTCAGATACACATACTCCCCCATAGAGGAAGTACCAATATCCAGTCTAGAAGAAAGATAAGGCTCATATACCACTGGATGAATGCAACCAACTGCATCACTTCTCAAAAGTAGGCTGGGGCATAACCCCAAGCATACCTCTCAGATACTCAAATGTATCCTTAGGAAAAGGCTTTGTGAATATATCTGCTATCTACTCCTTTGTACTTATGTACTCAAGTCTGACTTCTTTTTCAGCAACTTCTCTCTTACAACATGATACTTAATCTCTATATGCTTTGTCTTAGAATGTAATACAGGATTCTTAGACATACTAACTGTACTGGTGTTATCACAATGTATAACAATAGGCTCAACAAATTTTATACCAATATCCTTCAACATTTGCTTCATCCAAATTATCTGGTTACAATTGTTTGCTACTACTACATATTCCGCTTCTGCTGTGCTTTGTGAGATACAATTCTACTTCTTTCTTAGCCAAGAAACTAATCTCCCTCCAAGGAAAAATGCTCCACCACTGGTGTTTTTCTTATCATCAACATTGCCTCCCCAATCAGCATCTGTATATGCACACAGGGTAAAATCATCAGATTTTTCATACCATAATCCATAGTCCATTGTGCCTCTTAAATATCTCAGTATCCTCTTTACTGCTGCATAATGTGATTCTCTAGGTTCAGCTTGAAATCTTTCTACAATTCCAACTGAGTGTGCTATATTAGGTCTTGTATGAGTCAAATACTATAATCCTCCAATCATAGATCTGTATTTCTTCTATTCTACTATAGGAGTCTCATCTGTGCTAGATAACTTATGTCCAATCACCATAGGTGTTCCAACTAGTTTATAATCCTCCATTCCAAATCTTTTCAACAAATCATTCAAGTACTTTGTCTGACTTACAAAGATACCATCATTGTTTTTTGTTATCTGTAATCCCAAAAAGTATTTCATTTCACCAATCATACTCATTTCAAATTTAGTCTTCATTTCATCAGCAAATTTGTCACTAGCTTCATCTTCTCCTCCAAAGATAATGTCATCAACAAAAATAACTATAACTAACAAACCATTTTCAATTTCTTTTGTGTATAGATTGCTATCAGTTGTACCTTTTATAAATCCCAACTTTAACAAATACTTATCTAGTCTTGCATACCAAGTTCTAGGTGCTTGTTTAAGTCCATATAAAGCTTTCTTTAATTTACATACCATGTCTCCTTCTTGAGTCAAAGGAAAACCTTTAGGCTGCTCAATGTAGACTTCTTCTTCCAATTCTCCATTCAAAAATGCTAACTTCACATCCATCTGATACACTTTGAATTTCTTATAGGCTGCATATGCCAAAAACATTCTTACTACTTCAATTCTTGCAACAGGTGCAAAAGTCTCTTCATAGTCAATTTCTTCTTGTTGTGAGTAACCTTTACATACCAATCTTTCTTTTTTTCTTACTACTTCTCCTTGTTCATTCATCTTGTTTCTGAATACCCATTTAGTTCCAATAACATTCTTGTCTTTAGGTCTAGGGACCAATTCCCATGTCTTGTTCTTTTCAATCTAATCTAGTTCTACTTTCATAGCATTAGTCCAAATTTCATCTTCACAAGCTTCATTAGTAGTCTTAGTTTCAATTCGAGAAATCAAACATAACTATTCTTGTACCTTATTTTGAGTAAGAACTCCTCTTTTGATGCTTCCAATAATCTGTTCAAAAGGATGATTCCTTAACAAAATCTTGCTAGGTGTCAATGTCTCAGATCTCTATTCAGATGTAGGTTCTTCAATAACTTCATTGTGGCTTGCATTCAACAAATCACTGTCAGATTCATAAAACAATTCAGTAGTTCCAGTATTAGGTTTAGGATGAGCTTCTTCATCAGATTCATAATCAAGCATTCTTTCCTGAATTTTGAACTTTTCATCAACTTTAACATTTGTGCTCTCAACAATAGTCTTGGTTCTTTTATTGAAACATCTATATGCTTTGCTTTTCAAATAATATCCAAGAAATATACCTTCATCACTTCTAGGATCAAACTTTCCAATATCATCATCTCTTTTTATATAACATTTGCTTCCAAAAATTCTAAAATAATTAACTGAGGGTGCATGTCCAAACCATAATTCATAAGGTGTCTTGTCTGTGTCTGCTCTGATTTGTACTCTATCCATTGTATAGACTATTGTGTTCACTGCTTCTCTCCAAAATACCTTCACCAAATCATTCTCAAACAACATAGCTCTTGCTGCTTCAGTCACTAATCTATTCCTTCTTTCTGCAATGTCATTTTGTTTGGGTGTTCTAGGGGCTGAATATTGTCTTTTCATGCCATTTTCTTCACAAAATTTTTTAAACTCTCTAGAAGTAAATTCTCCACCTCTATTAGATCTTAAACATTTAATCTTCATTCCAGATTCATTCTCAACTTTATTCTTAACAATCTTAAACTTATCAAATGCTTCAGGTTTTTCTTTAAGAAATGCAATCCACATCATTCTTGTAAAATCATCAACAAGAATCATAAAATACTTTTCTCCATAGAATCCTCTAGCCCTGGTAGGACTGCTCAAATCTGTATGAACAATCTCCAGCTTCTTTGTAGATGTAAACTTCTTACTAGGAAAAGAACTTCTCTTCTATTTAGCCATTACACATTCTTTGCAAATCATGTTAGTAGGCTTCATAATCTTAGGTAAATCTCTTACTGCAAGTGTAGTACTTACTTTCACAATGTTATCAAAGTTTACATGACAAAACCTTATATTCCATAACCAACTATCATCAATCTTTGTAATCAAACATGTCATCTCAATAGGATTCAACTGAAATACATTACCTCTAGTTCTAGATCCAATTCCAATCAGATTTCCATCCTTATCCTTTATCACACAAGTTTTCTCAGTAAACCAAACTTGATATCCCTTATCAACTAACTATCCAACACTCAAAAGATTATGTTTCAATCCATTAAAAAAATAAACATCATCAGTATTAGTTTTTGCATCAAGAGTAATAGATCCTATACCTTTAATTAAACAAGGTCCATTGTTTCCAACTCTAACAACTCCACCATCATATTCATTCAAATTTATGAAATTTTTCATGTCTCCAGTCATATGATGTGAACAACCATTGTCTATAATCCAATCAGCTTTCTTTTCAACTTGAGAAACTAAGGCTTTTTCTTCCTTAACATCATATTCAGGATTTTCTTCGTTAATTGCTACAAATCCTATGTCATCATTATTTTTAGTATCACTTTCACTTAAAGTTCTTTCTATACTAGCTTCAAGATCTTCATCATTAGCATAATAAAATTCCTTAGATCTTCTAGGTTTTAAATTGCTTCTGTACTTTTTAACTCTCTTAGGACATTTAGACACAAAATGACCATATTCTTGACAAGTCCAACATTTAAAAATTTTCTTACCATCTGGTTCTCTTTTCACAAGCAAGGCAATACCTTCTTCAATTTTCTTGTCTTCTTCATTTCTAGATCTACTGCTACCATCATAATCTCCACTCACACTGATGCTTCTTGACAAAGTAGGGTGAACACTAAAAGCACTGAATGTTGTCTCCATTCTAGGTAAGTCTCCTGATAATCTCAGGTTCATTTATGTTGCTTCCAAGAAGAGTCTCTCTTGTAAAGTTTGTTGTACAAGGTATCACTTGTTCAATCATTTGTGTTTTCTGCTTAAATATAGGAGTTAATGTCCTTAGAATGTTCCATATCACTTCATTCTCTGTCTTTGTTCCTCCACAAGATTTTATACCTGAAATGATCTCTGATATTCTACCAATATAACTTCTAATAGATTCATCTTCCAACATTCTTATATCTTCAAATGCACATATCCAATTATGTAATCTAACTCTTTTTGCATGTTCATCACCTTCAAAAGTAGAGTGTAAAGCATTCTAAATTTCATGAGATTTTCTCAAATATTTTACCTAACTGTACTCATTCTCTGGAAGTGCTGTCAAAAGTGCTTCTCTTGCAAGTATGTTACACATGAATAGATCTCTCTCTTCTGTAGTACATGTTTCAAGATTGTCCTCTTCAATGATAGTCTTATTATTCTTTGTAACCAACCAATAACTTGGTCCTAAACATAATAGGTGTGTCTTCATCTTTTCTTTCCAGCTATCAAAATTTACTCCATCAAACTTAGGGCTTTCTTTCCTAAAATTCTCCATGGATCTCCTTAAGTTGTTAAACTTCTTCTTTAAGGACCTTCTGCTCTGATACCAATTGTTAGAAAGTAAAGTCCACCAAGATAACTAAGAGGGGGGGGGGTGAATCAGTTATCTGATAATTATAACTTTTATCATCTTCAACAGCATTAAACCATAATAGCAATATAATTATCGACCATAGAAAGATATTCATAAATAATAACACAATGACACAAGATATGTTGACTAGGGAACCTCTTGATCAAAGAGTAAACCCCGGTGGGAATGATGCCCACAAAAGATGCACTAATATGAATATTCCTTGTGAGAGGATGGACTCTGTTAGGATTCTTATGAAATACATTCAGTACATATGAATCCCTATTAGGAGATTTTGAATCCCTGTTAAAAGATTCTAACCCGGTTAAGAGTTATGGAAGACAGAAGCACCCACTGCCCAAACAGCTTCAGGGTAAGATCATTAAACACACTATCCAAATAATATTTTTATTACTCAATAGAATAATATGTTACCTCTTCTCTGACTATGCCAAACTGCACTCACTATTACATCAGATCTCAATTTTAGATCTTTGTACTTTGCATGTCTTCCTTCACAAATTCGCTTTCATACTTAGCTATTTTCTTCACTTCATGCATACAACATCACACATCATCACTACTACTACATTACAACAAGGAAGTACATTCATTCCTTTATACCACACTCAAATAATTACAAATGAGTTGGCATACAATTACAAAATAAAAGTTTCCACATGCTACACCAAAATTATACAAAATTGTCAGCTTCCAAATACAATAAATCTTCACTCATGCAACCTCGAAGTCTATGCTATCAGCCAAATCACTATCAATGTGTCTCCAACTTCCCTTTAACTACACAAAACCAAATTTGATCCCGATTAGGAGATATCATCCGATTTCCACAAACAGGAACACTACCTGAACACTGCTTCCACCAAAATGGTCATAACTTCCATGAATCAATGAATTACTATCTTCACTCTTAACCATAGACATATGACATATCAAATATTATAACCTCAACATTGCATAGCTCCAACTACAATAACCCACATGCGCTAATCCAAACTCTGTCTGCTTCTCTGCAAGTCTTCGGTAAATCACTGTGTTGACATCAATGACAATCATACTCATGAATGCAACAAAAACTACTACAGAATGTCTGCCAAACATTTAGCATTCATTCCTAATAGATGGTACCCACAAATATCTACACTATGAGTATAATAACCATGTTAGGAGTTATTTTCCTGTTAGGAGCCAAGTATTACAATAGGTAGGTCCTGGTTAGAGGACAGACCCTATTAGAGACCTTTACAATGAGATCCCAATTAAGGAATCAACTCTATTAGGATTCCATCCCTATTAGAGGAAATAACCCTATTAAAGTTGTACAATATATCAACCTGGTCAAGATATTTGAGAGTTGAAGCCACCCTCAGGTTTTCCAAACCTAACAACTTCAAAGCTGAGATAATCTTGTTCTAAAATTGCTTCCAGTACTCAACCACTCCCAAGAAAGCTCCACCTTATGCCAAAGTCCATAACTACTATTCTTCAAATAGTATCCAATGCAACCTTAAGCTTGCATTCACCTCTGCATTTTGCATATGCAGCCACACACTTATTTTTCAAGGATTTCAATCCTTAAATACAAGTTACAACAATTATATCCAAGTCGGCCTTCATAGGATAAATCCTATTTTAAAAATATAAAATGAACCCATGCAAAGCTGCACATGGAACCTCTTACAATGTTACTACATAGTAGTTACATCAATTAATTATTTAGATCTATTGATTAAGCTCACATATCATATTACTTGAAATGTGTTCCAGGTCAAACTCTAAATAGGTCTTCGCCAATACACATGCCATAGTTGATGTCACCTATATGATCATGACTCCATATGATCACAATAAGATCTTTATCCAATGTCTAACACAAATGTATGTTTGCACATCATAACTTAAACAACCATGAGTACTATCCACAAAGTTCTGCAATCAACTCTATGAAAAAATAGTTTCTATCTTCTGAAAAATAGTTGTCAATAGAGTTGTTATAACTCTATCCAATAAAATTATAAGTATGTGCAATCATGGATGGTGAGAAAAGATATCATTAGGAGTCTCCCTTTACATTCATGTGTGTTGATTTTTTGTATGGTGTTCATACAATTCTCTGCAACCTATTTTGCAAGCTCCTAAATAACTAATCAATAGCATATGTTGCCATCAATGACAACTCTGTCATGAATGCAACACATAACCAATGTAGCATGCCTCTACCATTACTAGGATACTACCCCATAGGAATACCATTAGTATTCATACTAACAATCTCCCTCTTTGGCATTGATAGAAACATAGATGAAGAATATCTCAATTCCATAAATACCAAACATGCCTATATTGCATTTATATCTTCATATTTTCAAATCCTCTTCATCAATCATCAAATCCTCCAAATGATGATCCTATGATCCTCTCATGCTATTTTTCATGTCATTCTCTCCCCCATTGACATTAATGTCAAATGTTTCATTATGTCTCCAAGATTTCTCAGTAACTTAGCTCAAATACATATACTCCCCCATAGGGAAAGCATCAAGCATTCAGTCTAGATAATGAAATAGTGGTCTGATATTTCTACACTAATGCACTTCCTGCATTAATTATTCAAGAGTAGGCTGGGGCATGACCCCTAGCATACCTCTTAAATACTCAAATGTATCCTTCGGCAAAGTTTTTTCAAAAATGTCTGCTATTTTCTCCTTTGTATTCACATATTCTAACTTCCCTTCTTTCTCTGCTACCTTAGCTCTCAAGAAATGATACTTTATTACTATATGTTTTTTCTTAGAATGCATAACAGGGTTCTTTGACATATTTACCTTGCTAGTATTATCACAATAGATAGTAATTGAATCTTAAAGACATACTCCAATGTCCTTCAACATTTTCTTCATCCATATGATCTATGTATAATTTATTGTTGCTACAACATACTCGGATTCTACTGTAGGCTAAGCAATGCAGTCCTGCTTCTTGCTAAGAGAAGAAATTGACCTTTTACCAAGGAATAATGCTCATCCACTAGTACTTTTTCTATCATCTACATTCCCTACCCAATCAGCATCAATGAAAACATGAAATGTAAAGTCTTGTGACCTATCATACCATACACCAAACTCAATTGTGCCCTTTAGATATCTGAATATCCTTTTTACTACCATAAGTTGAGATTCTTTAGGATCTTCTTAAAATCTTGCAATAATTCCAACAGCATTAGAAATATCAGGTCTAGTATCTATTAGATACTGAAGACCTCCAATAATTGATCTATACCTTGTATGAGGTACATTATTTTCTTCATCTTCCAAAGATAACTTAGTCCTAGTTACCATGGGGGTTCCAATAGGTTTACTATCATCCATGCCAAACTTTTTCAATAGTTCTTTGAGATATTTGGTCTAAGATATGAATATCCCTTCTTTACTTTGACTGATCTACAATCCAAGGAAGAATTTCATCTCCCCAATTATAGACATTTCAAAATCACTTTTCATATCATTTGAAAACTTGTTACTCATTTCATCATTTCCTCCAAAGATAATATCATAAAAAAAAACCTCAACAATCAAGATACCTTCTTCATTGATTCTTAGGTACAATTGATATCAGCATTGCCTTTCTTGAATCCCAACTGAATTAGATACTTATCCAATCTTTCATACCAAGTTCTTGGTGCTTGCTTCAATCCATACAGTGCCTTCTTCAATCTGCAAACTAGATCTTTGTTCTATGATATAGGAAATCCCCCAGGTTGCTCAATGTATACTTCCTCGTCTAAGTCTATGTTAAGAAAAGTTGATTTCACACCTATTTGATATACTTTAAAATCCTTATAAGTAGCATAAGATAAGAATAATCTAACTACCTCAATCCTAGCAACAGGTGCAAAAGTCTCTTCAAAATCAATTCTTTCTTTTTGTGAACACCCTTTACATACTAATCTGGCTTTATTTCTAACAACAATGTCTTCTTCATTCATCTTGTTCCTATATACCCAATTGGTACAAATTACATTTTTGTCTTTAGGCCTTGGAACCAATTCCCATGTGTTTTTATTCTGAATCTTCTCCAATTCTTCCTTCATGGCTTTGATCCATGATTCATCTCTACATGCCTCATCTGTGGACTATGGTTCTACTTGTGAGATCAAGAAAATGGCATTTGTAGTTTGTGACCTCTCTTCTCTATTTTGTAATCTTATTATGGTTCCCTTGTTGTTGTCACAACTGATCTAATCCTTAGGATGGTTTCTCAGAACATATTTGAGTGTGGTTTGTTCCCTCAACTCCACACTTATGCCATTTTCAATTTCTAAAACATCATGAGATGCTTCATTCCTTCTATTCTCATTCTCTATTGTCTACATATTGACCTGATTTGAATTCATATTTTCAAGAGAAATCTCATAGAGATTAAGACCATAATATTTTTCTCTAACTTGAAACTTTTCATCCACTCTCGCATTATCAAATTCAATTAGATTCCTAGTTCTCATATCATAACATCTATAAGATTTACTTTTAGTAGAGTAGCCAAGTAATATTCCTTCATTGCTTCTAGCATCAAATTTTCCTATACATTCATCTCTCTTAAAGTATCATTTACTTCCAAAATTCTAAAATAACTAACAGTAGATGTCTTACCATTCCATAGCTCAAATGGTGTCTTGCATGTACCTTCTCTAATTTTTACTCTATTCATTGTGTAAACTATTTTATTGATTGCTTCTCTCCAATGCATATGAGGAACCTTTCCTTCTATCAACATGGTTCTTGTAGCATCAAGAACTATTATGTTTCTTCTTTCAACAACTCCATTTTGTTGTGGTGTCCTAAGTGTAGAAGTCTTCCTCATAATACCATGCTTCTCACAAAAGGTATTGAATTCATGTGACATGAATTCTCCACCTTTGTTTGATCTTAAACACTTTATGTTCAAGCTTGTCTCATTCTCAACTTTTTCCTTATAAAACTTAAAAGTTTCAAATGCGTCTAATTTTTCTCTAGAAAATCCAACCCACATTGTTCTAGAGTAATCATCAATGAATATGATAAAGTATTTATCTCAGAAGTATGATCTAGTTTGATTAGGTCCATAAAGATCTATATGAATCAATTCCAACTTTCCATTTGTTGACTAGCCTTTTCTTGGAAAACTACTTCTTGCCTGCTTTCCCAAAACACACTTTCTACATGTAGTTTTAGCAGGTTTCACAATCTTAGGTAGATCTCTAATAACATTATTGTTAGATAATTTTACCATGTTATCAAAATTGATATGACAAAACCTTCTATGCCATAACCAACTATCATTAATCTTTGTAACAAAAAAACTAACCTCAGTAGAGTTCAACTGAAATATGTTACCTCTAGTCTTAGTACCAGATGTGATCAGTTCTCCATTAGTTCCTCTAATAGAGAACTGACCATCCTTGAATTCCAAATGGTATCCCTTATCCACAAGTTTTCCAACACTCAATAAATTATGTTTCAAGCCATCCATAAATAGTACATTGTCAGTGTTAGTCTTTCCATCTAAATTAATTGATCATTTACCAACAATAATTCTAGGAATGTTATAACCAAATATTACAACACCACCATCAAACTTCTTTAGCTAAATGAATCTATCCACATCACCAATCATGTGATGTGAACATCCACTATCAATTATCCAATCATTTTTCCTATCAACACGAGAGACTAGATATTTTTCTTCATAGATAGGATCCTCTTCTTTGATAGCAACTAAACCCAACAAATCATTGAATTCATCATCTAAATCTTCAGATCCATCACTATCATAATATAATTCCTTATCATTCTTGTAGTTTCCATATTTAGACATATTCTTAGGTATTCTATTTGGACATCTAGATGAAAAATGACCAACCTTATTGTAGTTAAAACATTTCAAGGGTAATTTTCCTTCAAACTTACCTTTTCCTTTCATTTCTCTCCTGGTGATCAGGACCATGATCTTTTAATCCACTTGATTGTCTAATCTTTGAATCTCTTCCCATTCTTTAGCATATTCTCCAAGATCTTCATTATGTTTTTTTACTATTCTAGATCCAGCTTCGACAAATCTAATTCTTTGAATGGTCGCCTGAAATTTTGTCTCCACCTTAGGTAGTGCATCTTTTAGCTCTGTAGTCTCAAAGGTAGTTATTTTAGCCACTAACATTTCTCTAGTGAATCATTTGTATTGTTGTATGGTTTCCTCCAAAGAAATAACTTTGGTTTTGTAGGTAAGGGTCACAGACCTCATAATTTTAGCTATGACTTCATCTTTTGTATAAGTACCACCACTATTTCTAATTCCAATCACACATTCAGATACCCTCTAAACATACATCCTTCATTTGTATTGTCTCCATCTTTGTCCTCTAATTCTAAAACTTTTCTCTCTTAGTGTATTCATCTCCTTCATAGAGTGCAACTAGTCTTTTCTAGATCTCACTTGCTTTTGTTAGATCTCTGACCTCTATGAATTCACCATCAGATAATGCATTAACCAAATCTTCATTTGTAACAATATTGCATACAAAAATTTTCCTTTCTTCTTCATTAGTAGCAAGTGTTTCAAGGTATTCCTCCTCTATGATAGGCACATCTTTCCAAGTAATGAGCCAATATTCCAATCCCATAAACATCAGATGATTATTCATCTTCTCCTTCCATGTGTTGAAATTTTCTACGTCAAACTTAGGACTCTCCTTTCTGAATAAGGTCATCTTGATCTTTACCTCAAGTTGTTAGGCTTCCTGACTCGGGACCAAAATCTCTAATACCAATTCTTAGAATAAAAATGACCTAATCAACTGAGAGGGGGGGTGAATGAGTTGATGCCAACTTTATATTTCAACTTCAAGATAAAATATTGAACTGATAAGTAAATGCAGCAATAGTGCACATACACATGAACACCAATATTTGTTCTCGAGGAAAACCATGTTAAGGGAAAAACCCCAGTGGGGATGGTACCCAAAAATATCTACACTATGAGTATAATAACCCTATTAGGAGTTCTAACCCTATTAGCAGATGAGTATTACAATAGGAAGGTCCTAGTTAGAGGAAAAACCCTGTTAGAGGCCTTTACAATGAGATCTAATTAAGGAATCAACCATGTTAGGATTCCAGCCCTGTTAGAGGCAATAACCCTATTAAAGGTGTACAATATATCAAGTTGATCAAGGGATTTGAGAGTTAAAGCCACCATCAAGTTCTCCAAACCTCACAAGTTCAAAGCTGAAATAATCTTGTTCTAAAACTACTTCCAATACTCTACCATTGCCAAGAAAGCTCCACCTTGTGCTAAAGTACACAACTATTATTCTTCAAATAGTATCTAATTTAGCCTTAAGCTCACATTCACCTCTGCATTTTGTATATGCAGCCACACACTTATTTTCCAAAGATTTCAATCCTTAAATACATGTTACAACAATTATATCCAAGTCATCCTTCATAGGATAAATCCTATTTACAAAATACAAAATGAACCCATGTGAAGATGCACATGGAACCTTGTACAATATTACAACATAGTAGTTACATCAATTAATCATTTAGATCTTTTTCTTAAGCTCACATATCATATTACTTCAATTTTTTTCTAGGTCGGCCTCCAAATAGGTCTTCACCAATGCACATGCCATAGCTGACGTCACCTATATGATCATGAATCTATATGATTGCAATAAGCTCTTTAGCCAGTATCCAACATGAACCTATGTTCACACATCATAATGTAAACAACCATGAGTGCTATCCACAAAGTTCTACAATCAACTCTGTGAAAACACAAGTTTCTATCTTCTAAAAAATAGTTGCCAGTAGACTTGTCGTAACTCTATCCAATCAACTCATAAGAATGTGTGATCATGGATGGTGACCCAAGACATCATTAGGAGTATCCCTTTAAGTGTGCACATTCTAATTCATTGTATGATGTTTGTACAATTCTTTGCAGCCTATTCTGCAAGCTCCTAAACAACCAATCAATAACATATGTTTCCACCAATGAAAAACTTTGTCATGAATGCAACACACAAAATGTAGCATGCCTCTACCATTACTAGGATACTCCCCCATAGGAATACCATCAACATTCATGCTAACATACATAGTTTTTATATCCAAAATTTTGACTATATATACACAATTTTATTTTTGGCACCTTTGTCATTGATGTCAAAGAGAGGGTGTAGAAAGTGAAAAATATGCACATTTAGGGACTCATAAGTTTATTTTAAAGGGGGAGTTATGTACTTAGATAGTTTTTCATTTTTGTTTGGGTTGATGTTTTACACTTAGTCATTTTTTACTAAGTTTTTTCATTAATGCCAAAGGGGGAGATTGTTTTTTATCAAGTAAAACAAGTTTTACAGGGTGCCTGAAACCCACAGTTGAAAAAGAGAGACGATCAATAGAAATAAAATAGAACTCCAAGAAGCAGGCCACAAGCCGACCAAGGGCAGAGAAGCCACAAAAAAATAGAGTCGCTCAGATTTTTATGATTCCCTCAACACTTTGGAGTCTTTCCTTATCAAGGATATTCTTTGCTTCACTTGGGATATCTTCACCATGTCTCCATGTCATCTTGACATCCTTTGTGATAGCCAGATTGGTGAACCAATTAGCGGTGTTGTTGCCTTCTCTATACACATGGGAGATATACATCTTATCAAATGAATTGAGGATAGCTCAGGTTTTCACAACGATGTTGGATATAGACCAGGAGGGGGGTGAATGAGGTTTAAGCAGTTGATAATGTTCATTGAGTCACCTTCAAGCCAAAGCTTCTTGACCCCTATTTCCTGGGTCAATTTGGTGACTTGGAGAGCTGCACAAGCGTCAGCATAGTGGTTGGATTAAGAGCCTAGAGGCAAGATGACAGCTGCCAGGCCAGAACCAAAATAGTTTTTGATAATACCTCCACTACCAGCAAGGCCAGGGTTCCCTTTGGTAGCACTATCAAAATTGGCTTTCTCCCAGCTAGTTGGGGGCCAGCTCTAGGTACAATTCAATCTTTTCTCCTGGGTCATGGCCTGAGTCCTTCTTGCAAGATGGTTAGTTCTCCCACAATTAAAAAAAAATTCCTTAACAGCATATTGGATTTTATCAAAGATGATTTTGGGGGGAGAGGAACAGTCTCAAAAGATGCAGTTGTTGTACTCTTTCCAGACTCCCCAGCAGAGGTGAGGAAGGATCCAAGTGCTGTAGGTCTGAAAGTCTGGATTAAACATTTTGAAATTCCATTGAGAGAATAGGTCTTGGAAAGACAGGGGGAAGCACAAGTTAAGTTCAAAGTCGAGAAAAGACATTTCAAAATGTTACTAACAAAAGAGAAGTGAATAAATAAGTGATCCATAGATTCTTCCTAGCATTTACAGAGAACACACCTAATGGGAATATGGAATCCACACTTTATGAGATTTTCAGTAGTGAGGATTTCATTCTGGAGCAAGATCCAGAAAAAAAACATTGATTTTGGGTGTGAGACCTGGAATCCAAGCTTTAGCCCATAGCAGGTTGATGTCATGGATTTGAGGTATTTGCAAGGAATAGGTGGAGGCAACAATGAGAATACCATCAAAAGAGTCTTCCCAGATGATCTTTTCCTGAGTAGGGGATAAAGAGACCGTGTTGAGGGCTTTCATCAGAGGTATCAATTCTTGAGAGATCTGGGAGAGATCCACCCTTTTACCATCCCTTCTATAATTGCTGACTTGAGTTCCATAAATCTAGGTGCAGACATGTCTCTAGGCATAGAAGGTCTCAAAGTCTCTCAAACAACCCATCTGGAGCCAATTTTTATTCCAAAAATTGGTAGATTGGCCATTCCCGATCTTCTATTTGGCTCTAGACTTAGCTAGATCCTTAGCACTAAGGAGACCAAGATCCTTTCGGGGAATCTGTCTCTTCAAAGAAGCCATTGATAGAGTTGTGCGTGAGATATTTATCTTCAATGGTGTCCCACCACTCACCTTTACTGTTGAAGATTCTCCAAATCTATTTGGCTTGAAGAGCTTTGTTAAATAGTCTTAAATTTCTTACTCCAAGACCACCAGCTTTTTTAGTGCGACAAACTTTCTCGCAAGCTATGAGAGGGATGCACTTCCATTCCTCTATGCCAGACCAAAGAAATATTCTCTATATTCTTTCTATAATCTCTGCAACTTTAGCTAGAATGGAGAAGAGGTTGAGAGCGTAGGTAGGGAGATTTTGTAAAGTAGATTTGACCAACTGAATCTTTCCTGTCTGGCTGAGGGAGACCCCTTTCCAACTAGAAAGCTTCCTATTGAACCTATCAATAACTTTATTCCAGAAGGCTTCTAGAGGTTTGACTCCTAAGGGTAGGCCCAGGTAAGAGGATGGAAAAGCATTGATACTACAGCCCAGAATATTAGCAATTTTCCTATGTCTTTCCTCTGGGGTATTGACAAAAAAGAGGGAGCTTTTATTCCAATTAATGAATTGACTAGTGGCTCTGATGTAATCATTTAGGAGATCCTTCACCACTTTAGCTTCTCCAACCGAAGCTTCTCCACCAAGGATGGTGTCATCCATGAATTTTTGATGCATGAAAACATTGGTACCTCAAGAGGGGTTGATGCCTTTCAGGTTCCCCTCCCTTTTAAAAGTAGAAATGAGTCTTCCCAGGCACTCAATGAGGATTATGAAGAGAATTAGGGAAAAGGGGTCCCCTTTCCTTAGGCCCCTAGTAGGCTTGAAAAAGAAGGATAGGGAGCCATTAATCATCATCACCAGAGAAGGGGTAGAGATAATTTGTTGTAGAATCTTTCAAGTTTGGGCATTGAAAGCAAGGGCTTCGAGAACTCTGAGGAGAAATTGTCAGTCAAACTAGTCATAAGCCTTAGAGAGGTCAAGCTTGAGACTAAAATATTTCCTTTTCCTAGCTTCTAAGGAGTGAATAACTTCATGCACCATCATTATGGATTCTAGGATCTGTTTGCCTAGCACAAAGCCTGATTTTTGTTGCGAGATCAGAGAGGGAAGGACAAAGAGAATCCTAGAAGTAATGACCTTGGATATAATCTTTAAAAGAGAGTTGCAGAGACTGATGGGTCTAAATTGCTCAAAAGAATTCACTCCAGTAGACTTAGGAATTAGCACTAGGAAAGTAGCATTGAGCTCTTTGAGGAGGTTTTTAGAACCAAAAAATTCCTGCACTGCCTTGATAGCATCTTCTTTCACCACTTCCTAGAATTGATGAAAGAGGAACATAGAGAAGCCATCAAGGCTAGGGGCTTTGTCTCTAGGAAGAGAGTCCAAGGCTCTCTTGACTTCTCTCAAGTTTGAGATAGAACATAAGGATTTATTTTGGCTATTTGTAATAAGTTTCGATATGTTATTATGGAGTTTGACCTAGTCTTCCTTAGAGAGCTCCTGGTCTTTGGTAAGGAGAGAATAAAAGTAGGCAATAGCTTCTTCTGCTATATCCTTGTCCTCCTTCAGGGCTTGATCTCCCTTCTATGTCTCATAGTGGAAAGGTAAAAGAATCAAGTATTTTGGTCTCCTTCCCTAAGCCATATGGACCTCGATCTCTGCTTCCAGAAATTTTCCTCCTACCCAATGATGTTATGATAGTCAGAAAGGATATATTTCCCCTTGTTCAGTCTTTTTTCATCGTACCCCTGATTTTGGATTTCATCTTGAATAAGATTAAGGTCTTTAAGATTCTTGTCTTTGGAAGAAAAGATATGACCAAATTTGTCTTTGTTCCATTTTTTGACATTGAATTTGACATTCATTATCTTTTTCGCCACTCAAAACATAGTAGTGCCCTCGACATCTATATTCCACCACTCTTTAATTTTGTTTGGCAAATTTGGGTGAGAAGTCCACATTTTTTCAAATCTAAAGGGGAAGTTCCTTTTCTTAGTTATTTGGTCTAGGGAGAGAGACATAGGGGAGTGATCAGATCTAGCATGAGCCAAAGCCAAAAGGTTGAGAGTGTAGAGGTTCAACCAATCCATAGAAATCAGGGCTTGGTCCAACCAAACTTGGATGTAATCCTTACCAATATGCCTGTTGGACCAGGTGAAGTCAGCTCCTTGGAGCTCCATGTCAAGAAGACCTTGGTCATTAATGAAGTCCATTAATTCTTGCCTACTTTCCGTGCCAGGGGAAATCCCTCCCTATTTTTCCCCTTCTTTTAGGGGAGTATTAAAATCCCCCATGATTATGCCCTTAGATAGATTCAAGGAAGCCAAGATCATTCTAATCTTATTCCAATAGACCTTTCTATCTTTTTTGGAGTTAGGAGCATCAATGTTGAAAATAAACCAACTTTCATTATCTTTTATTTTAGTGAATTTCATAAGAAGAAGGTTACCTCCTTCGTAGATGACATCAACTCTAAGGTGATTTGAATTCCACAAAGTCATGAGACCTCCAGAGGCACCATCCAAACTAGTAGCTTTATTTTCCATGGCTTTACAAAATCTGAGGCACTCAAGGTTGTCCTTCTACATCGTAGTTTCCTGGACTAAGAAAATGTCAGGTATGTGATCCCTTATCATGTTTCTAATGACATCTTTCTTTTGTGAGCTATTTAGCCCATGTATGTTCCAGGAGATGAATTTTATTTCTTATTGGAGATGTAGGCTACATGGATGGTCATCTATGTCCCATCCACAACATTCTCGCTAGCTTCTTCTTTCCTGATCCAACTCACCCTCTTCTTTCCTAGGGTTTTTGGTTTGACTCCAACTTTTGCTTTTTTTCTTCTTCTGGTAGCTGTTGGGGAGACAGGAAGTGGGTCTCTGCTGTTGAGTTTCTTCTTATAATTGATAGAGATCCAGCCCTCCTTCTCTTCTTTGAGCTTGGCAAAGATCTCTTCCATTTTGGTGAATTTTCACATGGGACCCCATCCTTTTCCTCTAGATTAGTAGAGTCCTTCTTTGTAAGGGTGACATTGAAGCAGGCATCGCCTGAGGATCCCCCAGCCTACAAAACAAGATTCCCACCCACCTACAAATTCAATATACCTCCCGCTCCCGATGTCTCTCCTGTTCGACCACTCGCCATCCTTTATTCCAAAGGGGGAGATTATTGGCAAGTGGTCAACATTGGATTTCATGTATGTTGTCATTTAAGGAAAGACTTATCCCCATTATCACCACAAGCCACAAGGACATGGTCTTGATAGGAAGTGAAGTGAAAATGCCTAAGTCCACAGTTAGTCACAAGTAGATAGGTACATTACTTTGCATTGTGAATATGCTACATGATGAATTACAGCATGTGAAGTTATAGGATGATGTATTGATGTATGGAAGATCTCTATGTGTGAGCGCACATGTTTTGGATGCATGGTTTCAAAGATACAAATCTCTAAGTATAGTTACAAGTAGAGAACACAAAATCAGGGCTTGTGAAGTTGCACAGGTATTGGCCAACCTATGTTATGTTGTTTTATGTATTAATCATGTATGTACAGCCAACATACTGCCATTATATTGTGTGTAAGGTCACGTGTTATAATTTTATGTGGTCGACCTTGAATTATATTTTGTAATTTTCTTATAAAGGCTAACCTAGCTACTATACTCTTAATCAGGTATAATTATATGATGTAATATGTGAT
This sequence comes from Chamaecyparis obtusa, assembly GCA_027943335.1. Taxonomy (NCBI): domain Eukaryota; kingdom Viridiplantae; phylum Streptophyta; class Pinopsida; order Cupressales; family Cupressaceae; genus Chamaecyparis; species Chamaecyparis obtusa. Next base: position 1,400,776 of record BSBK01002612.1, on the reverse strand, counting down.
TGCGAAGTATGGAATTGTATGGAAAATGTGTGGATCTGAGTTTGAGAAGAGAAGATAAGTTCGCAAGTTTGTTGAGACCAGGTTGCATAGATTTGTAGTAAGAGTTCTTAGATGTGTGTGTGTGTGTGTGCACGCGCGCGTGTGTAATCTCTTTGTATATCAGGACATGAAGTCCACCATTTTGTAAGTGCAGTGAGAACACATTTTGTATACCCCTAATAGGGTTTATTAGTCCTTTAACTAGGACCTTATCTATATAATAATCATCTCCTAATAGGGCTAGGACTCCTAACAAGGTCACTATACTTTAGTGCAGATATTTGTGGGTACCATCCCCACTGAGGTTTTTCCCTTAACGAGATTTCCTTGAGAACAAAATAATGGTGTCATGAGTTATCTTGTGTATGTTTACTTTGCATGGATATTTTCTTTAAGTTTTATATTTGTTAAGTGGTTGAATAAATTATATAAGTCTTGTAATACTGATTCACCCCCCCCCCCCTCTTAGTATTACCAAATCCTAAAAAATCACACCTATAAATTAGGGCCAACCTATAGTTTAAGAAATATTGCAAGGAAGGGAGGACCCATATTTGAATTTAGGTATCCTTTAAGTTTCATATGAGGTCCTACCATAGAAAATACATTAAATAAGGTTACACAAGTTAGGTGCTTACAATTTAGGATGGTACATCTACTCCCCACATTAGAGGGAGTATGATACAATCTCATGATCATGGTAAAGGAAGATGAAAGAGAGAAGAAGGAAAGGGAGAAACATGATCATGGGAGAATTACAAAGAGATAAGACATCACTAAGTTTGAGGAAGAAATCCCCTAAACAAAACATCTGAAATCAAACATCCATGCACAAAGGAATGAAAACAAAATAAAACAAAGGTAAAAATCAAGACAAAAGACACAAAGGACAAAGAGGGTTTAGTACTTTAAAAAAACTCCAAATCAACTAGTAGAAGAGGCCTTGATCAAAAATGTCCCATATACTAATATCATGCTTGAAAACCTATTACAAGAACACAAGTGATCACATAGAAAGGGAAAAGGAATGTCCAAAGATAATACAAATCTTCATGATCTAACCCAGTAGCATGTTATGAGAACATGGAAAGAAGAAAGAAATATCATGAATCCAATGGGGTAGCAATTTGTGTTATGCTAGGTGATTCATGGAAGGATAAGAGTAAAAAGGCTAGAAAGATATGTTATGCTAGTTTCACTCATCCCAAAGAGAAAATTGATGGTCTAGAAATATTTCTTATGCTATTAAATTGTACCTTGAAAATTTTTGCATGGGGACGGCTTTATAATTTTTCACTCATGGGTGACTTTAAAAAAAAATTATATAGGGGAATCTTAGGGAACCACTCCCATGAAAACCATTGTCTCTGTACAAATCCATAAAAATTATTAGGTGTAAGGAAATCATTGTCTCCAAAGGGATCAAAAAAATGAGATTAGCCCTAAGGAAAGCATTGTCTCCTTATGGATCCAAAAAAGAAAAAGTGATTAGTGCTAAGAAAAGAATTATCTCCTTAGGGATCAATAAACAAAAAAAATTCCAACTATAGAAGGGAGGTTGTATATATGTCCCCCTCCTTATGATGGAAACATAGGTGGAATCATAAGGAAAATAGAACAAGGACACCTACTTCCAAAAACAAGGAGATATCCTTAAGACATAAATATATGTCATAACCTTAGAAAAGATTGATAACTCTTGCTAGTAAATAAAATAGATAATCATGAAAGGATATTCACAAGTGGGAAGAGATATTGGTTGAAAGACATTTACTTTCAAGAGGATTTCTTGAATAAAGATAAAATATTTGAGACAAAGAGGGGAATATAACAATAATATACCCTTTTAACCCCCTATCTCTAGGTGAAAAGGGGATTCTTGATGAAGGATGACATAATTTAAGACCCAAACTAAGGGAATTTTTTTAGGATGAACATAGTTTGAAAATAAAGAAGATATTATGATTAAGGATGCATGCCTCTTATATAAGAGAGAATCCAAAATCAAAACAAAATAATTCCTTATAAGAAGAGAATGTTACATGGTAAAAAAATGTTGCTATACTAAGGAAAGTAGATCCTTAGAAAGAAAAGAGGAATATGAGCATATGAAACCTTGTCCACCAAGTGTGAAGGAAATGGAAATATAATACATTGGACACCCTAGGTGATAATTCTCTTATGATAGACACACACTTTAATGCAAAAATAAGTTGTAAAGAAGAGAAGGTCCTAATGTAAATCAAACATGTTGATGCAATCAATGACATCATACTATAAGAAAACAAGTCAAAAAAGGGAGGAGAATAAGAAACAATAATTATCCGCTAAATGGGTGATTATTTTAGAATAGACATGCCATTTTGAGGCATCAAAAATATTTTTAAGAAAAGATTTAGGTATCTTGCATGAAACAAATAATCTCACACCCAAAAAGGATGTATCATCATAAAATAATACATAACCATAAGGAGAGAGAGAAAATAATAAGGATTCCACATTATGAGAGCTTAGTAGATAAATCAGTGATACAAGATATACACTTCCATGCAAGGAAGAGATTTAAAAGAATGATATCAATCCTATTGGAAGGAAAGATCTTAAACAAACAAGTCCATGCATGGAAGGACATAATAGTATAAAATAATTAAACAACAAAGAGATATTGGATCCTTTTCAAGGAAAGAAAGATAAGATAAATGAACCTTTCCCTCTAGATTGGGAGAAATAAGGAAGCCTTCCTATGATGATTCTCACAATGCACATTATGCAAAGCAAAGAGCCCCCAATAATTAAAGATACTAAATTTCCATAATGGAGATAAACATAATAGGAGAAAGAAATGCTAAGGTATGTCTTTAAAATCAAGAAAATGTATAAGGTCCATTGTTAAAGTAAGAAGGGGTCTATCTACCAAATCTTGAACAAATTACTAAATTCAATACAAACATCGAGAGTGTTTTTTGTTTATATAAGTAACATCAAGAGTGTTTATTTATATGATGAAATAAACATAAAAGTTCACCATTAATAGGTGTTTTATTCTTTGGAAAATTTTTAAAAGGAAAGAAAATCTTTTGTTCATATTTAATTCTCCAAAATATTCTTTTAGCTAAAGCCAAGCGGTCATCAAAAGAAAATAGGACAAAAGATGGTGTTGGTAAAATAATTTGAACCAAAGGTTTTTGTTGAGATGAAGAAGGAAAAGTAGTATCTTGAGGTATTAAACCTAGACCACAAGTAATGATTTGTGTAGGAGGATCTATCAGAACCTTAATACCTTATTCATTAATGTCAATCCCTAACTCAATATAACCTTGTTGAGTGTTAATATCATATCCCCATTGTAATTTGATTTTAATATAGAGGGTTAAGGAGATTCATCATGAGCTTTATGGAAATGTATGGTATAAAGAGGAATAGGAGGAGGAATATTCTCTTTAGGGAGTGTATCCTTGAAAAATAGAAGCACTTCAATTTAGGATTGGTTTAGCCCTCTGAGTAAGTGGTTTAGGGTCATGTCAAATTCCTTGAATGGGTCTTTGACTTGGATCTAACTTTTTCCCCTGTCCTACCCTATTTTCCACTTCTTTCCTACTTGTTTTTGGTATCTTGCTCTAATATTTTGAGGTTCTTGATCTTAGGGTCAATGTTGATCTTTTGGGTCAAGGTTGACCTTGACCCTGACCTAGGGTCTAAATTTAAAATTTTGAAGATTTCTAGATGTCGGTGTTTGGAAAGAATTCTTTCCCACTTCTAGGTCAGCTACTTCAGGCTTTGAAGTGGTGACTCTTAAAAGGCATTTAATTTAGGTCCACTCCTAGGGGTATGAGCATAGTGGGAATTTATTTCTCATATGTCAGCCTCTCTACAAGTTGGTGCCCTAGACTAGTATATAAGGAAGCCTTCTCCTCTCATTTAAAAAAAAGGCAAGCAAGAAGGATAAATGAATCATTCATGCATTCAATCATTCAAGTATTCAAGTATTCAAGATTCAATTCATCAAGGAGATCCATTGGTAGCCATTGAAGGATTCAAGCTCTATGAAGCCCTCTTGTTGAAGATTTCTCCATCCATATCCATTCAAGATCAGTGTTGAAGATCTAAATGCAATTTATTTGAGACATCCTACATCCTACAATTCTACATCCATTTGGAGCATCCATACTTGTGGATTCAAGGATTCGAATCCTCCATAAGGGTTTCAACATAAGCAAGGTGAATTTTTCTATTTACTTTGTTTATTATTGCAGTTTCAATTCTATTTCAAGGTTAATTCCAAAATTGGGGTTTGACAAAGGCAAACCCCTCATCCAAACAAAAAAACCATTTTTCTTGCAGATGCAGGTGTGGAACATCAAATTACAAAATAGATTCGAATACCCTTTTCGACAAACTTTTGGGATTCGTGAATAGAATTTTCATCGGAGCAATGTAGGTCAAGGTCGACATAAAGGGGTATGATTGCACCCCCATATTTGGGTCAAGGTCGACCTGGCTCAGAAAAGAAAAATACTTTTGGGTTTTCTCCGTCTCTATGTTTGTGTTCCAAATTTGGTTGCAGAATTTCTAGAAACTTGGTACAGACACCAGAAAACAACAATTTCTAGATCTTCTATACTTTGAGGTTAGTATTTTTCTTCAATTCATTTCAATTAAGATTTTAATACTCTCTTCCAAAATGGAATGTAAGGTTTTCCTCTTTCTTCTTATTACTAATCGATTGATTCATTTATGCATTGACCATTTTCTTGGGGTTAATCAATTTGGATCTCTCCTTTGGGAATTTTGGATTAAGAAGAGAATCTTACCTTCCCCAATTCTTATATATGTAAAGGATATCACTTACATGTTTGTGAACACATTCAAAAATCATATCATCATCAACTTCTTCATTTTTCATCCTTTACATCTTGGTGAACCTGCTTATGACAACTCTTTCTTTTGTGGTGTTAGATTTACATTTCATGTTAGATCTTGCATGCATATTAGATTAGCCTTCTTTTATGTGTTTTTATTTACATTTCAAAAATAAAACAAAAAAATCATATAAATAAAAAATACAAAAGCATTATTTGTTCATGCCTTGTGTTTTCCTAATTTAGTTCATTTTTATTGCATTGGTATATGATCTTTACTACCTCTAGTCCTACTTATAATATCCCAATTAGAAGAAGTCATATACTTATGGGTTCCTTTCATCCTAAGTCTTCCTCTCCTTTCCTTAGCATCCTGGATGACAATTTGATCACTCATGATTCCAATCCTACTATGGAGCATAACTCTTCTCACTCATCTCATGATGAGGATGATGCTTTAAGAGCTCCTCCTGAACAAATCCAAAAACTTTCAACTGAACTTGATAAAATGGGAAATTGGCTTATTCAAGAAAACCATAATCAAGATTCTATTCAAGCTATAGAGGCTCTTAAGAAATTTCTTTTGGATAGTGATCAAGGTGTTAATCTCTTGTGTGGTATCACTCATCTTATGCATTTAAATATCAAACCTTTAGCTCAACAAGCTCAAGATCTAGGATTCACTTCTCCTGTCACTAGTGTGGAACCTTCTTCCATTCCTTTACCTAGCATTCCTACTTATACTCCTCCTTTAGTGACTACATCTATTCCATCTCTTCCTATGAGTGTTCCACTGGTGTCTTTACCTACCTCACAACCTTCTTACCATAGTGTTCCTTTTACCTATTCCAACCATCTTCTAACTATGGTTACAAGTGTTCCACTAGTTGTGTCTTCTATTCTTGTTGGTTCCTACACTTTCCCTAGTGTTTCTAATGTTTCTATGCCTCCTATTTCTTCTAATGATTCCACAATCATTAGTCTGGCTCAAACTGTGTCCTCTTTACAACAACTTGTGTCCTTAACTCAATAGTTTAGTATTCCTACATGTGACATGGGTAGTCCTTTATCCCTAGACATTATTCGTGCTCCTATTCCTTGGCAAGCCGATATGCCTCATCTTGAGAATTACAATGGTAAGGGAGACCTTGTCACTCATGTTAAAACATTTCAAATCCTTTGTAGTGACTATTCTCATGACCATAGGATTTTAGCCAAGTTGTTTGATATAAATTTTCATGATAAGGCCTTACAATGGTATTGTTCATTGCCTTCTTATTATATTGATTCTTTCCAAAACTTGATAATTCCTTCATCCAATAGTTCCAAAATAACATTGGTCCACAAGTGTCCTTAGCTGATTTGATGCATTGTAAACAAAATACTAAAGAAAAATTGACTGAATTTATTTGTAGATTTAAGCATTTGTATGCTTAAATTTATTATCTTATTCCTAATATTGATATTCAGCATATGTTTATTTCAAATTTACAAAAGGATATTAGAGATAAGATTCTCCTTACTGAATTTACCTCTTTTCAACAACTTTGTGCAGTGCTTCATCATTATCAATTACAAGTGAGTCAATTTGAGAGCAACACTCCAATGGGTCATGTTCTAGTTGATAAGAGTGATGTTGCTCCTAATCCCAACAAGTTTAATAAACCTAACAACTATATGAAGATAAAAATAAGCAATAAAATGCAGTTGTTGATCAAGTTGATGTTGCATCCAACAATGACACTTCTGCATCCACTACTTTTCATTTGAATCGTACGTTTACTCCTCTTTCTGGATCTTTACATTCTATTATGAGTAAATTATTGAACGCTAATATAATTACTTTGCTTCCTATTCGACCTCTTTTACCTACTATGATGGCATCCAAATCCTTTGATCCCAAAGCATTTTTTCAATACCATCATCAGAATGGCCATGATACTGAGAAGTGTTATTCTCTAAAGCATAAGGTTCAAGACTTAATTTTTTTTAATGCTTTATCTGTTGATAAATTTGATAGTAGTGGGAAAAAATTTGTCTCTCCTCCTAATCAAAACCTCCAAATCTATACAAATCCTTTGCTCGCACATGATGCTAATACCATTGCTCAGCCATCTTCTGTGGATATTGTTTATGATTCAAAGATGGATGATCTCAATCATATTTTTAACCATGTGGAGCATGTTGTTTTGTCTCAACCTGTATCTCCACCCAACCTCAATCTCAACATCAACTTTAAGTTCCACCTCAACCTAAGCCTAAATTGAAACCTCAACCTAAACCTCAAAAACAACCTAAGAATAAAAGACCTAGGGAACTCTTGATCACCTTTGATGATTCTGAGACTATTAAAGCTCCTAATGGTCCCCTCTACATTTATGCTAGGATCTTTGAGATACCTACGAATGGTTGTCTTGTTGATCCTACATCCTTAGTCAATGTCATTACTGAAGAAAACCTTTTTATGAAGAACTTACAATGTGATTTTTATGATACATCTAATGTGTGGATCCAAAATTGTAATGGTTTTCTCTATCCATCATTTGGTTATATTAACTTGCATGTTGTACTTTGTGGTAAAGTTGTGGACACTACCTTCATTGTTGTTCCTACTTCTGATCAGTTTCAAGTTAAGCTTGGTTTTCCTTGGTTGATTACCATGCATGTCATTTCTTCTCCTATCCATAAGTGTATTAAATTCATTCATGTTGAAGAAGTAGAGATAATTAATCATATTTATATCAACCTTCTAGGGCTAGGGATTGTGCTACCCTTGACTTCTTTTGGCCTCCATTACCCAATTCATGTTCTTCTCGACCTGATAACCTTTTTCGCTCATATCAAGCCTATAAACATTACAAGATTGTTGAGTTAAGCATGCCTCAAATGGATCTTAACCATAGTATTTTGCATGCACCTTCCATACCTCCTTTATCCATTGCTTCTAGTTCTATTAATCAAACTCTTAGTGTTTCTTTTCAGCCTACTAAGAATCTTACTAATCCTCCTATAGAGCCCATGAAGGAACCAATGGTTGTTCCTCCTAGTTCTTAACATATTTCAAACAAGACAAAACATAACTGATCTACCAATGAACATCATAAGAAGTGTCAAGCTCAATCTAAGGCTCATGCCTATGTTCTTCAAGGTTCTTTACCTTCTTTTGACTATCCTATGCCTGGTGTGTTGGAAGAAGTTAATGTTAATCATGATGTTAAGATGAATGATTATGATAATTCTATTTGTATCTTAGATTCTATTTTCATTAATCTTGATGAATAAGATACTCTTGATTATCCTAATGGTGCTAATGATGAATATGAGACTATTGACATTGATATTGATTTACCTAATATGCTTTCAACACAATTGATAATTACACCTAGTATCGAACATCGGGATTCTCAAGAGGATCCTTCTTTGGAACTAGCTATTATTCCTACTGTGCTAGATATAGTCCCTCTTGTGAGTTTCCCACTTTCCCTAAATGATATAGACTAGGATGGGGAGAGTAGGAAATATGCTTGATTGGCTTTTCCTCCATGGTATATTTTTTTGTGTTTTCCTGTTGTATTGTGTTTCTCTCGTAATGTGTTTGCTAAATGTTTGTTAGATTCTTTTATACGACCCTCGTTGCTTTGTTGGTTTAAGGTGATAAAGGAATCAAACTTCTTGTACTATTCCTCTATATGTATCTCTATTCTTCTATATGTTGTTTTCATGTTATGTTGTACCTATGCTATTATTCGTAAATTTTTTCCTTGTGTAGTCCGCTTAGATTTTTGACTTGGTAGCACTGATTATTTTTGGTCTCCATGTTGTGGTCTGAAAAGACTCTTCTTCGTAACTCTTACATTTTCTTTCCTCCATTGTGATTTTAGTTCTACTTTCTTTGGGGAATTATGTTAATTCATTTGCAATAATATCATATATATATATATATATATATATATATATATATATATATATATATATATATATATATATATATATATATATATATATATATATATATATATATATATATATATATATATATATATATATATATATATATATATATATATATAATCTTATGATCATATTGACCTCACGGTCGGTAGATCCCTTCTATTTTCTCTGTATGTTTATGTAGTATTTCCCTTTATTTGTCTTCGCTTGGGGGCATCTCGTAGTGGAAACGTAATCACTGGAGTTGTTTAAGTTTTCGTTCAAGCCATTGCTCATGTTAAAGTGTTAGCAATGACTTTAACATGGGGGCATACACTTTTCTCACTTTTTTCACACACGCACTTTCAAAATATTTTTCAAAATTTTTCTCCCTTTAAGGATTAGAGACTAATCCTTAAAGTGTCAATTTTTACCTTATAGGATCTCCTGATCCCTCTTGTTTCAATTTACAAAGTTTTGATCCCTTAAGGTTGAAAGGTGTCCTCAAGACTGGATCTCTCTTGTTTTGGCTTTGCTCTTTTGGAATAGAATATTCCTGAGGGTGAATCCTTAATGGGTTGACTAGTGAGTAGCCACATTCACTAGGTGGTTCAACTCCATCTTTCCAGTTGCACTATTTCCTTGTGTGATTCATAATGGGACATAAGTTCTCATTGGGTGACGTAATTGTTGGAAAAAATGTTTAGCACTCCCCTTGGGATTTGTGACATGTCTTAACTGCCTCCTACATCTTCTATAAGTCTATTGGTTGTATCGGGCATTAACAAGTCAATCTTTTGGTGCAACGGTAGCCACTACTTGTAACAAGTGGTATCAAAGCTTGGTCACAAGTTTGAATCCCCTCAGGTAACGCTAAGGGGGAGATTGTTGGAAAAATGGTCAGTGCTCCCCTTCAGATTTGTGACATGGCTTAACCGACTCCTATGTCTTCTATAAGTCTAGTGGTTGTATCGGGCATTAATAGGTCGATCTTTTGGTGCAACAGCAACCACTACTTGTAATAGTAATCACACCCTCTTCTCTCTTTTTTCTAGTGATGTCTCTCTTATTTTAATCATGGGGTTGACAAAGACTTGAATCTCTAGGGGCTTGAGGATTGCTTTGTCCCTTTAATTTCAATAAGATTTTCTTTTTCTTTGTGATCTCCTTTACCAAGAGTTTGCATTGAGTCCATACTCTTGCTAAACTGGGCACTAAATGTATCGTCAAAAAATGGAAGCACTTCCATTTAGGAATGGTTTAGTCCTCTGAGTAAGTGGTTTGGGGTCATGTAAAACACCTTGAATGGGTCTTTGATGTGGATATGGCCTTTTCCCCTATCTTGCCCTATTTTCCACTTCTTTCCTACCTATTTGTGGTATCTTTCTCTGAGATTTTGAGGTTCTTGATCTCAGGGTCAAGGTTGACCTTTTGGGTCAAGGTCGACCTCAACCCTGATCTAGGCTAGGCTTGATCTCAACCCTAACCTAGGCTAGGGTCGACCTTGACCCTGACCTGAGGTCTAAATTTCAAATTCTTAAGATTTCCAGATGTCGAGGTTTGGAAATAATTCTTTCCCACTTCTAGGTTGGTTGCTTTAGGCTTCGAAGTGGTGACTCTTAAAAGGCATTTAATTTAGGTCCACTCTTATGCGTATGAGCCTAATGGGAATTTATTTCTCATATGTCAGCCTCTCAAGAAGTTGGTGCCCTAGACTAGTATATAAGGAAGCCTTCTCGTCTCATTTTAAAAAAAAGGAAAGCAAGAAGGAGAAATGAAGCATTCAAGAATTCAAGCATTGAAGTATTCAAGTATTCAAGCATTCAAGATTCAATTCATCAAGGAGATCCATTGGTAGCCATTGAAGGATTCAAGCTCTATGGAGCCCTCTTATTGAATATTTCTCCATCCATATCCATTCAAGCTTCTTCCTATTCCAAGATCCACTCAAGATTGGTGTTAAAGATATAAATGCAATTGATTTGAGACATCCTACATCCTACAATTCTACATCCATTTGGATCATCCATACTTGTGGATTCAAGGATTTGAATCCTCCACAATGGTTTCAACATAAGAAAGGTGAATTTTTCTATTTACTTTTTTTATTAATGCAATTTCAATTCTATTTCAAGGTTAATTCCAAAACTAGGGTGATGCAGCAGTGGCAAGCGGAAGTCTTCAAACAGTGAGCAATTGGTAAGTCTTCAATCCCTCAACACCCAAGGTGAAAGGGTCAAGTGAAAAATACCTATCATAGGTATAGTAAGGGGACTTAGAGAAGGTTATCACAACCCTACTATGCAAGGTAACCTAATCACTAGGCTTACCAAGGTCCTAAGCACCCAAGAACAAAAGTTCACCAAGAGATCTCTTCAACAAAAAGAGTGATCAAACCCCATGAAATGGATACTAAGACCAGGGGTGGCCTACAATCATTTATTTGGCCTATTTAGGTCTTATTCTAATAGTTCCAATGGTTCTTTCATTCAAAAGCAACCCATAACACTAAGATGCTTCACAACCTAAGGATTTGGCTTGTAGCCTTTCCAAACTAGTATTTTGAATCTAGATCAAAATCACTCCAAAAAAAGTATGAATTAGGTTGAGGATCTTGACACCCTTTTGGGACTTATGGAACATATCCAAGCACCAAGACTTGAAACCAAATGGAGGTCACTGATTTATCCAAATTCAGGACAAGGCTAATAGGCCTAATTAGGTCTGGTTTGCACTACAAGTGCTTCTTCCTCCAATCCAATGCCAAGATCAATGATGGGATCCTTTGAGGGCATGTATAAGGGCTCCAAATCTAGAATCTTGGGTCTTGATGAATCCCTAACCAATTTTTATCATGACTGTCCTAAGTCACTGGTAGGTGCACATATGGGCCTGTACACCTAGGGCTTTGTGGCAAACACACCTTCTTGCAAAGCTCCACCTCTAACCTAAATTTTCCTAAAGCACATAAAAAAATGTTTAATTCTACCAAGGGGCATTATATTCCCATTGTGGAATTGGGTCAAAAGGTCAAACCCTATCGAAAACCTGCTGGAAACCCTCAATCCGGGCAAGCAAACAAGAAACTTTGATAACTTCTGATCTAGGATAAGTTAGATCATGAAACCTACTACATTTGAAATTGGATTGGATACAAAAACTTCTAAACTTAAAAACTCATGCACACCAATCTATACCTATCCGTACTAGGGCACTATTCTTGAGGATTGCAGGGAAATGGTTGATATTTTATTGATAAATTGCCAAATTACATCTTCATAGCCTACCAACCACCTATAAGGGCTTATGTAGGCACTCCCAATTGTTACATAACTTGTTTGAACCAACTAGCCATTTGGGGGTTGTGTTTAGCATGTTTGAAAACTTTTAAGAAAGTTGCTTGAAAGTTGCATGACAACTTTTAGAGCAACTTTTGCCTAATTTGCAAAATTGCAAATCTAATGACCAAACTTGGTCCTAGCATTAAGCTAATGATCCAACATGGATCTAAAACCTTAAAAACATGAAAAATCCTAAGATCCTATGATTTTTAGGCCCATTGACCATTTTGACCATAGTTAGCCAGGGGCTTATAATTGTGCCAACCCTGGGACTAGGCCTTACAACTTGGTCTAGGTACCTAACTAATAACTTCTAAACTAAGTAGAGAGTTTAGGACTCTTAGGTGCAATGTTTGATGAGTTTAGAGTAGGTTCTCATGCACCATACTCCCCTTGAGTTTTAGAACTCAAGTCCCTACTTGAGGGTAACAAATCCACTGAAGTCCCATTTTGTTTGATTTGGTCTTTGGTTAGCCAAGTAGCATCTATGTTGGGAAGGCCCTTCCATTTAACTAAGTACTACATGTACTTCTTAGTTCTAGTCTGCTTTAATAGCTTGGTGTCTAAAATTGCTTCTGTCTCCACCGGTTTGCTTTGGGCAAGATCAGTAACATAGTCTTCATTGTTGATGTTTGTTTCCTCACCTTGTTCATTCATTGCATCTATTGTAGCTTTGTAGATGGTAAGGTCTACAACATTAAATATTAGAGATATTTGCAAAGTTGGAGGAAGGTAGATTTCATAGGCATTCTCACCTATTTTTTTAAGTATGCTACAAGGACCAACTTTCTTCATTTGTAGTTTGGAGTATCTACCCTTAGGTAATCTCTCCTTTCTTAGGAAGGCCCAAACCCTGTCTCCCACTTTGAAGTGGACCTCTCTCCTTCTTTTGTCAGCATTTTCTTTGTACTTCAATCTACACCTTTGCAATGTTTCTTTTACTTGCTGATGTACCTTTGTGATGAGCTCTACCAATTCTTCACCTTGAGCACTAATTTTGAAATCAGAGGGGAGTTCCATCAGATCCAATGGTCCCTTGGGGTGCAAACCATACACTTCTTGGAATGGAGTTTTACCGATTGACCTATTTATAGATTCATTGAAGAAAAACTCTGCTTGGGGCAGGATTGTATCCCAACTTTATGAGTATTGCTTGGTTAAGCATCTTAGGAGATTTCCTAGGGACCTGTTTACTACCTTAGTCTACCCATCTATTTGTGGGTGATAGGTAGAGCTATAGGTGAGGTTTGTTCCCAACATCTTGAAGAGTGTCCTCCAAAAGTGTCCTTGAAGCTTTACATCCCTATCTGATACAATTGTCTAAGGCAAACCATGAATTCTAACTACTTCTTTAAAGAAGAAGTTGGCTATATGAGATGCATCATTTGTGCTCTTGCATGGCACAAAGTGGGCCATTTTGCTGAACCTATCCACTATGACAAACACACTATCAAATCCTTGCTTGGTTTTAGGCAGTCCCATGACAAAATCCATTGAGATGGACCCCCAAGGTCGTGAAGGGATTGGTAAGGGTTGGTAGAGCCCTTGATTTGTTGTCATCCCTTTAGCTTTTTGGAAAATAGTATAGGATTCAATAAAATTCTTAACTTCATTATTCAACTTGGGCCAAAAATAGCTCCTCTTCACCATGTCTATTGTCTTGTCAATGCCAAAGTGACCTCCTAGGCCACCACAATGCTTTTCCCTGATTATATTTTCTCTCATTGAAAATTTTGGTATGCATAATTGTGCTCCCTTGAATAGAAGCCCATTCTAAATCAGATATTCAGAAAAATTAGTGTGATATCTGCCCTCCATTTTTGTGCAAATCTGATATACTTCTGCAAAATCAGGGTCATCCAGGTACAAGTGTTTGAGGGACTCAATTCCCACACTTTGTAGTTGAACTTCTTCAATCAGACCAATCCTCCTGCTAAGGGCATCAGCAACTTTGTTTGCTACACCCTTTTTATGCTTAATGTTGAAGGTATAGGGCTGCAATTTCTCTACCCATTTGAGATGCCTGACTGAGAGTTTTTCTTGTGAATTGAGGAAGCTTAATGCATGATTGTCAGTGTAGACTACAAACTCTTTTGGGATCAAATAGTGCCTCCATTTCTTTAGGGCTTGGACGATGGCATAAAGCTCTAGGTCATAAGTAGAGTACTTTCTTTTAGCCTCATTCAATGTATCTAAGAAGAAAGCAACTGCCTTGCCTTCTTGGCTTAGGATAGCACCTATAGCCAAATTTCTTGCATCTATTTCCATAGTGAAGACTTTGTTAAAATTAGGGAGGACCAAGATAGGGTATTGGGAGACTCTATTCTTCAAGTATTGGAATGCATCATTGGCTTCCTTTGTCCATGCAAACTTAGTCTTCTTTCCACCTTTGATTGTTTCTAGCATTGGTACACACACATGACTAAAAAAATTTATGAACTTCCTATAGAATGTTGCAAGCCCATGGAAGCTCCTTACATCACCTTGATTCTTTGGTGGAGGCCAATTAATGATTGTGTCTACCTTCTCAGGATCCATCTTGAGGGTACCTTGTGAGATCACAAAACCTAGGAACACAAGTTCCTTCCTCATAAACATGCATTTTCCAAGTTGATTACCAACTTGTGTCGATGGAGGCTTCTTAGTACCTATTCCACATGATCAAGATGGTCTTCCTTGCTATGACTAAATATTAGTATGTCGTCAAGGTAAACAACAAAAAAATTTCCAATAACATCAATGAATATCTCATTCATAAGCCTCATAAAAGTGCTAGGGGCATTGCTTAAACCAAAGGGCATTACTAACCATTCAAAAAAACCTTCAGTAGTCTTGAATGCTATTTTCCATTCATCTCCTTGCTTGATTGTAATTTGATGGTAACCAGACTTTAAGTCTATCTTGGTGAAGTAGCAAGCACCTCCTAGTTGATCCAATAGGTCCTCAATCCTTGGCATGGGGAATCTTTACCTTATTGTGATTTTGTTTAGGGCCCTACTATTAGTGCATAACCTCCATTTTCCATCCTTTTTAGGGGCCAAGATTGAAGGTACTACACAAGGACTGAGACTCTTTTGAATGAGCCCTCTTTCCAATAATTTAGTGACCTGTTTTGCAATCTATGCATGCTGTAATGGTGTCATTTTGTATGGTGCCTTATTATGTAGGGATGAACCTGGTATGAGGTCTATTTGATGACTAATGTCCCTAATGGGAGGGAGGCTAGTGGGCAGGTCACTAACAGTGACATCTTTATACTTTTGCAGCAGTTTTATGGCTTCATTTGGTATGGGCTCTTTTTTTATCAGACCTAATGTTATCTTTGGGCTTTGAGATTAAGACAAATGGCTCAATATCAAATTCTTTCAAGGTTTTTAACATCTCTTTTTCCCCCATGATAATCACAGTGGGTTCTTTTTCAGATTTATTATCTGGTAGGGGCTTCATAGTGAAGGTCTTCCCATCTTTAGTGATGGAGTAGGTTTTCTTCCTACAATGGTGTATGGCATCAACATCAAATTTCTAGGGCCTACCTAGAAGGATGTGTGAGGCATCCATCTCAACCACATCACAAAGAACTTTGTCCCTAAAATTTGCAATTGAGAACTCTATTCATGGTTGTTCTATTACTAGAGTTTGTTGGCCTTTGGTTCACCATGAAACATGATAGGGGCAAGGGTGTGGTTTCTTAGGGAGGTTTAACTTCTGAACCATTTCACAAGATACAAGATTTTCAGTTGAACTAGAATATATAAGAAGATTGCATACCTTTCCATGACATTTGATCTTTGTCCTGAAGAGATTCTTCCTTTGTGGAGGTTCTTGGGTTTGTGGTACTTGAAGGAAGACCTACCTCATCATCAAACACACTCCTTCTGGTGGTTCCAAGTCTCTAGCATCAACATTGTCTTCTTGTTTATCTTCTTGGACAAGTTGTGCTCTCCTCTCACCTTGGTTATTGTTGTTCCTCTTCTCAGGGTATCTTCCTACATGGTGTCCCATTTGGTTGCAATAGAAACATTCCAGTGGTCCATTACCTCTTCCTAAATTTGTCCTTCCTCTATTGAAAGGCCTTCTTCCTCTATAGTTTCCTCTTGAATTAGAGTCACTATTTTCTTTGTCTCCTTGGTCAGGGGTCTTGCTACTACTGCCACTACCTTGTCCCTTGTTCCAAGAGTTGCCTTTGCCTCTAAAGTTCTTCCCACTATCATTACTCTTCCCTTTGCCAAAGTCTTTTTTTCTTTTCCATTTTTCCTCTACCTTGAGTGCCATTTGGTAGCATTTATTGACTGTGGTAGGGTAGTGTAGGCTTAGTTCCTCTTGAATGGATACCTTCAAGCCATTCATGTACCTTGCTAGTTTTTCTTTCTCATCTTATACCATATTGGTCTTCATGCATAGTTTTAGGAACTCTTTAGTGTAAGAGCCTACATCCATGTCCTTTTGTTTTAAACTTTGCTTCCTCCTATGGAGTTGTACCCCATAGTCCTGAGGTACATATGTCTCTTTGATCAATGTTATCATCCTATTCCATGGATTGATCATGTTCTTCCTATTCTTCACCCTCTCTATTTGGATGAAGTTCCACCAAGTTAGGGCTACTCCCTTTAACTTGGATCTTGCCACCTTTACCCTCTATTTTTTAGGGATGTCCTCACATTCAAATAATGTTGTCAAAGCCTCTATCCAATCCAAGGCTACATTAGCATTCATCTTGCCATTGCAGACTAGAAAATCTATCTTCTCCTCCATGGTTCTCCTCCCCATGGATTTTAAGGCATCTATAAAAGGCCTTTGGTCTATAGGTATATTTTGATTAGTATCATCCTCCTCTTCTTCACTCCCTTCTTCATTTTTGGACCCATCTTCTTTGTCCTTGTCATCAAGCTTCTTGTCAAGTTCTTGAAGCCTCTTAGTTAAGGCTTTATTTGCAGCCTTTTTCTCTCTCACCATCTTTTCCAACTCACTATTTGTGACCCTTGTAGGGATCTCCTCATTCTTAGGATCAGACATAGCTCTAATACCACTTGATGCAGCAGTGGTAAGCGGAAGTCTTCAAATAGTGAGTAATTGGTAAGTCTTCAATCCCTCAACACCCAAGGTGAAAGGGTCAAGTGAAAAATACCTATCATAGGTATAGTAAGGGGAATTAGAGAATTTTATCACAACCCTACTATGCAAGGTAACCTAATCACTAGGCTTACCAAGGTCCTAAGCACCCAAGAACAAAAGTTCACCAAGAGATCTCTTCAACAAAAAGAGTCATCAAACCCCATGAAATGGATACTAAGACTAGGGGTGGCCTAAAATCACTACTCTAGCCTGTTTAGGTCTTATTATAATAGTTCCAATGGTTCTTTTATTCAAAAGAAACCCATAACACTGAGATACTTCACAACCTAAGGATTTGGCTTGTAGCCTTTCCAAACTAGTATTTTGAATCTAGATCAAAATCACTCCAAAAAAAGTATGAATTAGGTTGAGGATCCTAACACCCTTTTTGGACTTATGGAACATATCCAAGCACTAGGATTTTAAACCAAATGGAGGTCACTTATTTATCCAAATTTAGGACAGAGCTAATAGGCCTAATTAGGTCTGGTTTGCACTAAAAGTGCTTATTCCTCCAAGCCAATGCCAAGATAAATTATGGGATCCTTTTAGGGCATGTATAAGGGCTCCAAATCTAGAATCTTTGGTCTTGATGAATCCCCAACTGGTTTTTATCATGATTGTCCTAAGTCACTTGTAGGTGCACATATGGGCCTGTACACCTAGGGCTTTGTGGCAAACACACCTTCCTACAGAGCTCCACCTCTAACCTAAATTTTTTGAAAGAACATAAACAAAGGTTGAATTCCACCAAGGGGCATTAGATTCCCATTGTGGAATCGGGTCAAAAGGTCGAACCCTATCGGAAACCTGCTGGAAACCCTCAATCGGGGCAAGCAAACAAGAAACTTTGATAACTTCTGATCTAGGATAAGTTAGATCATGAAACCTACTACATTTGAAATTGGATTGGATACCAAAAATTATAAACTCAAAAACTCATGCACACCAATCTATACCTATCCGTACTAGGCCACTGTTCTCGAGGATTGTAGGGAAATGGTTGATATTTTATTGATAAATTTCCAAATTACATCTTCATAGCCTACCACCCACCTATAAGGGCTTATTTAGGCACTCCCAATGGGTACATGACTTTTTTGAACCAACTAGCCATTTGGGGGTTGTGTTTAGCATGTTTGACAACTTTTAAGAAAGTTGCTCGAAAGTTGCATGACAACTTTTAGAGCAACTTTTGCCTAATTTGCAAAATTGCAAATCTAATGACCAAACTTGGTCCTAGCATTAAGCTAATGATCCAAAATGGATCTAAAACCTTAGAAACATGAAAAATCCTAAGATCCTATGATTTTTAGGCCCATTGACCATTTTGACCATAGTCAGCCAGGGGCTTATAATTGTGCCAACCCTGGGACTAGGCCTTACAACTTGGTCTAGGTGCCTAACTAATAACTTCTAAACTAAGTAGAGAGTTTAGGACTCTTAGGTGAAATGTTTGATGAGTTTATATTAGGTTCTCCTACACCATAGGGTTTGACCAAGGCAAACCCCTCATCCAAACAATAAAACCATTTTCTTGGGGGTGCAGGTGCGGAATAGTGAATTACATAACAGATTTAAATACCCTTTTCAAAAAACTTTCATGATCCATGAATAGAATTTCCATCAGAGCAATGCGGGTCAAGGTCAACATAAAGGGGTATGATTGTGCCCCCATATTTGGGTCAAGGTTGACTTGGCTCAGAAAAGAAAAATATTTATGGGTTTTCTCTGTCTATGTGTTTGTGTTCCAAATCTGGTTGCAGAATTTCCAAAAACTCAGTACAGATGCCAAAAAATAGCAATTTCTAGATTTTCTATACTTTGAGGTTAGTATTTGTCTTCAATTCATTTCAATTAAGATTTTAATACTCTCTTCCAAAATAGAATGTAAGGTTTTCCTCTTTCTTCTTATTACTAATCGATTGATTCATTTATGCATTGACCATTTTCTTGTGGTTAATCAATATGGATCTCTCCTTTGGGAATTTGGGATTAAGAAGAGAATCTTACCTTCCCCAATTCTTCTATATGTAAAGGATATTACTTACATGTTGGTGAAAACATTCAACAATCATATCATCATCATCATCTTAATTTTTCATCCTTTGCAAGGAGATCCTTATCATTATTTTTAACATCTTTAAGTGGTGAGGAGGAACAAGGATTATCAATATCTTCTTGTTAACTTATGATTCTTGGAGAGAAATTATCAAGAAAATCCTTTACATTGGGATTATGAATAATTCTTTGATAAAAGGAATATTGTTTAATATTATCCAAAGAATTTCATAAACTAGTTTCTCTAAGACTATCCATTAGAATAGGTTGGGGAAGAGGAGAGCTAGGCATCACTAAGATGGGATCATTAGGATCTAAATCACTATAATCATGATTATTAGGCATTGTAGGAATAAGATTAGGAGGATTTACATCAATGTTTTCTTTAGGTTTATTGACATAAACCCTTATATTATCAACATATACTATGCATTTTATTAAAATTTGAATGAGAAAAGAACATGAAATATTGATAAAGGTTTTGAAATATGCCTTGTAAGGAAGAAATATATTTGTTAATCTCATAATTCCATATGCAATAATTTCATGAAGGAATAAAAACATCATAAAATGCAACAATTTATGATCCACTCCATGTGATTTATAATGATTAGTAAGGATAAATGTAACAACATAAGTTATCACACACCAATCTAACTTAGTAAACTCCATGTTAATAAAATTTAACAAGTACACAATGAGATATAACACCAAATGAGAAGTGGAAATGTTATGAGTCAGATTCATAAAAAATATATTGTGGGAAAAGGGAATCAATGTAAATAAGAGAAATCACCTCACCTTTTCCCCTTGGCACATTTGGAAGGAAGATACTCCCAATCGGATCAAGAGGTGACTTAAGAAATCAATAGAGATATTGATTCCTTCACTAATAATGTTATTCGATGAAAATGGAAAGATAAATTATATAATAATTTAATGTAATTGATTAGATAGGAAAGCCACTAAAAGACTACTTTAAATAGACTATAACAGTAGACAATGAACTAAAACTGACAAAAACAAAAACTGGAAGATGGAACTAACTTGTGGAAAAAACTAAACTCAAAATAGAAGGAGTACGATGGAAATGGAAATTTGTTCCTAAGACATGATGACAATGGAAACATTTTCTCTATGTTGCTAGCTAATTTTTCATAGACTGTCTAACTATACCTTATCTTCCCAGATCTGATTTGATAGCTCTATAACCTACTTATACATACAAAAATAGGAAAGAAGGTTGAAAAAGGGGTTTGCCTTGGTCAAACCCCTATTTATTAATCAACCTTGAAATTAAATAAAATAAATGAAAGTGTGTTTTCATATAGCAGAGGCTAGATCTATAAAATGAAGCATATCATACCGTGTAGATATGAATACTTCTTTAAATGTGATCAAATGTGTTAATGCAGTAATTTTGACTAAACACAAAAATTAAAAAGGAAAACATGAAAGACAAAACCTTATGGAATATATGTTATAGTTTTCCATAATGCTTGATTGAGGGAAAGAGGGAGAAGGGTTGAATGGATGTGGATGATTGTGGATCTCATTCCTTGATAGAAAATCCTTTACTTGGCCTCTAGTGGGGGAAAGAAGCTATATATATAGAATAAAAAAACTTGATTTACTGATAATAATGAAGACTTGAATGCTCGTACTTGATGGCTCTTTATTTGATTAATTTTCTTTCTTACACTTGATAACTCGATTGATAAAAGTTGTTGCACTTTTAAAAATATTGATAATGAATGCTAATAGTGGATAATGGATGCCAAAATAAGGAGAGATGGGGGGTTTATATACATCTCACATCATTTTGAGGAGTTAAGGATTAAGAAAGTTGGCAATAGGACCAGATCTCCCCCTAAGACCCTAGCATGGGACTCAAGGCCAAATTTGGGCCCTATCTTCTGGGAAATATTGCCAATGGTGACATGTCCATAGGATAATGAGTCCAAATTTGATCTGGATGCTAGGGATAATGGATATGTGAGGGATTTCTAATTACAACTCATTTCAAGGTCTGAGAAGGTTACAAAGGCCAAAAATAATTACATAGGACTTATGTGAGGAAATAAATTATAGGATTGGATGAAAAAGAGAGAGGCACACCTAGAAATTAGGGCCAACCTCAAGTTTAAGAAAGAGTATAAGGAAGATAGGACCCATATTTGAATTTAGGTATCCTTTAAGTGTCATATGAGGTCTTACCATAGAAAATACACTAACTAAGGCACAAAATAGTCTTCAAATTGTACACAAGTTAGATGCTTAAAATTTACGATGGTACAAGCCTCTAGTACAAAAATATAACAAAGATACATGTAAAGGACGTACACAACCTAAAACTAAATAACTATCACATCACACAATTTAAACACAATGATGAATAATACATACTTGAGTTTCACTTGAATAAATAACAACTTTAAATAACTAATCCCCATCCTTAATGAAAATTTCTATTTAATGTATAAGAAATATAAATATATTTATAATTATGTTAAGACTTCCTATGTCACATACATTTATGATTTCCATAAGATGATTAGCCTTAAACACATTTATTTATATGTATAATTTAACTCATATATATACAGACATAGACACATACATACATACGTACATATACATACATACATATAGATAGATATACATATATATATATATATATATATATATATCAACATCATTCATATGTTTTAGGGGGGAAATATGAGATCTATTCTAAAACCCAAATTCCCCACCAGGAGATCCTATTTGATCAACCTAGAGGTTAATACACAATCGAATCAATTTATCGTGAATATGAAAGAAAGAACAAATCTGATGTTTCCCCTAAATAGAAAATGTGTTATACTTGAAATTGAAATAATTGAAGTGCAAATACTAACCTTGAATTAGGGTAGATCTGGAAAATGCTGAATTCTGGCTTTTGTATGAATTTTTTGAAGATTTTGTCACTTGTTCTAGATTGGAAATGTCGAGGCGGACAAAACCTAGAAATATTTTCTCCAAATTCACACAGGTCGACTTTGACCTTTCAAAAGGTCAAAGACCACATTATTTATTTGAAGTCTGATTCTGATTTTGTTCGTAGATCCTGAAAGATTCCCGAAAAGGGTATTCGAATTTGCTCTCAGATCCAAAATTTTGCACCTGTACTTGCAAGAAAATGGGGGTTTTTGGTTGTATGGGGGGTTTGCCTTGGTCAAACCCCAATTTAGGAATTAAACTTGAAATTGAATTGAAATATATTGTGCATAAACAAAGTAATTGAAACAAATCACCTCGCTTATTTTGATGTCCTTGTAGAGGATTCAAATCCTCAAATCCACAAGTAAAAATGCTTCAATGAATGTAGGATGTCTCCAATCAATGGTATTTTGATCTTCAACACCAATCTTGATTTGATCTCTGCATGTGAGAAGGTTTGAATGAATGGAGAAGGATGAATCTTCAAGGGGGCTCCAAAGAGATTGAATCCTTCAATAGCTAACAATGGAACTCCTTGATAGATGAATGCTTGAACACTTGAATGCTTGAAGACTTGCTTGAATGCTTGCACTTGAGATATGAAAGCTTGATGTTGGAGTGATATGAAAAACTTGATGTGAAAATGAGAGAGGAAGGCCTCCTTTTATAGTGATCTAGGGCACACTCCTCTAGATGGGCCACCTTGGAGAATTAAATCCAAATTAGGTCCTCACCCTTATAAAATATACCTTGATTAAATACAATTAAAGGATTTACTATTTCGGAGCCCGAAATAGTCGACCCAGAAGCGGAGAAATAACTTTCCCGAAAGCCAAATTAGTGAGAATTGATAATTTGAAATCCTGGTGGGAAGAGGTCAAGGTCGAGGTCAACCCTGACCTAGTCAGAGTCAAGGTTGACTTTGACCTCAGACCCTAACTTGGCCAGATTATGCAACAGGGGTTCCAGGGGTGCCAAAAACTTAGAAATTATTGTCTGAACAGGACCCAGTGTCAGGAACAGACAGAAAATCCTTAGAATGATATGATGAAGGACTAGGAGGTCTCATTTCTAAATCCTACCTAGAAATTAGAGCCATAGAAGAGGGAAAATCAGGAAAGTCCTTAAGACCTTAACCCTAATTTCACCTAGAATGAAGAAATCAAGTGCGGAGAAGAAGTGGAAAGTGGGGAGAAAGTCAAATACATGCAAAGACCTAATCAAGGTGCTTAACATGACCCCAAACCACTTACTCGAAGGGCTAAACACTCTTAACAAGGAAGTTCTTCCATTTTAAGATGATACATTAAGCCCCCACTTTAGCAAGAGTATGGACTCGATGCAAACTCTTGGTAAAGGAGATAAAAATAACAAGATAATCTTATCGTAATCTAAGGGACAAAGATAAATCCCAAGCCCCTAGGGACTCAAGTCTTCATCGACTCTTAAATCACAAATAAGAGAGACATCTCTAAAGAGAGAAAGAAAAAGTGCGATTACCTCACCCAATGAGAACTTATGTCCCATTGTGAATCACACAGGAAAAAGGGTGCAACTAGAAAGATGGAATTGAACTACCTAGTGGATGTGGCTACTCACTAGTCAGCCCATCAAGGATTTATCCTTAGGAATATTCTATTCCATAAGAATAAAACAAAAAACAAAAAACAAAAGAGATCTAATCTTAAGGACATTTCTGACGTTAAGGGATCACAATATATGTGTATTTGAAACTGGAGGGATCAAGAGATCCTAATATAAATCCATACTTTAAGGATTAGTTCTTAATCCAAAAAGAAAGTTTGAAAAGTAAATTTAAAGTGCGTGTCTTCCTTAGGATTTAGCAACTTATGTGCGTTACCTTTAGAAGATTTAGCATGTTTTGAATTTTTCATAAGTGTGTGTGTGTAAATAAGTGAGCAGAGCGTATGCCCCCACATTAAAGTCATTGCTAACACTTTAACAAGAGAAATGGCTTTAATGAAAACATAAACAACTCCCCTGATTATGTTTCCACATCGAGATGCCCCTAGATGAAGACAAATCAAGGGAAATATCATAGAAACATACAAAGAACATGAAAGGGATCTACCTACCATGGGGTCAGCATGATCATAAGATAATATATATATGATATTATTGCAAATGAATTGACATCATTCCCCAAAGGAAGTAGAACTAAAATCACAAAGGAGGAAAGATCACATAAGATATACGAAGAAGAATCTTTTTGAACCATGACATGGAGACCAAAAAGATTTAGTGCTACCATATCTCAAATCCAAGAAGATTACACAAGGAAACATTGACGAACAATAGCACAGTTACAACATAACATTGAACAATGGATAGAAGAATAGAGATACATATAGAGGAATTTGAACAACAGTTTCGATTCCTTCATCACCTTGTACCAACTGAGTAATAAGGATTGTATAAAAGAATCTAACAACATTTAGCAATCACATTACGGGAAAAGCACAGTACAACAGGCAAACACACAACAAAGCTACCACAAAGGACAAGTCGACCAAGCGTGCCACCTATTTTCCTCATCTCATTGTATATCATTTAGGTTAGGTGGGTAACTCACAAGAGGGACTATATCCAACATAGTAGGAATGATAGCTAGTTCCAAACAAGGATCCTCTTGAGAATCATAATGTTTGATACTAGGTGTAAGAGTTAATTGAGATGAAAGCATATTCAGAAAATCAATGTCAATGTCAATAGTCTCATATTCATCAGTAACATTATCAGTATCATCAAGAGTATCTTTGTCATCCAAATTAATCAAAATAGGAGGTAAAATATGAATAGAATCATCATAATCATGCATGTGAACATCATTATTAGTAACAACATTATGCATAGGTGTATCCGCAGAAAGTAGAGATCTTTTAGCTTTAGCATGAGCACGACACCTTTTATGATGTTCATTAGTAGATCAGTTACTTTTTGATTTATTTGAAATAGGATGAGAACTAGGAGGAACAATCACAGGATCCTTCATAGGTTCTTTAGGAAGATCAATACAATTATCAACCATAGGAGAAACAATCACAGGGTCTTTGATAGGTTTGGTAGGAGGAACTTGATTAACAGAACAAGAAGCCATAGTTGAAGGAGGTATCGAAGGTGTAGGTAAAATACCACGATTAAGATCCATAAGAGGTATGCTTAATTGAAGAATCTTACGATGCTTATAAGCTTGATATGATTGAAAAAGATTATCAGGGTGAGGAGGACATGAATGAGGTAAGGAAGGCCAAAAGAAATCTAGAGTAGCACAATCTCTAGGCCTAGAAGGTTGATATAGACTATGATTGATCATCTTCACTTCGCCATCATGAATGAACTTAAGACACTTATGGATAGGGGAAGCAACAACATGCATGGCAGTCAACCAAGGCAAACCTAGCTTAACTTGAAATTGATCAGAAGTAGGAACCACAACAAAGGTAGTGTTCACAAGTTTTCCAAAAAGTTCAACTGGTAAAGTAATAGAACCAAATGAGGGATAAAGAAAACCATTAAAAGTTTGAATCCACACATCTGATGTATCATAGAAGTCACGTTGTAAGCTTTTCATAAAAATATTTTCTTCAGTGATAACATTGACTGAGGTAGGATCAACAAGAAAACCACGAGTAGGTATCTAAGAAAACCTAGCAGCAATGTAAAGGGGACCATCAAGAGCCTTAATAATCTCAGAGTCATCAAAGGTAATAAAAATTTCCCGAGGTCTTTTATTCTTGAATTTTTGTTGAGGTTTAGGTTGAGGTTTCACTATAGGTTTAGGTTTAACTTGAGGTTGAGATTGAGCTTGAGGTGAAGGTTGAGGTTGAAGTTGGGATAGAGATTGAGGTGGAGATATAGACGAATCAACATGCTCCACTTGATTAACAACATGATTAAGATAATCCATCTTGGAATCATACACAAGTTCCTAAGCAGATGGTTGAGCAATAGTATTAGTATCATGTGTAGGTAGAGGATTCATATAGATTTGAAGGTTCTAATTAGGAGGAGAGACAGATTGATTCCCACTACTATCCAAATTATCAATAGATAAAGCTTTAGCATCAATGAGATCTTGGACCTTATGTTTTAAAGAGTAACATCTCTCAGTATCATGACCATTTTGATGATGATATTGACAAAAAGCATTTTGATCAAAAGATTTAGATGCAATCGTAGTAGGTAAAAGAGGTCGAATAGGAGGTAAAGTAATCATATTAGCAGCTAACAACCTATTCATAATAGCATGTAAAGTTTCAAAAAGAGGAGTAAATGTATAATTTAATCGAAAAGCAGTGGATGCAGAAGTGGCATTATGAGATGCAACAGCAACCTGATCAGCAACTGCATTTGCTTGTTTGTTTATCTTTACATAGTTGTTGAATTTTTGAAACTTGTTTGGATTAGGAGTAGTATCACTCTTATCAACTGGAACAGGAGCCATTGGAGTGTTGCTCTCAAAATGGCTCACTTGTAATTGATAATGATGAAGCATTGCACAAAGTTGTTGAAAAGAGATAAATTTAGTAAGAAGAATCTTATCTCTAATATCCTTTTGCAAATTTGAAATAAACATATGTTGAATATCAATATCAGGAACAAGATAAGAAATCTGAGCATGAAAATGCTTAAATCTACCAATAAATTCAGTCAATTTTTCTTTAGCACCTTGTTTACAATGCATTAAATCAATCAAAGACACTTGCGGGCCAATATTTTTTTGAAATTGTTGAATAAAGGCATTAGCAAGCTGTGGAAAGGAATCAATTGAATAAGGAGGCAAGGAACAATACCATTGTAAGGCCTTGTCATGAAAGGTTCGAGCAAACAGTTTGGCTAAAATCCTATGGTCATGAGCATAATCACTGCAAAGGATTTGGAATGTTTTAACATGATGAATAGGATCTCCTTTTCTATTATAGTTTCCAAGACAAGGCATATCGACTTGTTGAGGAACAAGAGTTCAGCTAATATCCCTAGACAAAGGACTTCCCATGTCACATGTAGGAATACTAAACTTGTTTTGAGTTAAGGAAGCAAGTTGTTGTTGTAAGGATGATATAGTTTGAGCCAAACTGATGATGGTGGAATCATTAGAGGAAATAGGAGGAGTAGCAACATTAGACACTCTAGGTAAAGTGTAAGAAGCTGCAAGAATAAAAGACACAATTGGAGGAACACTAGGAACTACAGTTGGAAGCGGAGTGGAATAAGTGAAAGGAACACTATGATATGAAGGTTGTGATGTAGGAAGGGACATGGGAGGAACACTCATAGGAACAGAGGGAACTGTCACAGTCACCAAAGGAGGATTATAGATAGGAAGACTGAGTAAAGGATTAGAAGGAGGTTTAACACTAGTGATAGGAGTAGTGAAACCTAAATCTTGAGCCTCTTGAATTATAGGTTTAACATTGGCCTGCACAAGATGAGTAATACCACGCAAGAGATTAACACCTTGATCACTATCATAGAGAACTTTCTTAAGAGCCTCTATAGCTTGAATAGAATCTTGACTATGGTTTTCTTGAAGAAGCCAATTACCCATTTTATCAAGTTCAGTGGAAAGTTTTTGGACTTGTTCAGGAGGAACCCTTAAAGCATCATCCTCATCATGAGATGAGTGAGAAGAGTTTTTCTCCATAGTAGGATTAGAATCATGAAGAGTCAAGTTATCATCGAGGATCCTAAGGAAAGAAGATTTAGTCTCAAAGGCACCCATGAGTCTATGACTTCTTCTAACCGAAATGTTATAAGTAGGACAAGTGGTAGTAAAGCTCATAAACCAATATAATGCAAATGAACTAAACTAAGAACACATAAAGCATGAATATGAAATCTAATTAGCATGCAAGATCAATCACAAAGGAAAAATCTAATACTAGCAAGATAAAAGGAAATCTAACACCAAAAAGAAAGAGAGTAAGCTAGTCGAGTTCACCAAAATGAATAAGGTTAAAATGTATTCAACATCATTCATATGTTTTAGGGGGGAAATATGAGATCTATTCTAAAACCCAAATTCCCCACAAGGAGATCCGATTTGATCAACCTAGAGGTTAATACACAATCAAATCAATTTATGGTGAATATGAAAGAAAGAACAAATCTGATGTTTCCCCTAAATAGAAAATGTGTTATACTTGAAATTGAAATAATTGAAGTGAAAATACTAACCTTGAATTAGGGAAGATCTAGAAAATGTTGAATATGACTTCTATATGAACTTTTTAAAGATTTTGTCACCTATTCTGGACTAGAAATGTCGAGGCAGACAAAACCCAGAAATATTTTCTCCAAATTCACACAGGTCGACTTTGACCTTTTAAAAGGTCAAAGACCACATTATTTATTTGAAGTCTGATTCCGATCCTATTCGTAGATCCTAAAAGATTGCCAAAAAGGGTATCTGAATTCACTCTCAGATCCAAAATTTCACACCTGTACCTACAAGAAAATGGGGGAATTTGGTTGTATGGGGGGTTTGCCTTGGTCAAACCCCAATTTAGGAATTAACCTTGAAATTGAATTGAAATATATTGTGCATAGACAAAGTAATTGAAACAAATCACCTCGCTTATGTTGATGTCCTTGTAGAGGATTCAAATCCTCAAATCCACAAGTAAGAATGCTTCAATGAATGTAGGATGTCTCCAATCAATGGTATTTGGATCTTCAACACCAATCTTGATTTGATCTTTGCATGTGAGAAGGTTTGAATGAATGGAGAAGGATGAATCTTCAAGGGGGCTCCAAAGAGATTGAATCCTTCAATAGCTAACAATGGAACTCCTTGATGGATGAATGCTTGAACACTTGAATGCTTGAAGACTTGCTTGAATGCTTGCACTTGAGATATGAAAGCTTGATTTTGGAGTGATATGAAAAGCTTGATGTGAAAATGAGAGAGGAAGGCCTCCTTTTATAGTGATCTAGGGCACACTCCTCTAGATGGGCCACCTTGGAGAATTAAATCCCAATTAGGTCCTCACCTTTAGAAAATATACCTTGATTAAATACAATTAAAGGATTTACCATTTCGGAGCCCAAAACAGCCGACCTGGAAGTGGAGAAATAACTTTCCCAAAAGCCAAATTAGCGGGAATTGACAATTTGAAATCCTGGCAGGAAGAGGTCAAGGTCAAAGTTGACCCTGACCTAGTCAAGGTTGAGGTTGACTTTGACCTCAGACCCTAACTTGGCCAGATTATGCAACAGGGGTTCCAGGGGTGCCAGAAACTTAGAAATTGTTGTCTGAACAAGACCCAGTGTCAGGAACAGACAGAAAATACTCAAAATGATATAATGAGGGACTAGGAGGTCTCATTTCTGAATCCTACCTAGAAATTAAAGCCATAGAAGAGGGAAAATTAGGAAATTCCTTAAGACCTTAACCCTAATTTCACCTAGAATGAAGAAATCAAGTGCGGAGAAGAAGTGGAAAGTGGGGAGAAAGCCAAATACATGCAAAGACCTAATCAAGGTGCTTAACATGACCCCAAACCACTTACTCGGAAGGCTAAATTCTCTTAACATGGAAGTGCTTCCATTTTAAGATGATATAGTATGTATGTATATATGTTTGTATGTATATATATATATATATATGTGCACATATACATATATATGTGTGTGTGTGTGTGTATGTGATGTCCTTGTACATATATACATATATTAATTGATACATACATGCATACCACTATAGACATCCAAAATTACCTTTATAAATTGTATTTATTTTAATTAATAATTCCTATAACATTATAGTTAATTTTGATTAATTAATTGTTATGTTCTGGTTACTTGAAAAAACAAGTTTTGAAGGGGACCCAAAACCCTTTACAAAGCTATAAGAAAAAGATCGAAAGAAGACTACACAACATAAAGAGGCAACAACAATGATATGCCCATAGAAGGGCTACTTATTTAATTAAATCAACTTCATTTTCTAAAGTATTTAAATATAATTTAAATACTCCTCTACTATATTAAATTTGTTTTATACATTTCCCTCATACATTCCCCTTTTAAATAAATTCCTATTTATTTAATCCTACATATTCCTAATATTCTTCTAAGCCTGGATTAATTTAAATCTAATCCTAATCCTAACCTATCACCCATCACCCTCAATCGAATAAACCTACCCAATAATTAACTAAGGTTAATTAGGTTAAATTTTAGGATTCCTAACATATTAGCACTTATTGGTTTCTCACACATGTGTAAGCAACCTTCCAAAAAAATAGCCTTTTTAGGAATACTAAATAAGCCTAAACAAGGGTCTCCTACAAGTCTCATGACATCTCTTACAATTACTAAGAATGTCCCATTTCCTCTCCCTCTTACAAGTCCTTCACATGTGTACTTAAGGTACACATGATCCATCACACTCTTGTCTCCACTTGTCATAGAAAATTCACCATCCCAAGTTTCTCAAACATGTGTGAGAAGATTTGACCTTGCATGGATTTTCCAAAGCCCATGTGTCTCTTATGTGGATCCTATTTGGATACCACATAGGTGACACCTCACCCAAGGCTCATCAACTTGCTCCAAAAACCTATAAATGGAGCCCTTGCCAAGAGAAAAAGTATTCATTCTAGTTACATTTTTATAATGTTAAATTAGTCTTAGATCATTCTATTATATTTTCAATAGAAAATCTTCTCTTCAATTTGGTAAAAATGAATCATAGAGTAGCTTCTTAGTTGCATATCATGTTATAGTTTCAATCTTGAATCATCTTTATCAATCTTCAATGTTGAAATTTTGAGACTAGTTTCTCATACTATCTCTTCAATCCTTCCTTCATCCACTAGTTTACATTTGTAACTTGCATCCACTATCAAACTCACAAAATCACTTAGGGATTAGTTTTCTTGTGTTTAGAAAGATAGCACACCCACATCCACTAAATAGAGGAAATCAAACAAAGTTTTAAGGGTGCACTTGTTTTAGCTCATTCTGATGTTATGGAAGATTTATTTATGTTTTTAGTTTTATTCATGTTTTTTATCTTTTATATGTGCTAACCGGCTAAAGTTTGAATGTTTAAGCCCAACTACACATATTAAACATGCATACATGCATGCATTCATACATATACATATATGTAGATCTCTATAATTTTGTTGACTATTAGTGTCTTACACTTAGTCATATATCTAGGCAAGGATGGTCGGTCATCACTGCAACCAAGTCATTTTTTAAAGGCTAAGTTTTGTATTGTATACTTATCAAGTAGTAGTACTACCAAGTAAAGTCACGGTCACAATATGTTTGTAATATGTCGAGTATAGTTATTTCTGAGCTACATATATCAATGATTGCTGAGTGACAGAGAAGTTCAACAGATGTCGAGGATGGTTGATGTCGAGTGCCAGGAATAAATTTTGCCGAGTTAGCCAAAATTGACATACAAGTTTGGAATGACACAATGATCGAGGTAAACCATTTTTTAGGATAATTATATTTTGTATGTTGTCTATTGAGGTAATCACGGAGGTGGTTACACATCCATATTGCTATCATTGATCCCTATGTATAACCTTTAGCCAATCAAAAAATTGTATAGTATAGGTGGCAATAGGAATATATATGGACCGTAGATCTTGTAACGGTAAAACATTTTTGTTACTATATAAAGGAAAGATCTAGAACAGAGATATGTGTGTGAATCAAAGAGAGATATAGAAACATTGAGATCAGATGAATACTGTGAGTATGTGAGTATGAGGAAATGATAAGGAGAAGTATTCAAACTGAGTTTAGTGACCGAGCAGAGCAGTGAAAGGATAGAATCAAGAAAGATCAGATAGAAGAGATCACAATCATACAGTAAAGAGAAGATTTGTAATCAGCATATCAGTGCAAACTGAAGGATCATATACTGAGACATTTTAACTAGTGTATTAGGGTAAATCTCTTAACCGAGTAGTCTTAGTAGACTTTTGTAAATCTCTTTACCGAGTGCTTACTTTATTGTAAGTTTACAAATCCTTTAACAAGGTAGACTGAATAAATCTCTTAGCTTTTAACAAAGTAGACCTTTCATAGGGTAGATCATGATATGATCAAATTTTGTAAGCCCTAACAGGAAAACTTTATTATCTCTAGTAGTGAAGATTTGTGGGTGTCATCCCCACCCCAGTTTTACCTTTCAAGGGTTTCTGGGTTACCAAATCTATTGTGTTATGTGTGATTTCATGTATGCTGCTTGACATGATATATTACTTAGATTGTTCAAGTTTTGTTTACATGATGCATAAAGTTCTAACAGTTTAAAAGGATAGAAGTTATTAAGTTTTGATTCACCCCCCCCTCTCAGTACTACTTTCCCATTTGTATTTCCAACAATTGGTATCAGAGCAAAGGGTTTCTCATAAGGAAGTCTAACCACTTGAGGAAAAGATCTTAAGATGGAAGCTTACAAAATGGGAAAAGTCATAGAGAATCAAAAGATTGAAGTACAACTAGCATTACAACAGCTGGAAGCAACCAAAGGGGAATTAAAGAAATCCTTGAGAAAAAGAAGAGAAATTTCTATTCAACAAAGTGAGCCACTATACAAGGAAGAAGATGCCACTAGACTATTTGATACTGGTAATTCTATAGAAAATGACAAAGCCATGAAAGAACTGCTGGAGAAAAATACCATACTGAATGATGAAATCAGGACTCTAAAAAGAGAACGGGAAATTCAATCTGTCAGACTCTGTGAAGTAGTGGAGCAGAAAAAGAAAGATGAAGATGATAAAGCAATGGCTGAAGAAGACAAAAGACAAATTACAATAAGGCTAGATGAAAGAACAAGTGATATACAAAGGTTGACTAATAATCAACTAGATATGGTAAATCAACTACTGCTGGCCAACCAAGAATTGGGTAGGAAAGACTTGGAGAACAATCAACTAAAACATGAAAATGATCAGCTGAAACATGAGTTGAAAACTAAGAAAGAAATCAATGAAAGGATGAACAAACCTAATGAAGCTACAAAGCATTTTGAAGAACTGTTAAGGTCACCTAGGAGATCTGGTGATAAATCTGGACTTGGACTGAATGAACAATCATCTACTGAAGAAGGAGAGTCATCAAAAGATGGAGAACAGAAGACTGCTAAATTAAAGAATAAAAAGCCCACATGTCATCACTATGGGAAGTCAAGACATATAGCCAACATATGCAAAAGAAAACATGGTAAGATTGATTCTAAACCTAAGTTTAATGGACATTGTTTTAACTACAAGAAGCATGGACATCAACCACATGAATGTAGATCTAAAGCTAACATTTCATCCACCTCACCCAAGTTTCAAGGAAGTTGTTTCAATTCTCAGAAGTATGGGCACAAAGCTTATGAATGCCGATCTAGACCAAGGTGGTCAACTAATGAGAAAATAAAGCCAGTCACACAGCGTAAAAGTTACAATTGGGTTTACAACACTTGGTACAATTGTCATTATTGTGGTAAGTATGGACATATTGGAGTAAATTGCATGAAGACTCATTTTAGAGGCAAATCCAAAAGCTAGATGAATGGAAGCATGGTCTCTTATAAATGTAATAAGGTCGGTCACTTAAAGAGAGATTGTAGATCACCTATGCCAAGCAATGTTAACAACTAGAATGAGAATATCTATGAAAAAATGAGGAACTAGATGGAAAAGTCATGGAGGAAGAAAGAAGAAGGAACAACAAGTGAAGCAAGCACATCTGAGGTCACCTAATCTGATGGATCAGGTGATCACACTTCTTCCAACTAAGCATGAAAGGTATGTCTAGAACTGATTCTTGCAAAGCCTTACTTTACATCGGTTCCTAACATAGAATTGAGAAAAATTCCATATCTACATAAATTAAGATGCATTAGGACATATTTGAGCAAAAATAGAAAATTTCATTTTGATGTCGAGCATTAGTGTCATGACTGAGCTAACAATGTTTTCCGAGCATGTGTTATTGCCGAAATGCTATGCCGAGCTGTATCGTAACAGTTACATCGACCGAGCTTGTGTTTAACCGAGTTTAACATGAGTTTTTCAAGATAGCTATATTTCACCTAAAATTTGTACGGAGCATTTATGAGGCCCTAATCCTATTTTTTTGGATTCTATAAAGTGGAAAGTTGTCGTTAATTTCATTTCACCAAGCTATTCGAGATTTTAGAGTGACTCAGAATTTGTGCAACCCAGATCAAGCAAAGCAATTTTGAATCTTCTCAACGTGCCGTTGGCAAAATTCATCTGCAGGGTTAATTGACAAAAGGTACTTTACTGAGCAACTATTTTCTTTTCAAAAATTATAGTTTGAAATGGCATCATCTTCATCCGCACCAGTCAGGAAATAGGGAATGGAAGTTTTCAATGTACAACTTGTAAGGAATGAGGTTTGTAAACCAAGGATATTCAAGGTAATATCTAAAAGTGTGATCAAAGGAGATTTGAACGGAGCCCTATCTATGACTCCAAAAAATTGTTAATGATGAACGATGTTAGGTCCTGCTATATGTGCAAAATTGGAGAAATCGGCAATTATGAGATCAAGCAAGCATATGATAAATTATGTATCAACGGAGTACTGAAGCCAGAGCACAAGGTCATTACCGACCAAGGGTTAGTTCATGCCCTAAATTTCTAGCAAAATTTCAAAGTTGAATGGATAAAGATCATGTTGGGTCGAGTGCATGACATGCAATTATGGCTAGAAGATGAACCAGTAAAGATTACGAAGGAAATGATACACAATGTCACTGGTTACCCTACCATTGACGGAAAGAGAATGATGAAATGTGGAGGAAAAGAGGATATTCAAGAAAACACATAGGCAGTCTGGAACAAACATGGAATGACAATTTCCACCATCATTGATCTAGAAATTGACTTCGTTGTTAGAGTTATCTCGCATAAGTTTTACCAATCTAGTCAGTTGGACAGCGTACCCTATATGGCAGTGGACCAAGCTTGGAAGATACTTAAGAAAGGGCACACATATGATCTTGTCAAGCTCCAACTGACTCAACTTGTCAAGAACTTGAGCTCCATTAGGATAGCGAAGAACTCTATGTGTAAGTTTGGTTCCTTGTTGATCTGTATATTCTTTTATGTTAAGAAGTTATTTCCTACACATGGTGATGTGACATGGAATAAGAAGAAACCCATTACTATTCAGATTAATCATTTCATAAATGAGAGTGGTGATGATTTTGAAGGGATAATGGACAATTATTTCATTGAGTTTAAGAAGAAGATGAGGAATAGGACTAGAGTCCCTATGTCTCTGATTGAGAAATATAGTAAAGACATGTTTTCTGGTAGACATAGACTTTACCTATGCACAGACAGTCCTACCTAGGGTTTCATGGTTGATGCCACTACCCTATGAACTCAATATTGATGAAGCTACTACTACAATCACAGCCCTCCTAGCTAAGGAAGTTGATAACAAGGTACCTTACTTTGGTACATTTGAAGAGGCAAAATCTAAGATCTCTTTGGGATTATTGGTTACCACCACTGAGAGAAGAAGAAAGGAAAATAGTAAAGAATCTGGAAGACTATGTTAAAGAATCTGGCAAAGATGCACCACTAGAGTTAACCTAAGGGTTAGGAGAAGATGAGAAGAGTGCAACTAGTGGAAGTGAGATAGAAGAAGAAGAGAAGAAACCAATAATTGTCAAGTCCCCACCTAAAAGAAGAGTGTTGAAACGTAAAGTGTCTGAGACACCATCACTTAGACCTTGGGCAAGAAGGACTACTACTGAGACCCCTAAGATGGCTCCTACATCTACAAAGTGCAAACCTGCTCAACCGAAGGAAATGCCGACCAAGGTTATGAAGAAGTCAAGAAGGAAACTTGTTCTACCAAAAGATGATGAAGAAACACAAAGTGATGAAGCAATAAAGGGGAAGGCAACACAACAAGATTCACATCAACTCACTGTTGATGAATTGTGTCATAAGATTACTAGCACAGCTGCAGTTGATGAAGTGAAGAAATTAAAGTTTGGACCACTGAGTATAGGAGATAACGAAAAAGTTGAGGATGTTATTCTTGAAATTTTATACACTTTCAAGATGTTGCCAATTGAAATTGAAAATAGGATTCCAAAGGAATTGTGCAACCGAGTCGCACAAAAATGGGAATATGCTTTACAAATAGAGTAGGAAATAAGAGTGAGTACATTAGCACAAGTTGAATCCACTCTCACTCTTGCAAATATCAAACAGATAGTTAACCAATACAGAGGCAAGTTTGATCCTAAACTTAGAGCCTATCTTATCCTTCAACACAAGATTGAAGATGTTGTTTAAGAGAGTTTGAAGATTTGGAAGGTAGTGTTTGGTTTGTTACCCGCCCCAGTAGAAGAAAAGGATGAAGGAAAGAATGAAAATACAGTTGCTTCTACTTCAACAGTTGTTGAACCTGACAACAAGAAAATTAAATTGGAGACTGATACTCCTAAGGAAGTGCAATCACAGGATACTTTTGAGGTTCACATTGTTGATATACCAGACGAGAGCCCCATTAAGAACTCATTCTTAACTGAGGATGATCTAAAGAACACAGAAGCAATAGGAACACCCCTGCCAGGTAGTAACATAGTACTATTGCAAGTCAAGGATTATCCCACCATCCAAAGCACAAAATATGTCACTGATAATCCTACTATACCTAGAGTTGCTACTATTGATAAGTTAGTCGATACAAGTCTTACCAAGGAATCAATCAAGTTGGTACCACTAACTCACTCTACCGAGAAAGAAGTTATAGCAGAAGATAAAATTCAAAGTCTTCCTAAGGGAGAACATAGCATAGAAGGACATGGAACAAAGATAGATGAACAACTTGTTAGAACTCATGCTGAGGAAAAGGAGAAAGGAGAAGGAAATAGTAGAGGAAAATTCATTGAAGAACAAGTGCTGAAGGAACAAGAGGTAAACCAAGCTCTTGTACAGCTGCTGAGTGGAAGTACTCCGCCAAGAACACAAAAGGAGAAAGAAGAGGTAACTATTGATGAAGTAATTGTTATTCCTAAATGGGATACTGATAACCTTACTTTTGAGTAGCTACAGATAATGAAAGATTTTCTGACAAGGAAAAGTAGACAAGCAGAACTCTGAAGGGAGCATCAGCAAAAATAGGTTCTTCATGAAATTAAGGACATATTTAATGAAGTTTATGACTTATCTAATGTAAATAGTTATGTTCCCATATTGGAACAACTTGTACATATTGTTTAGAAAGTAAATAATGACGTGAGTTGTGCAAGTGATAAGCTATTTGAATGGTCAGAATGCAGATTTGAGACAAAAATGTTGGATAAGATATATGCTAAGATAGCAGTAAAACAAGTTGAGTTGTCAACTTTGGTAAAGGAGACCAAGAGATTAGTTGTGGATGGACAGTCTCTACTAGCCAAGATAAGCAATGTTGAATTATTCATAGATGAGAACCAACGCTTGCTTGAAACTCTCAAGCAAGAGATCAAAGTTTCAAGTCAGTCTCTGACTTTGGATGCCAGCACTAGTGCCAAACATTATGTTAAGGTAATGCAGACACAGGTTAAGTTAGCCGAGCTAATGGAAAATGATGGCAAGATTTGCTCTCACCTACTTTCTATTCAAACTATTCTTACACCACATCTGGAGGCTATACAGAGAAAATTAGCCAAGGCTAAAACATTGATCTAGAGTGATTCACATTTGTCTACAACCGAAGGTCTCATCAGTCTGGTTGCTAATTTAGAAGTACAAACTAAAGTGTTAAATCTCGCTTCAACTGCATGGACAGATGCCTTATACATGATCATGGTGCTGCATAGACCTTTTTTAGAGAAAATTTATAACTTACCTACTAATGAAGAAATTAGCTATGTCAAAAAAAAGGGGGAATTATCATGACACGAGTGTGAACAAGGACATGTAACACAATTTTGAATATGTATATATATCTTAGGGGAAGTTTTAGGCTATACAAACATATTTTTTTGTAATTGTATATACGAATGTCATGACAAAGTGTTTTTGCCACTAATGTCAAATGGGGAGATTGTAGATCTCTATAATTTTGTTGACTATTAGTGTCTTACACTTAGTCATATATCTAGGCAAGGATGGTCGGTCATCACTGCGACCAAGTCATTCTGTAAAGGCTAAGTTTTGTATTGTATACTTATCAAGTAGTAGTACTACCAAGTAAAGTCACGGTCACAATATGTTTGTAATATGCCGAGTATAGTTATTGCTGAGCTACATATATCAATGATTGCTGAGTGACAGAGAAGTTCAACAGATGTCAAGGACGGTTGATGTCGAGTGCCAGGGATAACTTTTGCCGAGTTAGCCAGAATTGACATACAAGTTTGGAATGACACAATGATCGAGGTAAACCATTTTTTAGGATAATTATATTTTGTATGTTGTCTATTGAGGTAATCACGGAGGTGGTTACACATCCATATTGCTATCATTGATCCCTATGTATGACCTTTAGCCAATTAGAAAATTGTATAGTATAGGTGGCAATAGGAATATATCTGGACCATAGATCTTGTAACGGTAAAACATTTTTGTTACTATATAAAGGAAAGATCTAGAACAGAGATATGTGTGTGAATCAAAGAGAGAGATAGAGACATTGAGATCAGATGAATACTATGAGTATGTGAGTATGAGGAAATGATAAGGAGAAGTATTCAGACTGAGTTCAGTGACTGAGTAGAGCAGTGAAAGGATAGAATCAAGAAAGATCAGATAGAAGAGATCACAATCATACAGTAAAGAGAAGATCTGTAATCAGTATATCAGTGCAAACTGAAGGATCATATACTGAGACATTTTAACCAGTGTATCAGGGTAAATCTCTTAACCGAGTAGTCTTAGCAGACTTTTGTAAATTTCTTTACCGAGTGCTTACTTTATTGTAAGTTTACAAATCCTTTAACAAGGTAGACTTAATAAGTCTCTTAGCTTTTAATAGAGCAGACCTTTCACAGGGTAGATCATGATATGATCTAATTTTGTAAGCCCTAACAGGCAAACTTTATTATCTGTAGTAGTGAAGATTTGTGGGTGTCATCCCCACCCCAGTTTTACCTTTCAAGGGTTTCTGGGTTACCAAATCTATTGTGTTATGTGTGATTTCATGTATGCCACTTGACATGATATATTACTTAGATTGTTCAAGTTTTGTTTACATGATGCATAAAGTTCTAACAGTTTAAAAGGATAGAAGTTAGTAAGTTCTAATTCACCCCCCCCCCCCCTCTCAGTACTACTTTCCCATTTGTATTTCCAACAATATATATATACATACATGCATGCATACATAAATACATATACATATACATATATACATATACATATACATATACATGTACATATACATATACATATAAATATAAATATATATATAGATACATAAACATATACATATACATATATACATACATACATATACATATACATATGCATATGCATATGCATGCATGCATACATACATCCATACATACATACATACATTTATATATATGTATGTGTGTGTATATATATATATATACATATATATATATATATATATACATATATATATATATATACATATATATATATACATATATACATATATATATATATACATATATATATATATACATATATATATATATACATATATATATGTATATATATATATATATACATATATATATATATATACATATATATATACATATATATATATATACACATATATATATATACACATATATATATATATACACATATATATATATATACATATATATATATATATATATACATATATATATATATACATATATATATATACATATATATATACATATATATATACATATACATATACATATATATATACAATATATATATATATATATATATGTATATATACATATATGTGTGTGTGTGTGTGTGTGTGCGCTATGAAAAGGGAAGAGGTGTAGAGATAAGAAAATCACTTCCCATTTTCATGAATTACACATTTTAGAAGTACGGTTCCCCACTAAGTTCAACAAGAGACTTAAACACTAAGTGGGAAAATAATCCTTCTCTAAAATATGTGATAAATTAAAATGGAAATGATAAAATAAATTAATGTAAATGATTAATTTGGAAACTGACTGAAAAACTATTAAAAATAGACTGTAATAAAAAGACACTAAACTGACATGCACAAAAATGGAAACCAAAAGATAGATCTAACATGTGCCTAAAATCTAAGCTAAAAATGTCAGGGACATGATGGTGAAAGAGCACCTAGGAGATCAATGGTTCCATGAAGGATTTTGGTTTTATGAATGTAAGATGTGTAATACCCTAAAATTGGCACCTAATAAATTCGATTGATTTTGGTGCATTATCTTCAATTTTACATCTCCAAAGTCCTAGTTTCCTAGGCAATTTTCTCTCTCCTACCTGACTTAACTCGACTTGATGTCAATTGCAAAGACCATAAATTGCATTAATGAAATATTAAAAATTAATTCCTAAAGTCCTTGACTTTAATTAGCTAAATTACCCCTATGATAATTTAATTTAATCCTAAAGTCTTAAGTGCTTAGAATTAAATTAAATCCACCCCATTTGGCTAATTACCCATAAAAAGGAATTAATAATTGCTTGATATTCAA
The DNA here is from genome assembly GCA_027943335.1 of Chamaecyparis obtusa. Lineage (NCBI taxonomy): Eukaryota > Viridiplantae > Streptophyta > Pinopsida > Cupressales > Cupressaceae > Chamaecyparis > Chamaecyparis obtusa. The sequence continues at coordinate 1,359,758 of BSBK01002612.1, read as the reverse complement.
ATGGACACACCTTTTTGAATTAATAATTCAAGATATTCGAAAGGCCACCTGTGTGGCATTTTCCATTCTTTTTATTAAGTAATTCTTGCATTTTTGTCTCAAATGGAAATGAAGGGTCAGGAGTTTCAAATCAAGAACCCCTTCATTCTCTTCTCAGGCTTTTCTATTTAATGGACCTCATTTCTTCATTTGAGAAGAGGCAATTTTTGAGAGCATCCTTACTATAGCAAATTTTAGTCTCATTTTACTTCAAAAAGATTTTTCATTACATAATTAAGCTCATATCTCATTTTAGTATAATTGCATGTCATATTAGATTAAATTTGCTTATTTGTTCTTAGAATAACATCATCTTTATTTCAAGTGCTTTAAAATAAATCTACATTTCTATTTATTTCAAAAGCATTTCTAGATTAATTGCTTTCATCTTAGTTTAATTTCAGTTTTGCATATCATCATAGTTTTGAAAATCCTCCATTGTGGGATTGGTCTATGGTTGTTGGCTCTCGTTCTGAGAGTAATTATACACCCCGTCCACATAGGAGGCAATAGGTCGATTCAATCGATGTTGTGAGATGGACAATTCATGTTCATACTCACCATCTCATGATAGAGCAATGACTATGTTGCGTTTGTGCCTAATTTAGAGGTCCACATTCAAACACACACATTTTGGCACCCACCGTGGGGTAGAAAATCTGATTTCTGGCCTCATTCTCATTTTTTTCTGACAAGGATTTAAGCTCTGTCGTGCATCCATACTGTCTATGTATGGATCTTTGTACGAGAATCTAGAGCATCTCGCATGAGATTTTGCTCCTTGTAGCACTTCCTCGCGCGAGCTTTTACACCTTCGCGCGGTATCCTGTACTTTCTCGCGCGCCATGAGGTACTTCCTCATGCGAGACTACAGGATAGTGTTTTAATTTTTTAGTTTTTGTCTTTCCAATTTTGGATTTCTAACAGTTTTCTGTTTGCTATTGTTCATTTATTTCTCTGTTATTTTACACAGCATAACAGTTTTCTGCAGGACATTTCACCAAGAAATTGAAAATATGCTAATGGTTTGATTGTAGGACAATAGTTGAAGACTTGCTAAAATGTTGTGTTTGTTTCTTACTTTCATTCACATAGTCTAAATAGGGCTCCATTAAAATTTCTTGAGGATTTTGATAGTGAGTAGGGACTTTGGCTCTTCATTACATGGAGGTGATGACCATGAATGAACCTGAAATCCTAATGATCTTACTAATATGACAAATTCTTGGGGAAGCAGAGAAAGGTAGTGAATCTTTACGCTTCTATTAGCCAGGGGATTATGCTCTTCTCTCTTTGAGAGAAATAGAAACCCAAAAGCTTGTAGTTGTGTTGGAGTGAAGCTAACTCAGTGATGAATCTTCTTGATGTGTTTGGGTGAGGAAATGGGATAGAGAAGTATGCTCTTCTCCCTTTGGGAGAACTAGAAAATTTGACCCCAGAATCTAAACCAAGTCTAGTGTCACCTTTAGAGGGCCTACCAGTATTGAACCTCCAGGAATGACCCAAGTGAGTACGCACCTATCATCGGTGATTCCACCTCACTCTAATAAAGAACATTTTGTTGAGTCTAAAGACTCCAAAACCATGTTAGCTTTGTTCTCAAGACTTTGACTATCATCTTGAGAAGGCTCCATCTGTTGTACTGAGTGGCACCACTCCTAGCCCTGCTTGCGGGGGTGTATGACTTTCAGGTGTTGGTGTGGCTGTGAGGCCTCAACCTTGTATTGGGGGCACCAAAGGTTAGCATGAACAAAAGCCTACTAAGAACTTGTCGTAGCTAGTGGCCTACTCGGTTCACCTCCGAAAGGAGTCATAATCTTTGCGCAGGGAGGGGGAAGAATCTCTCTCGTAGATTCCCATCATAGGCATACACCTAGATGTTTCGAGGTGGTTGCAACACTGGCCCCTACTACAAGGGTAACCTTTGAATGTACACTGTTGAGTCCTTGGAAACACCAAAAACATGGGTGCCCTCTAAGGGGTGACACGGTTGTGTGAGGTGCACTTATGCACATAAGAAATGGGGCAAAGGTTTTGGCTTCTCACCATTTTTTTGTAGGACTAAGCTATGTGTTTGTTATCGAGTCTTAAACATTGTCGAATCATTATCAAACAAAGACTCCCCTGATGCTATCAAGTTGCTTTGTCCTTGATAGGTCTGTTAACGATTGCTTCTTGTATCACAACTACTTGATTCGAACCTTTGTGCCTTTAAATGAATTCTTGAAATCCTAAAATGAGATTGTTGATTAAAATATTCTTCAAACCTGTCAGGAAACTAGATTTTCTGTCAAACATCAATTCAGACTATACCTCAAAATTCAACTTTAACCTTGAAAACTGTGTCATATTGTCAGATTTTGCACTTTTCCCGTGTGAAGTTTCCCACTTCAAAGCACTTTCTTGCATGAGACTTTGTTTTCTCGCTTGAAGTTTAGTGTTCTCTTGCGTGGCCTAGTACTATCTCGTGTGAGACTGTAGCCCAGTTTGTGAAAATAGAGACCTATTTGACATTGACTGCTTGACTTTTTATATGATCTGCTTTTTGTCTAAGGTTTTTTTTTCTGCTTTCTTGTTGTTCACTATCAAAAACTGGTTGTTTTGAGTTAGGAATTGATCGATCTTTGCTTTGACTTGTGTCATCTCTCATTGGTTTACATTATCTCTTTATGCCTTTTGTATCTCATGTTGCGATAGTCTTATCTCGGCTATTCTAGCCACCTCTTTTGATGATTTGTACCAGGTCCATCTCGCATCTTGTCTTTTCTAGCCTTTATCTCCTTTGCATTGTTCTTAGAGACCGATTCTAGCATTATCCTGAGTCCTCTCTCGTTTCATCTTCATCTATGATTGTCATGACTAGAAGTGGCAAAACTTATCCCATTCAGAATACTAGTCGAGATAGAAGTGAATCTCCTAATCAAGAAATAGGTCATCCTGAATCTATTATGAAATCTGAACTTTATGAGGGATCCTTGCATTCCTCCTTGTTCCAAGAGTATTACAATCCATTGTTTCAAATATAGTCTGACTTATTATTTCAAGAATATTATAACCCATTGTTTCAACACCAACAAGGCTCTAAAGGGTCACTTTCTAGAATTGAACCTATCGACTCTTTCGATCTTATTTTCATGACCTCTCAAAATACTACCAACAAGATGGGAGATCTATTCCACTTCCCAGGGAGAGGTAAATTCAGCGATAGTCGTGAGAAATCTAAAAATGACCAAGGTCATGGTTAGTCTCGAAATGAAAATAGTTATGATCAATCCCACAATATTCGATATCTGGTCAACATCTAGGACCTTTGTGATTTGAAACAGTGACAAGGGGAGCCTCTCCTAACATTTCTCTAGAGATGGAGACAACTATGCATGAAGTATCCGCATGAATTACCTGACTCTAAAAAGCTCGATATCTTCTTGGACAATCTTGTCTCAAATTTTGGATACCAAGTACAATTACAAGGTCCCCTTACTTTTGTCAATATGATTAGGTGGGTTGTGAGGATAGAAGCATTAATGGTCAAGAAGGGGGAATTGACTTTGAACAAAGACAACAAGCAATGACCTTCTCCCTCGAACAGGGATAAGGATAAGATTGTCAATAGAAACATAGATGTTATGAATGACAGGGTTGTTGACAATGTGATGCCAAAACCCTCAAAGTCTGTCTTTAATCTCAGCTCTAGCATATAAATGATCAAAGCCACTGAGAAGGCTATGATGGAAACTCAACCACCTTCAAGATTCACTAGAAACAAACCTTGGATCTCTCAACCCAAGCATGACTCCACTTCCTTGGGAGAACCTCTCGATGTGGTTTATAGGACTTTGGTGCAGAACCATAACAAGAATTCAAATCATCGAGAATTTAAAGACTCCTTTCCTCCTCATGGGAAAAGTGAATTATCCAAGTCTAAAGGTACCAACAATGTGGTCAACTATATGTATGATACTAGAGATATTGTCATCAATGAGATTGAACCTGTTGATGTTGAATACTGTGACATGATCACTGCTCTAGGGAGCGAGGATACTCCTAAACCCAAAACTCCCTTTATCTTGCGAGGCCCTGTGCCTCCCTCTTATAACTCCACACAATCTCCAACTTGTGCAAATGCTATCACTCGATCTCATGTGAAGATTGTTCTCAAAGGTCCCAAACCTTTGACATCTGGACCAAAACTATCTATGGATAAAACCCTCGCTGAGGTAAACATCCCCAAAGATCTCAATCTCGACCAGTTTCAATCTATGGTGGATCATTTAACCTCACCAAATTGTTTGTCCTTCTCTAAAGAAGATGATCACTCTCCAAGCCATCTCATGATTGAGCAATGACTATGTTGCGTTTGTGCCTGATTTAGAGGTCCACATTTAGACACACACATTTTGGTGACAACATGCATATAAAATGTTGTTTCCCTACATGAAAAACATAGCCAAATATGAAGCTCTCATTAATGGCACGAAGATGGCCCTTGAATGGCATGTGGATGAGCTCAAGATCTTTAGAGACTCACAGTTAATCATCAATCAAGTCAACAATGTCTACCAAACTAAAGATGACAAACTAATACCTTACAAAAGGATGGTGGATGATCTCAAGAAATACTTTGCACATTTTTTTCCAGCAGGTTCCAAGGATAGATAATAAAGTAGCTAATGCTATGGCCACTCTAACCTTAATGTTACAAATGCTGAAAAATGATTTCAGACACGAGTTCCTGGTGGAGACATTACACTACCCTGCTTATGATAATCCTAAATCCAGGATGATCTATTTAGTCATTGGACATGATTCATCCCACTACCACCATATCTTTTCCTACCTTCATGACCAAATCATTCCTGACACTTATACCTAGAATGAGAAGCGTCACCTCATTCGTACTACTTCACGGTATGTTCTCATAGCAAATGACTTGTATAGATGAGGTTTAGACGGTACTCTTCTTAGGTTCTTAGAACCTGATGAGTCCAAACATACGTTGGCTAAGGTACACAAAGGTATTTGTGGGTCTCATTCTAGTGGTTTGATGTTAGCCTGGAAACTTATTAGAGCTAGATATTACTAGCTAGATATGGAAAAAAGAAGTTGTTCAATATGCCAAGACTTGCAAGCAATGCCAATTTCATGGAAACTTGATTCATGCTCCTACTCATGAACTTAGTCCTCTCATTAGTTTTTGGCCATTTAAGCAATGGGCCTTTGACTTGGTTGGTCAGATACATCCTTCATCTTCCAGGGGGCACAAGTTTATTATTACAGCTACTGATTACTTTACCAAGTGGATTGAGGCAGTGCCTCTAGCTGTAGCTGACGGCAAGACTATTGCTATCTTCATACTGAACTATATCATTTGCAGATATGGCATACCCTCATCTATTATCATTGACAATGGGGGAAAATTCAAAAATAAGGACCTGACAGATTTGTGTACTAAACTCAGAATTATTCAGCATTGGTCATTTATCTATTATCCTCAGGGTAATGGATAGGTAGAGGCTTCTAATAAGACAATTCTAAAAATCTCGCACCAAACAGTTCATAAATCTAGTAGAGATTGGCATCTCCAAATTAATCCAGCTTTGTGGGCCTATAGAACAAGTATCTGAACACCAACGGGGGCCACTCCTTTCGCCTTGGTTTATGGAGCAGAGGCATTATTACCTATTGAGGTTGAGATTTTGGCATTGTGAATCTCTCTGAGAGGCCTCATCACTGATGAAGATAACAGAATATCCCAGCTTCAAGAGCTTGAGTTGCTTGATGGACGTTGGAAGGTGGCATTCGATAATCTCTGAGCATATCAAAAGAGAGTGCCAAAAGCTTATAATAAGAAAGTCAAACAAAGAGAATTCCAAGTAGGTGATCTTGTCCTGAGAGAGAACCCCAAAAATTAACAGCAGCAAGTTCAGAAAGGCAAATTTGAACCAAACTGGCTTGGTCCATACATCATTACTACAGCATTTGGATCTGGCGCTTATCGACTCTCTACCACTAAAGGAGAGCAACTCAAAGATCCTATCAACACTCTTCATCTCAAGAAGTTCTACAGTTGAGGCATTCTCTGTGTGTTCATGTACATACTTATTGGTCCTTAAAAAATCCAAAAAATGATATATTGCAAAAAATCCTAAAAATTGCAAAATGTCTTGAAAAAATGATCATCTTAGTGAAAACCTGGTAAACAGGCGCCTTGGTAATAATTAAAAAAATAGAAAATTTGAAAAAATACAAAAAAACTCAAAAGATCAAAAATACAAAAAAAAAATGAAATATTCAAAAAAAAGAGAAAAGAACAAAAAAATTGAAAAAGAAGAAAATGTACCATTGATGAAAACCTGGCAAACAGGTGTCATGGTAGCAAAAATAGAATCTCTGCCAAGATGGTGAAAACCTGGTAAACAAGCACCTCTTATTTCCTGAGGCTACATCTCATCTCAGCATCGCTTGGCTCTTAGTTTCCCGATTTAGTCTCTTTACTTTCTTGCTTTAGTCTGCTTTCTCGCTTTCCTACTTTAGTTGGTTTCCTACTTTTAGTTCATTTCCTACTTTAGTTTGCCAGCTCATGCACTTGCCTTCAGTTGTCTTCATGGTTTTTCTTGACTCTTCATGGATTGGAACTATCTCACACTTGGGGACATCTTCCTGGTCTAGGGGGCATTGTCCTATCCCTATCGAAAGTTTTGTTCGTGCATCAGTCACTAGCAGTTCTCGCTACGTCTGTCTGTTGATGCCTAGCTACTTTTGAGATTTCTCTCCTTGAGGATCTCTCATGTATCAATTGTCGGTGGTTCTCACTATGCCTACCTACTGATACCTAGCTTTCATTCGACCTCTCTCCTTTTGGGATCTTTTCCTTACATCAGTCACCAGTGGTTCTCACTACATCTGCCTGCTGATGTTTTGCTAGTATCTTTTAAGATTTCTCACCTTGACAATCTCTTGTATCAGTCACTAGCATTTCTTGTTGTGTTTTCCCACTGATACGTCATGTAGTTTCTAGTATCTTCTTGAAACTTTGTCTCTCACGATGGTCACCAGTGGTTCTCACTGCATCTGCCTACTATCATTATCCCATCGAGATTTTGAATGTTGTTTGCTTTCGATTTGACTCTAATCCACTTGAACACAAACGTAAATTGAAACTAAAAACTGATTTTGTGTTCCCTTGTAACATGCTAAGCTTTTCCTTTTCTTGTTTGTTTGTTTTCTTTATCATTTCTCCTCGAGTGAATCTAAGACATCTTTCTTGACTGAGAAACGTAAAGACTGGGGGCATGATCTTTTCTTGGTTTTCTATTTGCTGGTTTAGTTCCAATGATCCAAGGAATCTATCTAAGAGGGGTGTCCATCTGTAAGAGCCTTCATCTCGTATTGGATGGCCATGCATACCTTGACTCCTTTTATATGGATGCTTTGGTGAGGTTGGTTCTTCTCCTTATCTATTTTGAATGACTTCTTTCTGCTACAAGTAAAATTGCTAATGCTCATCCTACTAAGTGAACATAAGGGTCACTACGAGCACTCTTTGGCAAAAGAAGGAACTCTCGTGTGTCTGGTGTGTTTGTTTGCAAGCAACATTCGGGTTATTCTAGCAATTATGCTTTGTTGCTTATGTCATTCTGGCTTCTTGTGCCTTAATGCCTACACCTCATTCCGACAAATCTAAGACTTATGTCATATTCATATTCTCATAATTGCAATGTTAGTGAGGATTGTATGACATCTTGTGATCATCCCATGCTTAAACAAACTCGATGATGATAAATATGGTGAGTCCAACAACCAAGTCCTAGGGCTCGCATTCTCATTCTATGCTTGCATTTAGCTTAGGCCTACATTTTCATTCTAGGCTTGCATTGAGACTATGTTTTGGTGCTCTCTTGATTGTTTTTTGGATCTCTTCATCGAAGGTTCTCATCTTTTTGTCCAAGTTTCATCATGATTGCACAAATTTTTGAGATTGAAATTGAAATCTAACATCTCTAGATAGCTCAAAATTGTGTTTTAAATTCTGGGACCCTTTGGGATCGGACGCTTGTACAGTTAGCTTTCTGGTGTCATCTTCCTACCAGATCTTCATCTTTGCATCATGTTCTTGAGATCTTTGCTCTTTTTCATCAAAGTCAACTCTAGTCAAATCTAGTCAACCATGGTCAAACTTGGTCAACAAGACCTCTGCTTTGCTTTGATTTGCTTCTACAGCTTCTCAAATATAGTCTAATTGCTTCTGCTCTGCAACCTCTCGTTAATCATCCCTCTTATGTCATCTTTCAATTTCGCTCCTGAGGGGGCAAGATGATTGCATCATTTGAATCTTGTCGAATCAATTCTTGAATTAGTCTGATCTGAATCATCAGTTCTCATTTCTTGGGGCATCTCGGTGCCTCGCATCTTGTTATCTGGTCATCTATCTTTTAGGTATCTAAGCAATCTAACTCAAATCCTCAGGAATCAAGCTTTGTTCTAGAGATGGTTCTCAAAATATTTTAGGTATTGGGGCAATCTAACCCTAATTCTTTGGAGTCAAGCTTCATTCTAGAGATGGCTCTCGAAATCTCTCTTAGACCATTATCTGGGCAATCTAACCCAAGTCTTGGAGGGCTAAGCTTCATATTGGGGCAATCTAACCCTGATTCTGGAGATAGTCCTAAGTTTGCATCTGAATCTCATTCTGGGCATTGGGGCAACCTAATCCCAATTCTTGTCATCTCTCAAGACCATTGTCTTCACAATCTAACTTAGACTTCAGAAAATCATGCTTTGATCTGTTCAGTGTCTTGGCAACCTAGCCTAGACTTCCAAATTTCTTGTCACCTATCACTTCAAACTATTCTTTGAACCAACACGCTATTCGCACATCAATTCAAAGAGGGGAAAATGTAATACCCTAAATTTGGCACCTAATAAATTCGATTGATTTTGGTGCATTATCTTTAATTTTACATCTCCAAAGTCCTAGTTTCCTAGGCAATTTTCTCTCTCCTACTTGACTTAACTTGACTTGATGTCAATTGCAAAGACCATAAATTGCATTAATTAAATATTAAAAATTAATTCCTAAAGTCCTTGACTTTAATTAGCTAAATTACCCCTATGATAATTTAATTTAATCCTAAAGTCTTAAGTGCTTAGAATTAAATTAAATCCACCCCATTTGGCTAATTACCCATAAAAAGGAACTAATAATTGCTTGATATTCGAATGGACACACCTTTTTGAATTAATAATTCAAGATATTCAAAAGGCCACCTGTGTGGCATTTTCCATTCTTTTTATTAAGTAATTCTTGCATTTTTGTCTCAAATGGAAATGAAGGGTCAGGAGTTTCAAATCAAGAACCCCTTCATTCTCTTCTTAGGATTTTCTATTTAATGGACCTCATTTCTTCATTTGAGAAGAGGCAATTTTTGAGAGCATCCTTACTATAGCAAATTTTAGTCTCATTTTACTTCAAAAAGCTTTTTCATTACATAATTAAGCTCATATCTCATTTTAGTATAATTACATATCATATTAGATTAAATTTTCTTATTTGTTCTTAGAATAACATCATCTTTATTTCAAGTGCTTTAAAATAAATCTACATTTCATATTTATTTCAAAAGCATTTCTAGATTAATTGCATTCATCTTAGTTTAATTTCAATTTTGCATATCATCATAGTTTTGAAAATCCTCCATTATGGGATTGGTCTATGGTTGTTGGCTCTCATTCTAAGAGTAATTATACACCCTGTCCACATAGGAGGCAACAGTTGGATTCAATTGATGTTGTGAGATGGACAATTCATGTTCATACTCGCCATCTCATGATTGAGCAATGACTATGTTGCATTTGTGCCTAATTTAGAGGTCCACATTCAGACACACACAACATGAATATAAGCACCAATCATATCTAACATGTTAGACCAAAATATAATGCAAAATTTCATTACCAAGAACTGACAAATAATCCACCGCCTTGATCATCTAATCACTAGGTATCAATCGGTAGCTCAACTAGTTCACACTAAACACATTACCAAAATACCAACACACTTAAAACATGAAGTTAACAGTTGCAATTCGAAAACTAAACTTGACTAATCAAAATAATGCTCTAGTAACAATCACATCACCCAATGTGGTCTCTATCTCAATCGCCACTCAAAATAATTTATGTTACTATCTTCCTATTAAACGATTAAAACACTTAGCTTATTTTTCTTTACCTATCCATCCTGTTGATCGGTATCTGTAATTTATTCATCAAATCTGATAGATTTTCCATCAACTACAAACTCATAAGCATAAAATACTACATCTCAACTCCAAAATCCATCATAATTCCAACAAACTCCCCCTTTGGGATTGATGGAAAGAGATAGTGAAAATAATTAACTCCTCAAATTCCTCAAAAATGTTCCACTCACTGATTCACCAAAAACATATACATAGATGGATATAACTCAAACTCACTAAAATTTCAAACTACTCCCCCTTAGATCACAAAACTAGATGGTTAACTTTATTTTCACTATACTGATCACTCCCCCTTTGATAGCAAAAACACTTCTAAAATTTGTTTTGGTTGTCTCCAAATAATTCTCCCATGAGAAGTGCAAGTGCTATGTGGGATGAATCTGTCCATGTAATATAGAAGCTAACTCCTCCATAGATTCAAGTGTACTCATTTATGGTGACCCAAGTATTACTTATTAATCTCTAACATTTTATTGCATTACATCAACTATAGTAATCAAATAAGTCTAAAGCTTTAGTAAAGTAGTGATCCTCTTATCTTGTTCTTCTTGTAATGTCTCCAGCTTGTGATTAACAAGTTTAACTTGTGATCCATAAGTGGTAGATGAATGTGAAATAGGATCAAAACTAGCAACTAAAGACTTAAGCTCTCATTGAGCTTCATTTCTCTTTATCTCCAAATCTTGTGTAAATAATGAAAATTCATAAACTTTAGAATGTAATTTACCAATCCCTTTCAAAGTTTCCTGCATCTTGTTCATATGAAGTATAAGTTTCCCTTTATTTGATTCAATAGTCTCCATTAACTTATTAGTCCTCTTCTTTTCATAATTCATCTTTTCTCTAATCATGGAAGCTTCCTCCAAACTAGTAACTTTCTAAGTGATACTATTGACTGAAGTATCCATCTTCTCAATTAGTGTACCATTAGAATCATAGTCAACTTTCGGTACAAGGTCTACAAGAATGTCTATGGCTGAATGAAGTACTTAATCATGTTTATTTTTAACTCTAAGTTCGCCCCTTTTAGCTTTCAACTTTAGTATCTTTGACATTTTCATCAATTCACTAGGACTCATTTTGGTAACATCAATAGGTCATTAAATGATCTCAACATCCTCATCTCCAAGCTCATCTTCAATTTCTTCCTCATAAATATCCATAGCCTTTCCTTTCTTCTTGTAACTTAAACTTCCACTAGATCCAATTTCCTTTTTATTGATTGCACCACAACATAAACTTTATGAGATTCATCTTTCTTTCCAACAACATTTGTCTATCCAACTACATTATTTGTAATAGGTATCACCACCTCTTCAATCTTATCCTTATGTGCACAATCTTCTATTTGCATATCTTCAAATTCATTAATAGAAATTTTTTGTGGATTATCAAAAGGTATATCACTGATAATTCCTTCAATCACTTATTTAGCAATGACCAATTCATCTACTATTACCTCTTCAATGGTAGCCTCTTATGTTTGTTTCTCCTCTTGAGTAAGATCCACTAGTTCATCTTCTTCATCCAATTTCTTCTTCATGACATCAAGAGTCTCATCATAAATTGCATGTGATTCACCTATTGTGCTAAAGGTGGTGCCTGATGCTCTGCTGGTGCAACAACTACAAACTATGATGCAAAATTAACTTCTTTAAGCTTTACCCTTGTTGTTTCAAATATATCATTTAGGTACACACAGAGGGCATGGGAATTTGGGTACACATAGTTCATTTATGAGATTTTTCTTGGGAAGCTAATTGCTCAACTCTCATCTACTTCATTTATTATGAAGCTAATTGTCAAAGGATCTAGGCCCAGGCTAGAAAGATGTCTTCCCATTCTATTGTGGATATGTGTTTCATAAAACATACATACATGTTCCACGTGCATTCTCAATTCAGAGTGGGAAAATCTTATTTTGGATGTGAGGGAGAGAAGCCAAACACATAAATAACATGGACATAAACACGACAGTTGAGAAACATAAATGTAGATATCAAAACAGCTGAGAAACATAAATGTAGGCATCGTTGTCACAATTTTTTGGAGACACAACATAATTTAATGGTATACCCAGGTGATGCAACACAACCACTACTCCTTTGGTTCCAAGTTGACACTACAGGATCCAAAAACCATAGATAAGAAATAAATTTAGAGAGCGGAGGAGGGTCATAATGACCAAAATAATATAGGGTCCCTATACTATTTTGGTCGTTATGGCCCTCCTCCTCCACTCTCTAAATTTATTCCTTATCTATGGTTTTTGGATCCTACAGTGTCAACTTGGAACTGGAGGAGTAGTGGTTGTGTTGCATCATCTAGTTATACCACTCAATTATGTTGTGTCTCCAAAAAATTGTGACCATGATGCCTACATTTATGTTTATCAAATTTTATGTCCCAGGACCCCTTATTACCCTTTACGATCCCTAAGAATACATATTAGAGGTCTTAAAATGTTGTAAAGGGTCATAAGAGGCTCCTAGGAGGGGCCAGATGAGCTTCCACCTTCACGTGGTTGGCCCTATTAAGTAGAGAATGTTAAACTATTCTTGAAACAAAGAGAAGCTCAATAATTTAAGGTCTCAGTCCACAGAGATGCTAAAAAAATGATGGGAATCAATGATGGAGAGTTTTTAGATACTGAGAAGACGTATATGTAGTGGAGGCCAAAAGAGATTTTTGTGGAGATTTGCTAGATGTGGAGATTTTCTAGAGAGGGTTTCCAGATTGAGTACTAGTGCAGAGATGATGATTCAGTAACCTACGTCTATAAAACCTTCACAAATATCCCTTTTTTTGCCTCCACTCATACCTCTTATCAGAATATAGAAACTTTGGATACTATTTCTCATCCATGCACGAAATGTGCTAGTGATCGTATAAAATTACTTTTGTGAGACTAGGATCAATTATGAGAAGGTAAACAACAAGATAATATTATTGTATCTTTCATTTCTTTTATCCATTCATATTTTATTCCTTCTCTTATATTGGATACTATGTAGTGTACATAAAAGAAAGGCGATGATTATTCTCGATGATCGACAGGTATAAATCTACTAGGCCTTACCCAGTAGCTAGGACTAAAGATAGCAAAGCTCAAGAGACCATTATAGTTGGTCTTCATATTTGGTCCATATACTGACAAAATATTTTACATTTCATTATCTCATCAAATGTGGCAATTTGAAAGAATTTAATGGATGATATTTTCATGCATAACGTACATTATTTTAGCTTGATGTTGAATGAATTTATCTACTTCATGCAATTGTAGACATCGAGTACAGCCATAAAGAAGCATCCCCTCCCATGGCTTGAGTAAAGTAGGCCATGGGAGGAGATGCTTCTTTATCATTGTGCTCATAGTCTACAAGTGCGCAGAGTCAATAAATTCGTGCAACATCAACTTAAATAATATACATTATCATGAAAATATTCTATTAAATTCTTTCAAATCCCCTCATTTGATGAGCTAACAAAAGGTAAAATGTTTTTTCAGTATATGGACCAAAGATGAAGACCAACTATGATGGTCTCTTGAGCTCTACTATCTTTAATGTGAGTATCCATCACTTTTTTGATAGAACTTATATTTATTTCGACAATAGTGCTATACATCTGATAGGTTTTCCTATTAGAGAGTCATTGCCTATCCGTCGCACTTCCAACTGTTATAATGTCAGAGAGGGTCCCTTTTCGATAGATATTGGTAATAGGAATGCTATGTCTCTGATGGGTAGACCTATCAGAGAATCATTGCATATGTGTCACCAATCTGATAGACTCTTCGATAGGTGTTTGTTACAGTTCTGATAGATATACTGTATGAAATCCCATAGTAAAGTTTCTATTAATGCGGAAAGTTCCAGTGAAAAAGGTTGTCAGAATACTGACGGGTATCACTTCCATTGCAATTTGCAACGCAAAAATGCTGACAGACATATCTATCGAAGTGTCAACAAATAGGCATTGCAAATCCAATAGATAGCCGTCAGAATATAGCCTCAAATGTACTAGTGTGACTAACTCCCCCTTTGTGCATGCTCTCAATAGTTTGAAGTACATAGTGACATATATACATGATTTTCCCCCTTTTTGAAATTAATACCAATAACAAAAATGTACTTACAATTTTTCAAAAAAAAATTGATGGGTTTTCTACAATGATGCTAAGAGGTTTTTCCATTCCTCCTTCAAGTTCTCAAGAGAAAAATTCTAGAGACCTACTTGTGCATGCATCTCAAAAATTTTGTCCATAACTGATATCTCAAGAGTAGAAACTAAGTTTTTTGCCTTCTCGACATGTCTCTCCATGATTTTGAGATGGCGAATCAACTCAACTTGTAGCTCATTGACCTAGTCACTAATGTTATCTTCCTGCTTCCTCAAGTCTAATCTCAACTGCCTTAGTTCTTGAAATTTAAGTATATGCTTGTGAAAAGCAGTAGGCTTGATTAGAGATATGTCTACACCTATTTTGATGTATTCATCCTATTTCTTTATCTTCTCACTGACATCAGTAGTGAAATTTTCAACAGTGCACAATTTAAACAAAATCTGAATAATCTTCTGAATTATAGTTTCCAACTTAGTAATTTCTTTAGATAACTTTACCTTCTTTATTGCCACTTCTTGGCTTATACTTTCTGCTATCTTTAGTTGTATTTTTTCTTCTAACCTTTCTATTAGATAACTGTGAGAGCGGGTAAATCAATTAATTCCAATTATCCTAAAGTCCCAATCTGCCAAATGTATATATTCAATCTTTTTCAAATAAATAATCAACTCGGTAAGATAGCAATAACAAATTTCTGTTCATAAACAATTTGCCAGCTCATAAATTTAGTCGACTGCTGTAAAATTTAATTGTTTCTCTCACTCAGTCAATACAGAATGTGTTGGTGAATACTAACTTGGTTATTAATGTTACTCGGTATACACTGCACTGGCTCAGTGTATACAAAAATCTTCAATTACCGACCACACTAACTTGTTCAGTTCTGATCTTCATTATGTATAAAAAATTCATGTAGTACAATCAAGTCAAAAAAATTATTCCATAGACTCATCAATAAGTTTCCCAATGTATACCTTAGCCATATCTCCATTTCATCTCATCTTCATGTAGATATCTCTTTCCTTTACCAATTTTCTTTTTTAAATGTTTGTAACTATCATGATAAGTATAGTCAAAACTAGTTGACATCAATGACAATACATATTGACTAATTGATTGTGTTACATATCACTTTAGTAGCTTGGTGATCTCTAATCATTGCCTTTCACTTGTCCATTCAGTTCATCAAGATATTCAATTAGTTATAGGTTATCACTTTCCTCTATTCTCTTTTCAGCATCAATGTCTGGGGCATTTATGTGGCTAGTTAGAGAAGCAAGTTGATCAAGTATAGGAATATCCTTACCAACATTGATCTCTAGAATGACTTGTTGTAAAATGTCTCTAACATCCTCAAGTATCTGTTTACTTTTACTTTCTTTTCTCAATTTCTCTTGTGAAACCTTCCTTGTGCACAATTCCCCATATTTTCTAAGCTCTTTGTGGTCTAGGGTTCTAGGGTTGCGTGAAAGTATCTCAATCACTTCATCAAGTGTTATGGAACCCTTTCCATGTTTCTTCTTCTTCTTCTTCTTCTTTGGTGTTGGTGATTTTGAATATGGAACTAGAGATTTTGTCTCCATATTTTTCTTTTCAAGCTCGGTGGATACACTTTCTTCTTTCTTCTGTCCGGTTACCTGTGACTCGGTAGATGGTCCTAGGCATTGGTAGTGGTGTCCTTTTGTGTTGGTTCTTCTAATTTTCTTTCATCTGGTACTTTTGATACAATCTCTATTTTCTTAGGCTCATTTGTCTTTGCTATTCCCTGTTCATTCATTCCTTGTTCCCCTATAGTATCTTTTTGTTTTTCGGGGACCGAGCCTTCAGGTTCCTTCTATGTTAAGATATCCACAACTTGTACTAAAATTGGTAAATCACCTAGTATCTCATTTGTTTCTACCTCGGTGGGTGTTGTTTCCTCAATTTGATATGTAGCAGCAGTAACATCTTCATCATTGTTTATGTCATCTAGATCTCCATATGTGATGTCTTCAATAAGAACATCATTTGTCCCTATTATCAATACTTGCTCTAGAGGATCCGTGTACACTTCTCTATATCCTGCTAGATAAAAATCAATAGCTATAGTGGTGTCTGGTACCTTGGTGTCAGATAAATCTATTGGTTCCTTGGTATCCAGATCATCATCATCTGAGTGGAATCCTTTTCCTTTCCTTCTACTCTTCTTCTCAGGAATCACTACCAAAGCTAACTTATCTGCTTCTTCTCAGGCTTGGAGGATTGAAGTCCATAGTAGTTTGTTGTTCTCATCTACCTCCTCAAGCTTTCTAGCTAAAATATTCATTTCTCTACTTTTCACCAAAAATCTTTTAGAATATTATTTCATTAAGTCTTCTATCTCGGGAACTAATAAGGTTGGCATTACCAATATCAGAGAATGTTCCCTCATCTTTTTCTCAGTCTGCAAGGCATATATCCATCTTGTTGAAACTTATCATACAATGCATTAGGTACATATTTAGCAAATACAACTGGTACCTTTTTAAACTTTATCATCATCTTTATGACAACTTCTTCTAGCTTTGCCTGGTCCTCGGTTGACATATGCACATACCGATTAAGTTGTGGGTTTCTAAGACCTTCGGTCTCTTTTATTGATTTTGATAATTCATGAATTGATTGTTTCTTATTTAAAACAACTTTTAATTTTTCCTGATTATCCTCTTCATCATCATCATCAATATCATCCTTATTTATATTCAATTTTCTCCTCTTCCTAGGTAGCTCAGAGGTGGCTTGTTGACCTCTCCTTTTCTTTTGATAAGTTTTAGTGGGAGTAGGCCTAGAAATTTTTGCAATACCTTTCTTAGTAGGTGGGGAAGCAATAGCAGTTATGGACCTAGTCCTTTCTCTTGTCAGTTCTTCTACTTGCTTCCTTTTACTTGTGGCATTGATTGGTGTACAAATGTCCTTATCTAACTTGGTCTCTTCTCCATCATGTTCACTATTTTCAATCATTAACTTCTCCTTGGTTGCTTTCTCAACTAGATTACACTCAGATGCTTCATCATCTTCTACATCATCACCAAAGTGTTTTACTAACTTGTCCATCATTTTCTTTGATTTCTTATGCACCTTCTCAACTACTAGATCCATTTTTATCTTTTGTTTTGCCTCTTCATAGGTTCCAAACCTGTTTGCTTGTGGATCTTTGAGCTTGGATAATAAAGCCTCAATTTACTTAGTGGATCAGTCAATGTTAAGTTCATAGCCCATTGGTGACAACCATGTAGTTCTAGGTTCTACCTCCTTGATTAAAGGGGTGTCAGTATCCACTAAGAAACATATATCTTCTTTATACTTCTCAACTAGTTGTCCTGGTATTCTTCTTCTCTTATGCATCATGTCCTTAAATTGTTCAAAGTATGAATATATAATACTAACAAAATTATGTCCTAGACTCAATAAGATCATTAACTTGCAAAATGATTGGTCGGTCAGTATCCCAGTCCACATGACCGACTGAGAGAAATAAATTTTGCACATAGAAGAATATGCAAATCAATAACGAACCAAACTTATAGGTGTTACTCTTTTCTATTCTTGTGGTTCTCATATTCTCCTCTAATTGCTTTAATAACAGCTTGATGAGATCAAATTGAAATCCTTTCTTCATAATTTTGTAAGAAATGTCCACTGCTCCACATGGAATATTGTTCAGTCGACTGGATTGAAATATTTTATAACCGATAGCATAAGTACTGAAACATGTCTCGATATCAACAATTCTATTGATTATCATACCTTTTTCATCTCATTTAGCTCCAGTCAATTTTGCAATGTCATCCCTTGGTGCACTTCTTAGCACTTTGACCTTGTTGGTTATGGGGTAACCGGTAATCGCATGAGTGATATCCCTTGTAATCTTAACTGGTTCATCTAGCCATAACTTACCCTCGTGCACACGTCTAAAAAAAATTCTTATCCATTAATTCTTGAAAACCCTCTAAAAATATAGGGCATTGACCAAACCCATCACCTTTAAATGTGTGTGTGCTCATCCTTAAGCTTTCCATCTTCACACAACTCTTCATAGGTAGATTGCAACTCAAAATCTTTGATTTCTCTGATCTTGCAGTGAATATATGCACGAATGTCTTGTACTAGCAAAACCCTAGGTGGTATGCTTGAAAACACTCCACTTTTATCAGTTTGCAAGGAAACATGAAGATGTAACTTGTATTTAGGTTCAGTGTAGGTTTCTGACTTTATCAATGAAACCTTTTTCTCTTTTCCAGTCTTAGATTTAGTGGTCGTGGATGAGGATGCCATTGTTTTAAAAATTAGGGCTTCTAGAATTGACTGTAAAATATGTTAGTAGTTTTGAAACTTACTCAATCTATGAATGTTTAGCTCAGAATCCCTCAAATATGTGCTCAAATCTCTCTTGAATCTCTTTTCTTAGTTCTCGCTCAAAATTGCATGTTCTCTGTGTTTGCAATGTGAAAAAAAAATGACTACCTCCACCGTGTATTTATAGAAAAATTCAAGTTCCCACTGTGATCAGAGAAAACCTAACTTGTTCAGAACAAGTGTACACATTCAAACATTAGTCTAAGAGAATATTCCAAACATATAGAGAAATCTATTTGCTAAGTCATTCAGATAGAACTTAAACGAGAGCACCCTATCACCGTTTGATTTGTTCTTGATTTAGGGATGTGGGTGTGCTCTCAAAACACTTGGAGCTTGTCCCTAATGCTGATTAGGAGGGATTGGGATGGATTAGGGACCATTAGAACCCCATAGTGGCACAAAATCAGGTATAGAACACCTATTTTTCCCCTAGAGCCTCAAGGAGCCTAATAGAGATAAAATGCAAATTGGTGCAAGAATGCTTGAGCTAGAGTTGATTTTAATCCATATGAAACATGATATGATGCTAAAATGATTAGAAAAGCTTAAAAAATAACTAGATTCAATCCATTAAGCTATTCTAGGATGATCTATGAAAGCACAAAATAGAGTTAATCTAACAATTATGCTAAATGCTATGATGATCTAGATGTATTTTACCATTATAACAATGCATGAAGATGAAAAATAAGATAATGATTTTGTCTTGGAAGAGAGACTATTTATAGGATTTTCCTAAGTGCTTGGGTTAGGAAGGAGAGTTAGGGTCAGAGTCAAGGTTTGGGGTATAGTCTGAGGTAAGGTTTGGGGTATGGTTAGATTGGCCTTGGTTAAGGTTGCTCACACATGTGTGAGCAACACTAGGGAAGTGTGCAAGTAGGCCAAAGTGTAAGTGAAGACATAGGTCTTCCCTCATAGCTTGTAAGAGGCCTTAAAGAGTGTGTAAGGAGTCATTAATGAGTCTGTAAGGCTCATTAATGAGGGGGTTTGACCAAAAGTCAAAGAAGACTGGTTTAGGCTAAAGAATGTAGGAATCACCTCCTAAGTTGGTTTAGGAAGGGCTTAGGAAATTTTAGGAAGGTTTAGGGTTCTCTAGAAGATTCTAGGGTTTTAGGCTTTAAATAAATATAAAATTTATTTAAGGTTTGTGACTTTATTTATCAATTAATGATTAATAAATAGGAGGAAAATCATTTAAATTTGATTTAAGCGGTTTTGGAAGGGATGTATTAATTAAATGTGTTTAATTAAAATAGGAGAAGGAATAATGACAATAAAAACTAATTAATTAATTAATTAATTAGTAAATGATGATGTCATCAGGGGTTTTTGAGAAATAAAATATTTTTATTTGTCAAAGGCATTTTAGGTGTCTACATTTTGCCCCTCTTTAATGTGATGTTGCAAGTGGTGTGGCATCAAAGACAAGAAAATAAGATGCCCTAGGCTAGGATAGAAGAATAAGGGGTTGTGCCCCCTCGAGAAAATAATGCAAAGAGGAAACTTTGTGGAATTTTCTCAAAAGAACACAGAAGGGAAAGGAGGAGGAAGGAGGGGGATTAAACAACCAAAATTCCAAGAGCAAAGATACATGAGTGAAATATGATGCTTAATGATGCAAGATCCAAGATTAATCTAGATGATGTAGGATGGGGGATTTAGGGAGCTCCATGCATTATAGTTTGATATAGCAATGCTAAAGACCTGCCAAGGTTACTAGGAATAGAAGGCCTTGTCACCAGTGTTGTATAGGACTGACACAAAGAATACGCAAAGGGTTGCCCCAACATCACACATGAAACTCGGAGGTGGCATGGTGGAAACAATGCTGGAGAAACCACAAACACACAACTAACTCACAAGTAGAAGCAAAATATCAAAAGACATTGCCCCAGATTATCCTCATTCATTGCACACCATGATATAAAGGATCATGGTGACTTTGAGTAGAGGACAATGAGAAGCCATAAAAGATTAACAAGATCCAAAGGACAAAATCCAAGATCACAATGATAACTCCTAAAGAAATCCTTTGCCAAGGAGAGAGATTGATGGTGGAGAGATTTGGTCTGAATGTGAGGAAGGATACATCAACATGGACCTAGTGTTATTGGTGGAAGATTAGGTCAAACAATATAGAAGCATACATTTATGCTAACCTATGATTAGGCTTAGGTTGGACAATATAGAAGCATACATCTATGGGGACCCATGTTGATGTGGAATGTTGTGTTGCTAATTGGAAAATGATGTGGTTCAAAGATAGTCAGGAAACCAAGGATAATTGACAATTGATGTTGTTGAAGTACAAGGCTGGATGAGGCGAGCTCAAATGATTAAATGTTGTTGTAGGCCTGATGAGGATATGTACATTAAGATACAACAATATTCACAAAGGATAGGGAGATATTTACAAGATAGCTCAAAAGATAAGCAAAGATCCAAAGGAACAAATGAAATAAAAACTATCTCACAAAACCTTTTTCCATAGGTAGGATGACGGAGGATGATTGATTTTTTGAGGATTGATTATGGAGGATGGTGGAGGATTACCAAGTGTTGGGGATCATTCATTGCTTCCTAATGTAGGATTAGATAGGATTGGATTGGATTTTTCAACCTAAGATAGACTGATGATCTTCACAAGATGAGATTCTTACCAATGCATGCCAATCTCTTGCTTGAGATGATGAGGCCTACAAAGACAAGTACAAGATTCCCTAGACAAAGCTCTATCAAAGGGTAGTGTTGGGATAATTCTGATTTAGGATAAGGATTGAGCAACTCAAAAGATATGACACAAAGAGGATGGTGGATAACTAGATAAGGATTCCTATGACAAGAGATAGGTAAGACACTCGAATCTCAAAAGGACCAAGGGACGATTGCTAATGGGCTTAGCTGGATAGTTCAAGATGACACGGGGCCTACTGATGCAAAGGATGAGACCCAAAGACACATATGTACAAATGATTCTAGGTGGATAAATGACTAACGCTATGGTACAAGACTCAAGATAGGATGTACAAGGGGTTTGGGGATGAAGTAGAAGCTACAAAGATATGCAAGATGATGCCCCAGATGGGCTAGAAAGCCAAGATGGTTTAATGGTGGATGATGTGTCCCAAAATGACATGGATTTGGGAAGGATGCATCCCAATGATGATGATTGGATTGAGATCAAGACCTGCAACAAGAATAAGGATTTGATTGGGTTGGTTGGCTTGATTCTGGATGTTGGATAGCTAGGAGATGTGGATAGGATTTGCAGTTATTGGAAGATTGCTGGGAGATTGGATATGGATGGATGGCATTGGATCGCATAGGAGTAGCCTAGAGCTAGATACCAATGACAAGGGAAGAACCAGGTGATGGAAATATAGAGTAAATGCTGAGGGATTTGGATGGAGGAAAAGCTTAGGATTTGGATAGAGGAACTGTTGAGGGATGAATGCTTGGGGGAAATGCTTGGGGATTTGGATAGAGGAACTGTTGAGGGATTCAGATAGAGGAATGCTCAAGGATTTCTTTGGATAGAGGATTGTTGAGTGATTTAGATGGAAGAATGTTGGGAGATGTTGATGGAGGAATTACTTAGGATTTGGATAGGGGAATGCTCGAGATTTGGATGGAAGAATGCTAGGAGATGTTCATGGAAGGGAATTGCCCCCAATTGCATAAAGGAATTGGGGGGATTATGCATGACACCTATTTGCTAGGTTTTCATCATGGTACTTGTCCAAGGTGCTTGAATTGCCAAGTTTTCACCATTGGACAAATATTTTTCTCTTTTCTTTTCTTTTTTGATATTTTTCTGATTTTTCCATTTTTTATGGATTTTGCTGATTTGCAACTGACTTTCTGATTCTCTGATTTGTTGTTGACCTTCTAATTTGTTGTTGCCTTTCTAATTTTTTGGATGTTGCTAACCTTTTGATTTGTTGTTGCCTTTCTAATTTTTTGATTTGTCGCTGACCTTCTAATTCTCTAGATGTTGGTATAGCTTTATTAGAATGGATGGGGTAGATGGGAGATATGGTGGTAGAAAGTGCTTGGATGGAATGAGGGAAAGTGATCATGATAGGGAGATGTTGTCAGGATCAACATTGGCAAATGTTGTGAAGAAGGTGGATGAAGTTGATGGGTTTTGGAAGATAGATGTGGAAATGATGGAGGATTTGTGCTAGGAGATCTTGGGACACCGAGCTCTAAGATGGAATTAGGATATGGAGGAGGGGAATGAGTAGCTGGTGGATTTGCAACTTTGGATGCTATTGTGGATATATCTTTTAGATGCATTGCATCTATTTTCTTTGGGATGCACATCATTTTATCTTTTTCTTTGGTGGGCCTTTGTAGCCATTGGGATGCAGTGGCTTCTGCCTTTGCTTTGTTGGGCCTTTATGGCCATTGAGGTGCATTAGATTTTTTCTTTTTCTTTGTTGGGCCTTTGTGGCCATTGAGATGCATTGGATTTTTCTTTTGCTTTGCTGGTCCTTTGTGGCCATCGAGGTGCATTGGATTTTGCTTTTGCTTTGTTGGGCCTTTGTGGCCATTGAGATGCATTAGATTTTTCTTTTTCTTTTTTGGGCCTTTGTGGCCATTGAGATGCGTTGGATTTCTTGATTGGGTTTTATTTACTTGAGCATGTTATTTAGAGTAGACATGGAAATCTTTGGATCCTTGTGGATAGTTCCCTTTATGCATTTTTTATATGGCATCCAAATTGCGAGGAGCATTGAAAAGAATATGTGGAGGTGTGTGAGATGGATGAGATACAGATAGAGAGATGGAGGGATATTGGCAAATAGGATACATGGGAAAGTGCCTTTGTTGATCCTGACTAGGGATGTTCAGATTTTGGATGAAGGATTGACTAGGATAAGATGGTGGATGATATTTTGGGATGGAAGGGCCCAAAATGGATTTGGCATGTGAAGGATATGCAATGGCTAATTTGGGGACATAGGGACCCAAAATGGATTTAGATGATGAAGGAGGAATGTGATAGGTTGTTTGAGGATGTAATGATGAAGGAGGAGGAATAACATTGTATGCTTTGGAGGGATGATGGGAAGACACAGTGGTGTTTTTGGAAGGATTCTTGAATTTAGCTTTAGCTGTACCAACATTTATGGAGGAAGTACCTTCTTTAGATGTATGACCAATACCACATGATTTTGGATGTTTCTTGTCCTAGACGAGCTCTAGATTTCCTTGTTCATGGGCACCCAAGCCTTTACCTTGATAATTCCATTTCTTGAGCATTTTATCCAAACAAGGATATTTCTAACTTGGGGAATAAGATAAACTTCCAGTATCATGTACCATGGTGGAAGATATGAAACTGATTTCTTCTGCTTCAAGTGGACTACCATTGACAAATATAAGTGGATCAAGGGGATAGAGTGATGGCAGTTGGATATTTTGGATTGGAGGATCATCAAGTAGAGAGGATGGGATGATAGGATCTTGACTAGGATTGGAGGATGGTGATGGATCTTGAGATAGAGAAACTGGGATGATAAGATCTTAGATTGGAGGAATTAGGCTGGTAGGATCTTGGATTGGAGAAATTGGGTTGGTGGGATCTTGTATTGGGATGATAGAATCTTGAGTTAGTTGGATGGACTCTTCAACATGTATTTAACCAAGATCTGGACTAGATTGGATTTGTGTGGATAGAATGATGGGGGATGTATGGATGGGTTCTTCAAATGGAGTGGATGGAAAGATGGGAGATTCTGCAATGGTGATAACAGGAAGAAGGTTGAACTCTTCAAATGATATGGATGAAAGGATAGGAGATTCTACAACTATAATGGCAAGAAGAAGGGTGAACTCATGAGGCTCATTGGATGTGGTTTGGATAATGCTAGGAGAGGAGATGTGGATGGAGATTATATGGAGTCAATGCATTGGAATGACTCAATGATGCTAGGAGATGGAAGAGGATCAATACGTGGGATATACAGAAGAAGGATAATGGATGGGGGAGGTGGAGGAGGAATGATGGATGTAGGAGATGGATGGGCATCATCACTAATGGATTCACATGAAGGATTTAGATGACATTTCTCATCAACTTTAGGAAATGGATTTTTTGTTGGCTTCCTTGTGAAAATCCTTGGAGACTTTCATGATAGAGGTTGGGGTGCAAGATTGGAATGTGTAGAAGATGGAGGTCTAGGATAGTTCATGCATGAAGGTGGGGTGGAAGATTGTGAAATTTCTTGAGGGGATGATGGTTTCGAAGAGGAATTGGAGGATGGCATGACTAGATAGTTTTCATAGGTAGGCTTAGAGGAAGCTTGTGAACTAGATTGACTAACTGATGGGGTAGGGATGATGGGTTAAGGTACAGGATATGAAGCGGATTGAAGGATGCATTCTTCTTATGGAAGGGGATTTGTGGAAATGTAGGTTGGAATGGAAGATGGTGAGTTGAGATAGGATGGAGGATTGGGGTAATGGATTGGAAGACTAGGATTTTGGATTTGAAAGTGAGTTGGAGGATAAGGAGATGGCATATTTGGATAAGGGATGTAGCTTGGAGTGTTTCTATGGAAAGATGGTGATTGGGATATGACCATACAAGGAGATAGAGGTATGAAGGATGCATATAGAGGATATGTAGTCTAAAGATAGGAAGAAGGTGTGGATGAATAGGATAATGGATTTCCCTTGTAAGAGGTATGATAAAGAGTGCTAGTGGATATGTATGAAGGCATTCAAGATAGTTTGGAGGAATAATTGGATGTTGGAAGGCACTTGGACCAAGCTTGCTAAGATTTTCAAAGTATTCATCATGATCCACAAGATTCTCATCATCATGTTGGCTAAGGTTTTCAAAGTACGCATCATGATCAACAAGGCTTTCATCATCATTGAGATAGGATCGAAGAAGAGAAGAGACATAATAACCAAACTCATCATAATAGCTTTGAGACATGCGGACTTGCAAATGGGTTGGATAGGGGTGAAGGATGAAGACGGATAGAGGACTAAGACTTAGATTTGGGATGACTAACATGCTCTAACTGGGATTGGATTTGGCTCAAGATAAGAGGAAAAGGATGACTCTAGAGGAAGGTAGAAAGGGGATGGGGGATGACCAAGATGACTCTGGTAACCTAGGATAGGAGGAAAGAAGGACAAGACTAGACATAAAAGATGTAGGATGACAAGTAGACCATGATTATGAACCTAGGATGATAATATTCTGAAAGCTTGGATGATTTCTCAATTTTGGAGGATTTTGACTGACATGGCAAAAGATTTGTGTGTAGAACTCTTTGCTTGTGTATGTTCAACAAATGCTTTGCACTGAGTCTATAACTTTGAAAACACATAAAACATTTAGAACTACCTAAAGACAAACTAGTATCAAAATCTTTGCCCACAACTTGATATCCCAAAAAGGGAATACAAATGGTGAGTGTCTTAAGGTGATCAAGGAAACCACTTGGATCGATCCTTACACAAATATTTTGATACCTTCAAGAGTATATCAGGAAGACAATGATTAACAGGCATCTGATTTGGTCTGTGGTGTCCTCCCAATCAGTTTGTATGCACATGACTCACTTAAGAGCCTAGTTGACCATACCTAAATAGTAGGGATATTCACATACCTTGAGATGCCATCAACACGCATTGCCTCAGCTTGAGGGGATGAATCAAAAGTTTTCTCAGAACTTTATTTCTATACCAGCCAGGGAAATACCATTTTTGAAGTCATTCTCCAAAGAGGAAGTGCTTTTCTCTTTGGACATGCTTTGTTAGAAGTAAGACAATTGAACTTGTCTGAGTTCAAGTATTTTACGTCACTTAGATTAAGAGGATTTTCTGAAATGGGAAACTCCTAGATACACATCATGAAGATTCTTTCCCAATTTTGATTAAGTGATTGAATTGAAATTTTGCAAGCACAAGTGTTTTAGGTTTTGATTTGTTCTTTCCCCTTAAAAATAAGAAATTTTGAGGGATTTTGCAATTTTTCTACTTGGGCATTCAAGATTGAGTTTTTGCTTTTAGGAACTTTGATTTTGAATTGAAATTATTTATTTTCAGACATTAGGTCATTCAAGATTTGTTTTGAACTAGAAGAAAGGGACTCTTTTTATTTGGACTATGGTTCATTTCCTTTAGATAGCATTCAAGACTTTATGCTCTAAAATTTAGTTTTAGACCCGAAAATAGGTTCCTATATTGATTTGATGCATGAAAACTTGGGAAAACATTCAAGATTTTGCAAAAAGACATTTTTTTTACCAATAAAAAAGATTTAGGATTGAATTAGGAACTTTTAGGAAAGATTAGGACTATTTAGGAACCATTTAGGAAAGATTAGGAAAGATTTGCAGATTTTGTTCCTAGTTTGCATGAGATTTGAAAGACACTTAAGATAATGCAAATGAAGTTCACCTTGGCTAAGAATAATGTTTCAAGACTGATTTTAGAATACTTAGAATGATTTAGGATTTTTTTAGGAACCAAATAGAAATGACTATGCAGATTTGTGGTTCTTTTTAAGCTCCCAAAGTTTGAAGTGTTCCTAACTTGCATAAATGACTTTTAAAACCTTAGATTTGCATGAATAATGTTCTTTTTAGCCAAATGAAAGTCATTAGAGGTGATATTTAATGTTTTAGGACCAAATATGAATGTTTAGGATTGATTAGGAATAAAATAGGAAAGAATGGGAAAGATTTGCAGATTAGCCCCTTAAGGGCACTAAAAAATGACTAGAAGTTCATTTTAGGTCTAAAAATGAACTGTTTTTGGTTCCTAATCATTCAAAAAAGTTCATGAGACTTAAGGCCTTAGTTATTTGGTGAAAAATTTTCCTCCATGAAGTACCTTCAAGAGTATGATGTCATAAATTACAAGCTTGAAGCCTAGGGTCACTAGGATCCCCAAATACGCCCAAAAAGTGAGTAAAAACCAAGTTTAGGACCTCAAATGAGCTCCATGTCTCCCATACAATATTTGGGGCTAGGAATTACTTATATTATAGTTTTGTACAAAAATCCATGAATTCCCATACGACAATTCATTGTTTCCCACATGACACTTGAGCTAGAAGGCCAAAAATGGCTTAAAATGCACTCAAAACTGGCCCATACGATAATTGCATGATGGGTAGAAATTTTTGTATGACATATGGGTGCTACCCATGAAAAAAATTCTCAAAATGATCAATATTGGTATGAAACTGCAGCAAAATTCATTTGAGAGGCAATAAAAATTGAGTTTTTGACCAAAAAACCCTAAAAAGGCAGTTTTGAAGTTTTGTGGAGTCCCACCGGGCATGCCAAAATGTGATCAGAGAAAACATAACCTATTTGGAACAAGTGTATACATTAAAACATTAGTCTAAGATCATATTCTTAACATATGGAGAAATCTATTTGCTAAGTCATTCAGATAGAACTTAAAAGGGAGCACCCTGTCACCGTTTGATTTGTTCTTAATTTAAGGATGTTGGTGTGCTCTCAAAACACTTGGAGCTTCTCCCTAATTTTGATTAGGAGGGATTGGTATGGATTATTTACTATGAGAACCCCATAGTAGCACAAAATCAAGTATAGAACACCTATTTTTCCTCTAGAGACTCAAGGAGCCAAATAGAGCTAAAATGCATATTGATGCAAGAATGCTTGAGCTAGAGTTGATTTTAATCCAAATGAAACATGATATGATGCTGAAATGATTATAAAATCTTAAAAAAATTTAGACACCTAAAATTGTCCTAACAATTACCCTTATTCTAGCCAATTAAATAGATATTATTATTTATTTAATAATTAACCTTATTACACATTTAATTAAATAAATTTACATTAATTTAATTACACTCCTCTTTATCCCTTATCCTTGATTAAATAAATTTACATTTATTTAATTTTAGCCTTTTACCCTATCCTTGATTAAATAAATTTACATGTATTTAATTCTATCCCATTTCCCATTATCCTAATCCCCTATTTAATTAAGTAAATGATCTTGTTTAATTAATCAATCTCCTTTTAACCCACTTAGAATTAAATATTGCATTTAATTATATTGGAGCACATGGCTCTTAATTTTAATCCTCACCTAACCTCACTTCCCTAACCTAACCCATCCTTCTAACCCAAGTCAACCCACTTTCCCACTAATTAATCCTAATCTCCCACCTAATCCCATCCTAATCATTTGCACAACCTTAATCTAAGGATTAAGAAATCCTAACCAAAACCCAAGTCACATGTGACTCTTACACACTTGTCTCCCACATGTCATTGACATGTCACTTTCCAAACCTTGGTTCTCTCTTTCTCTTCCACATTTTGACCTATGTCATTGACATGTCATTTGCCAAAGTTTCTCACACATGTGTGAGCAACCTTGGCTCTCCTGTCCTCTTACAACCCTTGACCTTTGTCATTGAGTCATCACTTTCTCAAGTTTCTCACACATGTGTGAGAAACTTTGGCTCTCTTACATCCTCTTACACCTTCTTACACTTTGTCATGGACATGTCACTTTCAAAGGTTTCTCACATGTGTGTGAGAATCTTTCCCCCTTTGAATGGTCAAACCTAATCCACATGTCATCTACATGGCATATAATTGGCCTCCACCTCATGGCTACCTCATTGATCCTAAATAATCCTAGCCCTTCATCCAACTTTCAATCTCAATCGTCCATTTCCATCAAATTCCTATAAATTGAGAGCTTTTCTCCTCATTCAACAAGCTTTTTCAATGCATTGTCATGTTGTAGGATTTGAGCAACCACATACCCTCTTCAACAAATCAATCAACACTTATTCTTTTTTGGGAAGTTTGCATTATGTTGAAATAGCTCAATCTTATTTGTTATTTCATTTCTTCATATATGCATGTTTGCTTCCATATTTTGAGGTTTGCATGAATATGTAGGAATAGACTTAGTTTATTTAAGTTTGTTCTTTTATATCATTTTTATGCAATACACAAAGAACTAAATTCAATCCATTAGTCTATTCTAGGATGATCTATGAAAGCACAAAATAGAGTTAATCTAACAATTATGCTAAATGCTATGATGATCTAGATGTATTTTACCATTATAACAATGCATGAAGATGAAAACTAAGATAATGATTTTCTCTTGGAAGAGAGATTATTTATAGGATTTCCCTAAGGGCTTGGGTTAGGAAGGAGAGTTAGGGCTAGAGTCAGGGTTTGGGGCAGAGTCTGAGGTAAGGTTTGGGGTATGGTTAGACTGGCCTTGGTTAAGGTTTCTCACACATGTGTGAGCAACACTAGGGAAGTGTTCAAGGGGACCAAAGTGTAAGTGAAGACATAGGTCTTCACTCATGGCTTGTAAGAGGCCTTAAAGAGTGTGTAAGGAGTCATTAATGAGTCTGTAAGGCTCATTAATGAGGAGGTTTGACCAAAAGTCAAAGAAAAGTGGTTTAGGCTAATAAATGTAGGAATCACCTCCTAAGTTGGTTTAGGAAGGGTTTAGGAAAGTTTAGGAAGGTTTAGGGTTCTCTAGAAGATTCAAGGGTTTTAGGCTTTAAATAAATATAAAATTTATTTAAGGTTTGTGACTTTATTTATCAATTAATGATTAATAAATAGGAGGAAAATCACTTAAATTTTATTTAAGTGGTTTTGGAAGGGATGTATTAATTAAATGTGTTTAATTAAAATAGGAGAAGGGATAATGAAAATAAAAACTAATTAATTAATGATGATGTCATCATGGGTTTTTGAGAAATAAAATATTTTTATTTGTCAAAGGCATTTTAGATGTCTACACCCGCTCAAATTTTTTTGCATTAAATGCTTGAAATAACACAGCTCGCTAAGAGTATTGTGCTCGATTTATACTTCAAAAGATCATACGCTAGGTTAACACTAAGATATCACTTGATTAATATCACAACTCAATTAATCATGTCAATAGTTACCGACTATAAAATACATACTTGGTCTTGCTTATACCGACTGTATACATTTTGAGCTCCAAACATATAAACCCTTAGTGCATCTTGATTCATGCAAATTTGGTATTCAATCACTAGATATAAGGAACTATTTGTTAGATATAATCAATTTGATATTGCAGTTCCATGCGTATCGTCTATGACTTAGGTGGAAGTGGTGATGTCACCCAATCCAATGGATGAGGCATCACCAACTGCATTTCTTGATTCAACATTATCTCCATATGCTTTCCTCCACATTTGATTCCTTATCCTCATGATATCCTTAATAGTATTACCATTTTCATATGTTTTTTTCTCTGGTGCTCGATCTCTACAATCCTTGCTTAAGTGACCGACCTTGTGACAATGTAAACATGCCATACCAATATTTGTCCAGCTTCGAGATCTTCCTCTCCAGTTCTCCTCATTCAATTAGCTTCTATATGTCCACACCTGCCACATGTGAAATTAACCCATGTATTGTAATCCTAGGTGTATGAATTACCTTGCCTTCTCAATTTATAGGTTTTATTCTATTCCTTCGGTGTCCAAACTTGCTTCATCTTTGTCTTACATTCTTGTGCAAGTGTGATAGTGTTTCTCCATGTAGGGTTTCTTAGGAATCCTATTCAACTTAGATCTGCACTCATGTGCCTGATGTTCAAACTTTCTATAGTTATAACAATAACCATTAACCTAGGAGTGGATTTAGGAATACCTTTTGATTTTCTCTAAAAATGTTTGTTGTGTGGCCTAGTTTTCCATAATGATAACATGATAGCTTCTTGGTTCTTTGATTTCTATAGCCATTTTTCTTTTGTTCAGCTTGTCTTGATGATTCTCCTTGCTCAGTGTAGCCTGAACTAGTGGTGTTGTCAAGTCCTTTTTGACTAATCATAAATTCATCTATCTTCTTGGTACTGTCTTCATCTTTCTTGATCATCGCATTATGTGTTTGTTGCATTTTGAATTCATTCTTCAATATTTCATTTTCTTCCCTTAGTTCACCAATGTCTTCTATTTTCCTTGTAAGCTCATTTTTCACTCGATTGACTTCCTGACTTATGACAACCATCTGAGTGGAAATTTCAAAGTGATGCTCGGTGAGTCTCAGTATATTAGATTCCTTCTCTTGTATGTTATCATTTATTTTTCTCATGTCTTCAATAGCTAAGTTTCTTTCTTATTCTACTTGCCTAGCATTGTTCATAACATCAACCATTCTAACCATTTATGTTTCTTGTCCAGTCTGCAGAGCTTTGACTTGTTCAGTGAGTTATAGGTTTTTTTAGATAGATCAAATATTGCTCCTTTAGATGCATTAGTGTAAGAATTTGCAAATAGAAAAGATTGAACCAAGGATCTAGAGGTTAAAGAAAAGCACAAGAGAGATAATATGAATGCAATGATGGATATTGAATTGATCCAATGAATTCACCTTGAATGATTTGATAAATGATTACATAATAGGCCTCCTTCTATAGGAAAGGCGATAAGAGAGAATGATAAGGAGTTGATAAGCTATTACCTATGCTAGGTGTAATCACATGTCCACCAAATGTGGATCATCCTCCATTATGCAATAAAGTATGTGCAATGGATTAGGATGATAATGTGATAAGAGCACTAAAGGTGGATCTAGCACCAAAAGTGAAATTTCTCCTACACCATGTGCTTAATGAGGTGCACACTCCTAGGTGTCTCAATCACTAACTACTATGAAATGCATGGATGGATGGAGTGCTCAAGACCCCCCAAGAACTACATACATCATGTATATATAAAGAATTATCCCCCCATAAGAAGGATAGTTGGAGACATGATATCCCCCCATAATGAAGAAGCTCCCATGTTGATGAAAAGTGCCTGCAAACAATAGATCAACCAATGCTTACAAGAAACATGTCTCCCCTTGGGAAGAAATAGATACATCAAATGATGAAGAAGCCAATCCTTGTGAAAATGGAATGAGGAAGAAGATGAAGGTCTCCATGTATGAATCTCTAAAGACTGAATAGGAATCTCCAAGCTCAAAGAATCTATCACTTCATGTGACAAATCAAGTGAAGAAGGAGAAGAATCAAGTGTACCGATCTCCAAAGGAGGTGAAGAAGTATCCCCAACTATGATGAAACTATCATCAAGGGAAAGAGAAACCCCCTCATGTATGTCTTCCAAATCTGCATCATGAGAATCAACAAATGTTGAAGAGGCATCAAGTAGTCATCATATTCTGCAAGATCTGAAACACTATGAACATCATGTTGAATAGTAGAGCCCATGTCTGAAGAAGCAGGAGGTGGAGGAGTAGGAAGATCAACACTTGTCTCAACAACAAAATGATTCAAGTGCCCAAAATTCTCCTCATAATTATCCCTTGGCAAAGGGATGTGTACATCATGAATATCATCATCATTATCAACAAAAGTTGAAAAAGAATACAATTGTGATGTATGATCAACAACTCCCATAGCTATGACATCTCTAGTCTCCATGTCCCTAATGTAGACAAAATCAGGAGTGAACTCAACAATTTTACCTTGTGCCCCATGTGTAATTTGGTAAATAGAAAGGAGATTAGTGGTCAAGGATGGCACATAAAGAACATTATTAAATGTCCCCTCTCCCATAGGAATAGAACCTTTCCCACAAACTCTCATGAATGTGTTGTTACCCATCAAAATATTAGGAGAATTACAAGGTTCAATAGAAGAAAACATATCCATAGAAGATGCCATATGATGTGATGCACCTGAATCAAGAAGCCATTTACCTTGCTCAGGATGTGTGGAAGCTAGGAGTGCTTGTCCTTTACCTTTATTTGTGGATGATGATGGGGATGTAGAAGCTGCCAATTGTGTAGAAGAAGGAGTAGACACTAATGAGGGCAACTTAAGGTTGTGCTTCTAAATAATGTGAGTTATCTCATCAATCTTCTTTTGAAAACACTTATGCTCATCATGTCCTAGCTTTTTACAATATGCACATTTATCCCTCTTTCTTCTAGATGATTCCTCTCTTGAAGAGGACTTGGATTCAGTACTATGTTGTGAAGAAGATTCTTTACCTTTGTCATGAGGCTTAGGATCCTTATGTTTTTTCTTTCCTTTTCCATTAGAAGCCTTTAAAGTGGACTCACTTGCAACCAATGCTTGATGTGTGGAAGGCTTCAATTGACCCATGTGTGCCAACTTTGCTTGTTCCCTTGTGAGTTGTGCTCCAAATCCATCAAGAGAGGGAAATTTGTATGCACTACCAAGAGCATCCATAGTAGCATAGAATGTAGAAACAAAGATAGAATAATCAAGACCAAGCTTGGAAAGAATAGAAAAGATCAATTGTTCATCCCCTTTAACAATGCCACATGTAGAAAGCTCTAATCTAATAGAATTGAACTTAGAGAAAAAATCTTGAATATTGTCAAAATCACTAGGATTGAGACCTATGAGATCATTCTCTAATCTAAATTTTCTCATTCTATCAGGTTTACCAAAGAGTCCTTCCAATATGACCCAAGTATCATGAGGATGTGTGCAAGATGCAATATGAAAGTGCAAGTCACAAGAGATGGATGAACTAAGAGAGCCAAGTGCTTTATCCCTTCGATCAAACCATTTTTGTCTTTTTGCAACACCTGTTTGAGGTTCTTGATCCTGCCCAAGAGTCATTCTAAGCAATCTAATACTCAACAAATGATCACTTAACGATACTTTCCATTCATGGTAGTTATATGGAGTGAGGATTTTAACCTTTGAATTATCCATATTGCAACCAAATAATGACTGATAACTAGTGACAAATCCTTCAAATGACTGATACAAATCAGAAAATTAAAATCCAAGGATTAACCAAGTGTAATTATAGCCCCAAAATGACCTATTTATGAAAGTTATATGTCTACCCAAATCACTGAAAGATGATTATAGATCTATAAAGTAGACAAAAAATCATGCACTTTCAAAAAAAAATTCACCTCAAAATGTTACCGTATGTGCCCAAATGAAGCCCTGGAAGTTGCAGAAATCAAGAACAGACAGGTATAGTCAACAAAATCTGCAAATTCTGATAAATCTGACCACCAAAATGCAAAATCAATACCACCACTAGATTCCTCAGGAAATTCTACCCAATTTCAAAAAAAATTGCACTCAATTTGGAGCCCGAATGACCAAGTTATGGCCTCCCAAAGTCGGACTGTCAAATCAAAACTGCATATGGTGAAGGCTCAAAAATTTTGAAATCTACTAACATCATCAAAACATGGGGTTAAATTTGATGGTCATACGGCCATCGCAAAAAACCAATTTTGCCATGTTTTGACAGCTAGACGGTCGTCAATTTTAGGCTCCAATGCAAGGTGACGTTAGCAAAATGGCCCCCAAGGGCTGACGTGGTGGTTGACTAGATGTTCTATACAGATCTGTATGCTTGCATGGGCTGATGTGGTAGAGCTGCATGGCAGACCATACTACCGATGTCAACTTTTGTACTGTACGAAATGTTGACAGGTCGATGCCATGGCAGGGTGACTGGGCGCTGACAGTGCACTGAGGTGGCACTGCTTGGGCGCTGAGGTGGCACTGATAGTGCATTGTCTAGGCACTGATAGTGTGCTGACTGGGCACCATGTGGCACCTACTAGGCCTTACAGGGCGGAGGTGGTGGGTTTTACCGCTCAGGCGAAGGTGCAGAGGAGCGGTCGGTGGCGGGCGAGGCGGAAGCAGAGGAGGAGGGCTACTTTGGTGGTGGGGGTGTGGGATTTAATCCCACATTGCCCGTGTGCTGGGGTGTTTGGACCTTTAAATATGTGATGGCCCAGTGACTAAACAAATGTGAAAGCCCAGGTTTTCTTGCTAGTTGAACTTGGGCTTCAACCTTGAGTTCCCCGAACAGGTGACATCGGTGTTGCTGTTAGATGACAAGGTATTACCTCGACAAACTATTCATAGGGCACGTACCAAGCCCAAACTTTTACAACAATAAAAAATAATTCTGATAATATAGCAGAATTAAAAAATATTTTTTTTAAAAAAAATCATATCAGGGAGGGCAAATCGGGCTGTACGGTCCGATTTGTAAATTTTTTTTGCCTCGGTATAGACTTTCACCAAATAGAGGTGAATTTATAGTTGATTTTAACTGAAATAGCCTCCCGAACACAATGGTGAGGTCAAATCTGCTCCAAGATGCCTCTATTGCATGCTGGTTCTCAGATCTAAGATTTGGACCTTCAAAGCTTGCATCAAGATCTCTTCAAATCGGCTGATCTAAATGC
Source organism: Chamaecyparis obtusa (assembly GCA_027943335.1). Classification (NCBI taxonomy): domain Eukaryota; kingdom Viridiplantae; phylum Streptophyta; class Pinopsida; order Cupressales; family Cupressaceae; genus Chamaecyparis; species Chamaecyparis obtusa. The sequence continues at coordinate 1,323,711 of BSBK01002612.1, read as the reverse complement.
TCCAATGGCTCTGATACCATGTAAGAATTTGCAAATAGCAACGATTGAACCAAGGATCTAGAGGTTAAAGAAAAGCACAAGAGAGATAATATGAATGCAATGATGGATATTGAATTGATCCAATGAATTCACCTTGAATGATTTGATAAATGATTACATAATAGGCCTCCTTATAGGAAAGGTGATAAGAGAGAATGATAAGGAGCTAATAAGCTATTACCTATGCTAGGTGTAATCACATGTCCACCAAATGTGGATCATCCTCCATTATGAAATAAAGTATGTGCAATGGATTAGGATGATAATGTGATAAGAGCACTAAAGGTGGATCTAGCACCAAAAGTGGAATTTCTCCTACACCATGTGCTTAATGAGGTGCACACTCCTAAGTGTCTTAATCACTAACTACTATTCAATGCATTATCCTAAGTAAGATTAAGTAAAGTGTAATTAGGAATATTTAATTACACCAACAATTAGAAATACTACCTGATCCAGATCTGGCGTTCTCAAATGGGTCATCTATCTCTTATTCATGGTAATCAGTCTCACTGTTTTGAATTTCCATATCCTTCCTTTGAATCAGTAACCTTTTCAATTCATCTTTGGCGTGGTTGAATTTTTTAGTGAATATTTACATCTATATCCTTTGATTCTTAATATTCTTGTCCAACCTATACCTTTCCATCCTTAGATCTTTACCTCTTCAGTGGTTAAAATTCCTTAACAAGAGATCTAGCTCTAATACCAATTGTTGGGATTGGAAAGATAAAGTACTAAGAGGGGAGGGGTGAATCCATACTCTCAAAAGATTTTAACTTAAATAATTTTCAATAGTAGATCTTTAATTAACCGACCGATTCTTTTGTTTGTAACATACATTCATAAAACTTGGAAATGAAAAGTGCATGTAAACAAAATAATAAATTATACATGAAAGTAAGTACTCCTGACTCAGATATTTTGGTTACACATAAATCCTTGTTAGAAGGTAAAAAATGTGATGGGGATGACACCCACAAATTCTTCACTACTGCAGTAAATAAAGTATGCCAATTAAGGCTACAATTATTGATCACTTCTAATGATCTTACCCTGTTAGGAGTAACAAAATATCGACTAGATCTATCTTGTTAAAGGATTTTAGAAACACAATTAAGTGTGCACTCAATTAAGAGATTTACAATAAGATATTTAAGTCTACTATGTTAAGAGATTTAAATCTACTACAATGGTTAAATTGATAACAAAAAATATCTATAAAATGACAACTATAACTTGTCTGATTCAAATCTGTGAGATAACAAATAGATATCACCTCAATGTGATGAATATGTCCTTCTCTCCTACTTAGTAGCCTTGTATGTGTTCTGATAAAACTGATTATGTCTCTTATAAAATGTATATCATAAAACCTTGTCTGATTTCCTGATGTCCTTAGTGCGGCTACTACTTCATGATGTATCTCTCATAATGACATATTTACAATTGTATATCAAACAATCATGACCTAATTAGGGTTACAATATCTTAGAAAACCTAAGACCAATGGTATATAAAAATAACCTAGATCTGACAGTTACATAGGAATCATCACCACAATAAATGATTACAACCATATTAAATATTGTCTCAATCTTGGTAAACCATTTTCTGATCGGTGTGAACTACTTGCATAGATGTATGTGCCATTTCTGATTACTATTCCATTTCCTGGTTTACTTGGTAATCATTGGATTTTTTGTTCAATAAAATATGGATGCTCGTTGTAAAGAATGCTTGTTGTAAAGAATACTCGATGATTACTAGCTCGGTACTCAGTAAATGTCTGCAACTCGGTGAGTGTGCTCGGTCAAACCTATTGTAAGAAATAAAATGAATTTGTTGTGTATAATATGTGTAGAGATGTGTGATTATCAAAATGTAGGGTATACTTCTTAACCCAAATTTCCAAGGGAAAGATCCAAATGGATCAACCAAAAGATAACGGTTAATGCACAAATGAATCAATCTATGGAGAATATGAATAAAGGAGAAAAACTTATATTTCATTGTAGAAAGTGTGTATTGGAATCTTGATTTAATTAAAGACAAATACTAACCTTAAAATAGGACTAATCTAGAAAATGTTGTTTTCTGGTGTTTGTGTTCAGTTTCAGGGAATTCTGCAAGTGGATTCTGGCCTAGAAATATAGAAACAGAGAAAACCCAGAAACTTTTTGTCTTTTTGAGTAAGGTCGACCTTGACCCAAGATAGGGGTAAGATCTTACCCTAGGGCATAATCTTACCCCAAAAATTTGACCTTAACCTGCACTACTCCAACGGAAATTATATTCGCGGATCTCGAAAGTTCATCGAAAAGGGTACTCGGATCTGCATTGATATTCACTATCCTGCACCTGCAAGAAAAAGGGTTTTGTTTGTTGGATGAGGGGTTTGCCTTGGTCAAACCTCAGATTGGAATCAACCTTGAAATGTAATTGAAATTGCAATATATAAACAAAGTAAATGGAACTATTCACCTTGCTTATGTTGAAATCCTTGAGTCCACAAGTATGGATGCTCCAAATGAATGTAGAATTATATGTAGGATGTCTCAAATCAATTTCATTATATCTTCAACACCAATCTTGAATGGACCTTGGAATAGGAAGAGGCTTGAATGAATGTGGATGGATAAATCTTCAACAAGAGGGCTCTAAAGAGATTGAATCCTTCAATGACTATCAATGGATCTCCTTGATGAGTTGGATCATGAATGCTTGAATGCTTGAATGCTTGAATTCTTTCCTTCTCTTTCTTTCTTTCTTGATCACTTGATTGCACTTGAGAGATATGATAAAATGAGAGGAAGGCTTCCTTTTATACTAGTCTAGGGCACAAACTTCTAGAGAGGCCAACATAGGATAATTAAATTCCCATTTAACCTTAACCCCTAGAAATGGACCTAGATTAAATACAATTTAATATTTTACTATTTTGAAATCTGAAATAGCTGACCCGGGAGCAAGAAATAAAAAATTTTGAAGCCCGACATCCCGAAACCTTCAAAATCTAAATTTTGGACCTAAGGTCAGGGTCAAGGTTGACTCTGACCTAGGTTAGGGTTGAGGTCATCCTTCACCTAGGTAAGGGTTGAGGTCATCCTTGACCTAGGTTAGGGTTGAGGTTGACCTTGACCCAAAAGGCCGACCTTGACCCTCAGGTCAAAGATCTAAGTTCCTCAGGATAAGGTTCCAGAAAAAGGCTAGAAACAAGCAGAGAGAGAAGCAAAATAGGGGAAAAAGCCAGATCCATTCAAAGACCCACTCAAGGTTCTTGACATGACCCCATACCACTTACTCGGAGGGATAAACCAGTCCTAAATGGAAGTGCTTCTATTTTTCGATGATACATTTAGCCCCCACTTTAGCAAGAGTATGGACTCGATACAAACTCTTGGTAAAGGAGATCATAATGAAAAGATAATCTTATTGAAATCAAAGGGACAAAGAATTCCTCAAGCCCCCAGGGACTCAAGTCTTCATCAACTCCAAGATCACAATAAGAGAGACATCTCTAGAAAAGATAGAGAGTGAGGGTGTGATTATCTCGCCCAATGAGAACTTATGTCCCATTGTGAACCACACAAGGAAATAGCACAACTAGAAAGATGGAATTGAACTGCCTAGTGAATGTGGCTACTCACTAGTCAACCCATCAAGGATTCACCCTTAGGAATATTCTATTCCATAAGAGTAAAACCAAAAGCAAAAGAGATCTAGTCTTAAGGACACCTTCGACCTTAAGGGATCAAAATTTTGAAACTGGAGGGATCAAGATATCCTATAAAATAAAAATCCATCCTTTAAGGAATAGTCACTAATCCATAAAGGGAGAGATGTACCTTAAAATATATATATATTGAAAGTCTGTGTGCAATAGGTGAGAAAAGCGTATGCCCCCATGTTAAAGTCATTGCTAACACTTTAATAGGAGAAATGGCTTGAACAGAAACATAAACAACTCCACTGATTGTGTTTCCACTACGAGATGCCCCCAAACAAAGACAAATCAAGATAAATACCACATAAACATACATAGAATACATAAGGGATCTACCTATCGTGGGGTCAATATGATCATAATATAATATATATATAATATTATTGCAAATGAATTGACATCATTCCCCAAAGAAAGTAGAACTACAGTCACAATGGAGGAAAGAACACAGAAGAGTTATGAATAAGAATCATTTTGGACCATGACATGGAGACCAAAAAGAATCAGTGCTACTAAGTCGCAAATCCAAGCAGATTACATAAGGAAACATTTACAAACAATAGCATAGGTACAACATAACATGAAATAACATATAGAAGAGTAAAGATACATATAGAAGAGATATACAAAAGATTTGATTCCTTTATCACCTTGCACCAACAAAGTAACAAGGATCGTATAAAAGAATCTAACAGACATTTAGCAAACACATTATGGGAGAAGCACAATACAACAGGAAAACACACGAAAAGCTATCATGAAGGACCATCCAATCAAGCATGTTGCCTACTCTCCCCATCTCGTTATATATCATTGAGGGAAGGTGGGTAACTTGTAAGAGGGACTATATCCAACAAAGTAGGAATGATAGTCGGTTCCAAACAAGGAACCTCTTGAGAATCATAATGTTCGATACTAGGTGTAAGTGTCAATTGTGATGAAAGCATATTAGGTAAATCAATTTTAATGTCAGTAGTCTCATATTCATCATTAACATCATTAGTATCATCAAGAGTATCTTCTTCATCTAGATTAATCAAAATAGGATCTAAGATACAAATAGAATCATCATAATCTTGCATCTTAACATCATTATTAGCAGTAACTTCTTCTAACACATCATGCATAGGCTTGTCAAAAGAAGGTAAAGAACTTTGAATAACAAAAGTATGGGCTTTAGCTTGAGCATGACATGATGCTTCTTACGACGTTCATTAGCAGATCGATTACATTTTGTCTTGTTTGAAATATGTTGAGAACTAGGAGGAACAACTATCGGATCCTTCATAGGCTCTATAGGAGGATTAATAGGATTCTCAGCAAACTAACAAGCAACACTAGGAGCTTGATTAATGGAACTAGAAGCCATAGATAAAGGAGGTATATAAGGTGTAGGAAAAAGACCATGATTAAGATCCATCAGAGGCATGCTTAACTCGAGAATCTTGCGATGCTTATAGTCTTGATATGAGCGAAAGAGATTATCAGGTAGAGAAGGAAATGAATTAGGTATTGAAGGCCAAAAGAAGTCAAGTGTAGCACTATCCCTAGGCCTAGAAGGTTGATATAAACTATGGTTAATCATCTTCACTTCTTCATCATGAATGAATTTAAGACACTTATGGATAGGAGAAGCAACAACATGCATGGCATTTAACCAAGGCAAACCTAACTTAACTTGAAACTGATCGGAAGTAGGAACAACAACAAAGGTAGTTTCCACCATTTTACCACCAATTTCAACATGCAAGCTAATAGTACCAAATGATAGATAAAGGAAACCATTACAAGTTTGAATCCACACATCAGATGTATCATAAGAGTCATGTTGAAAATTTTTCATAAAAATATTTTCTTCAATAATAACATTAACTAAGGATGTAGGATCAACAAGAAAACCACACTTAGGTATCTTAGAAATCCTAGCATAAATGTAAAGGGGACCATCAGGAGCTTTAATAGTCTCAGAATCATCAAAGGTAATCAAGAGTTCCCAAGGTCTTTTATTCTTAGGTTGTTTTCAAGCTTTTGGTTGAGGTTTCAATTTAGGTTGATGAGGTGGAACTTGATGTTGAGTTTGAGGTTGAGGCTGGGGTGGAGACGCAGATTGAGAAAACACAACATTATCCACATGGTTAACTATGTGATTAAGATCATCCATCTTTGAATCATAAATAATATCCACAAAAGAACGGCTGAGCAATGGTATTGGTATCATGTGTAGGTAAAGGATTCGTATAGATTTGAAGATTTTTATTAGGAGGAGAGATAGACTTGTTCCCACTACCATCAAAATTATCAATAGATAAGGCTTTATAAATGATTAAGTCTTGAACCTTATGCTTTAAAGAGTAACACTTCTCAGTATCATGACCATTTTGATAATGGTATTGACAAAAAGATTTAGGATCAAAGGATTTAGATGCTATCGTAGTAGGTAAAAGAGGTCGAATAGGAGGTAAAGTAATCATATTAGCAGTTAACAACCTATTCATAATAGAATGTAAAGATTCAGAGAAAGGAGTAAACGTATGATTCAAACAAAAAGAAGTGGATGTAGAAGTAGTATTGTAGGATGCAACGACAAATTGATCAGCAACTGCATTTTCTTGCTTATTTATCTTGACATAGTTGTTGAGTTTTTTAAATTTATTTGGATTAGGAGTAGCATCACTCTTATCAACTGGAACATGAGCCATTGGAGTGTTGCTCTCAAATTGACTCACTTGTAATTGATAATGATGAAGCATTGTACAAAGTTGTTGAAAAGAAGTAAATTCAGTAAGCAGAATCTTATCTCTAACATCCTTTTGTAAAAAATAAATAAACATACATTGAATATCCATATGAGGAGCAAGATAGGAAATTTGAGCATGGAAATGCGTAAATCTACCAATGAATTCAGTCAATTTTTCCTTAGTGTTTTGTTACAATGCATCAAATCAGTTAAGGACACTTGCAAACCAATGTTATTTTGAAATTGTTGAATAAAAGCATTAGCAAGTTTTGGAAAAGAGTCAATAGAATAAGGAGGCAAGGAACAATACCATTGCAAGGTCTTATCACAAAAATTTCTAGCAAACAACTTGGCTAAAATCCTATGGTCATGAGAATAGTCACTAAAAAGGATTTGAAATGTTTTAACATGAGTAACAGGGTATCCCTTACCATTGTAATTCTCAAGATGAGGCATATCGACTTGTTGAGGAACAGGAGCACGAATGATGTCTAGGGATAAAGGACTTCCCATGTCACATGTAGGAATGCTAAACTTGTTTTGAGTTAAGGACACAAGTTGTTGTTGTAAAGATGACATAGTTTGAGCCAAAGTGATGATTGTTGAATCATTCAAGGAAATAGGAGGCATAGCAACATTAGAAAAACTAGGTAAAGTGTATGAAGCGATAGGAATGGAAGACACAACTAGAGGAATGCTTGGAACCATAGTTGGAAGAGGATTAGAATAAGTAAAAGGAACATTATGGTAAGAAGGTTGTGATGTAGGAAGGGATACAGGAGGAACACTCATAGAAAGAGAGGGAATCATTGTAGTCACCAAAGGAGGAGTATAAGTAGGAATACTAGGTAAAGGAATGGAAGAAGGTTCCACACTAGTAACTAGAGGAGTAAATCCTAAATCTTGAGCTTCTTGAGCTAAAGGTTTAACATTTGAATGTATGAGGTGAGTGATACCATGTAGGAGATTAAAACCTTGATCATTATCATGAAGGACCTTCTTAAGACCCTCTATAGCTTGAATAGAATCTTGATTATGGTTTTCTTGAATAAGCCAATTACCCATTTTATCAAGTTCGGTTGAAATTTTTTGGACTTGTTCAGGAGGAACTCTTAAAGCATCATCTTCATCATGAGATGAGTGAGAAGAGTTTTTCTCCATAGTAGGGTTGGAATCGTGAATAATCAAATTGTCATTCAGGATCCTTAGGAAAGGAGAGGAACACTCAGGATCAAAGGCAACCATAAGTCTACGACTTCTTCTAACCAGAATATTATAGGTAGGACTAGAGGTAGTAAGGCTCATATACCAATGCAATGCAAATAAACCAAACTAAGAAAACACAAAGCATGAATAAATGAATGTTTTTGTATTGTTATTTTATATGAGATGCAAATACATAAAATAAGTCTAATATATGCAAGATCTAACACCATAAAAGAAAGAGTTGTCTATCATGGGTTCACCAAAATGTAAGATATAAAATGAATGTGTTGTGTAGAATATGTGTAGAGATGGTGATTATCAAAATTTAGGGTATACTTCTTAACCCAAATTCCCAAGGGAAAGATCCAAATGGATCAACCAAAAGAAAATGATTAATGTATAAATGAATCAATCTATGGAGAACATGAATAAAAGAGAAAACCATATATTTCGTTGTAGAAAGTGTGTATTGGAATCTTGATTTAATTGAAGACAAATACTAACCTCAAAATAGGAATAATCTAGAAAATGTTGTTTTCTGGTCTTTGTGTTCAGTTTCGGGGAATTCTACAACTAGATCTAGCCTGGAAATATAGAAACGAAGAAAACCCAGAAACCTTTTGTCTTTTTGAGTAAGGTCAACCTTGACCCAAGACAAGGGTAAGATCTCACCCCGGGGCAATATCTTACCCCAAAACATTAACCTTGACCTGCACTACTCTGATGAAAATTATGTTCACGGATCCTGAAAGTTCATCAAAAAGGGTACTCATATTTGCACTGATATTTGCCATCCCACACATACACCTACAAGAAAAAGGGTTTTGTTTGTTGGATGAGGGGTTTGCCTTGGTCAAACCCCGGTTTGGAATCAACCTTGAAATGTAATTGAAATTGCAATATATAAACAAAGTAAATGGAACTATTCACCTTGCTTATGTTGAAATCCTTGAATCCACAAGTATGGATGCTCCAAATGAATGTAGAATTATATGTAGGATGTCTCAAATCAATTTCATTATATCTTCAACACCGATCTTGAATGGACCTTGGAATAGGAAGAGGCTTGAATGAATGTGGATGGAGAAATCTTCAAAAAGAGGGCTCTAAAGAGATTGAATCCTTCAATGACTATCAATGGATCTCCTTGATAAGTTGGATCATGAATGCTTGAATGATTGAACGCTTGAGGATGAATGAATGCTTGAATTCTTTCCTTCTCCTTCTTTCTTTCTTGATCACTTGATTGCACTTGAGAGATATGATAAAATGAGAGAGGAAGGCTTCCTTTTATACTAGTCTAGGGCACAAACTTCTAGAGAGGCCGACATAGGATAATTAAATTCCCATTTAACCTTAACCCCTAGAAATGGACCTAGATTAAATGCAATTTAAGAGTTTACCGTTCTAAAATTTGAAATAGCTAACCTGGAAGCGGGAAATAAAACTTTCCAAAGCCTGACATCCTAAAACCTTTGGAATCTAAATTTTGGACCTAGGGTCAAGGTCGAGGTCGACTCTGACCTAGGTCAAGGTCGAGGTCATCCTTGACCTTGACCCAGAAGGTCAACCTTGACCCTGAGGTCAAAGATCTTAGATCCTCGGGATAAGGTGCCAGAAAAAGGCTGGAAACAAGTGGAGAGAGAAGCAGGACAGGGGGAAAAAGCTAGATCTAGTCAAAGACCCACTCAAGGTGCTTGACATGACCCCAAACCACTTACTCAGAGGGCTAAACTAGTCCTAAATGGAAGTGCTTCCATTTTTCGATGATACACTTATATTCAGTTAACTTAGAGTTATGCCTTGCCTTTGCTCAGTGTAAAGGCCATGTCTGCTTGACCGACTGACTTGTTTATTTCCTTTACCGACTGAATAGCTGACCTGATACTAATGAAAATCCATTAATGCTCAAATAGAGATCTCATTTCTTACCTTCATCATCACATCTTTTGTAGCATTGGTTGGCATTAACCACACTTCCATAATCCCTTATTTTCCTAGTTATGCTATCAGTAGTAAAAGTCTCCTAATCTTGGGTTTAACTGATTTCTCAGTTGTCATGCCAATAATATTTGATATTTTTCTACTGGTCCTCAATTCAGCTTGTTCTTTGTTGGATTATATTTGAGGCTCTACTTCCTCATTTGTATCCTTCTTATTTCTCTTTCCTTTTGAATATTTGTAGCCATGTTTCATTTCATATTTCTCTTGTAAGTTTTCTGTTTAGTAACATGTGTCTTCTATATTTCCTTTTCCTTAACCTTAACCACTACAAGTTCAAGCTTTGATGTGATTTTAATTTTTAGATGTGTTCTAGAAACAAGGGAAGGAGCCTCATTTTTCCTGGTGGAACACCTAGTTTCTCTTCCTATTGTCTTACTAGATGTAGAATATACAACCTCTACCTCTTTTACTTCTGCAGTAGAAATAGAGGTCCCTTACTCCTTAGTTACAAACTTCTTCCTAATATTATCCATCATTTCCTTTGTAATACCACTCTTCTTGTCTAAATCATCAACTTCTTTCCTCACTCTTTTCTCTATCACTGGTGCCATTAATTGTGAATGAATTTTCAGATAGGTTTCTTGTAATGACCTACAACTAATTGAATATCTTGATGAACTGAAGAGACAGTGATTAGAGATCATTGAGCTATTAAGGTGATATGTAAGATGATTAAATCAGTCAATATGTTGTCATTGATGTCAACTAGTTTGGACTATACTTATCATGATAGTTACAAACATCTAAACATCTGTAGAAGGAAGAAATGGTGAAGAAATGAGGTATCTACATAAGAAAAAGATGGATATGATAGATAAGGATAAGGTATACATTGGGTAACTTATTGATGAGTCTATGGAATTATATTATTGACTTGAGCATGTTACATTATTCTATTATGAAGAAGAGATCAGAATTGAACAAGTTAATGTGGTCGGTAATTGAAAAATTTTGTATACACCGAGTCAGTCTTATGTATACCGAGTGACAGTAGTAACTGAGTTAGTTATAACCGATGCATTGAGTATTAATCAAGTATGGATGAAAACATTAAATGCTAGAACAACCAACTTAAATTGATGAGCTAGAAATTGTTATAATTTCAAGGTAACATATAAAGTTTTTTATAAGATCCACAACTAAAAAAAATTAGAGTTGATCTAAAGGAAGAGATTGAAATGTGTTATTGACACATCTACTAAGGAAGGTTTAAGAGGCAAAATGGATGAAGGAGAATAAGAGGCAAAATTTGATGGCTGATAGGAAAATGGTTTAATCATCTATAAAAGAGACATATAATTCATTGTTGAATTATGTCGGATGAATAGAGACTGTATAAGATTTCACGTGAAGACATTTTTTATGCATTCTTGATCAAATTGGTTACAGACAAAACCAAGCTATAGGCATAATCGAGCGTCAGAGATATATACACTAAGTGAAGTAAGTTGAAGGATATGAGGAACTGAATTGATTATTGATTAGAAGAGTTTTTATGAGCTTAGCATAGATATGAATACTTTCAATTGAGTTGTATTTGAATCAGATCAATATTGTATTAGTTTAACCATTGTTACAATAAAATCTCTTAACCGAGTAGACTTAACAATCTTTTGTATTTTTATATGACATTCAAGGAATGTTAATTGTTATTTTGTTGACCTCATAGTGAATGCTGGTCAAAAGTTAATTGTTAGTGATAAATCCTCTAACTAGGTCACACCTAACAATGTGCATTGTAACCTTAACAGGGTTGGCTCCTAACTGAGCTCACTTCAGAAGAGTGAAATATTTTGGGTTACCGGTCCCAGGTGGTTTTTCCCTTTGAAGGGTTTCCACATTAAATCATTGTGTTATGTGTTATTTGTTATGATTGTTTTGTTATCATACTTTACATACTGGATATTTGATTAATTGGTAATCACAGTTTGGATAATTACTGGTATTCAGTAAATGAATAGAAAGATAGACATTTTATCTTACCGAGCTATTTGATTTGTTGATTAAGTTTGAAAAGGTACATCTAAGAGTTTGGGACTATAGGATAACTTATTTAACTGATTCACCCCCACTCTTAGTTATCTAAAAATTAGTATCAGAGCATATTGATTACTTGGAGGAAAGTTTCAAGGACTTGAGAAAAAGATCACAAGATGTATAAAAGGGAAGTGCCTAAGTTGAACAAAGATAACTTTTCCACATGGAAAAGTAGGATGAGGCTACACATATCTAGAATTGGATAACCTACTCTACATCTTCTAGACAATGGCTACATACAACCGACTAGTGGACCTTTGATGGTTGATCAGCTGAGAGATAGACATGAACACAACATAACTATGATAGAGATTGTTGATGCTCTATCTGATGTAGAATTTGAAGATGTCAAAGCATGCACTATAGTAAAATAAATGTGGGAAAAACTTGCACTAGTTTATGGTGGTGATGTAAATGTAATGAGGTCCAGAGCTGAAAGCCTAAGAGGTAGATTTGATGATATGAAGATGAAAGAAGGTGAGAACATCACACAATACTCTAACCGAATCAAAGAGGTGGTCAATGCTATCTAAGGAGCATGAGGTATTATTTCTAAAGATACTGTTGTAAGTAAAATACTAAGAACCTTATTGCCTATCTATGCTATTAGAATCTCTGCTATTCATGAAATGAGATCTGCACCTGGTAGTACTCTTACACTTGATAGTCTAATTGATAAGCTAACTACTTTTGAGCTGAATAACTATGACAATAGTATTGTACCGAGTGTTGAGTCTACTTTTATGTCATCCCTGAAGATTGGTAAGTCTAGCAGTAAGCATGACATAAGAAATGAAAGTGATAGTAGCAGTGAATATGAACTTGATGAGCTTGAAGCACTTATGGCTAGAAGACTTCAGAAAGGTAAAGGAAGGTATAAAGGAAAGTTACCTTTAGCATGTTTTAATTGTAAAGATATTAGACATATTGCTGCTAGATGTCCTAATAGGAAAGATGAAGATAAAGACAATGACCGATCTGGTGATGGAAAGTTTGGTAGACGAGATAAATGAGATAACCGAGGAAACTGACACTATGACAAAAGTAACAACTGAGACTACAAAGACAAAGGCAAGAAAACATGTTACCTTGTTGGAGATGATGATAAGGACACCGACACCAACACTGATGATGACATTGAAGTGGTATTTGTTGCAATGAAAGATGATTCAGAAGAAGAGGAAAGGTATGTAGAAACAACACTTATATCTAAAGTTAGCAAAAATGATTCATGTATTATTGATAGTGGTTGTACACATCATATGACTAGTGATGAGATTAAATTTGAATACCTTGAAAACTATAATGGAGGATCTGTTAAAATGGGAAATGATACACCTTGTCAAGTGAAAGGAAACAAGTATATCTTGTTGAATGATAAGATTAGATGTGATAATGGATATTGGGTGAAAGGAATTAACTATAATTTGTTGAGTGTAGCACAACTAAATAATTCAGGTAACCGAGTTGCATTTGAAAGTGAGAAGGTGAAAATCTATGATGAAACTGGAAAGCTGATCAGTATTGGTGGAGAATCCAAAGGTAATCTATTCTATCTTGACAATGCTAAAACTTCTTGTTTGTTGGCTAAGAATGAAGACGTGTGGTTGTGGTATAAGAGACTATGTCATGTGAGATTTGATAACATGGTTAAGATCAGTAAGAATAGAAGAGTTAGAGGTTTACCAAGTCTAACTAAACCTAACCATATCATGTGCAATCAATGTCAGAAAGGAAAAATGATGAAATCTAGTTTTAAAAGAAAAGACTATTCATCTAAAGGTATTTTGGAGTTGGTACATACCGACTTATGTGGTCCTATGAGAGCTTAGAGTTATTATGGTGACAAATATTTCATTTTATTTGTTGATGACTACTCTAGGATGATGATAGTTATGTTCTTAAAAGAGAAATATGAAGCTTTCAAATTGTTTAAGTGGTATAAAGCTAAAGTTGAAAAGGAAAGTGGGAAAGAATTAAAATGCTTAAGATCTGATGGAGGAGGTGAGTTTATTTCTTATGAATTCACTAACTACTGTAATGAGCATGGAATTAAAAGATAAGTTTCTGCACTGAGGACACCAAAGCAAAATGGTATTGTAGAAAGAAGGAACTGATCTATAGTTGACTATGCCAGAACACTGATGATTGAAAAAGATGTTGCACAAACATATTGGAGAGAAGCTATTAGCACTGTTGTATACACCTTGAACCGATTTCAACTAAAGAAAGACACAAATAAGACACCTTATGAGTTATGGTTTGGCTACACACCGAATATAAGTTATTTCAAAATTTTTGGAAGCAAATGTTACATTCTGAGAGATGATATAAATGGTAAATTTGACTCTAAAGGTGATGAAGGAATATTTCTAGGATATTCTACTAAGAGCAAAGCATACAAATGTTTGAACAAGGGTACTAACAAAATGATTGAAAGTGCTAATGTGAAAGTTGATGAGTTTGTTGAGAAGAATGATGAAGAAAGCAGGAAGGAACCAGAAGACTATGGTAGATTTATATATGTTGAGAATCCAGACTATTTACCCAAGCCACAGGCTGATTCTACCGAGCGATAGGAAAATACTACTGAGAATCAGCAAATGTAAACTGAGAACTAGGAAGAAGCTACCGAGGAAGAAAATAAACCTAAACTAAATGATGAGCAAAGAAGAGAATAAGTACTTGTGAGATTTTTTATAAGACACCATCCACAAAACCAAATCATTGGAGACAAGAAAGCTGGCATGATGACACGAAGTAAGTTAAGACATAAAACATGCTTAGTTTGTGAATTTGAGCCTAAGAATGTTAAAGATGCACTTGAGAATGAGGAATGGATTAAGGCCATGAATGAAGAAATTGAACAGATTGAGAAAAACAAAACATGGACATTGGTATTGAGACTGAGTGATAAAAATGTAATAGGTATTAAGTGGATTTTTAGAAACAAGTTGAATAAGAATGGTGAAGTAACTAGAACCAAAGCAAGACTTGTATGCAAGGGATATACACAAGAAGAAGGTATAGACTATGGTGAAACTTTTGCACCAGTAGCAAGACTTGAAGGAGTCTGAGTATTACTTGCATATGCTGCATATAAGGGATTCAAAGTATATCAAATGGATGTGAAATCAACATTTTTGAATGGAATTCTTGAGAAAGAGGTCTACATAGAACAACCTGAAGGTTTTATTGATCTAAATAAGAAGAACATGGTATGTAGATTGCACAAAGCACTATATGGACTGAAACAAGCACCGAGAGCATGGTATGAAAGATTACATGCTTATCTTATTAGTATTGGATTTGTAAGGACAAGTGACAATAGAAATTTGTACATGAAAGGAGAATCTGATGACAATATTTTGATTGCTGAAATTTTTGTTGATGATATAATATTTGGAGGACATGATATTATTTGCAAATCTTTTGCTGATGAGATGAGAAAAGAGTTTGAGATGTCAATGTTTGGAGAGATTAAATTCTTTCTAGGTTTGTAGATTATACAACAAAATGATGGGATTTTCATAACTCAATCAAAATACATCAAGGAAGTGTTAAATACTTTTGGCATGGAAGATTCAAAATTGGTAGGTACACTAATGGTGATAGGATGTAATTTGACAAAGGATGATGAATTAACCGAGGTAAATTAGACACTGTATAGATCAATGATTGGAAAACTGATGTATGTGGTACACAGTAAGCCTGATATAGCACATGCAGTTGGGATTGTGGCAAGATTTTTTGCTAATCCTAAGGAATCACATATAGTCATTGTTAAAAGGATTCTAAGATATTTAAAGAAAACTAAAGATTATGGTTTATATTACACAAAGGAAGGCAATTTTGAACTCCTAGTTTACATTGATGCAGATTGGGTTGGAAACATTGATGATCGGAAGAGCACAATTGGTGGAGCATTATTTTTGGGAGAAAGACTTGTAATATGGATAAGTAAGAAACAAGCATGTATTTCTCAGTCTGCTACTGAAGCAGAGTATGTTGTTGTTGCTACTAATTGTTCAAATATTGCATGGATAAAACAATTGTTGGAAGGAATGAATGAGGTGATCACTGATCCAGTGATTATATATTGTGACAACACAAGTTCTATAAATATTTCAAAGAATCTGGTGATGCATTAAAAAACAAAGCACATATCTATTAAGTATCACTATTTGAGGGAACAAGTACAAGAAAAGCAAGTGAAACTAGAATTTGTGAAGTCTAAAGAACAACTTGTTGATATATTTACCAAGCCCTTACCGAAGGACACTTTTGAGTACTTGAGGACTAGACTAGGGGTTCATCCCCTATCTATCGGTCACTAAGGTGATCATGAGGTTGCACCAACCTATACTTTATCAGAAAAACATTCATGTTGATGCACATAGCTCACACTTTAGGATTTCTAAGGTTGTGAAAGATTGTAGAAACTGGAACAGAGAATTGTATATCAGTACATGAAGGTACTTGATCTGGACCGAACAATAGAGAACTAATTGGCTGTTGAAGAGATGTTTATTTTCTTTGGCATTGTTGTCAAAGGGAGAGAGATTTCATATGAAATATCTGTTGATAAGAACACAAAAAGGAGAGAGAATCAGATAACTGAAGAAGATCAAATCCACAGGGAGAGTCTGCATGAATGATGTTTGTAGTGATTAAACATATTAAATTTCAAGCTAGGGAGAGCTTACCAAGCTACAACATTTACCTATATAGTTGTAGAAATTTTTTTTGGTATGGTATGATATATTTCACATTGTTTGTGTTTCCATCAATGCCAAAGGGAGAGATTGATGAACTAAAGAGACAGTGATTAGATATCATCGAGCTATTAAAGTGATATTTAAGATGATTAAATTAGTCAATATGTTGTCATTGATGTCAACTAGTTTTGACTATACTTATCATGATAGTTACAAACATCTAAACATCTATAGAAGGAAGAAATGGTGAAGAAATGAGGTATCTACATAAGAAAAAGATGGATATGATAGATAAGGATAAGGTATACATTGGGTAACTTATTAATGAGTCTATGACATTATATTATTGACTTGAACATGTTATAATATTTTATTATGAAGAAGAGATCATAATTGAACAAGTTAATGTGGTCGGTAATTGAAAATTTATGTATACACTGAGTCAGTCTTGTGTATATGAAGTGACAATAATCACCGAGTTAGTTATCACTGACACATTCAATATTAACCAAGTATGAATGAAAACATTAAATGCTATAACAATCGACTGTAATTGATGAGCTTGAAATTGTTATGATTTTGAGGTAACATATGAAGTTTGTTATAAGATCCATGGCTGACAAAATTCAGAGTTGATCTAAGGGAAGAGATTGAAACGTGTTATTGACACATCTGTTGAGGAAGGTTTAAGTGGCAAAATGGATGAAGGAGATTAAGATGAAAAATCTGATGGATGATAAGAAAATGGTTTACTCATCTATATAAGAGACATATAATTCATTGTTTAATTATGCCAGATGAATAGAGACTGCATAAGATTTCACGTGAAGACATTTTTCATGCATTCTTGATCAAACTGGTTACAGACATAGCCAAGCTGCAGGCATAACCGAGCGTCAGAGATATATACACCGAGAGAAGTAAGTTGAAGGATATGAGGAACTAAATTGATTATTGATCAGAATAATTTTTATGAGCTTAGCATAGATCTGAATACTTGCAATTGAGTTGTATTTGAATCAGATCAGTATTGTATTAGTTTAACCATTGTTACAACAAATCTCTTAACCAAGTAGACTTAACAGTCTTTTGTATTTTCATATGACATTCAAGGAATCTTAATTGTTATCTTGTTGACCCCATAGTGAATGTTGGTCAAAAGTTAACTGTTAGTTATAAATCCTCTAACCAGGTCACACCTAATAGTGCGCATTGTAACCTTTAACAAGGTTGGCTCCTAACTGAGCTCACTTCAGAAGAGTGAAATATTTTGGGTTACCGGTCCCAGGTGGTTTTTCCCTTTGTAGGGTTTCTATGTTAAATCATTGTATTATGTGTTATCTGTTATGATTATTTTTCTATCATACTTTACATATTGTAGATTTGATTAATCAATAATCACAGTTTTGATAATTACTGGTATTCGATAAATGAACAGAAAGATAGACATTTTATCTTACCGAGTTGTTTGATTTGTTGATTATGTTTGAAAAAGTACATCTGAGAGTTTGGGACTGTAGGATAACTGATTTAATTGATTCACCCCCCTCTTAGTTATCTAACATTCATCATTAGTACCAAACCTGAGAGTACTGGCGTCGATCGGATTAGATAGTAACTCATCAGGATGAAGTGATACAATATCACCATTGAACAACCCCATAATAGATAATAATAATCATGCCAAATCTTCTCCTAGGAATAGTATATTCAAACTAAGTATCATTTTTCCTATCATGAAGTGCATTTAAATTGTCAACCCAGGGACGTATACTTGAAATGGGACAACATGGTTTGTGCCTAAGTCTCTCATGGAGTCATTTTGCTTAAGTTGCAGGAAGGAAAATACATGAAAGAAACTTACACTATTGCTGGAGGAAAGTAAATACACATAGCCACTAATGAAAATGATGCTAACAACTATAATTTCAATCTTAACATATTCTGTCAACCCAAAGCATTCACAATGATTATCTCTGCAAGTTCTGCAGGAACATACACAGTGTATAGTGCTATAGGAAAGAACAATAAATTCTACTTGAACTATTGTAAATGCTTAAACAAATTAACCTAGTCTACTCTAATCCACCTTCCAAGTGGGTCCCCTTGGTTGGCTTCTACTGACTATCAACACATAATAGAACTCAAAATCACTTCTTCATTATATTTCTAGAAAATGGATTACATATCATGAAACAACATACGGAATTGGAAAAGTAACTTTGCTTCAGATTATAGCAAATAATACAACCATCTGACTAAATTTCTCTCTAACAATCATATCCCTTTATGTAGAGGATTGATACTTATTTGAACATAAAAGATAAATTCTAACTAATTCATGCCATAAAGAAAGGAAAATTCAATAGTCCATGATAGAATATCATAAAGGTTGCATAACCACTTCAACAGAACATTGATCATAGAGAGAATATAGCGTACATGTGTTCCTATATTTCTGGGAATGATTCTCCCTTCAATTTATCAGGTATGTCCTGCGGTATCATAATGGCTCTCCATCATCGTGACTGAGTCTTCCTTGCTCTACATCAATGATCATTGATCCACTCTTCAGTTGCTCCTCTTTCCTGGGTATGTTAGTAGCACATGCATATATTCAAGTATTTAATCATTCAACTTAATCCAAACATTAGAACATACATTCAAAAAATTATATGAAATACTACAATACATGTATAATATTTGGAAAAGTATATCAACTATTATATACCCATAGGTTTTGTTGGTTTGACTGTACTTATAGCATGTTCATAGGTTCAAATACTAAAAAGGTATAACAAGTATTTTAGAAATGTCTAGAACAAAGCATAAAAGTATCATAAAACAAAGAAAAATTATTGACCCATCATATACCCCCTACGAGCATAATGCTTGTCCTCAAGCATTACATTTCTTTTCTATTCCTCAGAACTCCCCAACTTTAGTCTTTCCTCTCCTTTTGCTCTTGAAAGTGTAATAGAATCCTCTAGTCTTTTCCTAGTAATCCACCCTGTAATCTTCCTGGAGCTGATCCATTTTTGTAGCATTAACATCATACAAAGGCCACATGAGCATTAGTGCCTGGAATGTCAAGGGACACTAGAGCTCATGCTGAATTTTCCTTCCCAACTGCATGTACTTGGGGGCTCTGTTCATTGTTGCTTCAAGGTTGAGAGGACTATGTGGCTCAAACTTCTTAAAATCCTCTGGCAAGTTGTTCCATCTATTCTTGAAACCTACTAGGGCTCGCTGGAAGGTAAAATAGGGCATCCCCTAATACTCTTTGTAAACTTTCTCTCTAACAACAAAAATTCTATCTCTGGTTTCTACTTTTGTCTTTTCATAAGTGAGAGTTAACCAGTCCCTCAGTAAAACATCAAGCTTACTTCTTTCAGCCCTCAAGGGTAACTGTTTTGATCTCTCATGATCCCTATACTTATCTAATTGCCTATCATGATTGGTTTCATTGTGCATCCATTACATTAAGGACTTTATATGTATATCTCCAATATAAAATAAGGGATTCCAATCAGTTTCTTCAAGAATAATAAAGTTACGGAGGTAAAGTTCATAAAGTAGGTTTTGTTGCCAATTAGGAAGGGTTTGGTAAAGACCATAAAATTCTTGAGTTTTTTTAAACTTTGACTCTTTATCTTTAATGGTCATCATTAACTGAAACAAAATAAATTTCTCTTTTAAACAAATGGCATAAACTCTAGGAGGAGGCCTGTAAGCTATAATTTGATCGAACAACTTTAAAGCATGGTCCATTTTCTACTTCTACCTTTGCATTTGTTCTTTCAAATATTTTATTTCCTCCCTTTGGTCATCAATTTCTTTTACATCTTCTTTATTTCTTCTTCCCACATAGTCCTTTTAAAAACAAACTGAGTATACAAACTGAAAAGAATAGATTGAAGAGCAGGTGGGCCAAACTCTTATGGGTGAGGCTTTTTCTTTTCACTACAGGCCTGCTCTAGGTAATCAATGAACTAGGTTATTTTAAAGGGTGCAATAGAATTCTTGGAACAAGAGTGAGATAATGGTTTAGACAATTGAGGTTCTTCTTGCTTGTCTTCTTGAACTGTTTGATGCATTTCCTCAGGATCACTATGTTGCTTCAAGGTGGCTCCTGGTAAGTACTTTCAAGCTAATTATCAAGTGATTCATCTTTTTCCAAGCCACACTTTTTCAACATGAATTCCACCAATGGGTCCTTGTAGGATGCATACTTCCTCCTATCCAACCTAATCTCCTCATCAATCAGTTAGTCGATCTCTTTTGACAAAGGACGTCTCTAGGATTTATCACTTTGATTTTGGATTGTTTCTTTGGTTCTTGGTTATCATTTTGAAGGCTTCTCATTATTCCTCTCCTCAAGGTCACCATGATCCTTTATATCATAGTGCACCACGAATGAGGACAATTTGGGGCAAGTCCTTTTTATCAGTTTGCACTCTACTTTGTCTTTGGGTTCCTCAACATCATTTCCACCATGCCTTCTCCTAGGTTCATCTATGATGTTGGGGCAACCCTTGCGTGTTTGTTGTGTTAGTCCTCTATAACACTAGTGACAAGGCCTTGAGTTCCTAGTAACCTTGGCAGGTCTCTAATATTGCTATATCAAACTAGGTTGTACTCTCCAACATTAACACAATGAAATCCCCAAGTCCTATTAGTTGCATTTACATTGACCTTACATTATGCATCTTTTCTCTTGGAATGACATCTATTTATCACCCATTTCCTAATTCCCCCCATCTTTTCTCTTTTATCCCCTCCTCTTTGCGTCTTTTTCAAGAAAATTCCACAAAGCTTCTCTTTGTGTTATTTTCTCAAGGGGCATAACCCCTTACCATCATTGCTTTGCCACAACACCTAACCTCATCTGGGGTAACTTATTTTCTTTTCTTTGACGCAACACCACTTGCGGCACCGCATCAAAGAGGGGCAAAATGTAGACACCTAAAAATCATTCATATTAATTAAATTTATTTAATTAATAATCTATGTAATATCATAATTAATTAATCATTTTTATCATATTCCTCTACCCATTTAATTATAATTATTTAATTAAGTTGGGTTCATTACCTAAAGTATTTAAATCTAATTTGTATATTCTGCCCTCTAATGTATTACAACTATTTTAATACATATCCCCCAATACATCGCTTTTTGAATAAATTCATATTTATTTAAATCCCTCCACATCTTAATATTTCTCTAAGCTTGGATTAATCTAAAACTAATTTAAATTAATCTAAATCCCTACCTAAATCCTAGCCTACACCCATCACCTCACTTGCTAAATCTACTCTCCCACCTAGTCACTCCTTTAATCCTACTTAGAATGGGATTCTTAACCTCATTAGAGCTAATGGGTTGCGCACACATGTGTGAGAAACTCCTCCCAAGGAAGCCACCCAACTTCCTTAAATGCTCTTACATCTTTGTCCCCCACACTTTTCCCCAAAGTTTCTCACACATGTGTGAGAAACCTTGAGCCACTCAAACCTTAAATGCCCATCTTGTCTCAATTTGACCTTTCAAATTGGCCATACCTTCTAGCCTATATGTCTCCTATGTGGCTTCTATGTGGATGCCACATAGGAGCCACCTCATCCAAACCTTCTCTCTCCCTCTGAAACTTTATAAATAGAGGCCTCTCCATGAGAAATTCATCTTTCATTTTTATGCATTGTTATCATGTTAGTTTAGCTCTAGAATTCTATAGCATTTTAGCATTGTTAGTTTCCTTTCTTGCTTTCAATTCTTAGAACACATAGCTTAATCTTAATGGATAATGAATCTTAGTTTCTTTATGCATTTCTCTTTCTTTTCAATCTAAATCACACATTAATGCTTAATGGGTAAATGAATCTTAGCTTGCATTTCATATCATTCCTAGCTCTTAATCTTCATCTTCATCCTTTGCATCTCTTGGAATCCTAGGGGCAAAACTAGGTCCTCATACTAGTTTTTGTGCCATTTTGGGATCTCCTTGGCTTGCATTTAGTTTAAATCATTTCAAGTTGTATTGGGGATCCTCTCATTATGTTTGGAGAAAACATCCACATTCTCCAAGAATGAGCAAATCAAATGAGGCTTGGGTGCTCCCATTTTGGCTCAATTGGAGATGGTGTGCGTGAATTTCTTGTTGTTTGATTGCATACTAGATTAGGACTAATGTTTATTTTTCTACATGTGCTCTCGATAGTTTAGGTTCACCGCATCTACAACCATATTATTACTACACTTATTTTTCAAAGAACTCTAAATTGTTATTTAACAATGTTAACATTTTTTTTGGTAGATAAAATAATTAATTTTATTAATTTAGTTTCAGGATAAAATTTGGCCTTAACCAGGGGGTTATAGCACAAGAAACCATCCCAAATTAGCTAATAAATACAAGATCCAAAAATAGATCTGATCAAAGTTGTAAATCATCACCAATAAATTGAGAGACAAGTAATTAACCCTTAGCTCCACCCTTAGTTTGGGATCAAAGAATCATCTCAAAACATTTATGGACTTTCTTTTATTTTTTCCCTTTCACATTTTCCTAGCCTTGCAACCTCTTTATGCCACTCCTTTGAGTTGATCTAAGGCATCTCCATCACCACAACTGATAAAATATTATCATGCAACCTTCTTTCTTTTACTAGAGATTCTTCCAACTTGTTGCATGACCCCACAATTTGTTTTTTCTCCCTACCATCTGTAGTGGCAACACCATTCTTGTGTTTCATCTCCTTATCACACCCCACATTTACATTGCTCATAACTAGAGGCGATTCTTGAGATAAGAGTCTTGGAAGAAAGATGCATCTCCTTCCCCTTCACAATGTCCATAGTTGGAGGCACTTTCCAAGATGGAGCCTCATAAGAAATTTACATCACCTTCCCATTCACAACCTTGGAACAAGTCTTAGGCTAGTCACCCTTCTTTTCCACCATAAAATGAGAGGGGGAAGACTCTCGCCACCATGAGGCACTCTTATCAACTCTTTGATGCTCACATTGGGACTCCATGTGCCCAGTTTTGAAACACCTTCTGCATTGAAATGGAACCCCTTCATAATCCAAGGGTTATACCCAATGGCCAATCGAAGATTTAACTTAAATTTATTTTGGTAGGTCATTATTAATATCCATCTCTATGGGAATGTGGGTATAAGTTGAATGCGTAAGATTAGAGGATCCTTCATCAATCATCAAGAAGCTTTCTAACAAATTTCCTATAGCTTCAAAGCATGAATCAAACCAAAATTGTAGAGGAAGGTTAGGATGCCTCACCTATAATGGAACCCTATCAAAAAATTTAGTAGCAGGGTAGAAATTGGGGTGCCAAGATTTCAACATCAAAGGGAACTTATCCTCCCAACACTCGAGGAAATCATGTAAAATCTTATTCATTTCTAAAACATCCTCAAACACTATAATGAAAAAACCCTTGGCTACAAGGTATATTGGAATGCACCCCTTCACAATAGGCTCCCATTGTAGATAAATCCATCCATGGAGATCATGCAAGCTCAACCACACTCCCTTGAAGTACCCAATTAGTCTAAGTTTAGAGAACACACCAACATTATGTGTCATTTCCTTCTTGACTTCATCCTCTAAATGTACCGAAATAGCCTTATTCGTATGCAACTATGAAACCCCAAATGACCTAGCACCTTGGATATACAACCTAATAACACACATTGATTTGGGAAATAAAACCCTAGTTTCATCTTTACCCAACCCTATTTCTCCAAAGCAATGTTCATCATCCTTATTCCTTAGAGTAACTTTTGTTGAGGCATATTCCTTATGCTCCATTTGCATCTTCTCGGGGTTTAAAGTTGTATCTCCACCACCTAACACTCTCTCCCTAGCACACATAATTTTTCCCACCACCCATGATACATGTGGTAGTACTCTATAAAAGCCAGAGCAAGAATCTTTCTCCCTTCGCGAGCATTCAAGATCCTGCCCTGCAGTCATTTGAGAAGTAGAGAAAACCCTAGCCACCGAAGCTTCCTATAGGCACTCCATCATTAACAATGTCAAGAGTTTAATATTTTAAGTTCCAACTTCACTACAAAATCATTATGGTAGGAACATGACACAACCGCATCCTCTTGTTTTGAAATAATC
Organism: Chamaecyparis obtusa; assembly: GCA_027943335.1. NCBI lineage: Eukaryota > Viridiplantae > Streptophyta > Pinopsida > Cupressales > Cupressaceae > Chamaecyparis > Chamaecyparis obtusa. The sequence continues at coordinate 1,299,092 of BSBK01002612.1, read as the reverse complement.
TTGAATAATTCAAAGAAGGTTGTTACCTATAAAAATAAAATATCTCATATTTGATATATACTAATGAAAACATTTGTTTAGGAGTTGATATTTATTTGGCTATTTTGATTTACCAACCAGATGCATGATATATCAAAAAAATATTTAAAATGTAGACATCTAAAAATAGCTATGCATTTTCATCATGTCATGTCATCACACTTTTCCATATTGATTAAATAATTTTTTTAATTATTATTTAATTAAGCTAACATTTTCTCTAAAAATTAAATAATTTTATTATTTAATTAGCTCATTATATTTTACTTCTAATAATTAAATTATTTTATTAGCCTTTTCCATCTATGATTAACTAAATATTTTTGTTTAATTAATTTTATCATTTTCTCCCAATATCAATTAAATAATTTTCTAAAAAGGTATTTACTTAGCTAACATTTCCCTCTCAAATTAAATAAATTTAAATGTTTATTTACTTTTCTCATCTTAAATAAATAAAATAAATATTTTATATATTTCCTCTATATGCATTTACACATTTACCTTATCAATCCATGTGCATTATTGGTCTCACCCTCTCTTGTTTTCTCTCGACCATTGATCTTGCAATATAATTCACAACACTGATCAAATTTGATTTGAGACATATAAATAAGACCTCCATTCACTCATTTTTCATCTAGCGCTTGTGAGTACCTACATTATCACCAAATTATCAAGCGTTTTCCAAGCATTATTGCTATCAAGAGCTAGCACTATCATAATCAAGCATCAAGCCTTCATAATATCATGATGATATCAAAGTTATGCTACTAAATTTGAAAGCAAATCTACATCAAACATCCAAGCAAGTCTCAATGGAGTCTCCTATGGTCATTGTATTGATATTTGTTATTTATCATTTGATTTTATGCATAGATCTTAGATTCCATTTCATGTTTGTGTGGATTGTGAGTTTATATCTTGCATTCCATTGTTTCCATTAATTTGATTCACATTTTTACATCATTCAGAAAAAATGATACATGACATGTTAATATTTGTTGAATGACGTGTTAATATTTGTTGAATGGTACTCGAGATGATGATAATGAATATGATAAAGTGAACAAAGATATATGCTAATGTATCATCTATGTCATTTCTTAATATTTAAAGCATTTAGTGATATTTGAATAATCCTCTTTTACTTTTTAATTTTTTTTTTATTAAAAGCAACAAAACAAGGGTGTTGTCCCTCTTAAACAACAACCTAGTGGGTGACTAGCATCACATTAACAATTACATCATAATAACAACACACTAGCCAAATATCAAGAACAATCTAACTAGGATTGACAAAATAAACCACATAAAGAACCTTGTCCATAGTAACCACTACTAACACTATCATAATTTATAGTATAACCATGTCCATAGTACAACCACTACTAACACTATCAGAATTTATAGTATAACCATGTCCATAGTAACCACTACTAACCCTACCATTATCCACAATATAAATCCAAAAAGTAATGCAATCTTTGAAAGTGACCACATAGGGGCATACAAGAATAAACTAGTAAAACAAAAAATAACAGTAGTAGTGAGAACAATAGAGCTAAAGACAAAGCTACAAAGGCCACTAACAATGATGCAAAAAAGGCAAAGGGACCCAACCCCTAAATCTCTTTAGATTTGTGTGGCTTAGTAAGCATTCTCATTACCCAATCCTCTATAAGAAACTTATAAAGTTCCTTATAGTTGCCTTCCTCTTCTTTCTCTGCTCCCAGAACATCCTTTTGCAACAAACACATAGTGGTGGTTGAGTTGTGCATGCTTTTTAGAGAAAAGCGAGAGACATCCTAGAGTTGTTTCTCCATCTCTACCATTCTAGTTTTGATTTTATTAATCTCTTCCATGGTGTCCACAATAATACCACATTCTCCACTAAGAGTAGCCTTACATTTTCTAGTGTTGGGTGACATAGCTTTCACCTCAATAACTGTTTCATTTGTAAGGTCCATGGATTTAATTCAACCTTTAGATTTTTCTCTTTTTTTCCCAGGCTTAGTAGCTAGTCTAGTAGATCGACAGGGCATGCTATTTTCTTTAGTAGCTTCAAAATTTGAATCCATTCCTTGAATATTAAATTTGTCCTTTTTGTGAGTCTTGGCTTTCAGTTTAAGAGGGGGGTCATTCTACTTCTTATCCTCAAGTTTATCTCTGACCATTGTATTGGAGGGTGAGTCTAGAGAACCTTGTTGATATTTTAGGGCTGGGTTCTTTAAGCATTTCTTTTTGCTAGGCCCAGGGGTGTCCAAAAAACTAGCTAACTGGGGAGTGGAAGACACAAAGGCTTCTTGAATAGAAATGGCTATAGGGGGAAATAGGGCTAGGTGGAAATGATAGAGCATGAACATGAGGTCTTGGTGAAAAATTGTCGGCTTTTTACCTTGGCTTTTGAACTCTACAATTTCTTTAATAGTATTCTCCAAAGAATGGAGAGGGAAAAATGAGAAGGAGATGCCGCTATGATTCCTAAAATGATTCAAAAAAGGCATATGATAAAAGTAATACACATCATATATTCCTTTGAGGGCAAAATATTTCATCACCATTAAACATAATGGATCACCATTAAAATATTTCTTTTATTTTGGTTGTTGATTTCATTAGTTTTAATGATTATTTTCATGTTGAAATATTAAATGGGAATAGAGTAGAAAGCTTTAAAACTGTAGAGCGCCTTCATCCATTGACTAATATTCTAGTTCTTGATGACTTTGATCCACATGCTTTAATAATGACATTCAATTTGAGTGAAAATATTTTGATATGTTGAAAATGGTAGTGACAAATGTAAACATTTTGATCTTGGTTGACTATTTGACAATGAAAAATATGGGTATTATGACTAATATTATGATATTTGCATGAGCTCAAAGGATTAGATATTAAATTCAACAGTTTGAGGAGACCACCAAAGAGAGGGTTGGAAGCATCTTAGGACCAATAACACTTGATAGAGCTTCCTTGTGTCTAGGGAATGTTGCACATTGTTCAATAGACCATAAACCCCTGATAGAGCTTGCCACACGTCTACTTTTGATTCACTTGTGTTACAGTCCAAGTCACTACCAAATGACATGTTAAATCTTGATTAACTTAAACAACAACTAGTGATGTCTTGCATGTTCTTTAACACAGTTGGGCTCATATATATATAATAGCTCACCATCAAGCTCACTTTTGTTTCACATCCAAAAGTATCCATGACTTGGAGTTTTATTTCAAAAGAGCTTGTAAGACAACCTTGCAACCAATGTGTCTATATTAGATAAAATTAGTCCTATAAACTAGTGTACAAGATTCTAATACCATAAATACACTTCAACTCCTCACTTTATCTTTTTAAAAACTTTAATTTAACTGAAAGTAATTAAATTTTTATTTTTTTTTCTAAGCCACTCCATGATTTTTGTGTGACCGATTAGGGAACAAATTCACTCTAACCTCGAGATTATCATGGAAGGGGACCTTGGAAAGCCGAAGGTTTGGGATCTTGAGATGGGAGTTAGGCAAGCGTGCCCCTAAGGCAAATCAAGGAAAATACAAAAAGAAGGAATACGTGGGGGATGGCTATGGTTTGGGACTGGGCATTGGGTAATACCGACATGAGAGAAACCTAAAATTGAGGCGTTAGGTTAGGAAGGTCGAATCGATTAATACTTGAAATTATACTAAAATACAAGTCAATACAAAGTGCGTGGAAGTTTGCAGACGGACCAAGTAAAACGGATTCCAAACACTTATAAAAACCTGTTAAGAGGAAATAATGAGTGTATGAGAGAGCAGGCTATCTCCGCTGTTTAGGCCACGGGAGGTTGAGATATTTTCTTTAAACTCCTGTGCATGTTTTCAAATCCTCGCTTGCATGATTGAGCATAATTACATGCTAAAATTTCTGCCTGTTTTCTAACCGGAGGTTGCAGATCTGGCAGTTTTTCTATACTGATTGAGGCAGGTAAGGTAACCCCGATCCATATATTATTTTGCAGATCCGTTTTTCAAATTTTAAGCATCTGGGTTTTAGCCTGTTTGGTCTGTAAGAGTGAGGAGTAGAATACCCTTTTTGTGAAGATGGGCAAGGGATCCGGAAAGGGCGAGACAGTGAGCGACAATGTTCTGAAGAAGGTTTTACTGAGCTATACCTATGTGGGCATCTGGATCTGCCTGAGTTTCACTGTGATTGTTTATAACAAATACATTTTGGATAAGAAGATGTATAACTGGCCTTTCCCTATTAGTCTAACTATGATCCACATGGCATTCTGTTCTGCCCTGGCTATTCTGTTGGTCAGGGTCATAAAACTTGTTGAGCCAATTGGGATGTCCAAGGAGGTCTATTTGTCCTCCATTGTGCCCATTGGAGCTCTGTATTCAATGAGTCTCTGGTTCTCAAATTCGGCCTACATTTATCTGTCCGTATCATTTATCCAGATGCTTAAGGCCCTGATGCCTGTGGCTGTGTATTCTATTGGAGTTGGGTTAAAAAGGGATCCCTTTAAGTCCAATACCATGGCAAACATGATTGGGATTTCTGTTGGGGTGGCTATTGCAGCCTATGGAGAGGCCAAGTTTAATTCATGGGGTGTGATGCTTCAGTTGGGCGCAGTTGTTTTTGAGGCTACAAGGTTGGTTTTGATACAGATCCTGCTTACATCAAAGGGCATAACCCTCAATCCCATCACCACTCTCTATTATGTTGCACCTTGCTGTCTTTTGTTTTTGACCGTCCCATGGCTGTTTGTCGAGTTCCCTGTGCTCAAGGAGACCTCAACCTTCCACTTTGATTACTTCGTCTTTGGCACCAATTCTCTCTGCGCCTTTGCCCTTAACCTTGCAGTTTTTCTCCTGATCGGAAAGACTTCAGCTTTGACAATGAATGTAGCTGGGGTTGTCAAGGATTGGTTGCTGATTGCCTTCTCATGGTCGATCATCAAGGACATGGTGACACCAATTAATTTGCTAGGATATGGGCTAGCATTCTTGGGAGTTTGTTACTATAATCACTCCAAATTGCAGGCTTTGAAATTGAAGGAGGCCCAGAAGAAGAGTGCCCAAGCAGACGAAGAGGCTGGTTTGATGGAGCAGAGATCGGAGAGAGACAGCGAGGGTTTGACAGGGAAAGGTGATGCTCAGGCCTAAATTAGAGGTAGGATTTGAATAGTTTTAAATCTTAGTCAACGATATAGCATGGCTAGAGTGAGCACAGGCAAGGAGGTATATTTTGCTAAAGCGATCTGGAGTTAATTTGGGTTCTAATTTATTGTATTCAAATCCTGTGCTCTTCAACCCCCAGGGTGTTGAGATTTAGGTCTAGATTTTTAAGGTTTGAATCAGCAGAGCTGAAACAGAGGAAAAATCTAGAACCTCTTATTTTTTTCCTCCTTTAATAATTAGATAACCATTTTCATTCATTTCAAGAACTTTTGTTATGTTTTAAAAGTCATGTAATTTAGATTGATCGTCTGGTTAATATTTAATCATTATTATCACTATTGTTTGAATTCATAATTCATGGAGTATGGCTAGAATGGAGTTTATCACATTATTGGAACATTCATGGTGCTGTTTTGAGTACAGATCTGATGATGATTCTGAACTTGTGTCGAGGTTTTCTCCTCATGCAGAACTGTTACACAGTCAAGATGTTATTATTAGCTTGTATTTTTGTTGCTCTGTTTCATATACAGCATTGCTAAATCAATATGTTTCTTTTAATGTTTATAATTTATTCATGTGGTTTTTTTGGGATGGTGTAGATTTCTGAAGATTGAAAATAAGAATCAAGAATATTTCTATTCAGAATGTTTGTTTTCTGTTTTTTATTTGTAAAATAAATGTTCACCCATATTTTGCGAATGATTTAGCTTTAAGTTTTTATTTAACACTAAATGGTTTTGTTGCCTGTTATTCATAAGCATCTCTGGGTTTCATAGAATGTTGTCTCTCAAGCTTGTAAGCCTGTTGTAGGGTAGGCTTTGAATGTTTTGATTATTGTGTGTTGACTTAGGCAGTATCTTGCTTAGGAAATATGATAGTATAAATTCAAAAAAACTAAATTTACTTTCTTGTTAGTAAAGCTACAGTAGTAAATGCAAGATTGAATCGACATTGAAGCACGCTAGGGCAGAAGTGAAGGGGAGATTTTGGCTTTGAATGTTTTGATTATTGTGTGTTGACTTGGGCAGTATCTTGTTTAGGAAGTATGATAGTATAAATTCAAAAAAAGTAATTTCCTTTCTTGTTAGTAAAGCTACAGTAGTAAATGCAAGAGTGAATCCACATTGAAGCATGCTAGGGCAGAAGTGAAGGGGAGATTTTGGTCGTACAATGAACTTTTGCAATGTGTTGAGCTTTTCGGTAAACTGGGTTGATTTTTTGTCCGGGAACTGAAATTTTGAATTTATGCTATCTTTGGTGAAAAGGATCAAAGTTGGAAGCCACATACCACTTTGATCCTTTGTTGAAAGAGGGACTCAAACTTGAAATCTACATGCCGATGTTGGCTTTGCATATTGCTTTCTGCAATTCTTTCTTGTTAATGAAGCTTTTCTTTTTCATCTTTTGATGTGTTATTATTGTTTAAAATCGATGGAGGATTTACTTCTATAAGATTGGTTTTTATAATATAATATGAGAACAAGTCTTAGGTTGAAATCTCTTTGTCTAAGAGCCAAAAACTGAGGGGTATAAATTCCAGCAGATTTGCTGGGACATGCTTCTTGCTTCATCCCTTATAGTGTTAGGACCTTGCATTCAGTGATCCCTGATGGATTCAATCAGCTTCACCAGCAGGCCAAAAGCCTTTTGTTTAATATTACTTCCCTTTTGAGTACAATTCCAATTCACCATTTACTAGCAGACAGCTATGCCCAAGTGGTATGGCTCTTTCCATTTACACGTGTTATGCAGCTCCTGTTGGGTGCAAACATCTATTGTAGTTTTTTGTAGATACATATGTTGTTTCTAGTCTGATTGTTTTCTTAGGCACAAAAATATTATCAATAGTAGTTTTCTTGATGTTTGGGTGAAACTGGAAAGAATAAATTCTCTAGCCCCCAGGAATAATTTTGGTATAAAACTAGGATCCATCTTTCTTTTTTATTTTTTGTTTAAATTCTTGATTAAAGTTTTCTTGATCCGCATTCTTTGGGGATGTATTTCTTCGAGTGTGACCTTTATGATTCTTGAATTGGAAGTTGTGATTTGGTGCAGATATTTACTTGATCTGTTCTTAATTAGCCACACTAAGATAAAAAATTATAAGTTCTTTTCAAGCCTTCTACACGATGGGACAGTAAAATAACGAGTTCAGATTTCGATTGTGGAAGATTGGATTTAATCAGAGGCTATTTCTTTTTTAGAGTAAAGAAATCAGCCATTCATATTTTACCTTGATTCAGTGAATTTAAAAGCATCTTCATTTTGTGGGTGGGATTAAAAGATTTAAGCACATTTGGTTTTTGATCTTGGAGGAATTGATTATCAATCTTGATCTTGGAGCATTTGATTATCAATCATTCTTTACATGGTAATATGGTATTATTTTGAAGGTGTCTCATCGCTGCTTAATGCATTGTTCTATTTTATTATTTGGCTTTTGGCTTGATCTCATTATGCTTTCAGAGGATTTTTGTGTTTTTGATTAGTTAGAAGGGGATCTATAGGTGTCCCTGCTCCCAAAAGGAAACAGTTACATGACCTTAATAGTTAAGACTGAAATACACTAGACTGCAGACCAAAAAATCCGCAGAACTTCAACTCAAAACACCACCTGACAAAAGACAAATCCACAGCATTAAACTCAGACACCCCAATTGCCCACACCACCAGCAACATCAACACCCCAGCCTTCCATATTTATTATCATGACTTCCTTCTCCCTACCAGCAGTACCATGTGAAGCTAAAACTTTCTTAGTATTTCATCCAGTTCCAACGCTTTTAAAGAAAATCTCACTATTTTTGACATTTGAAGTACTCTTCTTGTTGATATTGTTCAATGATGCATCGTCTGATCTGGTCTTGGCTAGTTTTTTAGTCACATCTTGTACAATTTTTCAGTTAGAGGGTGTCAAGTGTTGACTAGACCCTAGATTCAAATAATGTTGGGGAGATCTCAGTAATTTATGTTAACTGATTTGGGGAAAGCGAAATAAAAGCATCAAAAGGTCAGAAAAGATTTTCAAATAACATCACCTGCTACACCTAGGCACCATTCAAGGTAGATTTGCCATAATCAATAAATTGCCAGATTCATTCAAGTTAGATTTTCCATCATCAAATAATGTGTAAAATAACTACCCAGATTCATGCAGACCGAATGATGTTATAGTCTTCTAGGCTACCCAGCATCTGAAAATGCTAAGTTGTTTCTGTTCACAGGACTGGACACCCAAGCTAAATGGACTTCTTGCATGCCAAGTATGAGCACACATGCCATTGAACAAATTTTACAAAAGGTCATTTATACGTCAACAATCAGTTTTCACAATCCTTGCCCTGATTTTCACCTGCGCAGGATTTAAACAATGGACAGAGGCCCTTTTTTTCTATCTAATGCCACAGATTTAATTGTAATTGGAGGACTCTATTTGTTACCAACAAAGCATGGATTTAATGCAAGGAGATTATATAAACAGAGAACTCATTTTATTTTTTAAGGGTTAACTCAAGTAGGTTTTCAGTTTTCTTTTTATCTCATTTTTTCAGATTTTCACAATTCATAGTGAATTAGTGTGAAATGTTTCTTAATTAAATTGTGTGGAGGTTTGTCTAATCAATGTTTGCGTTGAGATTTGGTTTATTGACGCTTTGGATTACACCCCTAATCCATCATCAGATGATGATAACTGAGAGATGGAAAACATCTCACTGAGCTTTCAGTTATCATCGTGATGATGGATCACATAATGTGATCTGAAATGTTGATGAGAAAAATCTCTGCACAATCTAATCCAGAAACATCTTGCTTCGGTTCTTTTTGGTTTTCAAATTTATGCCTGCTTGTGTGTCGGCCCCATCATCTTTCACAATAATTCTCACAACCTCTGGGAATGTTGTTTACCCGAATTTGCTGCTACATTTGTACTCCTATACCAGATCTTACATGCTCCAAATTGATCTTGAAGTTATACTTCCATTCAGGTTTCCAATACCAGATCTTACACGCTCCAAAGTGATCTTGAAGCTATACTTCCATTCAGTTTTTCCATATTGGATTTTATTTGCTGCCCGAATTATGATCGTTAAGCTCCATTAGACCTTGTGATTTAGTCATTCCTTCCTCGTTCCAACAGTAGTATGGCTTATGCGTTATAATTATCATGTTATCCAGTTTAGCCTGCCCCCATCTCTTAGAAACTATAGTTTACAGGATGTTAGATTTATTTTCCAATGGCATGCCTATACAAACATCAAAATGGCTATTGACAAGACATTTATCAGAGTGAAACTGTACTAATTTTTAATTTAATTAATAATTACAAATAAAATTGTAAATTTTAGGGGCCAGATTAGGGCAAGCAATTCTGCAGCATATTTATGAAGGCCGGATCTAGGAACCCTGGATAACCGTCAAAATATTTATGAAGGCCGGGTCACATGTTTTACAACAATGTTCACCTGACCTTTACAGCCTCTGACTAAGGCCCTGCACACATTGATGTTTTGATGTATCTTTCGTTTTTATTAAGATGGTATAAATAAAAGCTGGTAAGAGGAAGAAATGCCTGCAGAAAATTCTGCAAACAAGTAACTAGTTTGCAATTAAAAACATAGACAGAAAACATGTAAGAATTAAAACATACTGTCAGAAACATGTAAGAATGAAATTCTATTTGTTTTAGGATGAAAAATTAAAACATCATGTTATGATATGAAAAACCAAAACATGTAAGAGCAATCTGTGATATGGGATGAAAAATGATTATTACTTGTAAGAAAAATCTGTGATATGGGATGAAAAATAAAATCATGTAAGAAATCTCTGTGATATGGGATGAAAACTAAAAACATGTAAGAAAAATCTCTACGATATGGGATTGAAACTATAAACTCGTAAGAAAAACCTGTGATATTGGATGAAAAATGAAAACTTGTAAGAAAACCTCTGATATTGGATGAAAAATGAAAACTCGTGAGAGCGTATCTATTTGTTACGGGATTGAAAGTAACGTGGGAAATCTAGCATTCAATAAATTTGCGCCTTTGTTTGATTCTTTGTTCGCCTCAATTTAGTACAATAAATCAAATTACTTGCTCCCTTTTTAAAAAATCCAGTGCAATTTTAGGCGGTTACAGAATCTATGCAGACGTCTTTACCTTGAGAGTGGGGATTCTGTTAACAAAATCGAGAAACGTGTAATGGCAAAATTAGCATATTTCGATTTGTGGTTGTCTGGATGCGAGTGTTTTAACGGTGACCTATCAACACCTGTCACATTTGTGCATCATTTTTCATATTTTTGTTCTCGAACTCAAAGACACCACTTTATTCCTTTACATCATTTCAATTAGAGCATAAAAATTACTCTTCAAATTCAAGTCATCAAATACATACTCCAACTTTCTTGCTTCCTTTTTACTACTAAATTAAAACGCATTTCATGTCACACGTTTATATCTTACATATAAATAGAAAAAATAGAAAACTAACAAATATTTAATATTTATAATTTTTTGTTTTTGGAAAGTGCGACTTTGAAAATATTAAGTATAAGATTAAAAATTATATTATAGAGTTACAAGAAAAGTGGTCGCGAGAGCTTCTTACATAAAAAAATTCAGAAATATAGAAAGTAAAAAATTAACAAATATCTATAGAATTAATTTATCTTAATAGAAAAATTAGAAAATTGACAGTTCGAAGGCAGTTCAAGGAGAGCATGACTCTATAGCATTAACATCACATTAACTGCAGACTGGGCATAAACTGAATTAAGTAGTATAAATCTTCAATCTACTGTAAGTCTTATCAACAGATAACTGTAAAATATAAAAGTTAAAAACAGACGACCAGTGCATGGCTCCAATTTTCAGTGAGGATCTTAAAAAGTTCCTTTTTTGGATGAGCCTCTTCAAAAACTCAAATATAAAAAGCGATAAAACATACAAATATTTATATAATTTATTTATTTTAATAGAAAAATTGAAATCTAACAAATATTTTTAAAATTTTGTTTTTAATAAAAAATAGTGCAAATTTAAAAGCATAACGTTTAAAATATTTTTTTAATGTTTTAGAGTTCCAAGGAAGGTAGTTGAGTCTTTGACATTAAAACTCAAAAAAAATAAAACAAAAAAAACTAATAAATGTTAATAGAATTTATTTATATTATAATAGAAAAAACATAAAACAAACAAATATTTATAAAATTTTGTTTTTAATATTAGAAAGATAACTTTGAAAACTAAAAAATGTAAAAAGTGAAAAAAACTAATAAATGTTTTAGAATTTTTTTATTTTAATACTAAAAACTAGATTTTTAGAAACATAAGTTCTAGATTAATTTTTTTTTTATCAAATTCAAAAATAGATAAAATAGAAAAGTACCATTAATGTTCTGATATTAGAAAGCGTGACTAACTATTTTATTATTATTATTTATTCTTTAAAAATTAAAATAGTTAGTGAACCCTTGGTTTTGAGTGAGCTCACTACAGATTGAATTTTGAAGTAAAAGGATTTAACATCATAAGAGAATATGCACTAAAGATTGAATTTTGGAGTAAAAGGTTTTAATATCATAAGAGAGTGTGCATTATTAGATATGTGAGTGTTAGTTGAAGAGGTGCAACTTATAGCTCATGCTCCTTAATGAATCTAGGCTTGATGTGGAACCCTCCATAAGGAAAAATATTAAGCTTATTAAAAGATTAATAATAAAAACATGTCTCCACTTAATTGATAGCTACTAAAATTATGAAGAGCATGGAAAGTTTTTATTTTATTTTATTGCTTTAAATTTTAAATTCATAAATAATAATACTTGATTTTAAATAGAAATAAAAAACTAATTAAAAATAATATTGATTATATATTTGATTTTATAATTTTTAAATTTTTTTTTGTTATTATGTTTATGAAAATATGTCCAAAAGGTTAGGAGATCCTTATAAGGTAGATTTTTTTGCTCCACTTACATGTTAAATTTATTATAAAGTAAGACACATGAGAAGGATACCCCTCATTTCTTAATAAATATGCTAGTTCAAATATATTCATCAATGTACTTTAGAATATGAATAAATGTGAAAAGAAAGCAAGAATCATGATAGAGGAAAATAATTAGAGCAAATGTCAATTCTATAGACCTCAAAAGTAATTGAATATGCATCATTATATAGATCATCAACATATTTGTGAGTGTTGTTTTCAATCTTTCTCATTATTGCTAATCCAATCTAAGGGGTTTGACCTACGAGAACCTTTCACCTATCTAGTTAACAAGCTCCTTATTGACATCTCTAGGCACCAACTTGACTTTTAAGATAGCTTGTAGGTGAAGGCAAATGCATCTTAAGTGAGTATTTTTTGTTAAATCACCACTCACATCTTAGTTTAGTGCCATGTGTTAGATTGCACAAATGATAGTTGAGGTCAATCGTGTGGGACATGACATTAGTTAGTAGAGTTTTTTGTTGATGTTTTAAATCAAACTCTTAAACATGTATTAGATTGATGTAAGAAATTTTATGTCAAAGACAAATCACTCCAAAACATCATTTAGCCATCATCAATCTTAGAGCTAAAAGTCAATTTGATCATTGAATTTATTTAGTTTTATTTTAGTTATTTGTCCTAGCTCACACACACACACACACACACACACACACACACACACAGAGAGAGAGAGAGAGAGAGAGAGAGAGAGAGAGAGAGAGAGAGAGAGACCAATTCTTAAGGCTAGGTGTGTCAAATCTGGGAAGATTACTACAAACCTAGATTTAGGTTATGTAACTGAAGACCAATCATTGAGGTGGTTAAGATCTCCTTCACTTCTTGGTCTGCAAGGCCAAGGTTTTTCTTTCTAAGGTGCTATGCTAATTGATGAAACTATGATTGAATATTTGCCTTGCTACAAACTACACCCCTTTTATAGAACCCAATATTGGTGTCACAATACACATATTTGCTGGTTTAGATATGCAAGGGTACACAACTTTGTGTAATGGATCTCATGCTTCTCTTGTATGGTGTATATATACTTGTAATAACCCCTTTTACTATTATGAACTCATATGTGGGAGCATGACTAGCTAAAAACATAACAAGATTGATTATTAATTTTTTTGTTAAATTGTGTTGGGTTATGGTGAGACAAAACTAGTAGTGAATCTATGTCTTTATTCAGGTGGACAACAAAGTTGTCGAGTTCATACACAATATGTAATAACTAAAACCAACGTGATATCTTAATTAAGGCACCACATAAGTCACTTTTTCAAAGATGCATATGTAATTTAGGCTCTGCACATGCATTCAAAAGAACAATAATTGAGTGAAGAATATTGAATGAGTACAAAGTAATCCATGAATATATCCATAAATTCCTTATGTTATGCTGAAAATATACCTTACAAAGGCTTTGCAGGGATTTTACAATCTTCTAGTTGACCAACTAAACAACATTCATCCAAAAATATATGCAACATGCAAGGAGACACTCAACTAAGGTTTTTTTTCCCTTAAATAATTTGACGTGCAAGGTCTATCAATGTTTATTAAACAATTTGGGACAAATCCATATTATTACAATATAAAAATACTTTTCCTTGAACTAGAAACTAAAACACTAGGATTTCCTATAAATACCTCCATTTTATGGGGTTCTGCAACTGCTTTGATTTTTTCCTCCCATTAAAAAAATGAAACATCACCCTACCTATATTGTTTTGTAGCTCACCTAGGATGAGAAATGTGTAGGCTTGCATAATGGCCTTGGAATTCTATTATTTCCTACAACAATAAGCAATGATCATATCTATTTGTTAGGGTTTTATGAACTTTTACATTTCCAAGGAGCATGTAAGTCCTTTGATCTTCAACTAGTGCCACCTCTAGCATTAATAGTGTGCACATTCACATCCAAGGACAAAGGAAAACAACCATTAAGACTGTTAAGATCATGATTTGGGGATGTCATATAGAAAAAAAGGGTTTTGCAACATTGAATGAGGTATGAGTTCCATTTTTCTCCTTGTAGATTCATGCCAAAATCATAAAACCATATCGTCATCCAAATTTAAACCATATGTAACCAAAGAAAAATAACGAAAGATTAAAAAACCCTGTGTAAATTTAATCCTTACATCCCCTCATCCTAATCCAAACTATCTAATTAAACTTTAGCACTCACTTATCTAAAGCAAAACCATAATCATTATCAAGACTTTAAAATCCTACATTTCATCCTAATCAAGCTTTCTTAAGACCTTAGCTAAACTTAATTTAGCAATCTAAAAGTCATATCCAAATTAAATCTTCTTAGAACTTTGCCTATCCTAGTATAGTCATTGACAACCCACTCATACTCTAATCCTTGTTTAGAAACCTAGCTATCTTACAAATAGAAAATAATTTTAATCGAATTATCCTAAGCCCTTGATTTCTTAATTATCCACCTTAATCAAATTTAAATCCACCCATCATCCATCCTAACCTAAATCCAAAACAATAACTCCATTTTTTATTAGTCCCTTGATCAATATAAAAGCTACTTTAATAACAATGTTGCAAAGGCTTTTGATCAAGATGAATATAATTTCCATGATTATAACGAGTCTTATGGACCAAGATGAATTCAATCATGAATCCTTAGGTGATATTTCTTAGGTAATCTCACCCCAGCCGTAGTCAGCAACGCATTTTCCATAAAAAAAACATAGACGAAGAACCAACGAATACAAGTATCTCATAAATCTTACATGCATCTATTGGTCATAAATACTAATAATAAATTTTAAAAGGGATGGAGGGAGTCCACAAATCCCCCCGCGGACCCACGATCCCTGTCAATACATTCTGGTATCACGCAAGCTACTCGTGGGGTGCAGGCCCGACCCCCCATGGGGACCTCGCCTTTTTAAAAAAATATAAAAATTATAAAAAAAAATTAGCACAACTTTTTTTATAAAATGGTTTTAAATAAATCTTTTTTTATAAACATTTAATATTTCCACCAAAAGTTTTACAACATTTTATGTCGTCCAATATTATATGCTGGGTTTGATATATTGACGGGTCTGCTAATATTGTATTATTAAATTTTTTGAAAATGATTATGTAGACATATTTGCGATTTTTGGAGTCCCTATTTGTGCAAATATATCCTAGGAGGCTATTTTTGTGGCGGAGCATATCTTGGGCATATGGTGTTAGTTTTTTTTGACTTCTTAAGGTCGTTGGGGAGGTGACTCAGAGTACTATTATTTGGTATGTTTTTGTTTTTGGGACTTCAAATGGTTGATGAAAAGCTCATTCCAAGCTCTACATTTTGGTTCTAATTTGTTGTAGGTTTTACATGCTTTATTGGTTGATATTTTGATCTGAGGTGTTTACGAGTTCTTTTGACTATGGTAACTTTATGAGTTTATGACATGTTACATATTGAAGATTTGGAGTTTATGTAAATGTATACTCAGTTTATATCTCAAATTGCTCTCAAGTTGACATTGTTATCAGTGTTTGGTTTGGATATGTATGTTGCATTCTTGGGTCTACAAGTTTTGCAATATTTTAGGTGGTCTATACTTTCAAGATCCATACATGGATTGGATATGAGCTATCTATGCCCATAGACCTTTTATTGTTGACACATATTCAGATTGGTGGCATGGTTTTGTCACATGGTTTGCTATTTTTTTGTCATGTAGAGGAGAGATGTTATTACCAGGTACATTCATGGTGAAGGATCTATGGCGTTGATTATGTGATATCGATAGGTTGGACACATTGGGAGTTAGATGCTTGTTTTGTGGATGTGATCGTGATGCCATGCATGTTTCTTGTGTTTAGGGACTTTGGCATCACATGATTTGATTTGTAGGTGCTTTGATTAGGTTTTTTTTAAAATTAGATTCCTAATTTGGTTATGGTGGCACAACTTCTTGGTTGAGGATCATGGTTACTTTGATTTCTTTTGGGGAGCTCATGATGTTCACTTTAGATTCTTTGATGGTGCGAGGACTTGGTTTATTCTCATGTTAGAGAATGGTTTTATCATGATGTCATGGATAGCTTATATACACTTTCAGTGAGATCTTTTGACATTGATGATGTGGTCATGTAAGATTGGTTCCTGATTATTTGTTGGTGGTTTTGTATCTTCTTGGTTTGGAGATCTTGGTTTCATTTGATGTTACTGAAATATCAATTGTGTGTAGACCTAGAGTATCTTCATTTAGGAGATGGTTGTCACAATTCCATGCATGAATTGGTATCACAATTTAGTGGGAGTTGTTGGCAGTGATGTGGATTCACCATTTGATGGTGGATGATCTTATTCAGTGTTGCTGATGATGGAGGATGCCTTAGATCCTATTGCTGTAGAAGGGTCTTTCAAATTTGTTGGTTTGCTAGTAGGAGATGGTTATCTTCATCGTGATTAGAGATGTTGACATCTTGTGGAGTCAAGGGGTTCTTGGTTGATTTATGGTTTATACTAATTTGTTAGTAAAAAAAACTTTCAAAATAAATTCACCTTTAAAATTGACCCTGTTTGCCCTCTGAGCAGTGACAATTTTGCCAATAGTTGGAGAGATTACAATAAACCACAACCTTCCTCTATATTTGAGAGAGAAATCTCCCTCATATGATGGGAGTACTTGTATTTTTAGTGTACTTTTAACCTAAAAGTATAGAAAGGAGAGAACATAAAATTAAAATAGGACGAACAACATAAACCCTATTGGAAGACATATGAAGACCAAATACGATTCCATAATAGATAATAATTGCAAAGGGGTTTTATCAACAAATATTTATGACGATGAACAAAGAAAAACATATCTCGACAAACAAAGAGATAGCCTACCTCATCACATTCAACCTAAGATACCAAAGCCTGATTGTGTATCATTACATAAACTACACAGATATCAATGTCTTACACATGCATAAAAGGTTACTAACTTAACATACAAGACGTTAGAAATGACAACACACAAATAAATTTAAAACACATGAGCTAAACTATATTTTTCATCATGTTATGAAGTTATACAATCCCAAATTCCTTCCTATACACATTGAAAACAAAAATAAGTTCTTCAAAATATCTTTGAAAATTTCTCCAAACTTTTCCCTCTATAAGAGTCCTCCCCCTTTTACATTATAAATGACCATGTATTTATAGAAATCTCTTTGATAACTACCTTCTAATTCTTGTGCAAAAAGGGTCTTCCTATTAACCTTGACCAAAAGTGACATAAGTCACTATTACAAAAATATAACTTGAAAACCAATACATTTTTAGAAGGTCAATTGATTTTGATGAAGTAGGCACCAAGTTTCCTCACGATCTACTTGTTACTATTTTTCCAAGAAATTTACTTTCAAGTACATACATCCCAACTACACTTGATGACCATCCCTTCCTTTCAAAAATAAATTTAAAACACATGAGCTAAACTATATTTTTCATCATGTTATGAAGTTATACAATCCCAAATTCCTTCCTATACACATTGAAAACAAAAATAAGTTCTTCAAAATATCTTTGAAAATTTCTCCAAACTTTTCCCTCTATAAGAGTCCTCCCCCTTTTACATTATAAATGACCATGTATTTATAGAAATCTCTTTGATAACTACCTTCTAATTCTTGTGCAAAAAGGGTCTTCCTATTAACCTTGACCAAAAGTGACATAAGTCACTATTACAAAAATATAACTTGAAAACCAATACATTTTTAGAAGGTCAATTGATTTTGATGAAGTAGGCACCAAGTTTCCTCACGATCTACTTGTTACTATTTTTCCAAGAAATTTACTTTCAAGTACATACATCCCAACTACACTTGATGACCATCCCTTCCTTTCAAAAATAAATTTAAAACACATGAGCTAAACTATATTTTTCATCATGTTATGAAGTTATACAATCCCAAATTCCTTCCTATACACATTGAAAACAAAAATAAGTTCTTCAAAATATCTTTGAAAATTTCTCCAAACTTTTCCCTCTATAAGAGTCCTCCCCCTTTTACATTATAAATGACCATGTATTTATAGAAATCTCTTTGATAACTACCTTCTAATTCTTGTGCAAAAAGGGTCTTCCTATTAACCTTGACCAAAAGTGACATAAGTCACTATTACAAAAATATAACTTGAAAACCAATACATTTTTAGAAGGTCAATTGATTTTGATGAAGTAGGCACCAAGTTTCCTCACGATCTACTTGTTACTATTTTTCCAAGAAATTTACTTTCAAGTACATACATCCCAACTACACTTGATGACCATCCCTTCCTTTCAAAAATTTGTGTTCCTTCCAAGTAGTCCAACTTGGGTTAGCTGTGAGAAGATAGAGTCTCCACCTTCTATTACCGTGAAAAATATTTTTTCCATTTTCAACATTGAATAAGATTGATTAGAAATTTCACATGCTATCCTCACATTTTCTCTAGTTATTGGTTCTACCTCCATTTCAAGTTTCTTAGATGCCATTTCCACAATCCAATCCACTTTCTATACTAAACTGTACCTTACCACCAAAAGGATACTTTCAAAAGATGTTTAAGGCTTGTTGCTATATATATTGGGAACTTGTGTATGCTACACATTACAAGATAAACCATGCACATATAATGCCTACTACAATACTATGCTTCCTTGTAGTTGTCAATACTCTAGGCTTCATGTATAATGAAAATATATTTAACCTATTAAATCCATGTAATAAAACTACGAGTGCATTTAATGATCAATAATGATAATATGATCATCAAGTACATGCTTTCCCTCCCCGATGACAGTTAGATCATTTATCGCTTTCACAAACCCTTTTGAAGAATTTCATTGGCTCACATTGTACTAATTGATTAGATAATTTTCAAGCACCACCAAATGGAAAAGTTTATTACACAATTCTGGTATATCTTGTACCCTCAATATTATAGCACACATTCTAGTGGATTTTATGGTTAGCACTTTCCTTAATCTCTTCATCTTGAATTGACAATACCACCTCCACTTTCTTGAATGTTTCTAAAGTCTTTTCAAGAAACTCATTATGTGAATGCATTGTGATATGATATTTGGTGGAGACATTGAGAAAGGATGTAGAATTCATGTTGTAATTTCCATTTTTATTTACTTGATACTTTCTAAATACTTTTCAACAAATTTGGTTTTATGCATATGCTACAATCATTATTTCCATGTTATTTTTTTTAAGGATTATGACAAAATTTTTAGTTATTTTGTTTATGCTTCCACATGTTGTATGTCAACATAACTTTGGAACAGGCCATCGAATGATTTGGTGTGTTGTCTATGACTCCACATTGTAGATGCATTTCCAACTAAAATATTGACAAAAAAATGATCCAAAGTTCTCTATATTTTGTGCATTAACAATAATCATTACTATACAGTGGAAAAAGGAAGCAATGCAAAGAGTTAGATCACTTCTCCTTTTCAAAGATTGTACATTTGAAAGGAAGATGTCCCAATAGGCTAGGAAGGTCCCAAGTGCTAAATGGGTTAATAATCCTTTGTTGAATATGAAAAATTGAAATAAGAAATGCTGATTAGGAAATATCTATATGCAATTAGAATCAAAATAGGAGATATATTGTTTCAGATATGAGTATTGAATGTACAAGATCTCAAAAGTACCTATAAATGAAAATCTAAGACCTAAAGACTGTAACCTAAATCCATGACAAATCTAAGATGTATTTGGAGGGTACAAATTTACAAACTCATTCTGTACCCAGGTAAGAATAGAAAAACTCATTATGTACACTAGGCTTTAGCCTTTTATTTTTAGGGGTTCTTTGACAGTTCTCGTTCTTTCCCAATTTTTCTCGATAGTTTCACAACTTGTTCTTGCACATAGAAAAATGGGAAAGAAGATTGGATAGAGGGGATTTCCTTAGTCAAACCCTTGTTTAGGAATCAACCTTGAAATGGAATAAAATAAGAAAAAATGTGGTATCATGTAGAAAAAGCTAGATTTAGAAAATGAAGTATATCATACCTTAGAAATGCAAATGCTTCTTTGAATGTGATCAAATATGTTGATGAAATATCTTTGAATTAACACAAAAACCCAAAAGGAAATCATGAAAGACAAAACCTCATGGAATAGATTTTGTAATTTGCCACAATGTTTGATTGAGAGAGAGGGAAGAACAATTGAAGTGGTATGTGAATCTCCTTCCTTAATAGAAAACTCCTTTTCTTGGCCTGTAATAGGGAAATAAGCTATATATATGGAGAGAAACACCTTTAATGCTTGATAAGAATACTAGATCTTGAATGCTTGGACTTAATTTCTTGATAGCCAATGAGGAAATTTTTGTTAATGAGTCATTTGTTGTAATGCCCCTCCAACCCTATCAAGTCTTGGTTATTCTCACTAGAAATTAGGAAGAGCTATATGTGAGAATGATCCTTCTTGGGATGGTTTCTTAAACCAAACCTCTTCCAACTTACCATAACTTCATATTTTAATGTGGGAAATAATAATATTTACATAAGTATGTTCCTTGATATCTTCATGTGTGTCAGTGATAGTATAGGACCTTAGTGCTAAAAGGATCACCTGATAGACTTATATGCTTCTATGTGAAATCCTCATTATTAATATTTATGTGTACATTAGGTTAATTGATTATAATCACTTAAGGGTTAGATGTGTTACCTTCTCTAACAACGTTACTTGGGATTATACATGATTAATGTATTTAGGGTTATATGATTTGTTATCTTGATTTGATAATGGGACATTTTGAGTACATGTCTGATGGTTAAATGGGTTTGTGAAAGTTAATAGATGATTTACATTTACATGAATATGTTATGATGCATTCTTGTTATACAATATGGAAAAGATATTATTCTGGTACTAACCATACTAATCCAATTATGCTTTGTTGATGTCACTGTCTGATGTGAGTGTAGGATGAGGGGAGGCAGTCTTAGTTACTCCTACAGGAGGTCCACATGATGTCGCACTCTCTCTCCTTGTTTTCCATTGTCTGTTTATATATATGTATGCATGTCGGATGGTGTTGCAGGATGCAGGTACCAAGCATCGACTCCACCTGGCTACACAAGTCTGAGCGTGCCTTCAAAATCTTCGAACTGTTGTTGTGTGGAGGTATTACCAAGATTACTCTCAAGGTTACCATGGACTTAGATTTCTTCTTAGGAGATTACCCTAGTTGGGGAATTTGAATGCAGTATGTGATGTGGTCTTGTGATTTATGATGCGAATTAGATTTATCCTTGTTAGTATATGTATATATATATTTATTATATATGTGTGTTATATTGATTATATGTTATATAGGTATGTGTATATGTGGGTGCACACGCATATACCCATGCTTATATAAATAATAATATTTGTATGTTTTTATTGATTGTGTAAATGGTATGTTATTTAAAGTGAATTCAATAAATGTATTGAATGAAGTGTATTAAATAAATGTATTAAATAAAAAGTGAAAATAATATTAATAATAATAATTAATAAAAAAAATTCTCTTTGTAGTAAAACTAGCTATCTAGGAGGGAGTTGAACTCGAGACCTCCTAGAAGTTAGGCTAGTTGGTTTCCATGTGTGCTATGTGTTTTCCTTGATAGTTGTTTGTTGAGTCTTCTTGTTATGGTTTTCTTTTGAGCTCTTTTAATTAAATTAATTAAAACTTTGATTAAGTCTTTTACGGGAATGACTTGTTGATCATTCAACCAACTACGGAAGTTGGAGAAGTTGCTTCCCATAAAGCAACTCCTCCAACCACATAGTTGGATGATAAATATTTGCTTCTTTTGTGTGATTGGGAGAGGAGAGTTTTAGGAAAATTTAGGAGGATTTTTGCATTGATTTCTTTGGAAAATTTATTAGAGTTTTTCTGTGAGTTTGAAAGTTCTTCAGTTTGGAGGGAAGCGTGTGTGGATTGTTTGAAGTTTGAATGCCAGAGGAATATTTTTAGGAGGATATCTACTCAAGGCTGGAAATTTTGCAGAGAGTCTCCAACCAAGGGAAGACGATTCTCTGCAGGACCCCAGGTAGGGTCTAAACTGGGATGAATCTCCATTCTTCCCATGTGTATGATTATGTTTATGAATGATATGTTACTTGATGAGAATATGATTGGTTACTTTTTGTTTCAAAATGAGAACTATATATATGTTTTGTTTTCTGTGTATTTGAAATATGTTTTCAGGAAGTAATTTTTATGAATATTTGTATATTCACTGTGGTGAAATCTTCCTGGGAGGGTAGAATTGATTTTGATCAAGTAGGATAGTGTATTATATTATTATTGAATGTATTATGGATGTTTAGGAAGAAATAGGAAGGGTTAGGGAGGTGTTAGGAAGAGATGCAGTCATATTTCTCCATTGTTGCATTTGCAAGCCTCTCTGTGATTTGTGGTTTTTAATTTGATTTAATTTAGTCTGAGACTTAGGTAGTGTTGAGGATGTGTTTTGGATGTGGTACTGAGGTCCCTGCATCAAGTTGACCTCAGGGAACCTTTCCTAGGCACTCTCCATGCCTTAAAAAGTCAGTTTTTGGCCTTTTCGGGCAATTTTGAATTATTTTTGTAAAAGTGCCCTACAGTGTCGTACGAAATTGTATTCATACTCATACAACACTTGGTCAAAAGTCATATGGGAATGCATACATTGTCGTATGGGTTAAAAACCAATTTTAAAGTGTTTTCGGGAAGTTTAAATTTAATTTTGCGAAAGTGTCTTACAGTGTCGTACGACATTGTAGTCATACCCATATGACACTTAGTAAAATGTCATATGGGAATGCATACATTGTCGTACGAGTTTATGTAGAAATTCATTTGGAGTTTTGGGGTTTGAGGGGCTCAAATTTTGCAGGATTTAATTGGCAGGATTTATACAAATATAACATTTAAGTATAAGTCTGATACTTTAATTTCTTATACTTTAAGTTATATTTGTATAAAGAAATTAAATACATTCTAGGATGTTTGAGATAGGTTTCAGCTTCATAGGAGTTAAGATGCAGATTATAGATTTTGGATTTTCCAAAAAAAATCAGACTTAGCCAAATTTCAGGCTCATGAGATTTCCATAGATGGATGTTGTTTTAATGCATGCGGAAGTTTGTATCACCTATGTATGTTCGTTACTTGTTTTTTTTGAGGTTATATGGTTTACTTATGATGATTTTTCACTTGGCATAGACTTGAGCTTAGTTTATGAGGCTAGGACTCATCTCGGTGGCTTGTGTGCACGGGAGGGTTTCTTAGACCAATGGAAAGTTGTACTTATGCATGTGAAAACTTTAATGTTTTCCTTTGAGATTTCTTTTGATAGACATTCTTCCAATGGTTCCTGTTATGTATATGGCTAAGGTTAGGACTTGT
The DNA here is from genome assembly GCA_027943335.1 of Chamaecyparis obtusa. Taxonomy (NCBI): domain Eukaryota; kingdom Viridiplantae; phylum Streptophyta; class Pinopsida; order Cupressales; family Cupressaceae; genus Chamaecyparis; species Chamaecyparis obtusa. The sequence goes on along the minus strand of BSBK01002612.1, from coordinate 1,275,454 downwards.
TCTGAGGGCTTGAGTGTGCAGGGGAGTTTCCTAAACCTATGAATCAGGACTTGGAAGTGTTATCTTGTATTTGTGGCTTGTGATAGGGTACATGAATAGGAGCCCTAAGTGAGTGGCTCACCATAGGTGTTGGAACCCTAAAGTGGTTGCTAGATGATCCTATGGGTGGGTTTGTAAAAAGTGATAACCTTAAAAATTAACTTGGGAAGGGGGGATTCAAAAGATAATGAAAGAAAATATAATAATGGCCACACAGACCTAATTGGAGTACCGGGACTAGGGATAACTACCAGGATGGATCCCTATTCATAAAGGGGGGACCGGGGTTACATGGTTTCCAGGAAGGATCCCAATATATAGGTTGTGTGATGACACTCACTTAGGTGGTCTCCTAGAACCTTAACCTCGGTGTTATATTATGATGATACTTTATGTGATTTATTCTTGTTCTTTTGAGTCTTGGATTTATTGGTATTTGAGACTTAGACTGCCTTAAGGTTTTGAGAGTACCTTGGTTCTATCTCCTAGCATAGGGGGTGGAACTTTAACAGTTTCACATGGTTGGGTGGAAAATCTCTTTCGAGGTATTGTTCGTGGTTCATGTTGTGGCTTGGATTTTGAGTTGTTTAATGGTGAAGATTCTATTCTTGTATCATGTATCTCTATCTTTTGTTATCTAGATGTAAAGATGTATGGTGAGCTTTGGGAAACTTGATGTAATTATTTTTCTATATGCCTTCGGGAAATGTGTAGTAACTGTAATTATGTTTGTAAAAAGGAAATTTTAAGAAATAAGTTATGTATATGGGAAGGGTAGAATTATGAATCTAAAAAGGGGATTGAATATGGTTAAATCAATGAGTAATTCCTACCTTATATCTCTTGTGAATTTTAAATGAAATTGAAAGTAATGGTTCTATGCAAACCTTTGTAATGAAAGTACTTATGGATGTAAACCTCTTTAAAAGGAAACTTGTTTTGATAGGTGGAATAGTGAAAAGTTATGCTGAGGTTTGATGGGTATCTCCAGGTGAAAATAATAAGGGAAAGGAAACATGTATGTATTGGAAGTAGTAATGAGATGTGACTTCTTAAATGTATAGTTCAATGTGAGTAATGTGTGAATATTCAAACAAGGTTTTAATCTCAATTCTTAACTAGACTTATACAAGGTTATAGATGATGATTTTTGGAAGTTAAACTTATGGCAAAAATGATTCATTTAATGGTTTATGTTGGTTAGCAATATATGGTTAAGTACTTTACGCTCTTTCTATTATTATCTTGAAATGAAAATAGGAAGTAAGGACTCTTAATGGAAAAGCTTAATTGAGTTTGATGGTGCATTTGAGTTGAGCATAGATATGGTTAAGGAGTAAATAAATAGGAAAGAATAAATGTACTTAGTGGATGAGATAGGTAATGTGTGCTTGTTTCATTTCTAAAAGTAAATGATGTGTTAGTTTGGTAAAGAAAATGAATTCAATTAATTCACTAAGGCAATTGGTTTTGAAGTAGAACGAAAGCAATGTCTCATTGTAACTTGAAGTTGAAACGAAAATAGAATTGTATTAGATTAAGTAATGCATTTCTTGATGATGGTAAATGAATTCATTAAGGGAACCTTAAGGAATGTACTTGTGAATGGTTATGATGATATGTTAGAATGTTAAGAATTTTTTTTTTTGTTAGTTGTAATTTTAGGTCATAGGCCTGATTCCTTATGGGCTCCCTGGCGGGGAAATTACATTTGTATTTGTGAGTGATGTTAGAATGAATGTTGTTAGCAGGATATATTGGATGTTGATTAGAGATGATTGAGTTCTTATATGTTATATTCATGATTGGGTTTTCCATTGATGTCAACATATATGCTTTCTAGATAGAGTTAACAGAGTTACAAATATAGATTCATTTGGCAAGGTTTTATACTAATGAATTGAGTTTTGAAAAGATTTATTAGAATTTAGGAATGTGTTTTGATGATGTGGTTACAACGCAGAAAAATTTATGAAGATATGTTCGAGTTATATGAAGTTTACTAAAGACTATTCACAGTGAGAGTTTCCAAGAATTGGTGACAGTTATTCGAGATTTATTATTTCGACGAAGTTGAAGCTAATTAAATGAGGTTGGTATGTTGTTGAAGACATGTTCAGGATGCTTGGATAAACATGATAGAATCTACTTTGCATTCTGTGAAGACTTGTGGATGATGTGAAGCGTGTTACTTCTTTGGGAGTCGACTATAGATTAATATTCTTATGGAAGTGTTTAGATGTAATGAAATGTGTATTGTAAATTCTTATTGATGTCCTATATTATTAATTGTAAATTGAGAAAGCCTTTTGGATGACTCAATAATCATTAGGAATTGGCATAAAGGAAAGGAAGTTTATTTGGATGTAAAAGGGTATCATGTGGTCATGAGATATTGTGCAAGCTTTGAATGCGAAATATTTATGATCAGATCAAAAGATGATGTTGTTGGTATGTTGAGGACTTCAAAGGAACTGTACAAGAAAAGAGAGTTTCTATTTTAGTTAGTTCACCCTTGGATGTGTTATCCTGCAGATTGTTTAGTGAAGAAAGTCTTGAAGCAATTTAGACAATGGGTTCATTTGTCTTCGTTGTGTTTCTTATCAACTCCTCACAAGGTTGGGATCTTTTAGCAGGGATCCAAAGTCTCCTCACAGGGACTCATATGAACTGATTGCACTGTAAAATAATTCTAATAGGGTATATCATTTCACAAGGAACTTTTATATTAGTACATCATCTTGTGGGCATCATTCCCACCGAGGTTTTCCCTTTGATCAAGGGTTTCCATAGTTAACAAATTTGGTGTTATTATGTATGTTTATTATCTTGTGGTTATTTCTATTATTGATTACAAGTTTAAGATTTGATAGAGTTGAATTTAAGTTAATTAAGCTCACAATGGATTCAACCCCCCTATCAGTTGTGTTGGTGGACTTTACTTTCTAACAAGTGAGAGATGGTAAAATATAATATTTTAGATATGCTACTCAGGCACTTCAAGCGATTTTATTCCCCAAAGAGTTTCCACTTAGGATAAATACTTGTTTTTGTTGACATTTGACAAAGGTGTTGGGGAGATTGTTTGCATGGGATTCATGTTGGAGTGTTGTCACTGCTGGCAAAAAAGTCTTTTAGGATGAAAGAATCTAGTATAACAATGGTGAAGATGATTGCACACAGATTTCTCTAAGTATACAAAGTGTTTGTTGATAACATAGTCAATCATGGTGAATGCGGTGTGTGGTGATGATATGAATAGATTTGGTGGTGTGATTAGAAAGGTAGAATCTACAAAGTCATATTAGCCCACTTCTATGATCGCATAATCTGATTTAAAGTAAAGTTGAGATTTGGAGGAAACACTAGTGGTATTGGCTAGAACAACCAACCGGTTTATTAAGGTGATGAAATTAAGGTGGCAATTGGATTAATGTTTATATATTTTTTGGTTTTTGAATTGTATTATCAAGAGCCAACATTGTGGATCACAATTCTCTATGTTTATGTTCTCACTTATGAATTTATATGGATTTTGGAGTTTGACATCAGTAACATGTTTTAGGTTTATTCCACCAACCTAAAAGTATATATAAGAGATGAAATTGAAGGGAAAACATGATGGTTAGATTTTGCAATGGTTATGATCATTGAAGGAAAAGTGTGTATGATCAGAGAAGAAAATTGAGTGGAGCTGAAGTGGATCTATTAGGCAATGTGTGCTACAATCATATCAATCTTATTTGCTTGTTCTTTCTCAAGACAAGTTATAACAGGATTGCAGTTAAAATCCTTTAACCAGGTTACTCCTAAAAAGGTATGCAAGATCCTAGCAGGTCTGAAGTTTAATCCCTCTAACCAGGTGACTATCAAAAGGAGTTATAAATCCCCTAACATGGTAGTTCCTAACAAGACTTTGTAATAGCTTTTAACTGGGCTATAGATACTCTTAACCTAGTATACCGTTAGCAGGGTGTTGTAATTTCTCCTAACATGACATATCTTATTTGGTGCACTAGTGAGATTAGTGGGAGAAAATTCCCATAGTGGTTTTTCCCTCTAACAAGGGTTTCCATGCAAAATATTGGTGTTATTATGTTGATGATTGTGTGGATATTTTATGTGTCATGTTTCTATGTGATATTTACTTTTGCATGTTGGATAATCTGCAAGTTAAGTAAAAGTTTATATAGATCTGTGGTTGCACCGATTCACTCCCCCTTTTAGTGCCTTATAACATTCATAATTGGTATCAAAGCTATGTTCCCTTGAAGAAGCCTAATAGCTTGGGGAATATCCTTGAGACAGATATGGATAGTTTGAGATATCAAAGGCATCTTAAAAAACAACTTGAAGATGCATAAGAGTTCATTGAAAAATTGAAGGATCATCTCAAGTAGTCAAGAACGAAAAGACAAGAAGTTGTTGAACAATTACATGAAAGACAAGACTTCATTGAACAACTATCTGAACAAAGTGGATCTGGGGAATCTGAAGCAGTCTTGGAAGAATTGTCTTAGGAGAATGAGAAGATGCATAAAGACAAGAATAACATCAAAAGAGAGTTAGAAGCTTTGTAAATCAAAATGGGTGAAGAAATGGAAGTAAGGAAGACAACAAAATTAGCAAGGAAAATGGTAGAGGAAGACTTACAAGCCAAAGATGAAGCCTTAAAAGTCAAGGAGGATGAGATTTTCAAATATGAACAAGAAGTTGGTCCATTTCATGCACAACTACATGATACAAATGAAGAGAATTAACAACCCCTAAGAGAGATTAAAAATTTGAGGAAAGAAAATAAGAAACTAAAAGGTGAGTTGAAGACTGCAAATGATTTACTCAAGAAATTCTATGAAAGTTCTACAAAACTTGATGAACAAATCAAGAATCAAAGAATGCATGGAGAAACTTATGGATTAGGCTACAATAGCTAAGAGGTTAGTGAGTCTTCAAGTGTAATACCCCAAAAATGGGCTATAAGTTCATTAATCTCCTATATCAACAATTCGAATGAAATCGACATCAAAGTCCTAATCTAAGGCACATCTAAACATCATCGAATCCTAATTGATTATCTTAAATTCCACATCGGGGAATATTCCTAGCAATATTCCTAATTATCTTAATTATCTTTAATTTAATGATTATTTGGCAATAAATCACATTTATCCCAAGTTTGATTAATTGAATATTTTCATATTTAATTAATTAAATTTAATATCTTTCCACTTAATTATTTAATTAAATTTAATTCTATCTCTTATTAATTGTATTATTTAATTTTGACAATAAATCCAATATCCTATGAATAATTGATTAAATTCTTATTTAATTGATTAAAGCAAGTTGTCATTATTTAATAATGTAGTTTTTAATAAAAGTTTGATAAAATAGTTAATTAACCCATAAATTAATTATTTTATTTCAAAAATCAGTTAAGTTGAGAATAAATCACTTTATTTATTTATTAAATCATAATTATCCATGTGCATATTCAAGGACCAGTTAAACTCAAATTGGAAAATCAATGCAAGTTGTTAGCTTTTTGAAACTCAACATCTTTTTGAGTTTTAAAGTTGATCTAAACTTTTAATTCGAGTTGAATTGTGCTTTTGCATGATTTTTGTGACTTAATTATCTGTTATTTAAAAATAACTCAAAAATCAACCTAAGTTATTTGAGTGATTTATGGCTTTTTCTCATGCACCTCCAAAGCCCTGGATTTCTATAAAACCAAGGCTCAGCTCTTCATAATTCATCTCGCAAATTGCAAACTTACTCTACAGGAATCATAGCATATCAGATTTGGAGAATTTGCACAATTGGAGCTTGAAAGATAAATTTGAGGATTCGGAGCTTTGTGAGATCAATTTCAAATTCATAGCTTTCATATTATTGTTAGAATTTTCATTCTCATATCATATCATTTCTAGATTAGCATTGCATATCAATTTTCATATTAGCATAGATTCATATCAGTTTTCATCATATTATTGCATAGAAAATATAAAAAAAATAGATTAATTGCATTCATATTTCATATTAGTTTGGCATTCAAATCCTTCGTTTAGGTGTCGTCTAGGTCACCGATCTCGATAACAATCTGAGAACATTAATCTCGCACCTACTAGAAGGTAGTAAATCGCTTGGTTAGAGTAGATTTCAATTTTGCACGATTTTGATTATTGCTAACCTCTAATGTTTTACTGAAGTGTTGTGTCTACAGATCAGGTACAATTTTCACACACACATTTCTAGCGCCCACTGTGGGGCCCTGAAATGGGTTTCCAATTCAATTTTATCAATTTCTATCTTTTTCTCCTCGGTTTCTGTGCAAAAATATGATTTTTATTTTTTGTTCGTACAATCTTCATATGAGTTTTTGACCAAAGTCATATGATTTTGAACCCACTGTCGTACGACAGTTGACCGAGTGTCATTTCATCAGGTACCCACTGTCGTTTGGATGCTAGATTGTCATTTCATCAGACACCTAGTGTCGTATGAGTTTATGGACTGTCGTCTGGTAATAGACCCAGTGTCATACGAGTTTCAGCATCAGGTTTCAACTATTGTCTGGTAACAGACCCACTGTCATACGAGTTTCAGTACCAGATTTCAATTGTCATTTCATTTTTGCAGGCAGTTTGTCAGATTTGATTTTTGGATTTTGATTGACAACTAACCCTAACAATTGAAATTTACTATTTCTGATTGATTTCTGCTGGTTTTGATTGGAAAAAGTGCAAGAATTGCTCAAAATTAGGTAAACATCTACTAAGCGCGTTGCGAGGATCTCAGGTATTCCACTTGTGCTGATAATATTTCAATTTGGGGCTTAAAATAAATCTCTCGTGTGTCTAGCTTGGGTGATTCTTTTCATGCTTTTGTTTTACACACTTGCATAATTGATACTAGGTTATGACCCCTTAAGGATTCATTAAGTAGTCTCAGATACTTGTGATTGATCTTGATTTCTATCTTGGGTTATTGGACTCACTAATCCGCCGGCCCCTCATTCCGCCCCGTGGTTGCAATCTCAGCACCATAAAGGGGAGGGGTCAACAGGACAGAAGCGTTAAGTGTTCCACTTGGCAACCCTTTTGTGCTTTTAGGAACTCACTCATTTTCTAAGTTGGGGACTCATTTTCAGCTTGTGTGAGGTGTTAAGTGTTCCACCTTGTGGACTCATCTCATATTCACTTTAAGCATTAAGTGTTCCTCTTTCTGCTTTTTGGGTACTTTTGGTAAATTTTATTTTGGAAACATACATCTGTGCTCACATAGTAATTAGGCCCTATGAACACTATTCATGATTCTTGAGAGATTGGATTCCCAGTGAAATCCTTCTTGACGACAGAATCCTTGTAGGTAGGGAGGATACTTAGTGCGTTTCACATTCAACTTGGTTAGTGTGTCTTCTCTTATTGATCGATACATTCTCTCCCAGGAGAGGTTAATAGATCACATGGGGTTGACATCATGAGCTTTGGTGAATCAAAATTGGTTAGTGCACCTTCTCTTATTGATTGATACATTCTCTCCCCAGAGAGGTTGATAGATCATGTGGAGTTGACATCATAGACCTTGGTGAAGCAAAACTTTGTCTTAGCGTGTCAGATTTATCTATCTTCTTTGTTTGGGTTAAAAGTGAAGAGGCATCAAAACCTTGGATCTGGAGCCAAGTCCCCTTGTGGTATACTACTGTGAGTCATCTTTAGAGAGGGTTAATCGTAGCAGACAATCCCTTCACAGGGAAAATTGCATTGACGGAACCTCAAGCGGTAATAGCCATTTTCACCATGGTAGTGACAGCCACTATATAAATGTCCTTGTGGAAGAAATATCCATGGGTATGGTTCATTTTTGGGTTGTCAGATCTCCCTAGCAGCTCCTAAAGATTAAGTTCTCAGACTGTGTCAAAACCCTGGTGTGCCGGGATTGGAGTTCACCCCTTTGGATCATAAAAGTTGCAGAGTTAAACCATTACTAAAAACCCTAGCGAGGCCAAATTTTTATTTTATAGGGTATATGTGTGTTATTACAAAACATCTTTGGAACATACACAATTAGCGCTTCTGAGGATTAGAATGAATAAGTCACTTGATTGTTCATGCGCAAGGTTGCTTTTGCCCTTGTTCATTGTTTTTAGACATGCTTGAAATCACGTGCTTGCTATTTTGCATGCTCATTTATCTATCTAGTTACTGAAAATGAATGAATCTATTACAATCCTCAAATCTGGACATTGAAATTTGCAAACAATTCAAATCTGAAAACTCAAAATTTGCAAAATCTGAAGTAAAATCCTTTTCTGGAGTCAAAAGTCATCTCAGGAGGTCAGAAAGTCATACGAGTTTTTCCAAGTGTCATTTCATTACAACCCATCTGTCGTATGATTGAGTACCTAGTGTCGTACGAGTTTCCATGCCAACAAATTCTCAAAGTCAAAATCTTGCAACTGTCGTATGAGATTTCCAAGTGTCATTTCATTGCAACCCATCTGTCATATGATTGAGTACCCAGTGTCGTACGAGTTTCCATGCCAGCAAATTCTCAAAGTCAAAATCTTTCAACTGTCGTATGAGATTTCCAAGTGTCATTTCATTGCAACCCATCTGTTGTATGATTGAGTACCTAGTGTCGTACGAGTTTCCATGCCAACAAATTCTCAAAGTCAAAAATCTTGCAACTGTCATATGAGATTTTGCAACTGTCATTTCATTGCTACCCAATTGTCGTACAAGTTTTGCAACTGTCATTTCATTGCTACCCAACTGTCATACAAGTTTTGCAACTATCATTTCATAGCATACCCACTGTTGTATGAGTCTGCAAAGTGTCGTTTGGGAAATTTTTGAAAGTTGTCAAAAAATTGTCAAAATTGCCAGATATTTAGCTTTTTCAGCCTAATTTCAGAATCTGTCGAATGAATCACTGTGTCAAGAATAGAGCAGTAGCTATTAAGAGTCCAATCATTTTCCTAAAGTGGCCTTTTGAATTCGATTCAGCCTTCTGTTTAATCGATTTGAGTCCTTATCATCCTGTGTCAAAACCTTGTCATAACTATCAATCTTCAATCAATCATCAAAATGACTAAGTGTTGTGATATCTTGTCTGCTATCTTTTGGGAACCTACCCATACATCTAGGGCATAGTATCCTTCATCCACGTCTAATCAAATCTTCAAATCAATCAAACCTTGACAAGGTTGCGTCATCTGATCATCTTGATTCAATTCATTCTTCGGTTATCTGGATCTTATTCTTTTGTTTCACTTGAGGTGAATGGTGGAGACTAGAGCTTCCTCTCACAAGAAATCTATCACCACTCTCCAAAATCCAACTCTTGAGCAACTCATCAATTCTGGTCTTTACGAGGATGATGGTCTTGGAAACTATCGATTGAAATCTGGTTACATACCTCCTCCATCAACTCATGGAGGTACTCAACATACCCCTCATCAATCTAATCCAGGGAGTCCATAAACTCCTACCATGTCTCAAGCAGGGACAAATTTTGGCTCTCAAAGAGCTCAATCTCAACATGGTGTAGATTAGGAACCCACACCTGAATAAATTGCTCAATATCAAAATGACGATAACTTCAAATGAATGATGAAGCATTTCTTGAAAGAAGATAGAGAACCATACTTTTTACAATTAGCTCATCAAGGAGCTAAGCTTCCTCCTAATTTTAATGTCGAAGCTATCATCACACATGAGGAAGAAACTCCACTCACAGCTATGACAAAACAAATACATGCTTTACAAGTCAAACTGAATCAACTCAAAAAAGAGAAGGAACCCAAAGAGTTCTCCATGGAGGCTCTATGTCCTTTTCCATTTGACAAAGACTTGTACATGCCACCCTTTCCAAAAAGAGTGGAGATGCCGAAGTATGATAAGTATGATGGACACTCAAATCCTCAAGATCATGTTAGAGAATTCTGTATGCAATCAATGGAGTTCATGCATGAACCGACCTATCTGATGCGTCTCTTCCCTCGATCTCTAGGGGGAGCAGCCATCCACTGATTCTCTAGACTGCCTTCTACTATCAAAACTTTTGAGGAGTTGATCAAATTGTTTTATCAACAATACTCCTACAATATTCAGCACCCAGTCACCATGATTAATATCTATAATCTCAAGCAATATCCAGGGGAACCATTCCTAACATTTCTCAAGAGATGGAGGAAGAAGTTCTCTCTATATGCTAGACCTATTCGAGAAATAGAAAAATTGGAAATTTTCATCAACAATCTTGTTCCAGAAATCAATTATCCTTTACAAATGCAAGATCATACATCTTTTGATAAGATGGTGGATAATGCTATCAAAATTGAAAAAGTGCTTGTGAAAAAAAGGAGAAATCACACTTCAAAAAGACAAGTACGAATCAGGATCTAGTTCTAAAGACAAGAACAAAAATTGGAACAAGAAAAAAGGCATCATCACAGATGGCATTGTTGACACTGTTCGTGCCCCATCAAAGGCACCAGCCTACAATCTCACTCTTGGTATTCAAGCCATTAAAGCTTCAGAGAAAAAGTCTTCTCAACCATCTCAAAGGAAGCCAGAATTCAAAAAATGGGATAAACATCAAAAATTTACTCCTCTAGGAGAGTCTTTAGAATCAGCTATGAAAACTCTACTGGCTGATAACATCATCTCATTACCACCAATCTGACCGAATGATCAGGACCCTAAACCAATATGGTGGAAGGAAAATGAATTCTGTGATTTCCATCGGAGTAAAGGTCACAAAACTAGTAGTTGCTACCACTTGAAGCATACCATTCAAGATCTGATCGATAGTGGAGACATCACAATTGACAATCCCAAAAGAAATCATGACCATACAACATTCACAGAACCCTTTCCGAAACATGGTCGAGAAGTTTCAACTTCTCAACCTAATATGGGGACAAAAGTCAACTATGCCTACCCTGGAAATAATGCTGTCATCAATATGGTTGAACCATGTCTCTCTGAAAGTTGCAATGTCATCACAATTGTATGAAGAGACATAGATCATTCCTCAGCTAACACAGTTACTTGATCACAAGCTCAAATACATCTGAAAGGATAAATCCCAGATTCATCAAATGTCCCTAAGGTGCCCTTCAATCTTTCATCTGCTTCTAAATAGAAGGCTGCTTCCAAATATTCCAATCCAAAGGATACAAGGCCTACGTCTTATAGCATTGTTTAACAACTCTAGCACACTAATGCAAAAATCTCCATGTTTGAGTTGCTTCAAATATCTCCAGCTCATAGAGCCATTCTCGATAAAGCTTTGCTTGGTTTCAATGTTCCTGATGACCTTGATTTAGACAGGTTCCAGACTATGGTTGGACATCTTACATCTCCACAATATATCTCCTTTTCAGAGGAAGATGAAAACTCCTTGAGTCACCCACATAATCAGCCTTTGCATATAGAAGTCTTGATCCATAATCGTAGAGTCAAATGTGTGTTGATAGATGGGGGCGTTGGCCTAAACATTTGTTCTTACAACTTGATCACACAATTGGGATTTTCAGAATTGGCTATTGATCCTAGAAAGAAAATAACTATCAAGGCCTATGATGAACAAGAAAGATCTTCTAAAGGAACCATTGTCTTACCTATCAGAGTGGGTCCAGTTATCAAAGATACCATTTGTCAAGTGCTTGATCTACCTTTGGCCTACAACGTCCTTCTAGGGAGACCATGGATACATGAAATGCAAGCTATTCCTTCTACATACCATCAGTGTTTGAAGTTTCCTTATGAAGGAGTAGAGGTTACTATCCCCGCAGATCTAGATACAACTTGCAACACCTTGAAGGAAAGCGCAGATAAGCTTGTACCTAATAATAGAGAATCTTCCATTGAACCAACTAAGGAAGCATCCACATCTAAAATGGAAGATCTTGCAAAAGAGGTTAATATCAAAGAAAATAGTATGGGAGAATATACTATCGAGCCAGTCTTATCTTTGACATCTCTCCCTATCTCGCCTAAGTCTTATGGGCAATCTTTGAAACAATCCAAACCAGACTCTAAAGCACCTCTTGAAGCATACAAAAAGAATTTTGTAGTAGAACAAGTATCCAAGCAAGAATTTGAAGAGGATGAGGTTGTGCTATCATGGCTGTACAAAGATGAACCTGAATCTCAAGTTGTTCAAACTGGTGACTCTACAGTCTCCAAACTCCCTTCCAAGTCATATGGTCTAGGAGATAAATTAATAGCTAAGATGGGATATTCAGGTAAAGGACCTCTAGGAATCAGAGGAAAAGGTCTTGAGGTACCTCTCCCACATACTGGTAGAGAAAATAAAAACAAAGTTGGCTTAGGCTTTAAAAAGAAACCCTATCACCTCAAAGGTAATTGCTCTCATGTCATAGAGCAGATCGCACTAGGAGAACCTCTTCTTAAGAAAGAAGAAACAGAACCATCCGATAGTGATTCAGATAGTTCGGAACTCATCCCCTATGAAAAATTGCCTAAAGAGATCAAAGACCTTCTTGATGATAAAGATGATCCTATCAAAAGAATTAATGTAGTAGAAACACAAGAACATACTATCAATCAAGAGATGGTTGCAACACAAGAACCATCTAATCTCAAAAAAAATCAAGATGAGGGAAGTGTTAGTGATTCTGAGATAGATTCTCATGAGTATGAATACAAATTAGAATATGAGGGTAACCCTTCTTGGGGTATTCACCTTGACTTTACTCATGTTCTAAGATTTCCTAGAGATCCTAAATCAAAAGCTGAATCAAATGACTATGAATGGGGAGCCATTCTAGAACCAGATGAAGATGAGCTTATCACAGAGAAACATGTTGATGTTATTCACTAATATGCACCTCAAACCAACGTAAGTCTAGAGAAAAATGATGAACCTATCGAGTCTGATCCACCTATGGCTAAATTGGACTCCCACGATGACATTGAGCCTATTCATGAATTGGATGTCTTAAGTTGTAGTATCACCTTTGAACTTGAGCGTTAGGTTAGGACCAATGATGATAGATCCATATCCGTAAACACTATCTCCCAATCTTTCCCTACTTTGACTATCAAATATCCAGAACTTATTGATCAAGCCTCCATGAATCTGAGCCATGGTACTTATACCTTCCCGAATGACTATGCCCTTGCTTGCTACCTCAATGCAGTTGAGCCTATGAGTACTTCCATCAATGAACTGAGCATCAACATGACCGAGTCGGACATCAAATATCTTAGTCAGAAAAACAAGAATAAAAAGAAAAAGAAAAAGAGTTCTGAGGGTGAAAACCACTTTGTGGCAGTCTCAGAACCTACAAAAGTAAAAATAAAAGATGTATCCAAAGGTGGAAACCTCTTTGAGGTGCCTAAGGATGAGATATTTGATGTCCTTCTGAGTCATTTACAGGATAGATCTCTAGTTCTAATTGAGCCCACTCAATCCATCAATTTGGGTACAACAGAGGAACCACAATTGGTACATGTAGCACAATCATTATCAGAAGAAGAGAAGCAAAAATTTACAACATTCCTAACAGAGAAGAAGATAAACTTTGCATGGAAATATTTAGATATGCCAGGATTGGATCCCAATCTTATAATGCATCATTTATCTATTGCTCCAAATGTCAAACCTGTCAAGCAAAAATTGAGAAAGATGCATCCTCATGTTGTGCTCTTGGTAAAAGCTGAATTAGAGAAGCTCCTAAATGCTGGATTCATCCAAGTTATTGACTATGCAGAGTGGATCTCTAATATTTTACCTATTTCTAAACCAGATGGGTCAATCAAAGTGTGCATAGACTTTAGAGATGTGAATAGAGCATGCCCTAAGTATGACTTTCCACTACCTAACATTGATATGATAGTGGACATGACTGCTGGTTTTGAGATGTATTCCTTAATAGATGGTTTCTCTGGATATAACCAAATAAAAATTGCTCCAGAGGACCAAGAGAAAACTGCTTTCACATGTGCATGGGGCACCTTCTGTTGGAATGTCATGCCATTTGGGCTTAAAAATGCTGGAGCTACATATCAAAGAGAAATGACATCTATTTTCCATGACATGATGCATCAAACTATGGAAGATTATGTTGATGATACTTTAGCAAAATCTATGATCAGAACTGAACATCTAAAGGACTTGAGCATGATCCTAGACAAAATGGAAAAGTTTAGTCTCTGACTAAATCCTAAGAAGTGTGCTTTTGGTGTCACTTCTGGAAAGCTCTTAGGATACATAGTTTCAAAGGAGGGCATTGAAGTTGATCCGGCTAAAGTCAAGGCTATAATAGAGATGCAACCTCCCACGAATATCAGTCAAATGAGGACGTTGCAAGGAAGAGTTCAATCTATTAGAATATTCATATCACAGCTAGCGGACATATCATAGCCTTTTACAAAAAAATTACATAAAGGTGTGACCTTTTCATGGAATGAAGAATGTGAGATCAACTTTAACCATATCAAGAAGTATCTATCAAATCCGCCTATCTTGATGCCTCCTATCCATGGGAAGCCATTGATCTTTTATGTCTCCGCAACAGTCACATCACTGGGGGCATTGCTAGCGCAACATGATGAAGAGAAAAATGAAAGAGTCATTTATTATATAAGCAGAACATTGGTGGCGTATGAAAAGAACTATTCTATGATTGAGAAAGCTTGTCTTGCTGTGATCTTTGCATCACAGAAACTGAGACACTATATGTTAGATCATACCACGCATCTAGTAGCAAAAATTGATCCACTAAAATACCTACTAAGCAAGGCTGCCCTCACAGGTAGACTGGCTAAATGGGTCATGCTTCTAAGCGAATTTGACATTGAATATGTTGAAAGAAAAGCTATAAAAGGTCAAGTTATTGCTGATCAACTAGTAGATGCACCCATGTTTGATGACACACCAATGCAAATGGAATTTCCAGACTCCTCTATTATGCACCTATCTTCTAGAGAATGGCAATTGTTCTTTGATGGCTCCTATACACAGAATAGATCTGGAGCAGGCATATTGTTCATAACTCCTCAAGGATACTCCGTCCCAAAAGCATTCAGACTAAAGTTCCCCTGCACAAAAAATATTGCGGAATATGAAGCCCTCTTGAATGGTATGAAAATAGCAATTGAATGGAGAGTAACAGAGCTACACATTCATGGAGACTCTCAACTTGTTATTCATCAAGTCAATGATGTATACCAAACTAAAGATGAAAAGCTCATTCCTTACAAGAGAATGGTAGATGATCTTAAGAAATATTTCATATCTATCACATTTGAGCAAATTCCTAGAATGGAGAACAAGGCTGCCGATGCAATGGCAACACTATCTACTTTATTACAGCAGCCTGAACATGAGCTACACTACGAGTTCCTGGTGGAAGCACTATCTTATCCTGCATATGACTCCCTCGAAACCCGCATGATCTACACTATTGTAGGTCATGATTCATCCTGATATAAAAATCTATTTTCCTATCTCCAAGACCAAATCATCCCCGATACCTTCAACCGCCATGAAAAGAGATACCTTATCCGTAATGCCTCCCGATATGTCATCATTGCTAATGATCTATACAAATGAGGTCTAGATGGTATGCTATTTAGATGTTTAGAATGGGAAGAGTCTCAACATGCATTAGAGGAAGTCCATGATGGTATTTGTGGGTCACACTCGAATGATTTAACACTAGCTCGAAAACTTATTAGGGCTGGGTACTATTGGCCCAAAATGGAGAAAGAGGCTATCAAATTTGCTAAGAATTGTCAAAAGTGTCAAGTACATGGAAACCTAATTCATGCTCCAGGGAGGGATCTAATCCCCTTTACAACACAATGGCCTTTCCATCAATGGGCATTTGATCTTATCGGGATGATTCATCCTCATTCTTCTAACGGACATACCCATATAATCACAGCCATAGATTATTTTACAAAATGGGTAGAGGCGGTCCCTTTGGCACAAGCAACAGGGAAACAGATATCTATGTTCATATTGAACTATATCATATGCAGATATGGGATACCTCATTCCATAATCATAGATAACGGTGGGAAATTCAAGAATAAAGATCTAGATGATCTATGTGCCAAATTCAAGATCACACAACATTGGTCTTCTATCTACTATCCACAAGGGAATGGCCAAGCAGAGACTTCTAACAAAAATCTATTAAAGATCTTGCACAGAATAGTAAACAAAACTGGTAGAGACTGGCATCTGATGATCAATCCAGCTCTCTGGGCCTACAGAACTAGTATCAGAATGCCTACTGGGGCTACACCATTTGCTTTAGTTTATGGGTCTGAAGCAGTACTACCTATTGAGGTTAAAATCCCATCATTCAGAATCAGAATGCATGGACTTGTCACCGATGATGACTACAGAGTGTCTAGGTTGCAAGAACTTGAACTACTAGATGAGCGCAGACAAGCAGCGTATGATCATCTCAGAGTATATCAAAAGAGAATGTCTAGAGGCTACAACAAGAAAGTCAGACACAGAAAATTTCAGGTTGGTGATCTAGTCTTGAGAGAAAATCCTAAAAATCAATCCCATCGAGAACGCAAGGGGAAGTTTGAACCCAACTGGCTAGGTCCCTTTGTAATCACTGCTACTTTTGGCTCTGGTGCCTATCAACTCTCAATGACTGAAGGAGAATAGCTTCGAGAACCAATCAATGTTCTCCATCTGAAGAAATTCTATGCCTAAGGCATTCAGTCTATGGAAAAATGTCCTGAAAAAATTATAAAAATCAGAAAAAGTCCTGAAAAAATGAACATCTTGGTGAAAACCTAGCAATAGGTGCCTTGATGATTCACAAAAAAATCAAAAAATATCAAAAGTACAAAAAAATTAAAAAAATGAAAAATACAAAAAAAAAAAAGTTGCCTTGGTGAAAACCTAGAAATAGATGCCTTGGTAGTAAAAATAGAATCTCTGCCAAGATGGTGAAAACCCAGCAAACGGGTGCCACTTGTTTCAAAATGCTCCATCTATCAGCACAATCTTGGTCTTTCCTAGCTTTTAGTCTTGCTTTAGTTTGTACATATCTCCCAGTTTGTTTTTGCATTTCTAGTTTTCAATAAGTCAGTTTGTCCACCAATCAGCTCCAATGTCTGTATCCTATCAATGTTCAAACTTCGGCGCAATCAATGTCATATCCTATGGTCTCCGGTGTATCTTAGACATATCATATCTAGTCAGAGTCATTTTGAAGCTTCATGTGAGTCAGTCAGTCAGTCTTGTCTCCAGAAAGGATTTTGCATCTACAACAATAATCAAACACAAACTGAAAATGATCTGTGCTTCATGCTTTTATCTCCTTGTATGCTTATTGATTCGCATTGAGATTTTTGCATATTTTGTCCCTTTGAGCCCTTTGATGATGTCCTTTATAGGATTTAGAGAGTGATGACTAGGGGCATAATCTTTTCTTTGTCTTCTGCTTGTTGTACACACTAAAATGGTGCACTTCTATGAACCATTACATGCAAGGTTGCTCAAGAATGAGGCCTCACAAAGTGGCTCATAGCTCTCTATGCATGGAGTTGCAAGGGACTATGATAAATTTGCTCTCAGCTAGAGCTACAAACTTGTGACCTTGCTAGTCAACCATACAATGAGAGATTCAAGTGAAGACAAGGGAAACAATGCCAATATCTCCAAGAATCCAATAGGCAATGCAATGCAAGCTATATGAGAATGCAATCTAAGCTATGAAAGGAAAGTACAAACTATGCTATGAAAGGAAAGAACAAGTGTTACAAATCCTTCCTATTTAGACTATGTGAGCTTATTCTATTGCATAAAAGGAAATCTATACTAAGAATGTCATTATCATGCAACTAAGAAAGCAAATATGCAACTAAATGATGAAATGAAGCAAGTCTTCAATGTCTTCAAAAACTCTAAATGCACCTAAAACTTGCAGCATAACATTAGCATAAAAACATGATATGCAAATGAAGGAGAGAGCTCTCCTTTTATAAGAAATGAGGTGAAATGGACCATGGAGATTAAGAAGCAAAAAGTCTTAATCAACGGTGGAGCTTGAAAGAGGAGCAATCCATGTGCACAAGTATCCTCCAATAGGAAAATAAGACTTGACTTTATGTCCATATAAGACAAAAAGTGTTTTTCTCTTTTTTATAAAATATGAATAATGCTTTATTTGTGCAACTTAGGATAAGAGGAAAAGGTGGGGCTTTTTATTTATTAAAAGGGGAGGAAATATTCTTTTTAAATAAATAAAGACTTAGGATAAATGGTTAGCCCATAGGATAAAATCCAATATATGATCGAAATTAAGATTTGATCAAGAAATTGATATTGATTATTGATAAAAATGATTCAGGATTGATAAATCAAATAAATGGGGCCCAAAGTCTAGGCGACCATTTTAGGGTGCATACACTTGTATGTGAAAATCTAACATCTTTGGAAATTCTGGATTGAAATGGTGTCCGACTGTAAGAACCTCTATCTCGAATTGGATGGCCATGCATACCTTGACCATTGATACCTGGAAAATTCAAGGACGTTTGATTTCACTATTGTCTTTTTGAGTAAGTTCTTTCTCCTACTGTGAAATGCGATCTTACCTAAGGATGTGAACGATAAAGGGTCACTACGGGTAATTCACATCAGATTTAGAATAACCTCTTGGTTGTTTGATGTGTTTGTCATGCAAGGCGTATTCAGGTCATCTTGATGTTTATCTTTTGATGCTTGTACAAATTGCTATATCAAAATGGACAAGATATTCAAGTCATCCTGGCGTTTGTGCCTTGGTGCTTATATCTAATCCGACATTCCAAAAATAAAATCAATATTCATATATCCATGGTTGTTGACCAGTGGGTGTTGTATTGATTCTTGCGCATACAAATCGATATTCATATGTCTATGGTTTCATAGCTAGTGGGCATTGTATTGATTTATTTGGTTACCTAAAAGCTCAATGATGATAACAAATTGACATATGATCAGTGACTAGGTCCTAGGTCTTAGGTTGCATTTCATTTTCCACGTCTCTTTGCATTTTGTGTGTTGCATGATCTCACAACTGTTTGGAAATACTTCAAAGCTTAAACAATTCTTCATATCAATTCTTCACATCTAACAAGAGCTGAGTCTCACTCGAAGGTCTCTTCATCAAACCGCAAGCAGTAACCCTCCAGGGTTAAACATCCTTTTGACATAAGACTGAGTACTTTTCTTCATCAACCTGCACAAACATATCATGTGTATCACTGCATTTACATCTTATATCATTATCATTTGTTACCATACATCACATTCATTGCATCAGCATAAATCATACATACATCTTTTCATAATCAATTACATTTGCATAACATCCATACATATGAAAGAAATCATTGCATTGCATCGATTCATACATTCATTCTACACTAATCATAGCATAAGCATAGCATGATATCATCATAAATCCACATCATGACAAGTACAAATGAAGTCACAATCAAAATATCGATCTCATATATATCAACAATCTCAAAATGTGTCAGGGGTGCACTACTGGCACAATGTACAAAAGAATGAGCTCTGAAAAGCTATCATAATCAGAATGGTATATCAATGATAAAAAAGAATAGAATATATCAAAATATGACTACAGGAATCAACTCTCAGCATGCTCCTCAGTATCTGGTGGAGGAGGTGGTGGTGCATCTGGTATGACCTCTACCCTCGGTGCCCTAGCTCCCTCTGAGGCTTCCATGTACTCAGAGTATGTAGGTACTCTCTTCTCAACAAGAACAACATAGTATGTAGACACATAATAGGAGGCCCGTGAGGTCTGATGGGTCACCTTTGTCTGTAGTCTTTGAACCTATGAGTGAAGCTCTACATGAAGCTTAGTGTGCTGCCTGTCTGCCTCCCGAAACCTCTCCTCCCATCTGGCACTCTGTACCTTCAGGTCCCTGACCTGAGCTCTAAGATGTCTAATCATCTCTGATGAAGTGAGAGGAACAGTAGGCTCTAATGCAGCTACTGGCATCTCTGTATCCTGTGCTGGCTGCTCTGGCTGTTGGCCAGTGGTCTCTGATCTACGCGCCTTACAATGTCTAACCTCCGCACCCAAATCAAAAGTGGTGTCTATCTGTGTGGGATTTGCATCACCACCTGCAAATTGCTCACCGGCCAACACCTCATCTGTCGCACTGATACTACCCAAAGTACCCCTCTCACCCCTGGATCGTTTATGTGACCCTATGGATGTACCTATGGGAGAAGTAGAAGGATGAGGAGGCCTCATATGCCCAGATGATCTCTGCAATGGAGTTGTCACTCTTTGTCTGGGTGGTGTAGGATGCACTGCCTATGGTCTCAGGCCCTGTACCATAGGAGTGGCTGTAACATCCATCGCCTCCTCCATGGAGGGTATCAACTTCGTAGGATCTGAGAATCTATGGATGGGATGATCTGCAAGCCACACAATGTATCCGTCTGTCACTCCTGCATCGACAACCTGTCGCCGGTAATCCCAATCTCTGCCTATAATGGCACTGTACTCCTCTGCACATAAGGAATAAGAGAGCCTCGGTGTCCATTTGAGCCCAATCTCACACACAATGCGAGCATATGCAGTGTACTCTCGAGGGGTATCCTGTCTACGTCCATACTGATGCCACACTCTACTAATCAAAAATCTCTCCAAAATAGTGGGAGAGTGGCCAATAAGTACTCAACTCTGAAAAAGAAAACTATACTGCTCCCTCGCAGTGGGCCAGACCTCTATCTGCAAATATGGCCTCTAATAAACAAAAGTCATGTCATCTAGACATCGCTGGAAGTACTCGGTATGACCCATCCGGACTTGTGTGACATAACTAGCATATGTATATATCACTAGCTCCTGTGGCTGCCACTGTGTCTGAAAAATTGGTCTCAACACTGGGATATGCTCCCAAGCCCATATCTGTAATACAAGAGCTCCTGAAGCAAAGCTCTTGCAATCCTGATACACGATCTCATGCATCTTTGAAAATATATGTGCCAAGAGGCACTGACCCTAGGCAAGCTCAGTGGGCATAGCCATAAGTAGTGCTACCATCGGAGCCCATCCCATCAAAAAGCTATTCTACTGACGGCCTGGCATGATGAGCTCCCCGATCATACTAGCAATAATGCACTCTAAACGGTGCGTCTGACCATATCGCTATACAAGGGTCTCCCAGGAAATGGACCCCGTCAACTATGTATCATCTCCAAATAGATGCCTAAAGGCATGAAGACCACCCTAACCAGAACTCACATACTCAGGACGCCGACTTCTATGAAATGGAATGCGCAGTATCCTATAGACGTCCTCTGGAGTCATGGTCATCTCTCCAGTAGGTAAATGAAATGTCTATGTCTCTGAATGGAATCTCTCAATCAAGGTAGTCAAAAGGCCATGATTTACCCTAATGTAGGGTAAATGAATCAAATACTCAAATCCATAGGCAACAAGATGAACCCTCATCGGGTCAGGAAGCACGACACATAATCTCTGGGTAGCCGGGTATGAATGTCGGACATGGACATCTAGATATGTCACCTATATCATACAAAAATAGGGCATTCTATCAAAAATTGGGTTCAATAATAGGCTAATAGTATAGAAATTGGACAGTCAGGTACTTCAGAAGGTAGGTCAACCAGTCAGATATCAGCATTAGGCATCAGAAAAGTCAAAATTTGGCCCTAAAAGTTAGTTTTCAACACTCTATTTTTCATACGACAGTCCAGACTAGCATCAAATGTTGTACGACACTCCACAGTATACCAAACAACAATTGATGGTCATATGACATTGCGCCCGGGATCATACGAGTTTCAAGGGACCCGGTGAAATGTCATACGACACAAGGGTCCCTCTCATACGACACTTGGGTGGACTTGAAACGACAAAGGAAATTCAAATGAAGTGTCATATGAGTCTGGGTTGAGACTCGTACAAGTTTTCAAACATAAAAAAATTAAAAAAGAAAAACGCGTACGAAAAAATTAAAAAATGCTATCAAACATGAAAAATTTGCATTTTCAGAGGGGCACAGAGGTCCACCTACCGGATGTCCATACTGTCAGGGTCTCTGGTATCTCCGGCTGCGCTCAAATCGATGTGAACTCACAGGAACCTTTAGATCTCACTATTCTGCCATTTTCTTTCTCAGAGGGCTCCGCACAATCTCCAAAGTCAATTGGTTGAAATGAATTGAAAATGACCCTTCAGGCCTTTATATAGCATTTGACCTAATTTTCAAAAGTGCTCCGTTTTTCATGAAAATTGCACCCCTGGCTAATTTCGATGTTCTGAATCCATTTTCGGGATCAAAATTCAAATCTGAGATCATTTAATATGTCAAAATCGCAATTTAAAATTTTGGGCCCAAGACGGTCTACTGCTTGCATATTCGACCTTCGATCATCACAAAAATCCAGTATTCAACTTAATTGATTATCTAACATCAAACTATCAAAATTTCAACTTGGTCAACCATGGTCAATTCATGGTCAAACCTAGTCAAACTTGGTCTTTTGGGACCTTCCAACGATGCAGAATGCGTTCTTGAATGTGTATAACCACTTTTCCAATCAATTAACATGCTTTTGAACCCTCAACGCTGACTTTTCTTATCAGATTTCAATTTTAATCCTGAAGGGGGCATGGTATTGCACATCATTCAAAGTCTATAATCTAATTTGAAATCAAATTCTATCAATATTTCCTCAGTAATCAAGACAACAACCACATCTAGTTATTGATTCATCAAAAAAGACCTCATCGCTTAGGGCAAATCTATGATCACTTGGGGCATATCAGATTCATCAAGATCCATATCAATCTGGTATTCTCCTAATCTTGTAAACTGTATCAGTTTTTACAACCATCGAATCATAGTGTTCTTTCCTTGGTTCTTCGGCAACTGAAGGATTCATATGTGATACTTGCTAGTTCTGCTAAGACAATCGAGTCTAGAACCGATCACTCACTTCTTTGCAATCCTAAGGTTTGGAATCAGGCGTTTTGACACTTTTTCGCAATCATAGGTTCATTTGCTGTTATAGTGAACATTATCTTTGGTCATTCAGGACCTATTATCTTCATATCAAATCAATATCAATCAGCTTCTGTCTCATATTAATTATCAATTTCAAACATCAGTTTCATATCTTTATCAAACACAGACTATCTTTGAACCACTGCGCTTCGCACAGTAATTCAAAGAGGGGCAAAATGTAATACCCCAAAAATGGGCTATAAGTTCATTAATCTCCTATATCAACAATTTGAATGAAATCGACATCAAAGTCCTAATCTAAGGCACATCTAAACATCATTGAATCCTAATTGATTATCTTAAATTCCGCATCAGGGAATATTCCTAGCAATATTCCTAATTATCTTAATTATCTTTAATTTAATGATTATTTGGCAATAAATCACATTTATCCTAAGTTTGATTAATTGAATATTTTCATATTTAATTAATTAGATTTAATATCTTGCCACTTAATTATTTAATTAAATTTAATTCTATCTCTTATTAATTGTATTATTTAATTTTTACAATAAATCCAATATCCTATGAATAATTGATTAAATTCTTATTTAATTGATTAAAGCAAGTTGTCATTATTTAATAATGTAGTTTTTAATAAAAGTTTGATAAAATAGTTAATTAACCCATAAATTAATTATTTTATTTCAAAAATCAGTTAAGTTGAGAATAAATCACTTTATTTATTTACTAAATCATAATTATCCATGTGCATATTCAAGGACCAGTTAAACTCAAATTGGAAAATCAATGCAAGTTGTTAGCTTTTTGAAACTCAACATCTTTTTGAGTTTTAAAGTTGATCTAAACTTCTAATTCGAGTTGAACTGTGCTTTTGCATGATTTTTGTGACTTAATTATCTGTTATTTAAAAATAACTCAAAAATCAACCTGAGTTATTTGAGTGATTTATGGCTTTTTCTCATGCACCTCCAAAGCCCTGGATTTCTATAAAACCAAGGCTCTCTTCATAATTCATCTTGCAAATTGCAAACTTACTCTACAGGAATCATAGCATATCAGATTTGGAGAATTTTCACAATTGGAGCTTGAAAGATAAATTTGAGGATTCGGAGCTTTGTGAGATCAATTTCAAATTCATAGCTTTCTTATTATTGTTAGAATTTTCATTCTCATATCATATCATTTCTAGATTAGCATTGTATATCAATTTTCATATTAGCATAGATTCATATCAGTTTTCATCATATTATTGCATAGAAAATATAAAAAAAATAGATTAATTGCATTCATATTTCATATCAGTTTGGCATTCAAATCCTTCATTTAGGTGTCGTCTAGGTCACTGATCTCGATAACAATATGAGAACATTAATCTCGCACCTACTAGAAGGCAGTAAATTGCTTGGTTAGAGTAGATTTCAATTTTGCACGATTTTGATTATTGCTAACCTCTAATGTTTTACTGAAGTGTTGTGTCTACAGATCAGGTACAATTTTCACACACACATCAAGTACCAAGAAGGACAAGCAAGATGACAAGTTTTCACCTAAGGTGAATCAAAATAAATTTGATAAGAGACCCTATAAACCAATTTGTTTCAGTTGTCATAAGGCTGGACATACTGCTAATGTATGCAAGAATATCAGATCTAGTGTTACAAGTATTAAACCTAATGCTAGACCAAGAAATTTTCATGGTTATTGTTACTATTGCAAAAAATATGGTCATAGAGCTAATGAGTGCATGACACAAGTGAACAATCAGATGCCATTTGTAAACTAGTAGAGTCCCTATTAGAATAAGAATTGGTGGGATGTTACATGCTCAATTTGTCATAACTATGATCACATTTTGATCAATTGTAGATTAAGGACCAAAAGAGGTAATGTAGGACCTTGGATATCAATTGGCATGGCATGTTATCATTATCTAGAGATAGGACACATTGCAAGGTTTTGTAGAGAAAAGAATAATAAGGTGAACCAACCAGTTAATCAGTTTGACAAGAAAAAGGGAAAGAAGATTGTGAATGTTGAAGAGACTAGAAGGCAGATGAATCAAGTCTGGATGAAAAAGAGTGATGATAAATAATCTAAAGGATCCACATATCCATTAGGTGTGGATAATTCATCACCAAATTAAGTCATATTTGAATTAGGGGGAGAAAACCTTGTTTAATCCATTGGAGACCCCTAGATGCATTTGTGGTAAGTTATATTTGTATATTTAGATGAATTTGGTTTTCTTGAAGTATTGTATATAGTTTTGGTGAAATTCATGAAGGTTTGGTTGACCTTTAACAAGATTTATGGCTCGACATATGTTATTTTGTTGTCAACCGATGATGCATTTAATGCTTGAGTGTGGTGGAAGATAAAAGGTGATTTTAAGTCTTATTTTGCACTTAAACATTCATGAGCTTAAGGTAGGAGTGAAAGAAGAAAAGTAAGACTAGATTGTCAACGATTGAAGTGATTGAAAAAAGTGTTGAAGTGATTTAGGTCAAGAAAGTTGTGAGGTTTTGCATACATCATCATGTGGTAACTTAAAAGGTATTTATTGGATCTATGGGCTTATAATTCCTTATTTTTAGAATGGCTACTCCCATTATTATTGAATTCACAAAGAAACCTAGGCCGTTATTCAAGAGAGATCTCGATAAATCAATGGAAAATGATCCAAAGGATTCCCTAACTAGCGCGCCCTATGATGAAATGCATATGGAGGATGTTAGATCCTATATTCATTGTAAGATCGAAGGCCTAGGAGAAATTCATATATGATCACTAGACAAAGATTTGTGCAATGATTGGGTTTTGAATGATGAGCACAAAGTGATCATAGATAAAGGTTTTGAAAATGTGGTTCACTTTCCTTCAGACTTTGAAGAAGAATAGATTAGATATGTGTTGAGTGGTGCAAGTGCACCTAGGCAAAGGAGCAGTATCCAGGAGGTCAATATGAGATATTATAATATTTTGTATCCAAAAGGTCATTAAGATGGATTTTTATTTCATGTGAGTTATTTGTAATGATGGAGAATCCATATGTAAAGAAATTGTCATGAAAGTGTAAAAAATTGTCTTAGATGTCCTATAAGTCCTGAAATTGGTTAATGGATCAAATATTGAAAGTAAGCCTATGGAAGGGAAAATAAATTGTATTTGGTCATTTTTAGTCCATTTGGACATGGTTGTAATGTTTCTGGATCCACATGGGGTCAGAAAGAGAAAAATTGTAAAAGTGCATAAAAAGTTGCAAAAGTACAATGTTGCAAAATTGCACTTTTGCAACATTTGCACCCAATGTTTTAAAAAGTTAGTTATGGGGTCATACCTGTCAATGAAGGTTTAAATATGTTGTATTAGATTTTACAAACATCAAATAGAGGAAAGAGATAAAGTTTGAAGCACTTTTGAGCAATTGCATATTCTTATTTTGTTGACTTCTCTATAAATTTCATGTTTCCAGGCCTTGTACAGACCTATATGACCTGGAAATAGTGTATGATAGGCATTGTAAATTTGGGTTATGAGTAATCTTTCCTCTACAAGTTATTTGGTTTAATTGCATTGAGGTACGAAGTAGAAAAGTGGATTTTAGTCTAGGCAGGTATGAAACCCTCCATTTGTGATCTGTCAGCAAGGGTTTTAAGTTTTCTTGTGATTGCACCGATGGAAAAATTATTTATTTACATATTTGGAAACTATATTCTTGTATCTTTCATTTTAAATATCTTTTAAATTGAACAGTCATATATGGAGTGATAAAATGGATGTCCAATAATGTCAAATAGTTAATTTTCTAGGTTGTTTAGGATAGTAAAATGCATATCAGTACGAGGGGCATAACTATAAATTTAAATGTTGGATCTTCCCAATTTTTGGATATGATTTACAAAACCTAATTTCTGACAACTACACTAGATAGATTTTAAAGTTTATGTGTAGAAAAAAATGGTGAATAACATAATCTAAAATAGGAAAACTGTAACACCCCGCCAAGGAACCCAGGAGAGATTAACCTATAACTTGCTACTAAGTTTGGTGAACATTTTTTTTTCTAAAGTTAACATACAAGATACACAACAGTGTGGAAGCAATTACCATTTACTCACATTAAACCAACAACCAAAAGAAATTACAAATCCTGAGGGTTCCATGACATAGAATTACTTAAGAACAAATAAAAAAAAGAAAGAAAGATGGCAAAAGATTCCATAACAAAAATGATACAATTACAACTTACATCAATAAATACAAACCTCATGGACATCCATGATAACTAAAGAACTGACATCCACTGCACATGTCGCAGGGTATGTAATAATAAATCTAACATATAAGTACAATGTCCATATTAGGTATCACACGTGATACTCTAATATAGGACTACATAAATTAAGGTGTGATAAGAATCCAATAATGAAGAATCAATGAAAAACCATAAAAGCATCCAACTGTAGAAGTATCAACAACACCAACACCAGGACGTCAAATCTCAAATGGTAAAGAATCACTACCACCCATCCGTGTAGAACCACAAAGGTCTACCCCACTGTGCTGAGGAGATAACCACAAACCCCAATCAGATAACCAAACAAAACAAGGATAAGACCACTGAGCAAGGAATCTTGAAAGCTCTCTACTCAAGGTACACAACAATAAAGTGAAAGGTGAAACACACTAATCCAGAGGCATAAATAGAAAACTCAGGAGATGACTTAGGCTACATGCTATGGGAGTGTCATCACATGTCTATTTACTTGAGTTACCCTGGACTAATCACAAAGGACCCCAGACTCTCAAGCATTGAGTTACCCTGGAACTGACCACTCTGGGCCCCAGACCCTCAATACGATCCATGTGGGATTATAATACTCTCTCTCAGATAGGAGGAATTCTAATCATAACCATAATCTATATTATCTTTTTAATGATCTCTACAAATTTTAATTACTATATTATCACTTAATTACATAACTTATGATAGGTTACCCAAGTACTGACCACTTTGGGTCTCGACCCCTATTGTAAGCCACTCCCCTAAGATGCACCTATTCAATCTCCCCTAGGCTCAATAATCTCACAAACATCAAAGTAGGTATACTACCAAGTAATCCTAGAAGTAGTTTCACACACAAGAAACTGACATGATTACAATGATACCATAAACAAATAATATCCAACAAGAGCCCATAAGATTGAAACATAGATGATAATCAGAATAAGCACACACATCAAACATGTTGCTGAAAACAAATCCAACTGATACATAACCCTGCCTCTGTTTCCCCTTAGGTCATTCTAATGCCCGACATCACATAATGCACAATAAGACAGAAGAATGAATGAAGAGTACAACATTCCCAACTTAATAAATTGAAGTTGATCTACAAGCATTTAAATTCCACATTTATCATAATAGAATTCTAAAAGTATAAACAAACAAAACTGCTAGGAGAAAATTAACATAAACTTTGCCATAATGTCTTAATGAAAGAAAATATCCTATTAACGTACCAAGATCTCACTTACAATAAAACACCCAATTTCACTACAAAGTACATGAAGATAAAACTGGCATGAACAGGACAACATTCATGCTATAAATAACTGATATCAATTCATAAGCATTAAAGTTTCAATTTGAGCATAGTTGATTTCAAGTACATAGACAAAGAATCCCACTAGGATATTTGGAACAAAAATAATACAATAATATCACAATTAGAAAATATCCCTTAACAAATAAACATTCTATAAGAGAGACATACCCTAATCGCACTAATCAATAACATAAATTCTATATAAAACAATACTTTATTTCCTATATCATATTACAACATACAGTTGAATCACATTTAAAGCTAACTATGCTAAACAAATAAATTACATACACATGATCTATTAACAAATAGATAGTTTCATAAAGTTATATTAAATATAAAATTTAATTTAAACAATTATTTATTATCATAAATAAATATTTAATTAATATTAAACATTTAAGAAAAACCATATAAAAACCATCCCAAACAAATTATTTAATCAATAAATAACAATTAATATTAAAACAAAATAAAACTTAATAATTTAATTTAATTTACTAATAAATTAATTACTAACATAAAATAATATTAAATTAACCTAAAAATGAATTTAACACAAAACAAAATTTTCATAACATAAAATAAAGCATTAATATAACAAATTAACTATGGGGGGGGGGGGGGTCCCTGCAGGCCCCACACCCCATCTTCCTAGGCGACGACGCGTCCTTACCTTAACCCTGCATGCCTCCCCTTTTCCAAAAACTGAGGGTCATGGGCCCCCCTACGTAGTAGTGTACTACTACGACAGTACCACTGCCGTAGCAGTTGGTACTTCCGTAGCAGTGCCCTGCTACGGTTACCGTGCGGCCATGGGGAGTGGGGGATGGTGGTGGCCCCCACCTCCCTTTTTACTTTTCAAATTTTTTTAAATAATTTTTTTAAAAGTTTTTTTTTATAAATAAAACAACTAAAAATAACATTAATATATATATTTTTCATAAATATTTATTTAAAAAGAAACATTCCTATTCAAAGCCAATGCATTTTTTTTGAACAGGGAATAAACATATATATTTTTTTTAAATAAAAGATTTCCTAAAATAGAAAAATAACAGTCACATGTATAACTAAAAGTTGATGTCTATTCTATGAATTGTCTTTTATTGTACATTTTAACCAAGGGTATATTTTAGAAACAAACAAAGGCATGTCATTTTCAAGTAGGAATATTCCAGAACCATTCCCAAACCCAAAAGCATTTAAACCTATTTAATTGACTAATTGACTGGTTATTTTTAATTCACTGTCATTTTTTTTCCAGCAAGCTTTTTCTTTTAACACCAAAAATTAACCTTTATACCCAGATTGAGTTTTTTAACTAGGATGATAATTTTTCAACTAGAATTAGATTTTTTTTTTGTCCAAAATTGATTTCAACTAATAGGAACCTATTTAATTCTAACCTTATAGATATACGATAGAACAGATTTAATATATTTCAATTTGTAGGAAAACTATAAACAATCATTCAACGAAATTTTGCCAAAGTAACACTACGATGCCAGGTAGTAATAAAATACAAAAATCAACTACACTAGGGTTTCTGAATACCCAGATCTATTGAAAACATAGAAAGACAAATGAAAGTAAAAACAAAGATAACAGACAAAATTCAATGCCTACCTTAGATCCAATGCCAAAAATTGAAAATGAAAACCCTTGTAGATCTGAGAATGGAACTCTCTCCAAAATCAAGCCCAACCTGCAGATCTGAAAACTATGTTGCAAACAGGTGTCGATCCAGATGCACAGAGAAATTCAAACCAACATGCAACCACAACACTCCACAAATCTCCAAAATACCAAGCACACAAGCTCCCCCAAAAATCTTCTCCAAAACCCATCTCTCTCAAAAATGAATGCAATAATCTCCTAATAGGAATTCCATTCCCAAATTCATGCAATCCCAAAAGACAACTCAAAAGCTAACTCACAGTTCAACTCCAAATCAGAAAATGACTCATAAGACAACTCTTGATCCAACTCTAATTCCAAAATTGAGAGTAAATACAATTAATTAATTAAAAATATCTTTTAAAAGCACAACTCAACTTGACTTTTGAAAACTAGTTATCTTTTTGAAAACAAACTCCTTTTTCCAATTTGCACATGTTATAATTTAAATTTATTATTAAATAAATTAAATACTTAATGCATCACAAATTCATGCAATTAATTATTTAATCATTTAATAAAATATGTAAACATATTTCAAAACATTATCCAATTAAGCACATGCCAATAATTAAACCCAAATTAAATATTTAATGCATCCTAAAGCATGTAATTAAATATTTAATTATTCAATAATACACTCAAGCATAATTAATCCTAATTCTAATTTCATAATCAATTATTTCCAATTAATTAAATAATTGACTTTAGATAATTTTCCAAATTAAACATAGGAACACAATTAAATCATTAAATTCAACTATAATCCTAACATTGATTAACATACAAAATCACCTAAATAATCATGAATCAATTGAATCAGGCACAATAAGATTAAACACAATCAAATTCAAGCAAACTGAAACCATGCATAGACTCAAGAACGGGATCCACAAATTCATGCCAACCAGGTGAATTTGGGTAAGGTAGTAAGACTGACACTTGTCCAATCCTAGGACAATTAGGTTTAGGTTAGGGTTTTGGGTATGTGTATTATCTCCCTTCTTTACCATTGAGATGAATGTTTATGAGCATGCTCACTCCTGCCAATTCAGGGAAGACGATGCCCTGTACCTGCAAACCTGTCATCAAAAGACAAAGCATGTACATACAATATATAGCATACAATGATAGGGTATGGTTAGATGTGTGGATCTTGACTATGCAAGTAACTATGCCTCCGTCCTCTACCACACAAATACATCAAATAGATACAAACACAAGATAACCATACACATGCAAGTATGGGGTAAATACATCATAATCAATATAAAACATGTAATCTAACATCATAAAACATCATCATCTAATCTACACATACACATGATAAACATATAATAATAATCCATAATCATCATTAATGAAACAATAATCGATCACCTGAAAAGTGACCTAAAATAATTCGGTCATACAACTGAAACATAAAGCAAACTAAAAGCAACCTACGGGTGGGTACTACAAAAACTACCATGATAGGGCAGTCAAACTCATGGCAGACTGTGTTTGCGTTATTTGGTCCTTGTCCAAAGGATGGAAAATGATATGAAAAGGTTTTTTCATGTCCTAAATGGACTTTTAAGGAGTATGTGGATCCCTATAGTTGGTTGAAGATTTGGATTTGGCCCTTGAATGTGAAAGGGTAGTAATAGTCTTGTGGACAATGAAATCTCCTATTGTGCAGTGATTATAAATGTTGTATTGATATGTTCCTTGGAAGAAATATATTTAATTCTATGGCGTGATTAGTTAAATGATTGGATTCTTATGTAACTTTGGGTTGATTGGATCCTATATGGTTTTGAGAATCCTATTGTGATTTGGTGAAGACATTGTGTTCATGGTAAGGAAGGCTGTTCATTGTTTATGCCTCTAAATATGTTGAATATGATAGTACTATTGGAAAAATGGTCAACACTCCCCTTGTGATTTGTGACATGGCTTAACCACCTCCTGTGTCTTCTATAAGTCTAGTGGTTGTATCAAGCATTAACAGGTTGATCTTTTGGTGCAACGACAACCACTACTTGTAACAAGTGGTATCAGAGCTTGGTCACAGGTTCGAATCCCCTCGGGTAACGCTGAGGGGGAGATTGTTGGAAAAATGGTCAGCGCTCCCCTCAGGATTTGTGACATGGCTTAACCACCTCCTATGTCTTCTATAAGTCTAGTGGTTTTATCGAGCATTAATAGGTCGATCTTTTGGTGCAACGAAAACCACTACTTGTAACAAGTACAAGAGAGTTGATAGTCTAGTCCTCATGGTTTATTTGGAGATTAAGGTTTAGTTTCATGATTCTCTGCATCACTAAGAAGAGTGCATGGCAGGTTTATGTGGATGGACCAAAGATACAAGATTACAAAAGAAGCCATTCATGTCGTGACAAGATTCTATGCTATCGGAGAGATACTACAACTTAGATCCATTCCACAAGATGTGGTCACATAAATGACAAAATATAAATGGGACAAGTGAATGATGACCATTAATAATATCACAGATGAATCAGTGAGGTTTTCATCTATGGTGGTTGGATACAAAGTATTCTATTCAAATAGAATAAACAATGTGCCTACCATAGAAATTCATAGTGCATACAAGATGGTAAAAGAGAATGTAGAGTATGATTTGTGTGGCACAATGAGAGATTAGTTCTTTCTGAACATAAAGAAGATAAAGAAAGAAAAAAGGAAAGTGTTTAAGTACAACCAATTTCTTTTTGGTTTGTTTTTATATTTTCAAAATTTATTTCCTAGTGTTGGACTGCTTAATTGGGTAGAAGGTACACCGGTGGTAGTTCAAATAGAGAATTATGCTAGGATGCTAGGAAATCACTTTTTAGAGAAAGTATGGGGATACTTTAATGATTTTAAGAAGAGAATGCATGAGAGAGATTGGATTCCATCACATGTTGTTGAGAAGTATAAGGATGATATATGTTTTATGGTTGATACCAATACATGTCAAATGGAGGCAGTAGTCCCTAGGACTTCATGGGTCCTATGTATGGGTTATGAGATATAAGCTGATTTAGCTATTGCTTATGCATATGAGATATTAAAGAGCCCCATTGATCCTAATGTAAGATATTTGGAAATTACAGGGAGAAGTATCTATAGATCTCTATAGTTTTGTTGACCATTAGTGTTTCACACTTAGTCATATATCTAGGTAATGATGGTCAATCATCACTGCAACTGAGTCATTTTGTAAAGGCCGAGTTTTGTATTGTATACTTACCGAGCAGTAGTACTACCGAGTAAAGTCATGGTCACTATGTTTGTAATATGTCAAGAGTATAGTTATTGCCGAGTTACATACATCAATGATTACTGACTGATAGAGAAGTTCAACTGATGTCGAGCACAGTTAATGCCGAGTGCCAGGAATAACTTTTGCTGAGTTAGACAGAATTGACATACAAGTTTGGAATGGCACAATGATCGAGGTAAACCATTTTTGGTGATAATGATGTTTTGTATTTTGTATTGAGGTAATTACAGAGGTAATTACACATCTATATTGTTATCATTGATCCCTATGTAATGTTGGCATTAAGCAGGATTGCCACTAGTGACAACACTTATTTGCATCCTGAGTGC
Organism: Chamaecyparis obtusa; assembly: GCA_027943335.1. NCBI lineage: Eukaryota > Viridiplantae > Streptophyta > Pinopsida > Cupressales > Cupressaceae > Chamaecyparis > Chamaecyparis obtusa. The sequence continues at coordinate 1,241,481 of BSBK01002612.1, read as the reverse complement.
AAACCGAGTAGAATAGTGCAAATCGAGCAGAATAGTGCAAACCGAGCAGAATAGTACAAACTGAGCAGAATAGTGAAAACCGAGTAGAACAATGCAAACTAAGCAGAACAGTACAAACTGAGCAGAACAGTGCAAACCGAGCAGGACAGTGCAAACCGACCAGGACAGTGTAAACCGAGTAACATTATGTCTACCGAGTCACAGGTATTTACTGAGTTCGAGACTTACCGAGTGGTTAGTATGAACCGTGCCTTCACTTCTACTGAGTGCATGATGATGCTGAGTAATGTAGTGGACGCCGAGTATCAGAAAGTCACCGAGTTAGTTTGCAGGAATCGTGTAACCATACCTGGGCCGACTTAGTAGCACTTATGTTTATTTGTCAAGCTGACTTTGTAATTGTAATTAATTGTTTAGACTTGTATATAAACAATTTTGTACAAATACCAAGTATGTATGAATATGAAAAAAAAGATAAGAGATAAAAGGCAGAGATAAGCGAATTACAAAGAGCTACATCAGTATAAGGAGCAGCAAAGACAAATTCATCACAGAAGGTGATCAGTACATCAGCGAATCTCATTCAGCAATCCAGTTGCAAAGTAAGAGATCTACTGTTTCATCCTAACAGGTGAATCAGCTTGAAATCCTTTAACCGGGTAGACTTAACAGTCTTTGTAAAATCTCTTAACCGAGTGCATACTTCATTGTATGTTTGTAAATCCTTTAACAGGGTGGATTTAGCAATCCTTATTGCTCCTAGCAGGGCAGATCATTAGAAGTGATCAATGTAAGCCTTAACCGACCAACTTTATACTGCAGTACTAAAGCTTTGTGGGTTTCATCCCCACCCCAATTTTACTTTCTTTTGGAAGGTTTCTGGGTAACCAAATCTATGTGTCATTGTTGTGAATGCTTTTAAGTTTCATGCTTTCTATATGTTAATACATGTGTTATTGAAAGAAAATTTGGAGTTACTGATTCACCCCTCCCCTCTCAGTAACTTGGTTAATTCTTGAATATTTCCAACAATTGGTATCAGAGCTGTATTGGTTCTCAAGATAAAGCTTAACTAGCTTGAGCAAAGATCCAGGACAATGGAGGTATTCAAACTGAACAAGGTGATTGAAAATGAAAAGCTAGATCTGGAAATGGCCATAGCTAAACTTAAAGAAGCAAAAGAACATCTTTCCCAATCCCTGAGAAGAAGGAAGGAACTTGCAAATCAGATGAATGATCATAATTATATTGAAGAAAAGATTGAAGATCTTTTTCCCTCAGATAGCTCAGATGAAGCAAACAATGCTGTCAAAGAACTCCTAGAAAAGAATGGGTCTCTGCAGGAAGAAATGAGAAAATTAAAAAGAGAACAAGAGCTACACTCAACAAGATTTTGTGAGATCTTAGAACAAAGAAACAAGTTAAAAGATGAATTAGATGGAAGGAACAATGAAGTCCAAAATAAAACCCTTCAGCTAGAAAACCTAATTGATTAGATCTCCCATACAAATGAGGAAATTCTGACTCTAAGATCAGAAATAGAAAGCACAAGAGAAGAACTAAGATCTGAAAAGAAAATCAATCTAAGATTGGTGGATGACCTAAACATTGAAAGGCAAATCAATGAAAGAATGCTGAAGAGCCAAGAAGACTTAAATCAGCTGTATGATCAAAATCTTCATAGGCAAAAAGGAAAAGCAAGACTTGGATACAAAGGAGAAGGTGAATCTTCTAAACAAGGTACTCAAAGAAATCAGAAACCTACTTGTAATCATTGTGGCAAAATAGGACATACTTCAAATAAATGTTGGAGCAATGAAAAAGTAGAATTCAATGGAAAATGCTACAACTGCAATCAGCATGGTCACAAAGCAAATGAATGCAGGGAAAAACCAAGATTCAAAGGTAATTGTCACAAATGCAACAAACAAGGTCACAAGGCATCCGAGTGTAGATCCAAAACATTCAATCCAGCAGAACAAATTATGAAAGCAATGTTTGGATGGGATTACAAAACTTGGTGTAGATGTCATTACTATGGAGAATATGGACACATTGGCATGAACTGCATAAAACATCATCTAAGGAAAAGAGATACTACCATAAGATGTTTCAAATGCACTAAACTTGGTCATATAGCCAGAAATTGCATGAATGCTAGTGAAGTTGAAGATGGAAAGAAGAATGAAGCAACTAAGGTCAGGAAACAGATGAGACAATAGTGGATTCCTAAATCTACCGAGCAAACCAGTCCAAGTAATGGAATGGGTGGCTCTACCGACTCAAACTAAATTCCCAAGAAAGCACTGGAATTGTATTCTCATAGACAAATTTCAAGCAGTTCCAGAACTAAATTAAAAGAAAGATCTAAATCGGCATATAAGATGCAATAAGATCACAGGAAGGTCGGTATCAGTTTTTACCAAGCAAGGTTAGGAGCTGTCTAATATGATTACCGAGCGAGGTCGGAGAAATATGAATTCTCAAGTTCACCGAGTTGCGAAGTCTTTACCGAGAAATTAATTCATAGTGGGTGACAGTCTATCGGAATTCATACCCTAATTTGTACTGAGCATTAATGACAGAGTTGTAAACAAAAGGCAAGAAATCAAACTCATTCTTCACTGTGAACTTTAGCATTTTGAGAGCAGAAAATTTCTAGAGCAATCCAGCGATTCAAATACTTTTGCGAAAAGAATTCTCTATGAGCTACCATGGCATCATCCAGCACTTCAGCAAAGAAAGGATCAGAAATGATAATCCAAGGGGAATGGAGAGCACCAGATTTCAAACTCGTGCCCACAATTGTAGCAGCCCTAGACCCGAACGGAGCTCAATCTCAGATTCCTCCTAAGGTACTACTTGTTAACGATATTCACAATCATTTCAATTGTGCAATTCAAGAGATGGGAAACCTAGAGCTAGATATTGTGCTTGAGGAACTGTGTGTGAATGGTATTCTAAAACCAGAGCACAAACATCTGGAAGACAAGGGATTAGTTCACATTACACATTTACCTTGAAACTTTCAAGAGAAATGGGTTAGATACATTCTCAGCCATGTACATGAAGGCAAGATTTGGTTTGAGCAACCCATAGAGATCACTAAGAAGATGATTCACCAAATCACCGGTCTTCCCATGTTAAACAAAGTTAAAACTACCAAAACCCTAGGTCGGCCGGAGCTGGAGAAGAAAACCCTAGCCGAGTGGGATAGTAGAGGCATGAAAGTAAGCAGCATTACTGATGCTCAACTGAAGTTTGGAACACACATCATTGCTCATAAAATATATAGTTCAAGTTGACAGAATAGTGTTTCCTGCGAAGCCATAGACCTAGCATACAAAGTGGTAAAGAATAATTTATCATTTGACCTTGCAGATTTGTTGTTAAAATAGTTTAACAAGAACATGGAAAGCATTCAAACTTCCAAAAACAATCCATGTAAGTTTGGATCTCTACTGGTCTATTTATTTTTCTATGTTCAGAAATTCTTCCCTTCCAAAGGAAAAGTAGTATGGAGAAAGGATGTGCCAGTTCTTTATGAGATAAATGAATATATTTCAGAAATGGGTGAAAATTTTGATAACATCATGGATAGTTATTTTGAGTCTTTCAAGGAGAAAATGAACGACAGATTCCAGATTCCATAGAAGTTGGTGGAGGATTATAAGGATGATATTTGTTTCATGGTGGACTGTGACAGAGTATACATTCAAGTAGCTAAACCAAGGATTGTACATGTAAAACCTCTTCCTTATGAGGTAAACATTGATGAAACAAAGAATATCATTGAAGCCCTCCTTAATCAGCCTGTTAATCCCAAAGCTCCATATTTTGGGACATATGAAGAAGAAAAGGTGAGAATTGAATTAAGTATAAAGCTTCCACAGGCAGTAAATAAAGGAAAAAAGAGGATAGCCAAAATGCAAATGCTAACCGAGGACAGAGGAGAAGACACTGAAGAAGAAGAGAAAAAGGATGAGAAAATAGAGGAACCAGAACTTGCAAAGAAGAAAGGAAAGGTATTCATTACCAAGGCACCTAAGCCTCCCACTACCATATTTACAAGGAGAAGTGCAAGGGGTAAGGAAGACAAGGCAGACAAAGATATAATATTCAAAAAGCCTCCTCTAACCCTTCAAGAGAAGATCAAACTTTTGAGAGAAGGATCAAGATCTGGAGTAAGTAATATAAAATCTTTAAAATATGAAACAAGATCAGAAACAGAACAAAAGCAGATTGAAGATGCAGTCATTGAAAAGATGGGATAGTGGAAATACTCTCCTGATGAAATAGCCCCACAGATTCTAGGAGCTTTATTAGATCCAATAAAAATGAGATGGGCCAATGCAAAGCAAACTCTAAAAGACATATTTGATCAAACCCTGAGACAGTTAATGCCCAGCTTGAAAAATGATGAAATAAAGAAGGCATTGAAGGAGAATGAAAATAAGATGACACTGAAGTTCAATACTTGTTTAATTCTGATTAACAATATTGAATCGGTTGTGAAGACTGCAAATGCCACATGGAAGAACATATACCATCTTCACCAACCAAGTACTGAAACAGTTATAATAAAAGACATTGAAGATGACAGTGATGAACAGGAAGAAGCCACTAAGGTAGATGATACTGTGAGGATAGCGGCAGAAGTCATTGCATCACTTCCTACCTCTCTAGCAAAAGTTGCTACATCTAGCCCGGAGACATCTTCAAGCATGGTTGTGATAACTTCAACATTTGTCCAATCACCTATAGCAACAACAGAAGCAACTACCATTTCTTCTACCGAGTTGCAGTCTCCTATTTCATCAAGTTTTCTAGCAGTAAGTATTCCAGTTTTTGATTCTACAAGTGTAAATATTTTAAGTTCTCCAGTAGATAGTATACCATTCTCTATAGCCAGTCCTACTATGTCTACTGTCACTACTACTAAGGCATTAAGTATAGATAAGCCTAAGACTCAACCGAGTATAAGATTTTTGAGCAAGAATATAGTAGAGGCTATAGACCTAGATGAGGAAATAGAGATTCCAACATTGGATTTTGCAAATCTATCAGCGAATCAAATGCAAAATATAGGTGAAATCCTCCAAAGGAAAGCGAAGCAAAAGAAGCTTAAAGAGGAGAGAGACAAGGAATATAAAATCATTAAGGATGCTAAGGACATTTTGTCAGAAGCATTAGGTATTGAAGTAGACTCCTCTCAACATGTTTTGTTACAATTAGCAGAAGCGGTAAATAAGTACAATGAGGATTCATCTGGGACAGACAAGTTAGTTGAAAAAGCCGAGAAGAAATTCAACAATAAAGTGCTTGAGCACATTGCTCAGCACATAGCTATTAATCAAGCAGAATTGTCTTCAGTTTTGACAAACATTGAATCTACCTATTCGAATGTTACCTCTTTTTTGGCCAAACTGTGCAATGTTGCCAAGTTCACCAAGGATGTCAAGGATAAAATGAATAAAATTGATGAGGATTTGAAGATTAGCATATAGAAGCTACAACTTGAACCAAGTTCAAACTCTGCTCATCACATGAAAATCTCATTCCTATCAAATATGCAGTCAGAACTACTGAAAGAAGACACAAGGATCTGGTCCACACTGCTAGACATTCAGAACATGATCCTTCCCATCATGAATACAATGTATAAGCACATTGAACATTCCAAAACATTAATTCATGACAATCAGTTCTCAATAGCAGATCACATGATTGAACTCTCTGCAGAAGTCCAAATTGCAATCCAAACATGCAAGATTCTGTAAGAAAATTGGGACAGAACCCTGGCACTAATAATGAAGGTACATTCTATTTTTTTATCAAATTTTGGATTCTCCTTGTAAAACACTTGTATATACACCTTTGGCATTATTGTCAAAAAGGGGGAGATATGTATAGAAGAAAAAGTTAGTACATTGAAAGGGGGAGATAATGTATAAAGCCCTATGACAAAGACAAATTTTGAAAAATTAAAATAAATCTCAGCATGGTTCATGTATATAAGTTTTGGGCAATAAGTGTTTTGTCACTAATGCCAAAGGGGGAGATTGTTGGCATTAAGCAGGATTGCCACTAGTGACAACACTTATTTGCATCCTGAGTGCAAACTGAGCAGAACAGTGCAAACTGAGGAGAACAGTGCAAACCGAGCAGAACAGTACAAATCGAGCAGAACAGTGCAAACTGAGCAAAACAGTGCAAACCGAGTAGAACAGTACAAACTGAGCAGAACAGTGCAAACCGAGCAGGATAGTGCAAACTGACCAGGACAGTGTAAACTGAGTAACATTATGTCTACCGATTCACAGGTATTTACCAAGTTTGAGACTTACCGAGTGGTTAGTATGAACTGTGCCTTCACTTCTACCAAGTGCATGACGATGCCGAGTAATGCAGTGGACACCGAGTATCAGAAAGTCACCGAGTTAGTTTGCAGGAACCGTGTAACCATACCTGGGCCGACTTAGTAGCACTTATGTTTATTTGTCAAGCCAACTTTGTAATTGTAATTAATTGTTTAGACTTGTATATAAACAATGTTGTACAAATACCAAGTATGTATGAATATGAAAAAAAAGATAAGAGATAAAAGGTAGAGATAAGCAAATTACAAAGGGCTACAACAGTATAAGGAGCAGCAAAGACAAATTCATCACAAAAGGTGATCAGTACATCAGCGAATCTCATTCAGCAATCCAATTGCAAAGTAAGAGATCTACTGTTTCATCCTAATAGGTGAATCAGCTTGAAATCCTTTAACCGAGTAGACTTAACAGTCTTTGTAAAATCTCTTAACCGAGTGCATACTTCATTGTATGTTTGTAAATCCTTATTGCTCCTAGCAGGGTAGATCATTAGAAGTGATCAATGTAAGCCTTAACCGGCCAACTTTATACTGCAGTACTAAAGCTTTGTGGGTTTCATCCCCACCCCAGTTTTACTTTCTTTTGGAAGGTTTCTGGGTAACCAAATCTATGTGTCATTGTTGTGAATGCTTTTAAGTTTTATGCTTTCTATATGTTAATACATCTGTTATTGAAAGAAAATTTGGAGTTACCGATTCACCCCTCCCCTCTCAGTAAATTGGTTAATTCTTGAATATTTCCAACATGTAAAACCTAGAGCCAATCAAAAAATTGTATAGTTTAGGTGGCAAAAAAAATAAATCTGTACCGTAGATCTTGAAATGGTAAAATGTTTTTGTTGTTATATAAGGGCAAGATCTAGATCAGAGAAAAGTGTGTGTGAATCAGAGAGATAAGATTGAATTAGTATGAGAAGATGATCAGAGAAGTATATTCAGAATAGCAAAGTATTTAGACAGAGTTCAGTGACCGAGCTAAGCAATGAAAGGACATAATCAAGAAAGATCAGATAGAAGAGATCAAAATACAAAGTAAAGAGGAGATCTGTAATCTGCATACTAGTACAAACTGAAAGATTAGGTACTGAGACATTTTGACCAGTGTATCAGGGTAAATCTTTTAACCGAGTAGTCTTAGCAGACTTTTTGTAAATCTCTTTACCGAGTGCTTACTTTGTTGTAAGTTTATAAATCCTTTAACAAGGTAGACTATACAAGTCTTTTAGCTTTTGACAGAGCAGACCTTTCACAGGGTAGATCATGATTTGATCACATTTTGTAAGCCTAAATAGGCAAAACTTATTATTGTAGTAGTGAAGATTTGTGGGTGTCATCCCCACCCCAGTTTTACCTTTCAAGGGTTTCTGGGTTACCAAAATCATGGTGTTATGAGTGATTTCATGTATGATACTTTATATGTTTTGTTGCTTACATTGATCAAGTTTCATTTTATCATGCATAAAGTTTTATCAGTTCAAAAGGATGAAAAGTAAGTAATATCTAATTCACCCCCCTCTTAGTATTACTTTCCCACTTACATTTCCAATAGTATCTAGAAGTTGTAGATACTTTAAATGCATCGGTCATTGAAAATAAAGTAAGAAAATATGTAGAGCAATTATTTTTGCAAAAAGGCTTCACTAAGAAATCTATTGATAAAAAAAGAGAAAAACATAAAGTTGGCTCCTCAGCTACTACTAATACATAAGATGTAGAAGTAGTTTCCTCTGTAGAGTCTTAACTGGTATAAAAACAAGAAACACAATAGTCAAGAAGGAGAAATCCTATCCTCTTGCCAAGACTCCAGTAAAGAAAATTGTAAAGAAGGCACAAATTGAGTGAACTAAGGCTAGAGAAGCTACTGGTGCAAAGGTTGGTGGTAAAAGGAAGAAGGAGAAATAAAAAGGGTACATAGAAGCACAAGTGGAAGCATAAAGAATAGAGTTTGAACAAGAACATAGAGAGCTTAAGGCACAAGGTAAGAAATCCAAAGTGGTTTGTGCTCCTACCACTAAATGTGTTTAGCCCGATCTTAGGAAGTTTATCCCCATTGATAAAATTGTTAATGAAGTCAAGAGGTGGGGTATAATTACAAGTGTGAAGAATTATTATGATAGGTTTAATGAAGAAGATCAAAGGAAAATTGAAGATGTTATTGTAGAAAGTATGAATAAGTTTAGTCAGGTTCTTATGCAATTGCAAGGACAAATTCCTACTTACCTATACATCAAAATTGAAGCTAGATGGAAGGGAGCTTTGAAGAAATAGAAAGAATTGATTGAATATGCCTTGATGCATTTAAAGCTTGAGCTACATGCATAAGAGATAAAATAAATTTTAGATAAAGTTAGACCAAATTTTAAAACAAAGACAAGAGTTACAAGCTTGTTGATTTGTGATTCTCAATTAGTGCAGATGAAACATAAAATATCTTTTAGAAGAACTTAGGTCTTGTTAAGGATGAAGAACATATTATAGTGAAAGATGAATAGGATAAAATAGAAGATAGAAAGGAATAATAAGTACTTTCACTTATAGATGAACGGTAGACCATAAATGGTGTGAAGGTCACACTTGATAATGATATTATAGATGAGCCCGAGGACACAATGGATACTAAAGGTGATGTATAGGTCATGGATATTCATGAGGAGAAAAAGGAAACAACAAAGGAACTAGTGGATGCTAAAAAGGATACATAAGAGCAACCATAAAAAGAGACAGAGGATGGTGGACCCAGTCAAGATTGACAAAAGATACATCAGTTGAGCAATAATAGGAACCAGTAACAATGGAGATAGTAGGTGGAAAAGAAGAAACATAAAATGTAGACAAGGAGAAGCCTAAAAACATGGAGATTGAAAAGGTAACCACTATTTGGTCTATGTCTTCAAGTGTCATTGAAATGGATGAAGATATTCCTACTATTAAAGGGAAAATTGACTTAACTTCCATGAGCCCAAAAGAAATGATGGATATTGAAAATGCAATTAATTCAAAAATAAGAAAGATAAATTGAAGCAAGAGGAAAAAATAATCCTAAATGCCAAAGAAATTTTGTTTGATCTTGTGCCTGATGTAGATTTTGATGAGAAGGCTACACCAATTGAACAATTGGGCCAATTGGTTATAGAGACCAGTGAGAAAGTGAAAAGTTTAGAGGACATAGCTACTTTGAGAGAAAAGTATGACTATGAGAAGAGGAGGACTGGGAAACTGGTTTAGTCTATTGTATGTGAAAAGGTAAACTTGATAGCTATAGTAAACAAAGTGAAAGAAGCTTTGACTCAAGGAGGTAAAATTCTCACCTCTACATTTGATTTTTCACAATTTTTAAAAGATGTTGATAAGAAGATATGTAAAGCTCAACAAGATCTAAGGTTATTTATTGGATAAATGAGAGTGGGGTGGGGGGGGGGGGTGAATTAGTTATCATAGGTCCATTAATTATTTTCAACCTTAAAACCTTCTCGCTAACTAATCTTAATAAATAGATTTAAGCATTCAACTAATGACAATAGTATTCAAATGATAATAAGAAAATACCATGCAAATAATTCAATCACACATTAACACCTGTATTTAACGTGGAAACCCAATTTGGGTAAAAACCACTACATGAATTATCACCCATAAAATAATTCACTCTTCTAAAGTGAGCTTGGTTAAGAGTTAATCATGTTAAAGATTACAAAAAACATTTGCTAGATGTGACCCTATTAGGGGATTTTCATCAAAGATCAACTATATCTATCACCCTATAATGAGTGGCCTTATTATAGGACTTTAGAACATTTGTTAGAATGCCACCTTACAAAGGATTTAGAAATAGGACTATTAAATCCACTGGGTTTAAAATATTTTTTTCTACAATGATTAGAAAGTAACAATGAAATGATCTGATAAAATATGAAACTACCTTTGCTTGTTCAAATCTCCTTTCTACTCATTTTTCTTCTTCAAACTCTTCCTTTCTGGCTGATCAACACTTACACTTCATCTCAACACTTTCCTTCACTTCATTCACACTTTCCTTCAACTCTGTTATGCTCAATATACCAATATGTACTAATTCGACTATATGTTCAGGCTATCTGAAAATTAAAATATCAGCATCAACATCATCAATATGATCACTGTGATCACTTTATATAGACAATTTTTTCCATTTAATCCTACTCACTGCTTAATCTCATCCATTTGATCAAATCTGTAGCTTAGTAAAACATTTTATGAATCTTTCTAGCTATATCTTCACCTTGGAACTTGAACTTTTCTTGGATCTCAAACCAACCATTAAATCTTCACCATTTATCTATACCTAACATTTTTGATCTGTTGATTTCATTAACTAACTTTGTTCCTTCCTTAGAATCTTCTAGATCATTCCAAATTCTCATTCAATGTCATCTTTTAATTGATTTCTTGTATAACCAACCAACTTCATCTACTCGGTATCATTTACTTGATTAACTGTGACCAACCAATATCTCTACTTATTGACAACCATTTCCAACTTGGTAGAACACACTATTTCCTTGTATTTTCACTTCAAAAATTCAATCCTTTATTACCAAAAAATATAACTAACTTGTGCAACATTTTAACACTTCATTAAATCATGTAAAATAATCAAATCAATATTACCTTGTCAAATACCAATTCATCAATTTCCCATTTAAGATCACACACTTAACATCACTTCATTTCATCTTCTATCTTTACCAACCATTTCTTTACTCAACATCACATATTTTAGATTGATATGACAACTTGCATAAATTGGCAAGTCAATAGGCTTGACATCAATGGAAACATAACAAATGATTCAATCCTTCTACATACCTCTCATTGCTCGGTAACAATCTCCCCCTTTGACATTGATGGCAACACATTTTATATATCTCATCTCACATCTAAAATATACCATCAATACTAATAATATTCATTCTTTACAATATTCCCCTTACTTCTTACATAGTCATCTCTCCTTAATCAATATCTCCATTGATTAACATCTCTCCAATCATTATTCATATCTCTCTCTCTCCTCAATCAATATCTCTCCCCCTTATTAGTATCTCTCCCGCTTTGATAGAAATGCCAAAGGTACCCACAAAACCTTAATCTAAAACTAACTGTCCTTTTAGTTGTACCTTGTACCTTTCTTGTACCAATTATTTTTGTTTCTTCATATCCTTTCTCACAAATTTAGGCTATTCCTAAAGAGTGAACATATGCATCAACTCACAAATAGATAATCTGATAAAGCATGAATTGATGCAACCTGCATCTTTCTCTAATGAACATTAGATAGGGTAATGACTCCTAGTTTACATCTGAGATACTCAAAATTATCCTTAGGTAATAGCTTTGTGAATATATTAGCAAGCTATTCCTTGGATTTCACAAATTCTAGATTTACTTGTTTTTCCTGTACTTGTTCTCTCAAATATTGATACTTTATTGATATGTGCTTTATCTTTGAATAAATCACTAGATTCTTTGAAATATTTATAGCACTAGCATTATCACAATAGATTGTCATAGGACCATCTATCTCCTCTTGTATCCCTTCAAGTAGTTATTTTATCCAAATGATTTTAGAACAATTGATTGCAACAACAACATATTCTGCCTCAACAATTGATTGTGGAATGTGGCTTTGCTTTTTTTCTTATCCATGTCACTAATCTTTCTCCTAAGAAGAAAGCTCCTCCACTTGTACTTTTCCTATCATCCAAAATATGTACCCAATCAACATCAATATATACTTCCAATTCAAAATCTCCATCCTTTTTGTACCATAATCCATAGTCCTCAGTTCCTTTCAGATATCTAAAGATTCTCTTCACAATCATCATATGTGTTTCTTTAGGATTAGAAGAAAATCTTGCCACAAGACCAACAACATGAGAAATATCAAGCCTAATATGAACAACATATTTTAGCTTACAAATCATGGATCTATACAAAGTTTCATTTACCTCAGTAGAGTCATCTTATTTTGATAAATTGTATCTAGTAATCATCGGCGTACCAACCGATCTTGAGTCTTCCATCCCAAAAGTTTTCAGGATCTCTTTGATGTATTTTGACTATGTTATGTTGATGCCATCCTTGATCTATTGAATTTTCAATCCAATGAAGATTTTGATCTCTCCAATCATTGACATTTTACATTCCTTTCTCATTTCATCAACAAATGATCTACACATTGACTCATTTCCTCCAAATATGATATCGTCAACAAAGATTTCATCAATTAATACCTTATCTTCAAATTCAAATTTCAAGTACACATTACTGTTATCACTAGTTCTAACAAAATCTATTCTCATTAGATATGAGTGGAGTCTTTCATACCATGCTTGAGGTGCCTATTTCAAACCATATAGTGCCTTGTGTAGTTTATATACCATGTTTTTCTGACTTTTGTCAACAAATCCTTGTGGTTTCTAAATGTACACTTCTTCTTCTATTATTCCATTAAAAAATGCAGAATTTACATCCATTTGATGAACCTTGAAACCTTTATAAGCTATGTATGCAAGTAGAATTATCAAACCTTCTAATCTAGCAACAAGAGAAAATGTATCACCATAGTCAATATCTTCTTCCTCAGCATATCCTTTGCATACAAGTCTAGCTTTATGCCTTATCACATCTCCATTTTTAGTTAGTTTATTTTTGAAAATCCACTTTGTACCAATAAAATTCTTATCCTTAGGTCTTGGTACCAGTGACCAAGTATTGTTCTTTTCAATTTGATCAATCTCTTCTTTTGTTGCATTAACCCCATCTTCATTTTCAAGTGCATCCTTGACTAATCTAGGATCAAATTAAGAAATAAAACATGTATTGTCTCTCAAATTACTTATTTTCATGCCTCCTACATTCTTATCTCCAATTATTTGAGTTGGTGAATGGTTCCTTCTAACATACTTTTCTAGCACTAGCTCAGTTCTCTGTTCTTCATCTTTTTCTTCTCTCGGTGTGGGATCAACTGGTTCCTCAATTTCTTCTTGCAGCTTGGGTAAAGTACCAAAAAATCCTTCCTGTACATATACAAATCTTTGATAATATTCTGGTTCCTATTTTCTGTCTCCTTCATTCTTATCTACAAACTCATCAATCCTTACATTTTCACTTTCCACAATTTTTCTAGTAGCCTTATTTAGACATTTATAAGCTTTTCTCTTTGTGGAGTATCCTAGGAATATACCTTCATTTCCTTTAGAATCAAAATTTCCATTCCTAGCATCTTTCAGTATGTAACACTTACTGAACTAAAGATTTTAAAGTAGTTAACATTAGGTGTATGCCCATACGAGAGTTCATAGGGAGTTTTATTTGTACCTTTCTTCAGTTGTACTCAGTTGAGGGTGTAAACAACAATACTAATGGCTTCTCTCCATAATTTTTGTGCAACCTCCTTCTCAATCAACAATTCTCTTGTACAACTAACTATTGATCTGTTCCTTCTTTCAACTATGCCATTCTATTGTGGAGTTCTTAGTGCAGATACTTGCCTTTTGATTCCATTCTCATTGCAGAAGACAATAAATTCATTAGAGATAAATTCACCTCCTCTATTTTATCTTAAACACTTCAGTCACTTACTTGTTTTCTTTTCAACTCTTTCCTTGTACCATTTAAACATTTGGAATGCATCAAAATTTTCTTTTAGAAACATTACAACATCATCCTTGAGTAGTCATCAACAAACAAAATGAAATAGCAATCACCATAATAACTTTGTACTCTCGTAAGAAAGTACAAAGTTAATAGCAATGAGGGTATCAAATAAACTTTCACTAACTTGAATGCTCTGTATGCTCTGCTGGAAGGTAATCAAACATATATTAAGGCTATTATCATTGATGATGACACTATTAAGAAAGATGAGAAGACCTTTGGACCTAGCTCTAGAAATAGAGAAAGCACAAAGAATAAAATGGCTTCTCATCCCAAGGACCTTACAATCCTTAAGTATTCTATCTAGAAGATACAAGCCTTACTGGTGGACTCCAAGGAGTTCCTCAACAAGCTGGATTGATTTGTGCTGCTGGGCATTTTTTTGTGTCGGTTTTCTGGTCAGTGTGCTAGTAGTTTTTTGTTCTTTTTGAGGAAGGATATTTTAATATTTTAATATCCTATGGTTTTCCCTCTTTGGTTCTGCCATTTCCTTTTGGAAATAGTTATCTTGTCGATGTTTTTAATGCTTTTTCTTTCTTCTAGATTGTAAAGGGTTTCAAGGTCCCTTCAAAACCTATTGTTACCTCAATTAAAAACTTTTTACTCTCATAGGGGCACAAAGATTAATATGAAATAATTCTAATATACCATTAGATGAGAAAGAATTTCTTGAAAAACTTGATTTTGTCATCTTACCAATCTGACATTCCTTACACATAACTTTATCTAGCTTTCTCAATATTGGTAGACCTACGACTCTTTTCTTCTTACTAGCCTTGACCATGTTATCAAAATTTACATGAGAGAATATTTTATGCCATAACCAAGCATCTTCACTTCTTGCAAATAGACACACATTTCCACTAAAATTTAGATAAAATAAGTTACCTTTAGATTTTTCTTTGGTGCCAATCAAATCTCCACCAACATCATAGATCTTCACTTTTTGGTTCTAAAATTCCAGTTGATGACCAATTTTATTCAATTGTGCAACACTCAAAAAATTGTACTTCAGTCCTTGAACCCAATAAGAATTATCACATTTGATCTTTTCATTCAACATAATGGATCCCTTTCCTTTTACATAACATGGAGCATCATTTCCAAGTCTAACAAATCCTCCTTCACATTCTTCTAAGTTTTCAAACTTATCAATATCACCAGTCATATGATGTGCACAACCACTGTCAACAATCCATGGGTCAGTTTTACTAACTTGAGAAATAAGGGGTTTTTCATCTTCATACCTTTCTTCTTCTAAGTCATCCTTCATAGCAACATAAACCTCTTCCCCACCTTCTTCTGTGTCATTAGATTCATCATCGGGTTTTCCTTCCTAAACTAGGTAGTATGATTTATTTCCTTTATCCTTGTAGTCTCTAAAATTTTGATATATGTTCTCCTTCTTGTCCTTCTTATCATTCATGTCATTATCAGGATGCCTAGATGCAATATGACCAAACTTGTTGTTTTTAAATTTTTTTAGAGGCAATTTGCCTTTATGCTTCCTTTTCCTCTCGGTAGCATCTTTGCCAGTAGTGCTTCTAGTTCTTCTTGTTCTTTTTCCTTGGTTAGTATACTATCATAGTCATTTTGACCTGAATTCTAGTGATTATCTCTTTCTCTTCTTGAACTACCAATTTTTAGGGATGATTTGAAAGATGCCTCTATCTTTGGTAAACTATTATCAAAGTTACTAAGCTCAAATGCAGTCAACTTACCGATCAAAGCATCAAGAGTAACAAAATTGCCAGATATGGATCTCAATTCCTAAATAGAAAAGAATCAAATAGAATATTTAGGTAAGAGATTTCTAATATTTTTTTTACCACATCTTCTCCATTTATTGTTCCACCAGCACCTTTGATATCATTCACCACTTCCTTGAATCTGAATCTGTATTGTGTAATGTTTTCATCTTCTTTCATTCTCATCTCATTAAATTTTCCTCTGAGATTATCAACCTTTCCTTTTTGAACATGCAAATCACCTCCATAAACAAGTGGAACTTTATCCCACATTTCTTTCACTGTAGAGAAGTCATTTATGTCATTAAATTCAACATCAGTTAGGGAAGAAGCAATCTCAATCATTATCAAGTTGTGTTCCTTCTTTTCTCTCATCTGATCAAGTGTCATAAGTCCATGAGGCAGTGGAGTGTAGTCATTTTCCAAATAGTAGAGTGTAGAATCTCCAATTCCAGATAGGTGTAACTTCATCCTACTTTTCCATGTAAGGAATCTCTCCTTGTTCAACTTCAATACTTCTCTCCTATACATCTTCAGATCTTTAGCTTAAGTCTTTTAAAATTTTACTTCTAAGCACCAAATTCTCTAATACCAATTGTTGGATAATCGAGAGGGGGAGAGTGAATCAATTATAGAGTTAGTTATCTTAGGTCCCTTAACAATTTTCAACCTTAAAACCTTCTTGGTAACTAATCTTAATAAACAGATTTAAGCATTCAACTGATCAAAATAGTATTCATATGATAATCAGAAAATAACATGCAAATCATTGAGTCACACATTAACACCCATATTTAACATGGGAACCCAATTTGGGTAAAAAACACTATGGGAATTATCACCCACAAAATAATTCACTCTTTTGATGGAAGCTCGGTTAAGATCCAATCCTGTTAAAGATTACAAAACACATTTTCTAGATGTGAACCTATTAGGGGATTTTCACCAAAGACCAACTAGATCTGTCACCCTATAATGAGTGGCCTTATTAGAGGACTTTAGAACATTCGTTAGAATGCCAACTTACAAAGGATTTATAAATAGGACTATTAAATCCACTCGATTAAGAGCTTTTATGCTACAATGATTAGAAAGTAATAGTGTAATGATTTGATAAAATACGCAACTACTCTTTCTTGTTCAGATCTCCTTTCTAATCATTTGTCTTTTTCAAACTCTTCCTTTCTAGCTGATCAACACTTAATCTTCATCTCAACACTTTCCTTCACTTCATTCACACTTTCCTTCAACTTTGTTATGCTCGGTGTACCATTCTGTACTAATTCATCTATATATTCTAGCTATTATCAAATCAACAATTCAACATCAACATTAGTAATATCATAATCATGATCATCCTTTGTATAGACAATTTTTTTTGCTTAAGCCTATTTACCACTTAATCTCATCCATTCGATCAAATCTGTAACTCGGTAAAATGTTTTATGAATCTTGCTAGTTGTATCTTCACCTTGGAACTTGAACCTTTCTTGGATCTCAAACCAACCATTAAATTTTCACCATTTATATATACCTAACATTTTTGATCCGTTTATTTCATTAACTCACTTTGTTCCTTCCTTAGAATCTTCTAGATCATTCCAGATTCTCATTCGATGTCATCTTTTAATTGATTTCTTGTTTAATTGACCAACTTCATCTACTTGGTTAAGTCCATCTACTCAGTATCATTTACTCGGTTAACATTTACTCAGTTAACTATGACCGGCCAATATCTCTACTTATCGACAATGATTTCCATCTCGGTAGAACACACTCTTTCCTTGTATTTTCACTTCACAACTTCAATCCTTTATTATAGACAAATATAATTGACTTGTGCATCATTCTAACACTTCATTAAATCAAGTAAAAAAATCAAGTCAATATTACCTTGTAAAATACTGATTCATCAATTGCCCATTTAAGGTCATACACTTAACATCACTTCTTCATTTCATCTTCTATCTTTACCAACCATTTCTTTACTCAACATCACATATTTCAGATTGAAATGGCAACTTGCATAAATCAATAAGTTAGTAGGTTTGACATCAATGACAACATTAAAACTGATCCAATCATTCTACATACCTTTCATTTCTTGGTTATAGACTTTGTTCATTCTCATCATCTCTATATCAGTTGGGGTAACATTATTAACTTCAAATATTGATCCTATCAAAGGTTCGGTAACTAGTTTTGGAGCACAAGTTAGTGCAATAAACCATAAGCTTAGGGTTTATAGAGATAAATAGAAAATAGGATATCTAACTGGTTGGAGATACATAACTTATTACTTTCTAAAGTGGATATTATTCAACAAGGAGTGAAAGAGGTGGAACATTTTTTGGCTACCCTAGATATGTGCATTGTAGATGGATTGGAAGAGCTTGCCCATTAGTTGCATGGAAAATTTTTGATCATGAATAACTTACAAAAAATTTGGGTTAATGATCTACAGGTTTTGAAAGAAAGCTTCATTGATATATTCAATAGATTGTAACCTGTATATTCTACTCCACACTCAATAAAATTTTACTTTTTGCATATCATTTATATACCTTTGTCATTGTTATCAAAGGGGGAGTAGTATAGGATGAAAATTGGATAAGTATTTGAAAGGGGATAAATATAGTTATGAGAGTTAGAGTTATGTTTGTTTATGCTCTGAAACATTTTCAAGATGCTTTAAATGTTGATTACATTTTTTTCATGGTTTGACACTCAGCAAATATTTTTCCAAGTGTCACCATCAATGCCAAAGGGGGAGATTGTTGGCATTAGATGAAGGTGTTGGAGAGATTGTTTTTAAAGGATGCATGTTGGAGTGTTCTCATTTCTGGAAAAAAAATTCTTTTAGGATGAATGAATCCAATATACTGATGGTGAAGATGATTGCACAAGGATTTTTCTAAGTATACAGAGTGTTTTTTGATAACACAATCAGTCATGGTGAATGTAGTGTGTAATGAAGATATGAATAGATTTTGTGGTGTGATTGGAAAGGTAGAATCTACAAAGTTATATTAGCCTACTTCTATGATCGTGTAATATGATTCAAAGTACAATTGAAGATTTGGGGGAAACACCAATGATATCGGCTAGAACAACCAACCGGTTTGTCAAGGTGATGAAATTAAGGTGGTGATTGGATTAATGTTTATATTTATTTTGTTTTTGAATTGTATTATCAAGAGGTGGCATTGTGGATCAAAATTTCATATGTTTCTATGACCGCTTATGAATTTATATGAATTTTGGAGGCCGACATCAATAACACATTTTAGGGTTATTCCAAAAACCTAAAAGTGTATATAAGAGATGAAATTGAAGGGTAAAAATGATGGTTAGATCTTGTGATGGTTATGATAATTGAAGGAAATGTGTGTATGATTAGAGAAGTGAATTGAGAAAAAGATAAAGTGGATATGTTAGGAAGAGTGTGCTAGATTAAGATCAGTCTTATTTGAGATCTTTCTCAAGGAAAGTTCTAACAGGCTTGTGATTAAAATCCTTTAACTAGGTTACTCCTAACAGTGTATGAAAGACCCTAACATGTATGAAGTTTAATCCCTCTAACTAGGTGACTCTCAGAAGGAGTTATAGATCCCCTAATAGGGTAGTTCCTAACAGGATTTTGTAATATATTTTAATCGGGCTATAGATACTCTTAACTGGGTATACCCTTAGCAAGGTGTTGTAATTGCTCCTAACATGGCAGATCTTATTTGGTGGACTAGTGAGATTAGTGGGTGACAATTCCCACTATGGGTTTTCCCTCTAACAAGTGTTTCCACATAAAATATTGGTGTTATTGTGTTGATGATTGTGTGGATGCTTTATGTGTTATGTTTCTATGTGATATTTACTTTTTCATGTTGGATAATCTATGAGTTAAGTAAAATCTTATAAAGATCTATGGTTGCACATATTCACCCCCCTTTTAGTTCCTTATAGCATTAATAGTTTCAAACTTGTGCATGTTATTTCACTTTATTGTTCATTATTTTATAGTTAAAAATTGTATGATAAAGATTTAAAAGAGTTTTTAAATGAAAATTTGTGTATGATTATTGATTCACCCCCTCTTAGTGTTCATTCTTCTCCTAAAATTTGTATCAGAGCCAAAACCTATCTAGCCGAATTAGGGATATCTTGGTACAAGAGTACTTGTCATGGCTAAGTGTAATAGAAATAGAGTTTAAAAGAAAGATACCAAAATTAAGTCTATTCAAGTATTGTCTCAAGAAAAGTCCTTTTCAATCAATTTATAAGGTATAATAAAGACACATCTATAGAATAACTTATTTATAAAAGTATAGAAAAATGTATTGGAGTGATTCATAGTGAAAGGGGGAGTATTGTTTTTGATATAGTTTTGGACTTGACATTTTGGGATGGACACTTAGCTATTTTTCCTAAGTACCACCATCAATGCCAAAGGGGGAGATTGTTGGAAAGAGATAATCCTAAATGTATGGTATGTTTTCATTGATGGAAAATAAAATCATTACTCTTGGCCATGACACAAACAAGTTAGTTTACCAAAGGATTTGATACCTATATTTGTGTAAGTACCAGAAGCAAGACAATGATCAGTCAGATAGATCAGGAAAATTTTTGAGTATTAGTGTATGTGATTGTAAGGTATGAATGTAGACATACTATTATGTCTAATCCAATAACCAAAGATCCTAAAGTTATCAGATGTAGGAGATATTCACTGTGAAATATCAAGTTGACAGTTTTTGGAAGAACAAGACAACTCAAAGAAATTGAATCGGTATACCTTGTAAATCATTTTTGTTTATCAGTCTAATGATTGTTGATGCTAGAGATGACATAATAGGTTACTTGGTTTGGTTATAAAGGTTTGATCTTATGTTTTGATTCTATTTTGGCGCGTATACATCTACACATTTCATTACTCTTATTTGGGCTGACATAGTTCATGTTTTGAGATCATGATCTTATATTTAAGATTGAGTTTTGAGTGTGAAGGATATAAAATCAATTAATGATGATAATGATGATGATATTATGCCAAGGAAGTAAGAAGAGATTATGTTGATGTGCAGATCTATGTTTGAAGCTTCATTGGAACTATATAGGCATTATTGATGCTAATAGTTAGTTCGATATAGGACTATAAGTCCATTTATTGATTATGTAATTGGTTGTAAGCCTTGATGTATTTTAGTTGTACTATTGAGAAGTGAGCTCTAGGATATAAAATTGAATGCAAGTGCATTCCCCTCTTTGTACTTATTCCTTTAACTGGGCACTTATTACTACACTAGTGAGATATTTGTGGGTATCATCCCCATCAGGGCTTTTGCCTTAACCAGGTTTTCCTTGAAAAACAATGATGGTGTTGTGATGTTTATATTATGTTTTTTATTTGGTTTACTTGCATTTTATTTTAGTATTAAGCTATAGTTCAGTATAAAAGGTTAAATCATATTGTTGCACCAATTCAACCCCCCCCCCCGCTTGGTGCTCCCTAATCCTAACATATATCTTTCATAATTTCTTGCCTATATTTTGAAAATGTGACCTTTAGTAATTTGATTTTATATATTGAAGTTAGGGAGAGAATCTGATGGATATTTCTTACCCTTCTTGTTAGAATTGATTTCCTAGATCTACTAGACATGAATTTATGCTTCATAGGTATATATGGTACATCTGTGTATCATATGTTCTCCATTGGAGTTCTTGTTAATTCTATGGATACCAATAATATTAGTTTCTTAGTGGTGGTGTGATATTTTCTTGGTTTCTACAAAATTGGCTTTCAATACAATTTTTGGCTATATTTTCATCTTAGTACTTGTTTCTTTTAGTAATCTTTGGTTTCTGAGATTTTAGAGCAATGACATGTAATTTGGTTTATAGTTGAGATTATACTTATTTTTAGTTTATTCATAGTGAAAGTAATTTTTGTGTCAAAGAAGATATAATTATATAGAGATTGGGCCTTAGTTTTTGGTAGTGATAGTTGACAATAGTTTATTGGTCACCAGATAAAAAATGTTTTTTAAATTAATGCTAAACAAGACAAAACATGGAAGGTTAGATCAAGGTAGGTGTAACAATAAAATTCATTTGGTTGATGATTATCTATTCTTTCACTTAATAATGATATAGGGTAGTGGATGTAGTGATGTTTTTTGTTATTTTTTATTTACTTTATGTTTACAAGATAAGGATTTGAGACAGTATATGAGTAACCATGCATATATTTTTAGTTGTTTGTACTTGGACATTTATTTTAGTAATCATGCTTATCATTGAGTCAATTTTATATTTTAAGTAGCTAGGACAAATTATTTGTATAATATTATTTTTTCTGTGATTTATAACAACTCTCTTCATTTTTTATTTGAATAATTGGAAAGCATTCAGTGCATCTATTTTCTATATATCTCTATGTTGGGCTCATTTTGTTGTCCTTGATTCACTCTGCTGGGGCTCAAAAATGCTGGACTATTTTGAGGCCAACTGACAGACACCTACAAGTGCCTTAGCAATTCTGACTTGATTGAGCCAAGGTTGGTTGTGTGTGTGAATTTTGTACCTGATCTGTAGACACAACACTTCAATAAAACATTATAGGTTAGTTGAAATCAAAATTGTGCAATGAATTGTAATACTAATCTAACTAGGAAATTTACTGCCTTCTAATAGGTGCGAGTATGATGTTCTCAAATTGTTATCGAGATCAGTGACCTTGACGACACCTAAACGAAGGATTTGAATGCAAAACTGATATGAAATATGAATGCAATTAATCTATTTTTTTGATTTTCTATGCAATGATATGATGAAAACTGATATGAATCTATGATATGTAAAAACTGATATGCTATGCTAATCTAGAAATGAAAACTAATATGATATGAAAAACTATGCAATATTGATCTCACAAAGTTTGGATTCGCAAAGATGATTCTTTAGTCTCCCATTCAGCAACATGATTATGAAATTCTTGTGGATTTTAGAGATGAATTATGAAGAGCTGAGCCTTGATTTTATAGAAATCCAGGGCTTTGGAGGTGCATGGAAAAAGCCATAAATCACTTAGATTAACTCAGCTTGATTTTTGAGTTATTTGATCATGAAAGATAGTTAATTCTCAAAATTATGCAAAAGCATGCAAAAATAGCTTTTTAACTCAAATTAGAGTTTAGATCATCTTTTTGAACTCCAAAAGGATGTTGAGTTCCAAAAATTCAACACTTTGCATTGATTTTCTGATTTGGAGTTTAACTGTTTCTTTTGATTGTGCACATGGATAATTATGAATTAATAAATAAATAAAGTGATTTATTCTCAACTTAACTGATTTTGGAAATAAAACAATTGATTTATAGGTTAATCAATCATTTAATCAAACTTTTATTAAAAAATAATATCATCAAATATGACAACTTGCTTTAATTAATTAAATAAGAATTTAATCAATTATTCATAGGATATTAGATTTATTGTCAAAATTAAATAATACAATTAATAATAGATAGAATTAAATTTAATTAAACAATTAAGTGGCAAATATTAAATCTAACTAATTAAATATGAAAATATTCAGTTAATCAAACTTTAGGATAAATGTGATTTATCACCAAATAATCATTAAAATTAAAGATAATTAAGATAATTAGGAATATTACTAGGAATTTTCCCTGATGCAGAATTTAGGATAATCAATTAGGATTCGATGATGTGCAGATGTGCCTTAGGTTAGGACTTTGATGTCAATTTTGTTTGATGTGTCGATATAGGAGGTTAATGAACTTATAGCCCATTTTTGGGGTATTACATTTTGCCCCTCTTTGAATTACTGTGTGAAGTGCAGTGGTTCAAAGATAGTCTGTGTACGATAAAGATATGAAACTGATTCGAAATTGATAATTGATATGAGACATAAGCTGATTGGATTTGATATGAAGATAATAGGTCCTGAATGACCAAAGACAATGTTAACTATAACAACAATGAACCAATGAAACAAAAGCATCAAAATGCCTGATTTCAAACCTTATGATTGCGAAGAAGTGAGTGATCGATTCCAGACTCGATTGTCCTTAGAAGAATCATGTAGGTATCACATTTGAACCCTTCAGTTACTGAAGAACCAAGGAAATAACACTAATGAACCGATGGTTACGAAAGACTGATATAGCTTACAAGATTAGGAGAATACTAGATTGATATGGATCGATAAATCTGATATGCCTCAAGTGATGATAGATTTGCCCCGAGCGATAAGGACTTTTGATGAATCAACACTAGACATGGTTGTTGTCTTGATTACTAATGAAAGATTGATCATAATTTTAAATTTATAGACTTGAATGATGTGCAATACCATGCCCCCTTTGGGATTAAAATTGAAATCTGACAAGAAAAGTTAGTGTTATAGTTTAGAAGCATGTTAATTGATTTGAGAAGTGGTTATACACGTTTGAGAATGCATTCTACATCGTTTAGAGGTCCTGAAGACCAAGTTTGACCAAGTTGAACCATGAGTTGACCAAGTTGAAATTTTGATAGTTTGATGGAAGATAATCAATTAAGTTGAATACTAGATTTCTGTGATGATTGAAGGTTGATTATGCAAGTAGTTAATAATATGAATGATTTTAGATTTTGATTTTGATCTCGAAAAAGGATTCTACTTGCTATTTCATTGGAGGAACCTTCGTGTGGGATTCAGCTCTTGTTAGATTGGAAGAGGTGATTGAAGAATCTTTTAAGTGTTCAAGCAATTTGTGAGATCATGCAAAGTGCAAAAATGCAAAGAAACATGCAGGATGATAATGCAACCCTAGGACCTAGGACCTACTCATTGATCATGTGTCGATTTGTTATCATCATTGAACTTTTAGGTAACCAGATAAATCAATACAATGCCCACTAGCCATGAAACCATAGACATATGAATATTGATTGGTAACGCTCAAGAACCAATACAACACCCACTAGTCAAACAACCATGGACATATGAATATTGGTTTTATTTTCGGAATGTCAGATTAGATACAAGCACCAAGGCACAAGTGCCAAGATGACCTGAGTATCATGTCCATTTTGATATAGCAATTTGCATTTAACATACACATCAAATAGTCAAGAGATCATTCTAAATCTAGTGTGAATTACCCGTAGTGACCCTTTATTGTTCACATCCTTAGGTAAGATCACGTTTCACAGTAGGAGAAAGAACTTACTCAAAAAGATAATAGTGAGATCAAACTTCCTTGAATTTTTTAGGTATCAATGGTCGAGGTACACATGGCCATCCAATTGGAGATAGAGGCTCTTACAGTCGGACACCATTTCAATCCAGAATTTCCAAAGATGTTAGATTTTCACATACAAGCAGAAGACAAAGAAAAGATTATGCCCCTAGTCATCACTCTCTAAATCCTATAAAGGACATCATCGAAGAGCTCGAAGGGACACAATATGCAAAAATCTCAATGCGAATCAGTAAGCATACAAGGAGATAAAAGCATGAAAAGCATAGATTGTTTTCAGTTTGTGTTTGATTGTTGTTGTAGATGCAAAATCTTTTCTGGAGACGATACAGACTTGACTGACTCAAATGAAGCTTCAAAGGACTCTAACTGGATATGATACGTCTAAGATATATTGGAGGCCATATGATATAACATTGATTGCCCCCAAGTGTTAAGCATTGATAGGATACATATGCTTGAGCTGAGTGGTGTATAGACTGACTTATTGAAAATTGGAAATGCAGAAACAAACCAGGAGATATGTACAAACTAAAGCAAAATTGAAAGTTGGGAAAGACCAAGATTGTGCTGATAGATGGAGCATTTTGAAACAAGTGGCACCCGTTTGCTGGGTTTTCACCATCTTGGCAGAGATTCTATTTTTGCTACCAAGGTGCCTGTTTCTAGGTTTTCACCAAGGAACTTTTCTTTTTCTCATTTTTTTTTTCATTTTTAAAATTTTTTTTGTACTTTTGATATTTTTTCAAATTTTTTTGTACTTTTGATATTCTTTCAATTTTTTTTGTACTTTTGATATTTTTAAATTTTTTTGTGAATCATCAAGGTGCCTATTGCTAGGTTTTCACCAAGATGTTCATTTTTTTAGGACTTTTTCCAACTTTAAAGATTTTTTTAGGATATTTTACCATAGATTGAATGCCTTAGGCGTAGAATTTCTTCAGATGGAGAATGTTGATTGATTCTCAAAGTTGTTCTCCTTCAGTCATTGAGAGTTGATATGCACTAGAGCCAAAAGTAGCAGTGATTACAAAGGGACCTAGCCAATTGGGTTCAAACTTCCCCTTGCATTCTCGATGGGATTGATTTTTAGGTTTTTCTCTCAAGACTAGATCACCAACCTGAAATTCTCTGTGTCTGACTTTCTTGTTGTAGCCTCTAGACATTCTCTTTTGATATACTCTGAGATGTTCATACGCTGCTTGTCTGCGCTCATGTAGTAGTTCAAGTTCTTGCAACCTAAACACGTTGTAGTCATCATCAGTTACTAGACCATGCATTCTAATTCTTAGTGATGAGATTTCAACCTCAATAGGAAGTACCACTTCAGACCCATAAACTAAAGTGAAAGGTGTAGCCCCAGTAGGTGTTTTGATACTTGTTCTGACACTAGTTCTGATACTAGTTCTGATACTTGTTTTGATACTTATTCTGATACTAGTTCTGACACTAGTTTTGATACTTGTTCTGATACTTGGTTCTGATACTTATTTTGATACTTGTTCTTATACTGGTTCTGACACTTGTTCTGATACTTATTCTGACACTTGTTCTGATACTTGTTCTGATACTTGGTATACTTGATAGCATCTTTTTCCATTGCAAACTCCCAAGCAAGATCATATCGTGCAGTCCCAATGTCTAGCAAGGTGGAGAACAAGAGGGATTGACAAGCTGGTGGAAGAGATGGAAGACAAGAGAATGAAGGAGAATGAAGGAAGAAATCCTCAAGGGAAAACTCCTCAAGAATACTCAAGCTAGGGAAAATTTTTCATATAAAGCACATTTGGACAAGCAATGAAAGGCCAGCATAGGATAAGTCACAAAAGCATAATGCCAAAGAAGGACATGATGTAGTCCAAAGGAGTAGACATGTCAAGAGGCTTCATAGCACTGTGTTTTACTCTTTTTTTTTAATTTATTAGATCAAGACCAAAGGGGAAATGATAGAGAAAGACTAAAATGAATGGAAGAAAATAAATATGAAGGCTAAACAGGAAGGGAATGAAAGAAAGATCATCGTAAGATAGCTCACAAAATAGCCAAATGTTCGTGTATAGATCAACATTGTCAAGATCAAAGAGAGAAGATGGAATGGATGAAATATGTAGAAGAACTACACATGATGCCTGATTGCCAAGTTTTCATCATGATACTTATCCAAGGCACCAAAAGGGAGTGGTTTTCATCATAGTATGAATTTATTTCTCTTTACTTTTGCTACCAAGGTGCCTGTTTCTAGGTTTTCACCAAGGCACATTTTCAATTTTTTCATTTCTTTTTTTTTTTTTTTTGTTTTTGGAAGAAGGCAAGATTTTTAGATAATGCTCCTTGAAAGGATAAACCATGATATGCCAAGGATTCAAAATGATATGCTCAAAGATGCTGATAAGGAAAGGGAGATGGAAGAGAAAAATGGAGGATAAGGTTTTATGTAAAGCGAGTGAGGTTGGAAGGTAGGAGGAATAGGCAAATGAGGAAAAATGATAGAAGGTAGAAGGATAATGCATGGAAGGATTGTGAAAGGGTAGATGGAAAGAAAGGCAAGCTCAACATCAACACATACCTTGAAGGGTGGTGAGAGGATGGAGGAATCATGAATGAAGGAATATGTGAAGGAATATGGTGAATGGATAGCAGAGGTTGTGGTTTAGGTGCATGGAATGGAGGAATGCTTTTGGAAGAAGATGAAGTGGAAGTCTTTGGAAGCTTGAATGTCAACTTCACTTTTTGCTCAACACCAGACTCTTTCAAGAGAGACTTTGGAATCCATATAGTCATAGGCTTTTCATTTCTTTTTGATGATCTAGAGAGAATATCTTTAATGATGGATTTTGGAACCCATACTTGTCTTGTAGTTTTTTTCTTAGATATCTCTTTTGACTTTATGTTTCCATGTCTATTAGAGGAGACATGGTGATCTTCTTTTTTTGATGGATTCTTGTATTGCTTCTTTTTCTTGTATTGAACATTCAAGTTACTTCCAAATGACTTGGGACTTGTGGAAGAGGGAGGATATGACTAGTTTAGATGGGTGGGTGGATGAAAAGGATTCAAGGGTATGCATCTATGTTGATCTTGAGGAAAGATAGGAGATGAAGGTATGTAAGGACCCAAGATGGATGGTGAATTAGGAAAGTTAGGAGGGGAAAGTGAAGGGACATAAGGATCCAATATGGAAGGAAGATGTTAAGCCCTTTGTAGTGGTGGAAGAGGTCCAAGGATGGATGTGGAAGACACAAAAGGATAACAATAAGTTCATCAACATCTATATGACAACCAAGGATATCAACATCTTTAGAGTGAGCATTAAAATTTTCAATAGAATCATGGACATCTTGAATATGAGCACCTTCTTTGATAGGATTATTCAAAGCTTGCAAAGACTTAGGAAGAGTAGAAAGTCGAAGCGAACATGGAGTGGTAGAACAAGAAGATGGAAGACTTTGATCTTGACAAGGATCTTTGGATAGCACAAGCGCATAATTTTCTTTTGATTTTCAATAGGCTTAACATTGGAAGTAACAACACCATTTTTACCAACCTTAATGGAAGTATCATCTTTGGAAAGCGCAAGTGTAGTAAGGTTATTTTGATTGTCAATAAGCTCAATAGTGTAAGTAGTAGCTTGATCTTGCTTAGGAGAAGACTTAAGACATGGTGGAATGCATGAAAAAGGGTGTGCAGGATCAAAAGAACCCTAAGGTGGATAAGAGACATCGTGAAAAGGAGTGGATGACATGGAGGTTTCTTGATCTTGATCTTTCTTTATGTTCTTTTCTTTATCATTTTTAGAGTCCTCTTGACATGGACCCACTTCTAAGGACAAGGAAGCATGTTGGAATTGTATGGAAGACTTTTGTAGAGAGGGTGAAGGACCAGCTGAAGTAGGCATTGTAGCGTATGAAGGCTTAGGCTCTTCATTATTGAAAGTATTAGTAGCCAAGTGAAGGTTAGCTTGAATTTCTTGAAGAGGTAGCCCTAGAGGACAACTATAGGGAACCATATGAAAAGTATCAGGGCTTGTGTCAGATGAAGGTTCTGTGAAAGATTTGAAAGACTCAAAAACTTTAGGAAATGTAGGAGTATTGGAGGAAGTAGGGGATGGAAGGGAACCATCACAAGATAAAGGTCCAACATTAACATGATCTTGATTGAGAGTGTAATCTTTATTTTCAGCATGAGAGTTATTAGAGGAGAGATCCTTGTAGTATTGATGCTTCAAGCGAGCACGATGCATTTTATAGTCCTCAGCAATAGTAGATGGATCATAATCAAGGTATTGTTCACAAAAATCATCAAAGTCTTTTTCAAAATCAGAATCATATGGATCACCATCATGATCTATCCAATGTGACATCCCATTTCTAGTAAGCAGGAACACACGATGAGGAGGACTCTTAGGAACAGAGGTGTCATAGGTATCATTATATTGTCTATCATCATAGTCATCATAGTCTTCAAAGATGGGGATGTCACTCTCTGTGGAAGAGGTATCATAAGGGTTATCACATTGCTCAAATTCTGTCTAGGGGCATGGTGACATGTACAAATCTTTATGAAATAGAAAAGGGGATAGAGCTTTCATGGAGAACCCTTTAGGTTCCTTCTCTTTCTTAAGATTGTTAAGTTCAACTTGCATAGCATGCATATATTTCATCATAGCGGTGATTAGAATTTCTTCCCCATGCATACTGATTCTTTGAGACATGTGTACTAATTCTCAATAGCTACTGCTCTATTCTTGACACAGTGATTTGTATGACATATTTTGGAACTAGGCTGAAAATCCTAGGTATCTGGCAATTCTGACAATTTTCTGACAACTTTTCAAAATTTTCCCAAATGACACTCTGCAGACTCATACGACAGTGGGTATGCTATGAAATGATAGTTGAAAAACTCATATGATAGTTGAAAAACTTGTACAATAGTGGGTATGCTATGAAATGATAGTTGAAAAGCTCGTACGATAGTTGCTAGTAGGATTTAACTTTTGGAATTTTGACTGGCAGAAAGACTCATATGACACTGGGTTGGTTACCATACAACAGTTGGGTAGTAATGAAATGACACTTGACAAAAACTCGTATGACTTTTTGACCTTCTGAGATGACTTTTGACTCTAGAAAAGAATTTCACTTCAAATTTTGCAAATTTAGGGTTTTCAGTTTCAGCTTGTTTGCAAATTGTACTGTCCAGATTTGAGGATTGTAATAGATTTGTTCATTTTCAATAACCAGATAGATAAACAAGCATGCAAAATAACAAGCTAGTGATTTCAAGCATGTCTGAAAATAATGAACAAGGGCAAAAGCAACCTTGCGCATGAACAATCAAGTGATTTTATTTGTTTTAATCCTTTGAAGCGCTAATTGTGTATGTTCCAAAATATTTTGCAATAATGCACATATACTCTAGAAAATGAAAATTTGGCCTCGCTAGGGTTTTTAGTAATGGTTTGATTCTGTAACTTTTATGATCCAAAGGGGTGAACTCCAATCCCAGCGCACCAGGGTTTTGACACAGTTTGAGAACTTAATCTTCAGGAGCTGCTAGGGAGATCTGACAACCCAACAATGAACCACACCTGTGGAGATTTCTTCCACAAGGACATTTATATAGTGGCTGTCACTACCACGATGAAAATGGCTATTACCACTTGAGGTTCCATCAATGTAATTTTCCCTATGAAGGGAATGTCCGCTATGGTTAACCCTCTCTAAAGATGACTCACAGTATTGTACCACAAGGGGACTTGGCTCCAGATCCAAGGTTTTTGACACCTTTTCACTTTTAACCCAAATAAAGCAGATAGATAAATCTGACACACTAAGACAAAGTTTTGCTTCACCAAGGTCTATGATGTCAACTCCATGTGATCTATCAACCTCTCTACGGAGAGAATGTATCGATCAATAAGAGAAGGTGCACTAACCAATTTTGATTCACCAAAGCTCATGATGTCAACTCCACGTGATCTATCAACCTCTCCTAGGAGAGAATGTATTGATCAATAAGAGAAGACGCACTAACCAAGTTGAATGTGAAACGCACTAAGTATCCTCCCTACCTACAAGGATTCTGTCGTCAAGAAGGATTTCACTAGGAATCCAATCTCTCAAGAATCATGAATAGTGTTCATAGGGCCTAATTACTATGTGAGCACAGATGTATGTTTCCAAAAAGCAAATCTACCAAAAGCACCCAAAATGCAGAAAGAGGAACACTTAACGCTTAAAGTGAATATGAGATGAGTCCACAAGGTGGAACACTTAACACCTCACACAAGCTGAAAATGAGTCCCCAACTTAGAAAACAAGTGAGTTCCTAAAAGCATAAATGGGTTGCCAAGTGAAACACTTAACGCTTTTGTCTTGTTGACCCCTCCCCTTTAATGTGGTGCTGACCTTGCAACCACGGGGTGGAACAAGGAGTCAGCAGATTAGCGAGTCCAATAACCCAAGATAGTAATCAAGATCAATCACAAGTATCTAAGACTACTTAATGAATCCTTAAGGGGTCACAACCTAGTATCAATTATGCAAGTGTGTAGAAATAGACAAAAGCATGAAAAGATGCACACAAGCTAGACACATAAGAGATTTATTTTAAGTCTAAATCAAAATGTTATTAGATGAAAGAGAATACCTAGGATCCTCACAATGCACTTAGTAGATTTTACCTAATTTTTAGCAATTCTTGTTGAGCTTTTCCATGCAAGCAAGTGACGAACTCTCCAACAAGCAAACAAGCAAACAAGCAAACAAGATATGCAACATATATTCAACTTATGAAAACCATAGGGTTAGCTCTAAAAATCAATTATTATCAATAATAATAACCAAAAATTAACCCAAATGACAACTCATATCATTCATTGAACCATGTAAAAAAAATAAGTGCATACCCATCACAAAACTTTATTTTTTTTGCTGCATTTGACCTAGTCAACAAGATCTGATTTTTTTTTTTTATGATTTTGGCCACAAAAATAGATATTCAAAACAAACACCCCTACTAAAAAATAGAGAGCTTTCTAAAAATGTAAAAATTTTAGAAAAATCTCTTCATTTGTGCCCTAGAGACCCGTTTTATCAAAATAGACTAGTTTTTGTAAATTGACTATTTGAGCTATTATGTTGCATCCAAATTTAAAATACAAAGAATGGACCCCCTATATAATTTAAAGAAATTTCCAAAAATATAAATTTTTTTGAAAAATATGCTGATTTGCGTCATATATTAATTTTTTCCAGAATTTCAAGAAAAAATTATTAAAAATTCAAAACATCTCAGAAAATTCTAAATTTTTTACTGTAGCTTCTCTAATATGATTTCAACCTGTAAAAACAATTTCTGAGCAAAAATCTAAGCCGTTTGGGAGATAAAATTAAATTTTTGAAACTTTAGGGTTTTAGCTCCCCAAAAAAATCAAAACTAGCATGTAAAGGTGGGTTGCCCCACGGTGGGTGCCAGAAATGTGTGTGTGAATTTTGTACCTAATCTATAGACACAAAAATTCAATAAAATATTAGAGGTTAGTTGAAATCGAAATCTTGCAATGAATTGAAATATTATTCTAACCAAGTGATTTACTGCCTTCTAATAGTTGCGAGTATGATGTTCTCAGATTGTTATCGAGATCAGTGACCTTGATGACACCTAAACGAAGGATTTGAATGCAACAATGATATGAAATATGAATGCAATTAATCTATTTTTTTGATTTTCTATGCAATGATATGATGAAAATTGATACGAATCTATGATATGTAAAAACTGATATGCTATGCTAATCTAGAAATGAAAACTAATATGATATGAAAAACTATGCAATATTGATCTCACAAAGTTTGGATTCGCAAAGATGATTCTTTAGTCTCCCATTTAGCAGCGTGATTATGAAATTCTTGTGGATTTTAGAGATGAATTATGAAGAGCTGAGCCTTGATTTTATAGAAATCCAGGGCTTTGGAGGTGCATGGAAAAAGCCATAAATCACTTAGATTAACTCAGCTTGATTTTTGAGTTATCTGATCATGAAAGATAGTTAATTCTCAAAATTATGCAAAAGCATGCAAAAATAGCTTTTAAACTCAAATTAGAGTTTAGATCATCTTTCTGAACTCCAAAAGGATGTTGAGTTCCAAAAAGTCAACACTTTGCATTGATTTTCTGATTTGGAGTTTAACTGTTTCTTTTGATTGTGCACATGGATAATTATGAATTAATAAATAAATAAAGTGATTTATTCTCAACTTAACTGATTTTGGAAATAAAATAATTGATTTATAGGTTAATCAATCATTTAATCAAACTTTTATTAAAAAATAATATCATCAAATATGACAAATTGCTTTAATTAATTAAATAAGAATTTAATCAATTATTCATAGGATATTAGATTTATTGTCAAAATTAAATAATACAATTAATAATAGATAGAATTAAATTTAATTAAACAATTAAGTGGCAAATATTAAATCTAACTAATTAAATATGAAAATATTCAATTAATCAAACTTTAGGATAAATGTGATTTATCACCAAATAATCATTAAAATTAAAGATAATTAAGATAATTAGGAATATTACTAGGAATTTTCCTCGATGCAGAATTTAGGATAATCAATTAGGATTCGATGATGTGCAGATGTGCCTTAGGTTAGGACTTTGATGTCAATTTCATTTGATGTGTCGATATAGGAGGTTAATGAACTTATAACCCATTTTTGGGGTATTACACTGGTAGGCCTGAATCCACAAGTGCTTTTAAACTGCACAAATGCATGCATAGAAAAAAGCAATTCCTTCCAAAGGGGTAGACAATCCTTGGAGGAAAATAACGTAATCTCCTAATAGCTAAATAGTATGATATCTAAACTAAAGCTTGAAACTATCACTAAAACCTAATTGAATGCTTTATAAAGAAGAAATCATATTTAATATGTAAACTAAAAAATAGAACCAAATAACAATTACAAATGAAATGAGATTAGTGCCTAATGCAGAATTGGGAATAGAGTTAATTACTTTCAATCATACATATAGTTAGAGATAGTTTTAAGGGAAATCACTCCTATAAAGCAAGACTATCATCCTATAGGCTTCCGTTGAATCACAATTCAAAATAATTTATACAATTAATCCTATTGATTTTAACCCCAATTAAGAGGCCGACAGGAACAACGGTAGATTCTCAGACCATACAGTTGCTATTCGAATTGCATGAATTAACCTTAAACAAATGAATCAAGGAATAGAACATAACAGGACACCCTGGTTCACAGAGTATCTAAAAAACTACTTGAAAATAAAAACTATATAACCTGAAAAAACATAAACAACTTATCTGACATTAGCATTTGAAAAATTGCATATTAGGTTTGAGTCTGTAATTGCAGGAGATTTTCCCAATTGTGTGTCGTGATGTCCATTGTTTACAAATGTATGAATATAAATATAGTAATCAATGGTTTCCTGTGAAAAGACATGCCTTTTCACATAATCTAATCCCTAAAACTAACCCCCAAAATATACATTAACCATAAAAATGGCTTTTAGGGAAGCACATTTCCCGTACAACAAATTTAATCTGTTACATTCTTTAGGTATGTCCATAATGATCCACAAATCCCATTCCTGCATACAATTATTCAAAGTTAAATAATCATTCAATAAAATTTAAAATTAATATCATTATATTTAATAATGTTTTAAACTATCAATTTGATCCCAATGATTATTTAATTATTAATTAATAATATATATCAAATAAACATAAAATCATGATATAATTATACAAATGTTTCAATAATAAAAGTACTCATAAAAATTAAATAATTAACCATGAATTGCCCACTTTTGATTATCAAACATAAACATTACATTAATAATATATCACCTAAAATATTAAATGGGAATATAACTTTAATTTTAATCTCAAACTTCTACCATAATACATTTACCTTTTGAAAAATGTCCTCTCAAACATAAGATAAAATAAATAACATGATAGAAATGCTCTAAAATATTAGGGTAAAAAAGATTCATGGCTCACCTAAAATAGGGGAGCACGTACCCTAATATTTTAAAAAAAATTCACATAGGGAAAGTATTAATTTTGTTGCAAAATAACAACCCTAATGTTATAAATATTGCTAATGTATAAAATAATCTTACAACTTTTTTATAAAACACATTTAGGGTCTTTGTAATAAAATAGTTTCTCATTTCAAACGAAAACCCTAATATGCATATATTGAAGTGAAGGTGAGAGATAAAATAAATGCATACACTTCAAATCAATTAATTAGTATATCCTAAAATGAAAAAGTTACAAATAAATCACATATGGTAATATATAATCAATTATGCCCATTTTACCCTATAAGTTTAATTTTTAAAATTAAAATTACAATAGGGTAAAATTACAAGATTACATTTAGGTGTTTTGAAAATTAAAGATTAATATCAATTCAAAATATTTCAAAACCTAAAAACATAGTAATCTTTTCTAATATGAATTTACTTTAATACACTTTTCACTTTAATGTTTTTAGGGTAAATAATAAATTAAAATTAAAAGCAATCACATTAGTAAAAATAATAATCTCGTTAAATGAAAAAACTCTTTGAAACATACATACAAGAGAAAAACAATACACTTATTTATCCTAATAATTTATTTTTAAATTATTAAAAGGAAATAAAATAATCTAATATTTATCCCTTAATTCTTACCCATACTCTCAAGGAATAACATAGGACAATTGGTTAGGGTAGGTCAGTTAGTTAGGTTAGGAAGAAAGGGTGGGTTGAGAGGTTGAGTGTTCAACTCTCTGTCCACACTCTTTTTCCTAAAATATGTAAAATAAATAATACATTAGAAAAGAAATATTTCATTATTGAATTAAAAATATTTAAGGAAAGAAATACTCCCTGTGTGAGAAATTGTATTGATTTTTCACCTGCACATGGAAACGTAAATAAATTAGTTTCTCCTCCAAATACTCTCAAAGAATATAAATAGGCTAATTGGTTAGAGGGTAGGAGGGTAGGTAGGTAGGAAAAAAGGCTGGCTTGAGAGGTCAAGGGTTCAACTCCCTCTCACCACCTTTTTTACTTAACTACATTATTGGTCACCAGATAAAAAATGTTTTTTAAATTAATGCTAAACAAGACAAAACATGGAAGGTTAGATCAAGGTAGGTTTGACAATAAAATTCATTTGGTTGATGATTATCTATTCTTTCACTTAATAATGATATAGGGTAGTGGATGTAGTGATGTTTTTTGTTAATTTTTATTTACTTTATGTTTACAAGATAAGGATTTGAGACAGTATATGAGTAGCCATGCATATCTTTTTAGTTGTTTGTACTTGGACATTTATTTTAGTAATCATGCTTATCATTGAGTCAATTTTATATTTTAAATAGCTGGGACAACTTATTTGTATAATATTATTTTTTCTGTGATTTATAACAACTCTCTTCATTTTTTATTTGAATAATTGGAAAGCGTTCAGTGCATCTATTTTCTATATATCTCTATGTTGGGATCATTTTTTTGTCCTTGATTCACTCTGTTGGGGCTCAAAAATGCTGGACCATTTTGAGGCCAATTGACAGGTACACACAAGTGCCTCTACAATTCTGACTCGATTGAGCCAAGGCTAGTAGTCCTGAATCCACAAGTGCTTTTAAACTGCACAAATGCACACACAAACAAAAGCAATTCCTTCCAAAGGGGTAGACAATCCTTGGAGGAAAATAACCTAATCTCCTAATAGCTAAATAGTATGATATCTAAACTAAAGCCTGAAACTATCACTAAAACCTAATTGAATGCTTTATAAAGAAGAAATCATATTTAATATGTAAACTACAAAATAGAACCAAATAACAATTACAAATGAAATGAGATCAGTGCCTAATGCAGAATTGGGAATAGAGTCAATTAATTTCAATCATACGTATAGTCAGAGATAGTTTTAAGGGAACTCACTCCTATAAAGCAAGACTATCATCCTACAGGCTTTCATTGAATCACAACTCAAAATAATTTATACAATTAATCCTATTGATTTTAACCCAAATTAAGAGGCCGATAGGAACAATAGTAGGTTCTCAGACCATACAATTGCTATTTGAATTGCATGAATTAACCTTAAACACATGAATCAAGGAATAGAACATAGCAGGACACCCTAGTTCACAGAGTATCTGAAAAACTAACTGAAATAAAAACTATAACCTCAAAAAGCATAAACAAATTATCTGACATTAACATTTGAAAAATTGCACATTAGGTCTGAGTTTGTAGTTGGGAATATCTTCTCTCCCTTAGGTTTTACTCTTGATAACTCTTTCTGAATCTCTCCCTCAATGTTGTATCTCTCTGGTTCATTGAATCTCTCCCTCTTTGACAAAAATGCCAAAGAAAATTGTATTTTTCACTTGCATCTTTACCATGTAGATGTCTTCATGTCAGTTCTGTATGCTGTATACTCCCTCTGTCATCTTTCTTATGATTGATTTAAATCTTTTCTTTACTTCTCACAACTCTAGGCAATTCCTAAAGTGTGACATCTTATGCATCAATTTTTCATATATTCTGATTAGCACATTTGATGCAGTGCTCCTATGTTACTAGGTAGCCTCAGTTAGGGGAATCACCCCTAATTTACCTCTAAGGTATTCATGAGCATCTTTAGGTAATTCTTTTGTGAATATATCTGCTAATTGTTCTTTTGTATTCACATATTCCAAGCTCACTTCTTTGTCTTGAACTAACTCTCTCAAGTAATGATACTTGATAGCAATATTCTTAGTCTTAGTGTGCATAAAAAGATTCTTTGATATGTTGATAGCACTTGTGTTATCATAGAAAATACAACTAGCTTAGTGATTTCCTCCTTCATACCTTTCAACAATTTCTTGATCCACACTAAATTTGAATAATTCACTGCTGCTGCTACATACTCAACTTCTGCTGTAGATTGGGAAATGTAGTTCTATTTCTTGCTTGTCCAAGAGAATAATCTCTTTCCTAGAAAGAATATGCCACCACTTGTACTCTTTCTATCATCCACATTTCCTACCCAATTTGCATCAGTGTAAACTTTCAGTTCAAACTTATCATTCTTCTTGTAATACAATCCATAGTCCTTTGTACCTTTTAGATATCTCAATATCCTTTTCATTGCCATCATGTGACTCTCTTTAGGATTTGTAGAAAATCTTGCAACAATCCCAACTGCTAGGGAAATATCCGATCTACTATGGACAACATATTGTAGCTTTCAAATCATAGATCTATACAAGGTTTGATTCACTTCAACTGTATCATCAATTTTTGATAACTTTTGTCTAGTGGCCATAGGTGTACTTACTGGTCTGAAATCTTCCATACCAAAAGTTTTCAGTATCTACTTAACATAGTTAAATTGAGTAATTTAGATACCTTTCTTCATCTGATAAAATTGCAAACTAACAAAGAATTTGATCTCACCAAACATAGACATTTCAAATTCAGTTTGCATCTCATTTGAAAAGGTTTGACATAGGGCATCTTGTCCT
Organism: Chamaecyparis obtusa; assembly: GCA_027943335.1. Classification (NCBI taxonomy): domain Eukaryota; kingdom Viridiplantae; phylum Streptophyta; class Pinopsida; order Cupressales; family Cupressaceae; genus Chamaecyparis; species Chamaecyparis obtusa. Next base: position 1,202,801 of record BSBK01002612.1, on the reverse strand, counting down.
CCAAATATGATATCATCAACAAAGATTTCATCTAAAAAAATCCCTTCACCTTTTTCAGTTTTCAAATATAGATTGTTGTTGTCATTTATCCTTACAAGTCCAATCTTATCAGATAATTATGCAGTCTCTCATACCATGCTCTAGGGGGTTGTTTCAATCTATACAATGCCTTGTGTAGCTTGAAAACCATATTCTTCTTGCTAGGGTCAAAAAATCCTTCTGACTGTTCAATGCATACTTCTTCTTCCAATATCCGATTCAGAAATGTAGATTTGACATCCATTTAATATACTTTGAATCCTTTACATGATGCATATGCAAGTAGAGTCCTCACTCCTTCCAATCTTGCAATTGGGGAAAATGTTTACCCATAGTCAATGCCTTCTTCTTTTGCATATCCTTTGCATACCAATTTGGCTTTGTTCCTAGTGACTTCTCCATGTTTATTTAGCTTATTTCTGAATACCCATTTGTTCCAATAACATTCTTGACTTTTGGTCTCGACACTAGTGTCCAAGTTTTGTTTTTCTCTATCTGCTCTATTTCTTCATTCATGGATTGTATCCAATCCTCATTCTCTAAAGAATCTTTTACTATTTTAGGCTCAAACTCACATAGTAAGCATGCATGATCTTTCAACTTACTTCTTTTCATAACTCCAAATTATTTATCTCCAATAATTTGTTCTGGCTTATGATGTCTTCTTACATACTATGCCAAAGTAGGTTCACATTTCCTTTCTTGATCTTCAAGTTCATCTTGTAGATTATATGACTCTTCTTCTAATTGATCGGCAACATCCTCCTGATGCTCAAAATTTTCTTGTTGTGGCTCATTAGGCTCATGCAGTTCCTCGACATCTAGTTTAGGTGCATTACTAGCCTATCCTTCTTCCATGTATACAAAGGATCTGTAATCTTCAGGTTCTTGCTTGCACTCAACTTCATTCTTTTCTGCATATTCATCAACTCTAACATTTGCACTTTCCACAATTTTGTTAGTTTTTGAATTCAAACACTTGTAAAATTTTCTCTTAGTGGAATATCCAAAGAATATGCCTTCATCACTTTTAGCATCAATTTTTCCATTCCTATTGTATTTTAGTATATAACATTTACTCCCAAAGACTTTAAAATACTTCACATTAGGTGCATATCCATACCATAACTCAAAAGGTGTAGCATTTGTACCTTTTTTGATTTGTACTCGGTTCAAGGTATAAATAGATGTACTTACAACTTCTCTCTAGTACTTTTGTGCAACATTCTTCTCTATCATCAATGTTCTAGCACAATCCATAATTGATCTATTTCTTCTTTCTGCTATACCATTCTGTAGAGGTGTCCTAGGTGCAAAAATCTCTCTTTATTTCTTTATCATTGCAGAATATATTGAACTCATTTGATATAAAATTTCATCCTCTGTCAGATCTCAAACATTTCAATCTTTTACCTATTTCTTTTTCAAGTTTTGCCAAATACCACTTAAACAACTGAAATGCATCAGATTTCTCTTTAAAAAACATTATATTCATCATTCTAAAATTGTCATCAACAAACATAATGAAATACTTATCACCGTAGTAACATTGCACACCCATAGGTCCACAAAGGTTAGTATGAACCAATTCCAAAATAGTGTCAGAAGTATATGTCTTGATCTTAAAACTAGAATTTGTCATTTTTCCCAATTGACACTATTTACACATCACATTATCAGGTTTCTTCAATCTTGGAAAACCTCTAACTTTCTTCATCTTACTGATATTTACCAAATTGTCAAAGTTCACATGACACAACCTTTTATGCCACAACCATACAACATCAAATTGTGTAAACAAAAATGTTTCTTCAGATAGGTCTAGATAGAATAAATTACCTCTTGTCTATTCTCCACTTCCAATTAATTCATCAGTGGCATCAAATATTTTAGCCTTTCTATGATGAAATTCAACTCGGTAACTAGTACTATTCAACTGTGCAACACTCAACAAATTATAGTAAAGAAATTTAACCCAATAAGCATTATCATATATGATCTTATCAGTTAATCTCATTGATCCTTTTCCTTTCATATGACATGGTGCATCATTACAAAACTTAACACTTCTACCTTTGTAATGATCTAAGGTTTCAAACTTACTTTTATCACTAGTCATGTGATGTGAGAAACCACTATCAATAATCCATTAATCACCTTTACTGACATATGAAATAAGTGTAGTTTTCTCATCTTCATCAGAATCATCTTTCATAGAAACATAAACAACTTCTATATCACATTCATCAGATTTACTAGTTTCAGTGTCAGTTTCCTCTTCAATAATATAACAAGATTTCTTACCTTTGTCTTTGTAGTCTTTGTACCTTTTGTGATCTCTATCATTTCTTTTGTCTTTTTACTTTCTTCCCTTTCTCCCATCTTCGTTAGTCCTGCTAGGGCATCTTGCTGCTATATGGCCAACTTTGTTACATGAAAAATAGATTATAGGAAGTTTACCTTTGTATTTTCCTTTTCCTCTCTATAGCCTTCTAGCCATAAGTGCTTCGAGATCATCTAGATCATCATCAGAAGTTTCACTATCACTATCATTGTTACTGTCACTACTCACACAACTTTATGAATAGTGAAATTATCATTTGAAGAACCATTTGAGATTTAAATGTAGATTCAATGTTATGAATAGTGAAATTATCATAATTAGACAGTTCAAAAGCAGTAAGCTTTCCAACAAAACTTTCTGAAGTTAGGACATTACCAAGATTACATCTTGATTCATATATTGCAAAAACTCTAATAGCATAGATAGGAAGAAAAGTTCTCAATACTTAACTGATAACCATTTCATCATCAATGTTTCCATTAGCTTCTCTGATAGAATTTACTACCTCCTTAATTCTGCCACAATAATGAGCAATATTTTCACCTTCTTGCATTTTCATTTCATCAAACTTACCTCTCAAACTTTTAGATTTGGCTCTTTGTACATTTGTGTCCCCACCATAGATAGTTGCTAGAGTGTCCCACATTTTCTTTTCATTAGTACAATCCTTGATGTATTCAAATTTAAGATAGCTTAGGGTAGATGCAATCTCCAATATTTCCTGATTATGCTCTCTTTTTGCTTTCATCTCCTCAGCAGTCAAAGATAATAGGTGTTACATAGTCATTTTACACATAGTATTTCGCCGAATCACCAATAAAAGCTAGATGCAATTCTATCAAACTCTACCATGCAGGGAAGTTCTCCTTGTTCATCTTTGGTGCCTCTTTTTTGTACATCTTGATCATTAGCTTCAAGTACCTTTAAACTTTTTCTCTAAAAGCACCAACAACTCTGATACCAATTGTTAGAATGATTTTAGAATAACTAGGGGGGGGGGGGGGGGTGGTGGGGGGTGAATTAGTTATCCTCAGACCCAGATATACCAATTCAACTTTCTAGCTCTTCAACAAACTTAGATCTAAATGAAAATTCACTTGGTCTCTATAGTATATATCAATAACATAAAAATTGGAGTCCACTATCCAAAAGTAATTAACTTGCTGAATATAAAACTTTCAACAACATTCACATCAAATAACATTCACACAAGTATACCACCGAGATTTATAGTGGAAACCCAATTTGGGAAAAACCACTTGTAACATGCTACTGATTTTCACTCTTCTAAAGTGAGCTCTATGAGAAGCCAACCTTGTTAAAGGTTTACAATACACACTGTTAGGTGTGACCCTATTAAAGGATTTAATCACCTTGTTAAGAGTGGCCTAGTTAGAGTGCTTAAGAACATTCCATTAGAATGTCACCTTGATTAAAGGGTTTACAAAATGACTGTTAGATCAACCTTAATTAAATGATTTAGATTGATACAATGGTTAGAAAGTAACCATAGGTTCTGATCTGAAATATACAACTCACTTTGCAAATGTAGATCCAATTCACTCATATGCTGATTTACTAACTGACCTTCATTTCCATCTCCATCTTTGATCTTCTTGGAATTCTCTTCAATTAATATGAATAATTATTAATTGAAATAAAATATTATGTTGTTAAAAAGGATACCTGCATTATTTGCATCTCATTGGTGGTAGGGAAGTTATAATACACTCCCAAGCTTTTTCTTGTTGATGTGTTAAAAATCCTACCCCTAATCCCATCATAAAATATCCTAGTTTCGTATTTATTTTATCTTGCATATAGCCTTTATCCTCTAAGTTTTCATGACATTTTTGAAAGAATTGATATGGATTGAAATATGTAAATTACTCTAGCAATTAACCACTTATCAAGAACTAATTTGAATGGTTGTGTAAATAGGGGAATCCATGATAATGAGGAAAGGCCGTGAAAATTTCCTTGGATATTTCTATATTTTTTTGGTTACTCTTTCTTCTATTATATGGTTATCCTACTTAGGATACAGGTGGAATATAGCTAATAATGATTACCAGTTAGCTTTTGTTTAGATCTATAAAATAGTGGTCATAGGAACTTCACTATTTTCATACTTAGTCTATATAATCTTGGCCATAAAATTCAAAACTATTAATACACATATTTGGGCATTTGATTTTGTAGTAAAATATAATATGTTCTCTTATTGTTTGAAATTTACCTTTTGATCAGAAATCAATATCGATCTACACTATTGTTGTCTTGATTAAGTTATTGTGAGTTTCTTAAAAATCTCTTCAGATGGCTCCCTAGGAGGAGGGATGGTGTAGGGGCTCAAGCTATGAACTAGGTCAAATATTGGATGCAAATCCAACTCAGAACATTTAAGGTGTCATGTTGGATTTAAATTTTATGTAATGTGTGATTTTTTTAGTCTTAGGGTGTGTGGGTTTGTCTAGTAATCCTATGTGTGGTGGCAAAGACAAGGTGTCAACCTTATAATCTCACCTTGCCTTTAGCCACTTAGGATATGGTTTTAATTTTTGGCAAGCTTAAATATTTCCTTAATAGTTTAGATCAATTTTGGGTGTCTATGCATAGCCTAGGTGGGAAAAATCCTTTTAAGGCTTCTTTTTGTCTCCACATGACAACTTTCTAAAAGTGTCAACTTTGCATTATTGCTTTATGCAACTTTGTAAGTTTCTTGTCAATGGATCCAAATAAATGCATATTCAAACTATAATTGATCCAAGAATGTTTTTTTGGACTTAAAGGACCCAAAAATTCAAAAAAATGAGTTCCAAGAGGTGGAAGATATATTGGAGAAGAAATAAAATCAAGTTCCTACGTTTTCACACTATTTTTTACTAGTTTTTGTTGTTGTACAGATCTGTATAGATTCAATGGTATGATCCAAGGATTTCATATTTTAGTAGGACATCTTAGTTTGCATTTGGTTTTTGTTTGACATCTTTAAACCCTCTAGAATGAAAATTATCTCTATTTTAGTGACTGATGTTTTAAAACCCTCCTTGTATTGAGGGTTCGGCTTCTAATGGCCATTTCTTGAAGATACCCCAATGGTTTTCTATGGAATATGAGGGATATCTTGTATCATTTTTATACTTTGATATCATGAAAATATTATTTGTGTGTTTGCAGGGGCAAAGGAGAATTTGTAGGCCCTAGGTGAGCAACACCAAGTGGTCACCTAGAGCCAAAATGGAGACAACAAGCTCATTCTTTCTTGTAGAAGTTATTAGAAGTTGAAACTAGAGATTTGAAGTTTTTTTATAAATCCTAAAATGATTCCTAAGGTTATAGTATTTTGTGACATGTTTGTGGGGTGGCTCCTTCTTTAAACTATCCTAATTAACCCTCAATTTCATGCAATTAGCAAACTCATTGCCACATATGACCTCCCCAAGGGATACGATTGGGTATTCTATAGTATTTCATGGTGTGTCAAGTTTCTGAAGTGATTAGGGTCAGAGATCTAACACAAATATGGTAACTCCCTCTTTATGCCACCAAATTAGGCCTATTTATTATTGTGCCATAGTGTGAATAGTCATATGAGACCTTGGAGTGAGAAGGTAAAACATTGGGGTTTGTTAGTAATCCAAAAATGGTACTCAAATATATAATTTATTTTTCAATTTATTTGGAGAGATGTTGAGATAATTAAGAAAAACTTAGTTAACATGGTTACAAGAGGTTTATAGGGCTTATGAAGAAAGTCCATATCTATGTACTTTGGGGACTAAATTAGTGGTTGGACATGTCTCTTTTATGAAGATAAAATATTAAACAATTTACTTTGAAGTATCACTCACCCCTAAGAGGATAGGAGCATCTTGGCTAAGTAGCCCCCTAGGGGTCACTCCCATGTTAAGGAGTATCAAGAGAATGATAGAATGGACTAGTGGATTGAAATGAACCTGCATGATGTTAGAGTCCTTTGTTGAGCCCCTGGAGTTGATTATCCCTCTATTGGTGTTCCAAAGTACTTGACTCTGCATCATTTTTGGTATCAGAGCCAATTGGCTAGTTTTCTTGAAGATGAAATTGGTCTATGTTAGAGATAGCATATTTAGTTGAGAGTTACAACATGGTGACTAATGTAGAGATTTCTAAGAAGCTGGAGGATAAGGAGGAAGATAATAGGTTTTTTAGAGAGATTAGAATAGCTGGCAGACAATTTGGATCAAGTAGAGAGGATTGTAGAAAAAAAGTAGAGGGAAGACACAGAACAAATGAGGATGAAGGAGAAGTACCTAGAGAAGGACTGAATATACCAGAGGATCATAAATGTTTCCTAAAATCCTTGGAGACTTTAGGAGGAAAGACAGTGGAGTTAACCATGTTTGATAGGAAAATGAATGTTCAGGCTGTGATAGATTAGATTGAAGCCTTAGAAAATTACTTTGAATGTGAAGGGATCACTGAAGCACAAAAGGTCAAGTTGGAAAATTCTAAGATGAGGGGGGCAATAGTAAATTGGTGGAACTTCATTCAAGAGGAAAGAGCTAAGGATGACAAGAAAAGGATCACATCATGGAAAATAATGGTTGCAATGGTAAAGGAGACATATGTACTGGAAGACTATGAGGTTTAGTTAAATCAAAAGTGTAGACACCTAAAAATTTTCAAGACTAATTCAAGCGAGTAATCAAGGAAAAATTAAAGCATTAATTGCAATCAAGCCAAAATCCAATATTAATTGAAATCAAAAGCCAAAAGAATTAAATAAATCAAATAAAGCCAAAAGAATTAAAATCAAATTTAACCCATTCAAGGGGTACACATGGCTAAAGAAATTAACTAAATTCAATTAATTAATTCCTAATTTCTCTCACCCACCACATGGGAGGAATTACCTCAACCAATAGGAATTAAGGATTGGACTCACATGGATCAAAGCCACATTGAATCTCAATCACTCATAAGGAGAGAACATCTTGACCACTCATTTTGTCTCATTGTCCCAAGCTTTGAGGACACAATATTTGAATTATCCCCATATTTTAAGCCATGGACTTTACTCTAACTCAACCATGATCAAATTAAGTCCACCCCCTATGCTTGATAAAATCTATAAATAGAAGGCAAAAATAAGGAGAAAAGGATGCCAATTACATCTTTGAATTGCATCATTACTATAGTAAATTTGAGATGGGAGCATATTTATCATAATTGAGCATTGTTTTGAGTAAAATTAGATTAATTGCACAATTATTTAGCATAATTATCATTTTAGAGTTGTCACTAATGGAGGCTTGCTGAGAGATTTGCATTAGCATATCTAAATAGAGAGCTATAGGATGTTTATTTTCATTATTTTCATTAAATAGATTCCTAATCATTGTATGTTAGCTTAGTTTGATTGAAATAGTGATAAAATAATTCAATAAAGATACTTCTTGTACACAAAATAACACCCACCATGGGGCATGAGGCCTCATTTAACCAAATTTCAAAGTTATTTGCAAAAATTGTATAAATTAGTGTTTGAACTCTTTGTCTGACAGGTGAAATAGTGCGTATCGGGACTGGAGTAGCGTGTATGAGCAAAGAAATGATGCGCTGAGCCCTGAAATGTGCTTCTACGATAAAGTTTGATACATTTATGTAGCGTTCTAGCACTTATAAAAACTTATATCTTCCATCTATAATTCTTTTAGATCTTACACCCTAACTTCGTAGCATGTGCCAACCATGTTCCAATGCATTTCAATTTTACACAATGCATTCTAAGTTTTCTTTATGCACATGTTAACATTGAAATAACACTTTTAATTTCTTTAGTAACACATACAATCATTTTTGTAGCACTTACAATCATTTTTGTAGCATTTACAATTATTTCTGTAGCGCTTAGCATTATTTTATTAATTTTAAATTTTGACAGTAAATAATGTTTTCTCTATTTTTTTCTGATGGCAAGGCATTCAAAAAATCGGAAACCAGAGGCCAAAATCTACATGGAGGACAAACAAACAAAAATGAGGTTGAAAAGAGAGAAAACTCTCCATCTTAACAACTTTTTGGGAGGATTTCAAGTAGGAAGGTAAAGAGTATGAAAGATATCTACATATAATTGATTGGTACAAATCTAAATTTGTCTCTTTAAATTAGATATTTTTTTGTTAAGTTCATCATTTTAATCAATTTTAAGGAAAGGAATAAAGTTCAAATTTCTTGGATTTATTCACTTTGTTGTTTTGTGTTGGACTAATAATCTTGATAGAGGATGCAATGGAGCTGGAATGATCACTACTAGGTGAGTATTCCAATGAAAAATCAAATAAAAAATGCCGCTAGCCTTTGCTAGCTACGAAAAAGTCAAGCCTATATCCTTTTGCATTTTTCTTAAATTGTGGAAAATTTGATTTGAATCTAGTTAATTAGCAGCCTATTATTGTTTGAGAGATTTAGTAGTAGGCCCATGCTCTTCACTTTTTAAGTGAATCAAAATGTCAAACCTACTAGAACTTTTGATTAAAAGAAAGGCTAAGGAAATAAACAAACACTAATTTTAAATCATATTTTTTGTGGAAGAAGGTATTATGTGGTTATACTCTTCAACTTTTAGGTGAATCATAAAGCTAGAAGTGCTCAATTCTCTTTAGATTAAAAATTCTTGGTAATTGAACATTGTTAATGGCGTTTGGAAGTGAGAAATAGTAGGGATATTATCTTCACCTTTTGGTGAATCAAACTCCCAAACATATTCTTTCACTTCATTTATTAGCTTTCATATGAACATGCTAGAGAATTAGTGGGCTCACCTCTTGAGAATATACCTTAACAAAGCCAGTGAGAGGGACAACCCAAAGTGGGATACAATTGCTTTTTCCGTAATAATTTTCCCCACTATAAAATAAAAGACACTCATCCTTAATGGGGTGAGTGACAAAAGGATATGAAGAATCGAACCTCCTCTAGTAGTCCTTTGAGATTGCATAAAACTCCACCATACTGATGGTTGGAGGCCCCTATAATGGGGGGATGAGACTTGATATTTTTTTGAATGGAATCCATACTAACTCGATAAATTAGCAAGCCTACCTCATTAGAGCCATTTTTAAAAGACAAATTTGACCTTAGGTAGATTGATTGGAAGACTTTCTTTTGATTATTGATAAAATCCTTGTTTTTGTGCTTGAAGGTCTATGATTACAAAAAGAAAACATTCATTAAGATCCAAAAAATCAATTAACAACAAAAAATAAAAAGAATATTCTATTCACAAGATTTCAAGATATGGAAAAAGAAAGGCATACATCATCCAAAAAATACTCATTAAGAACAATGTTTCCTTACCTCTATGATCCTAATATTACATCCATGTCTACCTATTATTCCGACAAAAGGGATACTCCAAAATCTCACATTAATTATATCGTTGATCAAGAAGAACATGATGAACATCATATCTTTGATAATTCAACATTTGATCAAAAAGAAAATCATGAATACCCTATATTTGATCAACAAAATCCTAATGGTAATCCAATATTTGATGATGAACCTATTTCGCAATATCAAGATAATCCCATCTTTGATCAAGGAAATCAAGAAAAAGTACTCTTATCTCAACAATCTTCATAACATGACAACTAAAAATTAGATAATCAAGATCTTGAATATCACATCTCTTTGACAAAAACAAAAACATCTTAATACCCATGAGATCGATCATTTAATCCTTTGGGACAATCATACAAATCAGCTTTGGAAAAACTCCTTGAAAATAATCTCATCATGTTGCCGAAAATCACCTCATGTGGTTTTATATTTTTGAGCAACTATTGTGCATATCATAGACATAACCAACATGAAACTTAAGATTTCATGGAGTTGAAGAATAAAATCAAAGTTCTTATTGATGATGACCTAATCAAAATTGAAGATCCTAATGACTCATCTAATGAAGATACTACTTTCAAGAAAGATCAAACTTATGAACACATGTCTAGTAGTGGTTATCTTATAGCCTCCACTTCTTCCACCATTCCTCCATCTCATAAAGAATAGAAGCTATCCAATATTCCTCCATCAAATAAAGAACCTAATACTTTTCATGATAAATATGTATACCCTCAAGGTCTACCTCTAAAATAGATCCAAGCTAACCTACATCTTGCTACAAAATTTTTCCATGCTTCAAAGGTTATAAACCCCAAGCCTCCATGTGCTAAAATTCCTATCATGCCTATTTTAAATGAACCCCCATCAGCCCTTCAAGAATCCCATGTAAAGATCCAAAATATTACCTTGTCCTTAGAAGTGGATCCATGTCAAGAGACTAATCTAAAGTGTAAAAAAAAAAAGTATTATTAAGGATCAAGATCAAGATAATATCCCTCCTTATCCTATATTTGACCAAAGTCGCATACTCCAAGAGTCCCATGATGAACCCTTAATATCCTTCCATTTATTTCAAGAAGATACCATTCCATCTCAAAAACTCCATATTCCTTCACCTCCTATATCATACTCATCTCCTAAGAAAGATCAAGGTATTCCTTCCATCTCTAATGAAATTATTGAAAATAAAAAGAAAATTATTCTTCCTAGGCTATCCAAAGATCCTTGTTAAGATCAAAGTACCCCAACATCCACTTTTCATAAGCTTCCATAGCTACCTCAAAAATCTTCCATTCTTCCTAATCCATTGCATAAGAATGAATCCCCTCAAGCTTCAAGTGCTCCTATCAAAGCTACATACAAGCCTATTGGTATAAAGATAAACCCTAAAGATGAGAGCCTTGGCCATGCAACTCAAAATAATGATGTTGATATCCCTCACACATCTCATTTACCTCCATTTGCGCATAAGCATCATCCTTTTACATCCTCCAAATCCATCCTTGGTCCATATATCCCAAAGTTGAAATCTTCATATCTTCCATCCATATTGGGTCCTTACACCCCTCTATAGTATCCTAACTCTATTTGTGATATATTTCTGATCCGCTTTGTCTCAAAATGTTCAATAAAGTTTATTGGTGCTGATTGTTGATTTTCAAAATATGTAATGACTCGTGTATAATTTCCTCATATAAATCTCATTATAAGGCTATCACTATTCTAATGCGTGTTTAGTTTTTTTGGAACATGTTCTTTTCAAGAAATTATTCAATGCACACATATTCCTAAACATATAGTAATAAAACTCCAAAAAATAAACAACTTCAATAGTGCTATCAACGGTTATTGACCTAGAAAAGTATTCTTTTAATATTTCTATATGCAAGAAATATATCAGATTTATTTTCCTCAGCCAATATAAATGAAGGAGGTAACATGATAATCCAACCTGATATCAGATTTATTTAGCTCGAGTCTATGGAATTCTCCATGAGGGTCAAGCTCATACAATGTTGCGTTGTTTCTCCTCTAGATGCTTGTTGACATAGGTGTCAATACTTCACGCTATGACTGCAGGCACTACCTTACTACCATGAGTACCTAACACTACTTCATACCATGAGCACCTAACACACTTCACACCATGACTACAAGTTCTTCCTCACCATTGTGAGTACCCAACAAACACCCATGTGATTTGTTGGAGACTCATATGGTAGTTCCATTTACAGTAACCCATCAATGTGCTCAAACACTACCCAATAATAAGGACATAAATCTCACGCATGACCAAGATACACATGCCACCCAATAGTGAGTAAGGCACTATGATATAAGTCACACACTGAGCATGTAGTTTACATTCATGCGCTCCTCCTATAGGTATAGTGTTCGAATACAATGCCCAACACCAAGATGTGTATGGAAATCAATGTCGACCTGATAAAAAATGTCAACTACCTTCTTTCCTTACTTCTAAAGTTCAATGACTTGATTTGGTTCAAATCCAAATAGAAAAATATTCATTAATAGTGGAAATAGTTGAACATGAATATCTTCTCCATACTACTGTGATACCAAACTTGGTTCAAATCAAACCCCCACAAATAACTAACTTTCCTCTGTGAATAATGCTGCAAATGAAATATTTCTTCTTACCAATACGTTTGAGCTCAGACATGAAATATGTATGATCTCACCATTAATGAGGTGTTGGGGCTATGTCCAACCTCTCACAATTTCCAAATGGTTTGCATCCTCAGAAATATAACTAGTCACATGAGAAACCTGTTTGTTTTCTTATTTTATAAAATCTCATGGTCCTGATCCCAAGGCATACTTTACACTTTTATAACCTCAAAGTGAGGGAAAGAACATAAAACTAACCAATGTGGGATAAAGTTCACTCACTTAAAGTCACTTAAAATTACTTTTAATAAAAAGAGAATTAAGACATAAAGTGACTTTTTATAACTTCACTTTATAAAATAAAGTGACGTAGCTATAGAAAAGGGATCCAAATAAATAAATATTTTCCCACTAAAGCCTGTGACTGGCTGACATCCTTTGAAGAAAGCCTTTAGCCTTTCTAGATGGGGAGATAGACTAAAGGAACACCAAAATGACCTAGCATGGAGAAGGGGACATTACAGTCCTCCCTTCCCAAGATTTATTTCCCTTAAGAAATCTCAACACAGGATGCTACAACATAGAATCACCCTCCCATGTGGTGTCCTCAATAGGTAAGTCCTTCCATCAAATCAAATACTCTTTGATAGCCTTGATCCATAGTTTCCTTTCCCTGACCTTAATCGCCTCAGCTGGAACCAAAACCAATTTACCTTCCTCATCAAGTAAGGGTAATCCAACTGAAGGGACTATCTTCTACCCAATCAACTTATTGAGGCAAGATAGGTGAAATACGTTATGAATCTTTCTATCTTCCAGAAGCTTGAGCTCATAAGCTACCTCACCAACCCTCTTAGAAATGTGATAGGGACCATAAAATTGGGACTTGAGCTTCTTTGAACCACTCTTCTTCAACAAACTCTATCTGTATGGATGAAGACAAAGGTAAACCATATTCCTAGCCTAAAGGAAATTTTTGTTGAGGCCCTTCCATGAGAACCTCTCTCTGACCTTCTTGTAAGTTTTAAAAAACCCTAGATGTCCTGTCGTGGGCGTATCATGAACAACCCTCATTATCTTAGCCTTAAGCTTAGAACCTGGCACTAAGTAGATCCTATCCTTATAGAATATAATGTGATTGAATACCTTGTACCTACTATCTGGAAGCCTACCATCCAAAATATGACAAGCTTGAGTATTCTTAGAATACTCAACTAGCAAATGAGATTTCCAATTAGCGGAGATCTCTGATAAAACACAACAAATCTCTACTGGGTACCTCTTGGAAAGTGCATCAGCCACAATGTTATTTTTTCCTTTGACATACTCAATGTCAAAATCATATGCCTAAATTTTACGTACCCACTTTTACCATCTTTCATTCAACTCTTTCTATTCCAGGAAGTAGTGTAGGCTATTGTGATCTATCTTAACTGTAAAATTGCCACCCACTAGATACTATTTGAATTTAGCCAAAGCATGCATAATGGGAAGAATTTCCTTGTCATAAGTGGAATACAATCTCTCACTATCCTTAAGCTTCCTTCTCTCGAATGCTATAGGATGTCTATCCTATATCAAAACTGGACCAATCCCATTCCTTGAAGCATCGCACTCTAGAACAAAAGAATGAGAGAAGTTTGAAAGTGCTAGAATTAGACAAGTACTCATGAATATATTGAGTCTATCAAAGACCACCTCTACCTCATCTTCTCACCTGAAAGCCCCTTTCCAAGTAAGATCAGTGAAGAGATATGCTATCTAGGAGAATACCTTAACAAACCTTCTGTAATAAGAATACAATTTGAGGAATCCCCTCAAATATAACACATTCATCAGTGGTGGCCAAACTTGTCTTGCCTAAATTTTATCTTGGTGAACCTTAAATCCATTGGCCCCTATCACATGCCCCAGTTAGAGAATCTTAGTCAATCCAAACTCACACTTGGATTCTTTTGCAAACAAAGACTGACCTCCATGATGCTAAGAACCTCATTAAGTGTCATAAGTGTTCTTCCTACATCTTGCTGAAGACCAAAATGTCATCAAAGAATACCAAGATGCACTTGCGCAACTAATTTTTGAATATGTGATATATACAAGAATGAAATGTAGCAGGTGCGTTAGTCAGCCCAAATGGCATCACTAGAAACTCATAGTACCTATAGTGACTTCTGAATGCTATCTTATGAACATCCTCCTTTTGGACACATATCTGATGGTACCCTGATCAAAGATCTATCTTTAAAAAATATACTACCCCATGTAGCTCATCTAACAACTCATCAATTCGGGGAATGAGATACCTATTCTTGATGGTCCTCTTATTCAGTGCATTGTAATCAATACACATGTGAAGAGTACCATTCTTCTTCTTCACCAAAACCACTAAAGAAGCAAAGGGACTGGAACTGGGTCTGATGTGGCCTATATCTTAAAGCTCCTTAATCGTCTTCTCAATTTATTCCTTATAGTTCCTGGGATGATCATAAGAGGTAGTGATCATGGGATTGGTTCCCTCCTCGAACTCAATGATGTGCTCAAAGCCCCTATTTGGAGGTACACCTAGAGGGATGTCCTAAAAAACTCACTTGTGTTTATCAAGCACATCCTGAATATCAGTGTGAACCTGCTACCCTAAATTTGGCATGGGTTTAGAGGATGTGAAACACTAGGCTATCCACTCCATATCACTATGCCTCATGATAGCCTTTATCTTGTGAGCCAAAACCAACTATGATTCACTATCTGGCATGGCCTTAGGTAGAATAGGTTGATCACCCTACATAAACTCTAACTATTTTAGCTTATGATCAATAGTGTATCTCCCTAGGGTCTATAACCACTGCATGCCCAAAATGGTGTCAAGACTATCCAAGTAAATGACATAGAAATCATCCTTTAGGAGATAATCCCCAAATTGAATTAGGAGTTCTAAAATCTTCCCTCTACAGCTCAATAGATCTCCCCTAGAAACCTTTACCTCAAACTCAAAAATGCTATCTACCTGAAATCTTCTCTTGGAAACCATACTCGTGCTAATAAAATTATGTGTAGCACCTGTGTCTAGGAGGAAAATGATCCACTCTCCTCTAACCACTCCCTTAAGATAGAATGGGTGACATTTGTTGATACCTAAGAGAGATGATAAAGTAATAGGAGGCTACTCATGGGGAACTTCCCTCTTCTTCCCCTCTACTGAATGCTCTTCTTGAGCCTCCTCATCATTGTCCTCAATATTGATATCCTCCTACTACTCCCATTCACCATTGGAAACTACCTCAATGTAATGTATCTTTCCTTTTCCAAGGCACCTATGATCTAGAGTTCAAGGCTCTCTACATGTGAAGCACAATTTCTTCCTTCGCAAATCATTTCTTATCTCAAAATCTAGTCTAGGGGGTGTGCTCTTATTCTAATTTTTATTCTTTTGGAAAGAAGAGGATCCCTTAAAGTTTTTCTTAGGTGGCTGAAGAATGGAAGATGGTGAACCTAAATCATGTGCTAACTTAATATCATCAGCCAATGTGCTCGGCTTGAGGACTCTAACCAATCCTCTGAATCTATCTTGTAGGCCCTTGATAAACAACATCTCTTTCCTCTTCTCAGACATATCAGGAACCATAGTGGAAATCCTCTGAAACTCATTGATGCAGTAGTCCAAAGACCCACTTTGTCTCAACTAGGCTAACTCCTTGTAGTAAACTTCAATGTCCTTCCTATCAAAATGGGTAATCAACTTCATGCTAAAAATATCATAAGATGTAATTAGTCCATAATCCTAGGTGACAAGGCCATAATGCCACCAGTCATATGTTTCTCCCTCTAAATGAATGGTCATAAACTTTATATCTTCCATTTATGACATGGGTTTAAGGGTCAGGAAGGTGTCTATCTTGTGAATCCAAGCTCTCACAGATGTCTTACTTTTTCCATCAAATGTAGGAAGGGCTAATTTATTCATTGTGTGTTTTAAATCCCTATTTTGAACCCTGGGTCTCCTATCCTACTAAGCCCTGCCAAATTCCCTCTTCTAAGCCATATATTGAACAAAGGTCAAATCAGCCTTGACTCTATCAAGTAGCATATCCCACTCATCATGCATGGCCAAAACATTATCAGGAAGAATGATTGTTGCCTTAGTTTGTGCTACCTCTTCCTCTGCATTATTTTTTTCGAAGGTAGGCATAAGGGGCCTATCTAAAGTACAGGTGGGTGCTATGGCTGCCTTGGGCTATCCTTCTATACTGCTACCACCACTATGATGGCTATGGGGTCTCCTAGGTGCTACTATCAACCACTGAATAACCCCTATAAGCTGATGTAACACATAAAAAATGTGATCCTATCCATCATGTATGGCCATCAATGTCTCCCTGACATCTCTATCTGTATCCTCAGCCATGCCTGTACCTCGAGTGCCCTGTTCAAACACAATCTCCTCATCTACCTTGGTATGACTATCCTCTATATCAGCCTATACTCAAGATTCTAGCTATCCTTGTTCAACTTTTTTATGTCTAAAGTTGTACTGTCTGTGCCTGCAATGCATACCTACACAACATTGCTACAAGCTAAAAAGATTAGCCCACTAGGCTGGCAAGACTGAAGGCTTTGATACCACTGTAGTATCTTAACTCTATTTGTGATATATTTTTGATCCGCTCTATCTCAAAATGTTCAATAAAGTTTACTGGCCCTGATTGTTGATTTTCAAAATATGTAATGACCCGTGTATAATTTCCTCATAGAGATCTCATTATAAGGCTATCACTATTCTGCTATGTGTTTAGTTTGTTTGGAACATGTTCTTTTCAAAAAATTGTGCAATGCACACATAGTCCCAAACATATAGTAATAAAAATCCAAAAAATAAACAACTTCAATAGTGCTATCAACGGTTATTGACCCATAAAAGTAGTCTTTTAATATTTCAATATGTAAGAATGATATCAAATTTATTTTCCTCAGCCAATAAAAATGGAGGTAACACGATAATCCAACCTGATGTACTGGCTCTAGTTTGTGGCATTCTCCATGAGGGTTGAGCTCATACAATGCTACGTTGTTTATCCTCTGACTTCTTGTTGACACAGGTGTCAGTACTTCACGCTGTGACTGTAGGCACTACCTCACTACCATGAGTACCTAACACTACTTCATACCATGACTGCAGGTATTTCCTCACTATCATGAGCACCCAATACACTTCACATCATGACTGTAGGTTCTTCCTTGCTGCCATGAGTACCCAACACACACGTGTATGATTTCTTGGAGACTCATATGGTAGTTCCATTTATAGTAACCTATGAATGTGCTCAAACACTACTTAATCAAAGGGATACAAATCTCACACATGACCAGGATACACATGCCACCCAGCAGTGAGTAAGACACTATGATACAAGTCACACAATGAGCCTATAGTTTACATTCATGTGCTCTTCCTATAGGTATTGTGTTTGATTGCAATGCCTAGCACCAAGGCTTGTATGGAAATCAATGTCAAGCCTAATAAAAAATGTTAACTTCCTTCTTTCCTTACTACTGCAGTTAAATGACTTGATTTGGTTCAAATCCCAATAGAAAACCCTTCATTAATAGTGGAAATAGATGAGCATGAGAGCACGAGAATCTTCTCCTTACTACTGTGATACCAGACTTGGTTCAAATTGAAACCCCATAAATAATTGACTTTCCTCTGTGAATAATGCTGCAAATACAATATGTCTTCTTACCAATATGTTTGAGCTCACACGTGAAATCTGTATGATCTCACCATTAATGAGGTGCTGGGGCTACATCCAACCTCTCATGATTTCCAAAGGGTTTGCTTCCTCAGAAATAGAACCAGTCACATAAGCAACTTGTTTGTTTTCTTGTTTTATAAAATATCATGGTCCCGATCCCAAGGTATACTTTTCAATTTTATAACCTCAAAGTGAGGGAAGGAACATAAAACCAAGCAATATGGGATAAAGTTTTCTCACTTAAAGTCACTTTAATTTACTTTTAATGTAAAATGACTTGAGACATAAAGTGACTTTTTATAACTTCACTTTATAAAATAAAGTGACTTAACTATAGAAAAGGGATCCAAATAAATAAATATTCACCCGTTGAATCTTGTGACTAGCTAGCATCCTCTGAAGAAATACTTTAGCCTATCAGGATGGGGAGATAGACTAAACAAATGCCAAAATGACCTAGCATAGAGAAGGGGACATTACACCCTCCATCTACTATTCCTATCACTCCTAGCTTGCCATCCACTTACCCTACCATATATCAAGATCAACAAGGACCTACATAATTGAGAAACCAAGAACCCATTCATATGAACCAACCATATCAACCTTATTCATCCATAAATCCAAAGTATTTTGGAAGAAATTTATATGTCAAACAAAGAAATCATAAATTCAAGAATCCACTTATGTATGAAGAGCACCATGTCTCATCTATAGTGCCTCACTCATTTATCTCCTAGCATGAACATCTTGATGGTGTCGTTTTAAACTTCACACTCATTGAGTATGATCATGTAGGTCCCATGTGAGGGTGGACCACCAGGAGGATCTTATTTTTGAGCATATTTTTGATGTCCCGTGTGAACTTGGAGATGCTGGGTGTGGTCTAGGATCATATTATGGTGATCCTTAGAGATAGGGATGAGGTGATCTTGAGTGGCAACAAATTTTGTCTATAATATATTTTTTGATAGCATCGTGAGATGGACCTAGGTGAACTTTGTCTTGCGTTAATCAAGGGGTTATCTTTGGGGTTGAGACAGGTTTATTGAGAGACCCTATCCCGGTCCTGTCATAGCATTTTATCTATCTTTATTGTAGGCTCATTATTTGGAAATTCCATGTTGATGCTTTATGGATTTAGATTCTATTGGACAAGGATTTGATCTCACAATTTTTTGAGGTACTCTTCTTCATATTTTATGTATTCATGTTAATGTTTTTAGGATGGACTATGTTTGCTTAAGGGCTAAACGAATTCAACTAATTTTCTTATTATAAAGAAATTGAGTGTGTTAGGGATTTTTCTTGCATGAATCAAAAGTCTTAAATGATTCCTTGAAACTAGGCTCCTTGAAACAAATTCAAACAAGAGAAAGACCTAATTGCTGAGGATTGGATAAGATCCTCCCTCATTTTTGAGCTTCACATACTCAGGCAAGAATTACCTTTTGATGATTACTGATTATATAGTATTACATAAGTGGACACTGATTTTCTATTTATCTTTCTAATGTATCAATCTATAAAACACTCTGCATATGACCAGGATCAATTTGATGCAGAGCTTAACCAAGAAAAATATGATTGCAAATACAACAAGGATCAGTGATTTAAGGATTCTCATCCTTCTTCCTTTTAAGGAGGGGCAACCTAAATGATTCTCCCTTTAAGGAATCAAGAAATAAGAACTGTACAATTTAGGCACAGTCCAATCTATTTTGTGCAAAACAAAATGAAATGAAAAAGTACTGGTAAATGATATGAAAGTTTCAATTTTTCCTTTTGAAAAATATGAAAGATAAAACTATAAGAAACAAATACTAAACTAGTGCCTTATCCAATGGGCAAAAGAAATTCAAATGCAAATCAATAAGATAATTTCAAAAGAAATACAACAGTATGGCTTACATACTATCTACAAATTCAAGTAAATTGCCTTACAAATTACTTTGTTAACCAAACACTATTATTATCAACAATCCTTAAAGGTATGTTTACCCTTTGAAATGAATTATGAGAAGTTTTAATTCTTTCCTTGAAAGAAACTCATAATCAATTAAACAAGTTGCTTTACAACTGGTATATTTTAAATGCCTAACATATAAAACATACAAGAGTACAACATAAAGGTAAAGAGACAACAACAATATATGGTAGAAGTTGCAGTGTATTTGTATTAAAATTAACTTGCCAATTACATTCAAAATTCAATTACTCAGAAGGTCAGACACAAAATTTAGAGGTCTGCTTCAAAGAAATTTTGTTCAATTTTTTTCTATTATCTTTCAACTCTCTAAAAATGATTTTTGCGACCCTATTGATATCTTCCTTTAACCATCTTGGAATTATCTTATCAATGAGAATGTAACAAGCTTCGGATGGTTGAAAACCCTAACCCTAAGAGCATAAGAGACAAATCATAAAAAAAAAAATACAACAAGCCCTCAGGCGGTGGAAAGACAAAATTTTCTTGGACTGTTCTGCATCCTGGATCATTGATAAATGACACCTTTTTCTATGAGTATTCATGATAGCTACCATAGTTATACCAAGATATGGTGATAGCCATTCGACTAACTTGCACCATTATTAAATGATAGCTTATCATCCCTATATTATAGGCTTAGGTGTCAGGCATTCTACATGTCCTCCTTACTCATCATCTAGAATGTCCAAGTAAACTATAGTGGATTTAACTTTCTTGGGCTTTGTTAGCTAATCCCATGTAGTTACTTCTTCCTCTGACGACCAATTAAAGTGCTAGACGAGCTACAGTTGTGCTTTCTATCTTTCCCACCAGGCATCTATAATTGCTTTGACATCTGTTATGAACTTGGTGAGATTGGTCTCTGCCTTAATAGCTTCATCCAAGGTTTTATTGAAGCTCTCAAAACCAACATTATTCTCCTCACCTAAAAATGCCTCCTTCGTAGGCAATAAAGGATCAACATCTGACCTCCACTGATCAAGGCTCTTTATGACTCCATCCTTATTCTTAATAGAAGGGATAAACTTGTTGGAATAGGAGCTGAGCATGGCTATCTTAGCCTCAATAAAATTTTCCTTACCCTTCAAAAGTGGTAATATGGCTTTAATTCTACCTATCTCCTCACCAAACCTTACAATTGTCTCTGGGATATCACTTCTCAAAGATTGAGTAAATGCCAATCTCTCAAAAAGTAGTGCTCTAATAGACCAAGTTGCATGATATCCACTGAAAATTTTTACATAGTTGTCAACTTCTATCTGCAATTTTGGCAACTTGCTATAAGCATTAAAAACAAGATCAAATTTATCCTTAATTACATTTATCCTATGTTGCCGAATATCTAACAGGGCCTACAAGATAGCCTCATTAGCCTCCTCATTTATCTTCTTCAATTTTGTAGCCACTTCTTCTATCATTCCTTGTGCCTCAATTAATACAGGCTGCACAAGAGGTGCAGGAGCCACTATAGGACTATAGGAGCATTAATGATCTGTTGATGCAATTCTTCTGCATGTTTTTCCAATGCCTTCACCTTTATTATGTGCAAATCTATATCTTTTACAAGGGAACTATAATCATTCCATAGAGAACCATACCTCTTTGACTCATTTTATCTTCATTTAACTTTGCAAATTGGGTCAATACCCGAGATATCTCTAGGTCACCTATATTGTGGATAGACCACATAATTTTATCCCCCTCCAACTGTTCTTTGACATTCAAAATTTGAGGCTTCTTGTCTTTAGGGTACAAGCTCCACATAGCTAATGCCTAATTCTTTGGGCTATACCCAAATCCTTTTATTATATCCCCCACTTGGGTCTCTAAAGACAAAGTCACATCTTCCTATCTCTTTATTTGATCTATGATGAAATCAGAATACATGTTCCACCTAGGTACAAGTAGCATATTGCTATCTTTAACCATCTACCTGGCTTCTTCTAAAGTAATGTTCTCAGACTCAGGGTCATATTTTCTCAAAGTTTGTATTGCCTCATCAGGCACTTGACCTTCTTTTGAAATCTGGACACTTGAGGCCACTTGTTCCTACTTGTGCCATATTAAGAAGCTTTTCAATTCATCTGACTTAATGAAATTGTCATCCTTCAAAAAGGTATCTTGCTCTATCATCCTCTCATCTTGGCCAAGGGCCAAGGGTAGCTCAACATCTTCAGTTTCAAACCTTTTTTTTCTCTTTGCTTCTCTTATATTCTTTCTTATTTGGTGATGATGGGCAATAGTTCCTATAAAAAGGGCACTCACTCTATCTCTTTTCCTTTCAGAAGGCTCCCCAATCAGTAACCTCTATTTTTTCTTAAGGGGCTTAGAAGTATCCTCAGAGCTGGGTAATTCACTAAGGTCAATAGTTTCATCTCTCTCTCTCTAGGTCCTTCAGTCAATGGTTGCTCCATAGTGGGTGGCCTATACACTGGGTAACCATCATCACTATCATCTTCATACTCAAAATTAGACTGGGCTCCCTTACCCTTATCAGTTTCATCAATTAAATCCTTCATGGGCTCCCTTACCAATGTGTCAAATTGAGCCATCATCCGCTCAAGTCTTTGAAGGTAAGGCAAAGTGGGAAAGAAACCCCCAAACACTAGTCCCTTTCTTTTCAACTAGTTCTAAATATTAAACAATTGTCCTAATTGATTTACTCTCTTCTCTACCTCATTATCCTCAATGATGTTTCTGATGACATCTTCCTCTATATATTCCTCATGCTATTTATTGAAAGGAATGCTAGGAGTGTAATATCTCCTTTCAGCGACCATGAATCCCTCTGTATCCACATTTCTATAGGGTGTTGCATACATCTTGAACTTCTCCAACCATTCATTTACCTTATTGAGAGCTCCCTTTCCTATTGTGAGATAATGCACCTTAAAGTGCCGAGGTGTGAAAGTCCCTTTTCTATTGGGAGCCAAGTGTTCCTTATCAGTCAACATAAGTTTCCAGATAAATTCTAAAAATGCAATCCTAGGTGGGACAAAGAATGGTAGTAGGTGGGGAGGCTGAGGGCATCCATAAACCCTGATCATCGTATAACCCTTCTCATAGAAAATATCTCCCCAATTATGACCTTTGGTCCATTTATCAACAAACTATTGGGGTCTTACCAACTGTAGGACCTTGGTGTATAACCTTGTGCAATTAACTCCCAAACACCAGAGAATGGGGTATACAATCCAATTTTCAAAGGCATTGAAATCACACCCTGGACATGAAGGAGTCCAAATCCCCAACCAAAATTGCACTGGATTGGGCTGCCCATTCTACACCATTTGTGGCTTGAGATCATTTAAATTTATGAGATCATAATTATGGTACAAGATAAGGTGCATCAACAAGGAGTAGTGCAAGAACTTGGGTATGGAACCAGGTGCGAAATTCTTCAAAGGAAACAAACCCTCATGCATTCTATTTATCACATATCCTATATAATCATATCCCCGACTCACAAGGTGGTTCTATGAATCCATGACCAGCATTAAAATATTAGAGGTAATCCTATCTAGTCCGCCATCAACTCCCAAGACCTAGCATAACCCATATGCAATGTATCTCATATAAAACCAAAGATCCCTATAATAATATGGAGTTGACCCACTCATAGGTACAATGTAGTTTCTATTTTCTTTGGAGACATGTGTCTTAATCTCCTTAGAGACCAATACATTGTCTCATACATATCTATTGGCTTGGGCTTGTAGGTCTATCTCAGTAGCCATAGGGATTTGAATTCCAAAAGCCTTCATGAATGAATTTCAGTCTAGGGTAACTAGAGGAGAACCATCACCTTTTCTAATGGTTTTTGAAAGGGGATCATAGCACTGGGATAGCATAAGTAATGCATCCACATCTAGGAAAACCTCAGGAACAATTAATTTGGCTAACCCTGATGTCCAAGGGTTTGAGACTAGAACTGAACTATCATGGTTCTTATAAAAATAACCAAATAAACACATGCCTATGACCTCAGGAGTCTTAGCATCTTTGCAATAAGCTAATTCATCTGTAAAATAGTCATCACTAACCTTTTTGTTTTGTGACGATCTGGGCAAGAGAGTCAGGAATTCATCTGAATAGCTTTCTTTGATCTTTTCCTTAGACCCTGAACTGGTGGAAGCTCTACCTGCTATTGCTTGACTCATGCTAATTGACAACCTGAAGCCTTCTGCAAATCTCTAGTCACACTAAAATTCTGGAAAAGCTCTGAAAACTTGACACTCTGTACTCTTCAAAATACTATGTAATCTTCCAATGAGTAACATCTAACTATTTTATTCTGCAGAATTGAATGCACCACCTTGTCTGATACTGAAAAGACATCGAAGATGGCACTTCTACCATTACTCAACATGAATGAGGCTTAATTCACTAGCCGTAGCTCAGGAATATGATAGGTAATCAAATTTGATTATTTAGAGACCTGGGGACTGGAAAGAAGTCTCACAATCGTTAATAATGTTGGCGCCATTTAAAATATTTATGAGATCTAGTGACGAAGAGGGCTCTTCATAATCGCTAAATGATTTTGCACTTTATGAATTCATTATGAGATTAAGCGATCACCATAAGATTTTGATCTAGAGACTTAGCGAACATAGTCAATCTCCTTAGTCCATCTTTTAATTTTTTATTTGGAGATCACCTAACTATAGTGTATTTCTTAGTCACAGATGATATATTTCTCTTCACAAGATCACATGACTAAGATTACTTTCAACTTTTATTATGAGATCTGGTGACAACAGGCAAACTCTTAATCGCTGAAAGCTTTCCTTAATTTGAATTCGGTATCGAGACTTCGTGACCACCACAAGATTGAGATTAAATCAATGGCTAATAAGATGTAGCTTACTAACCTTTCTTTTAACTCAGCACAATCTAGAGATCATGCAACTATATGTATCTCCTAGTCGTGAAACACTTTCTCTAACCTTTGTTAACATTGGAGACTTGGTGAATACCTCAAATCTCTAAGTCACTGAATCATTTTCTAAACCGTAGTTTAGTTCTAAGATTAAATGCCATCCGTTGATCAAATATTCATCCTACGGTTCATACTAAGTCTTCTGATCCTTTACAACTTAACCATCGCATTTGGAGACCTGGAGACAACTTTGTCGCTGGATCGCTGATCGCTTGGAGAATTACCGCTGCATTAGGAGACAACGCAACCATTAAAATACCAAGTCATTGAATGATGGAACTAACCGTATGAAAACTTGGAGACTTGGCTATCAACATAGAATAAGACTGCACATTTATTTAGAGACTCAGCGACCAAAGAGACAATCATAATCGCTAAAAAACACTTCGCTTTAAAAAATTCATTCAGAGACAACCCGACCAAAGGTAATTTTTACTTAGAGATGGCCCGACTATAGTTGTTCTCACAAAATTTATCATAGCAGTTGCTAGATCTTAGAAAAACATACAGAGACATGGAGACTAAAAGCAACTGCTAGATCATTTTAAGACAAAGAATATTCCAAAGCTATTTAGAGATTAGGTGACAAAGGGTTTTCAGGCAATCGCTAGACCTTTAGGAATGTGCCAATTTCTTTAGGAGACTGAGTGACTAGCCGAAGATATATAAAGTGCACATGCCTTTAAATTTTTTTTAAGTGACTTGATAAAGTAACAGAAAAATAGAAGGCTGAAGGGTTAAATTAGGGCTTTTTGGATTTTTCAAGGAAAAGGGTTTGAAACCTAAGGTTATTCATCTAGGACTGAAAATTTTACAAGAGAGACCAGACAAGAACTCAAAATTTTGATCAGGAAAACACTGAGACCATAAATACTACCAACAGTGGCTCTATCTAAGGATGTTTAAATGAAAGTTTAAGCAAGGACCATAGATCTTTGGGACAGTAGACCAAAACCAGACTAACCTAAAATAGGAATAGAAACACATGACCTGGAAGGAAACAAACCTATACAAAATTTACAAGAGATTTACATATGCATGAAAATAAAAAACTTAGTTGAAGAAAGGCTTCAAGAACTGCCCATGCACTGGCAATTCAAAAATTTCATCATCCATATTCTTCAACAAGTAGGAATCTTTCCCAAAACCCTCATGAATTACATAGGGACCAAGCCATAATGATTCAAACTTTTTATGTTTCCCTTTATCTTCTGCCCTCACATTCCACTGAAGCACTAGGTCATCTATTTTGAATTTTCTGGTAGTTGCTCTCTTGTCAAAAAGGTACTTCATTTTCTATTGCAACTTGATAGTGCTCTTTTGACTTTCCCTTCTTAGCTCATCTAATTCAGTGAATTGCATGATCCTATCCTGCATTGGCTCTGAGACATCCAATTCCTCATCTTGAATAAACTTATAAATTGGAATTAAATTATTTATGGGTAACCTTGACTGCAGACCATATACAAGTTCAAAGGGAGACTTTCTAGTAGCTCTCTTCACTGTAATCCTATCTGCCCATAGGGCTAGCTTCAACTTCGAATGCCAAGCTCTCTTATTTTTCTCAAGTGTTTTCTTTAGGATTGTCAGAATGCTTTTGTTGCTAGACTTAGCCTATCCATTTCCTTGAGGGTGATAAGGAGATGAATAAGATGTCATGATTCCATTGTCTTTACAAAATTCCTTGAATTCATTTGATCTGAAACACATTGCATTAGCTGTGATCAATTTCATAGGGATACCATATCTAGTCAAAATTTTGTCTAATAAGAAATCAATCACTAGTTTACTTGTTGCCTTCTTTGTGGGAATGGCCTCTATCCATTTTGTGAAATAGTCAGTTGCAACAAGTACCCAACTATGTCCTCCACTATATTTCTTAGCAAATTCACCTATGAAATCCATTCCCCACATGGAAAATGGCACCTCAACAGTTATTGGATTTAACAATAGCGCTCCTGAATATTTTAGTTTAGAGGCAAATTTTTGACAGGCTTCACATTTCTTAACAAACTAAAATGAGTCCTTAAACAATGTAGGCCAGAAATAACTTGCTCTCAAGATCTTATGGGCAGCAGTCTTCACTGAATAATGCCCCCCACAAACACCAACATGCATTTCACTTAAGACCTTTTCTGCTTGACACTTATTAAGGCAAAACAAAAAGACCCCATCTCTATTTTTCCAATACAAGTCCCCTTGTATCAATGTATATTTCTGAGCTTGCAATTTTAAAGATCTCTTTTGGTTATTTGTCATATATTTTGGGCATTTGGCATTCTTAATGAAATATACAATGTCAGCATAGTATGGTTGCAACTCAATACTTGTTATTGTCATATCTAAAATTCCTTCATTGTTAACTTGGACTAAATCCATGTTCTCTTCAGTCATTAATCTTACCAGGCCTTGTCCTCTTACTAGCTTGGTGATATGGATTTCTAAATTGAATTCTTGAATCCTGGTGATCCACTTGCATCTCTTATTAGTAACTTTAGTTTGAGTAAGGACATCCTTTATTGCTGCATGGGGGACATATGCAATGACCTTAGCACAAAACAGATAAGGTCTGAAGGATTTTATTGCTTTTTCTAGTGCATATGCCTACTTCTCAATCATCTCATAATTTAGTTCAGTAGCCTGCAAAGATTTACTAAAAAATGCAATCAGATGTTCAAAACCTTCTTTATCCTTTTGTAATAGTACAACAGCAATAGTGTGAAATGATGCAAAAGAGAAAAGTGAAAAAGGCTTGGTATAATCAGGAGACCTTAGTACAGGTGCCTGTTGGACCACTTCTTTAATTTTATCAAATGCACCTTGAGCTTCAGTAGTCCATTGAAACTTGACATCCTTCTTGAGCAGCTTCACTATGGGCTTGACAATTTTAGAAAAATTTGCAATGAATCTCCTAACAAAATTGATTTTTCCTAAAAAGGATTACACACTTTTAAGATTTTTGGGTGCAGAGACTTTCTTGATGGCTTCCACTCTCTCTGGATCAATTCTAACTCCTTCCTTTGATACAATGTGTCCTAGCAATTTTCCTTCCTTGATTGCAAAGTTACATTTCTTTGGATTCAGAGACACACCATATTCTAGAGCTTTGTTAAAAATCTTTTCTAGATGTGAACAATGATCATCAGCCCACTTAGAATAGATAGTTAGGTCATCCTAGTACACAACCATAAACAAGTCTATATATTCTTTGAAAGCAACATCCATAGCTCTTTGAAAAGTTGCTCTAGCATTTCGAAGGCCAAATGGCATTCTAACATAGACATAAGTTCCCCAAGGTGTTGTAAATGCTATTTTAAATTGCTTAGATTCCTTCACCAACACTTGGCTATACCCAGAGAAACCATCCATCATGGACAGTAATTCACATCCAGTGACTTTATGCAACATTGCTTCCATGTTGGGTAGAGAATAGTTGTCTTTCAATGATGCAACATTTAAGTTTCTAAAGTCCACACACAACCTAATATCCCCATTCTTCTTTCTTACTGGGACTAAGTTAGACACCCAAGTTGAATGCCTTATAGGTTGGATTATTCCTGCATCACTTAACTTGTCTAGCTCCTGCTACATTTTAGGAGCCAATAGTGGGTTAATGGGTCTTTGCTTTTGCCTAAATGGTTTAACATCTTGCTTTAATGGGATTTCATGTTGGAAAATGTCCTCTCTATAAGCTTTTAGGTCATCATAAGACCATGCAAACACATGCTTGTGTTTCCTTAACAACTTTATCAGATTATATCTCAGCTGAGGGGCTAATCCCTTCCCAATATAAACCATTTGAGGTGCATTATGTGATCCCAAATTTACTTCCTCCATATCTTCTACCTTAGCATTACTTGTTTTTAACATATAATCATCTTGACTACTATATAATGCTTTCAACTCAGTTAGACCCTTAGGGATATGATTTGAACTCAACTGGATTACCTCATTTCCCATAACCATGTCCTTACCCTCAATTTCCTCAACCAATGTGTTACAGTCTATAAGTTGACCCTCATATGTGTCAAGGCATTGAATGAATTTCAAAATGTCATGATCATCCTCAAAGACTTGCCAATTGTAAATGTTGTCTGAGACAACTGGCCTACTTTCTATTTAAACTATTGATACTCCAAGCAAAGTTGAATCATCTCTCTTTAAAGCAACATTGGCCAAAAAATCAATGATTATGTTCTTGGATCTTTCTACCCAACAAATATTGAAAGCATCAAACATTTCAATTTGATCCCAGATTACATGTTTATACAGTTTTAATCTATCATTCTTGATAGCATATTTAGATCAAACTTGTGCCACCACAAGTTCAAAATCACCAAAAACCTTTAAACATTTTATCCCATGTTTGATGGAAATATTCAATCCCAATGATAGTGCTTCATACTCAGTAGTATTATTTGTGCATTGAAAAGTCAATGAGAAGGAATACTTAAAAGTGGTACCTAATGGAGATATGAGTAGAACCCAGCTCCTGAGCCTTCTTTCAAGCAAGATCCATGAAAAGACATCTACCATAGTCCATTTTGTTGTTCTTTCAGTTCCTGAGTCAGTGGGTTTGAATCTTCCTTTTGTGAAATGGCATTTTCTACTCTAAAATTTTCCATGTCAACATCCACACAAAAATTCAATTCGTCCATATTGGTTAGTTCAATCATGTGTGGGGTTCTACTTTCTCTAGATACTTTCACATTGTTTCCATCAATATTGAAAGTTACAAAGGATAAATCACACTGGATACTACCTCCCATTGAAGCACTCCATTTTCTTGATAGTAACATTCCATAATGGGGTGGGATATCAACCACTAGAACACTCATAGTTAACATCTTGTCAGGGAAAGCTGCCAACTTGTAAGGAAATGCTTTTATAGTACCAATAACATGGAATTCTCTTGAATCCATAGCTTGACATGTGCCATGAGGTGTATCCACTTTCAAACCCAAAGATTTCATTATTTCTATAGCATAACAATATTAGAGGCTCCTAAATCAATCGTACAATTTTTTAACAACTTTCCATTTACTATTAGAGACAGAAAGAAAGGGTCAATAGTTCCTGTCATAGTATTAACAACATTAGTATCCAAATAAATTTGAGGGATCTCATAAATAATTTCCCACACTAGTTTTCATTTGAATCACTTGCTATAGCAGCCATTTTACCAACCTTGGTGGAATTTTGGGCATCAGAAGGAAGAACTCCATTTACCCAACTCAAAGCCTTGTCTTTATGCTCTTCTATTCTCATCATTTCTAATAAGGGGACTTTAACAGTAATTTATGATAACATTTTTCCCATGTCAACTGGAATATACTTGGGGTCAACTATATCCTGCTTAATGATAACAACCTCCTTACTTTCTTCATGTTCTATAAGGCCATGCTGATCCTTATTCAGGGTTTTGACTTCCTTTTGGGTAGAAATAACAGTTTCCTGAAAAGGTTTAGGCTTTACTTTGTAAGTCATACTAGGGGTAGTAAATGTGACATTTTTCTTGACCTTAGTCTTGTTGGCTGCCTCTGCAGCCTTATTTTTGTCTTGAATTTGCTTCACATCTCTATCTGAATTTTTGATAAATATACTGGATGACTTTTGACTTGAATCACCCACTACCCTATTTCTTAAGTTGTAGTTAATTTTGGCTTGGGTGACCATATCTACTATGATTTGTGCAATTTCTTTATCAGAAGGTCTTCTCAACACCACTGATTCATCATTTCTTAAAGTGTTGCACTGGACTATATCCAACCGACTATCTACTTCATTAGAAAACACTTGCTGATGGTAATCTTCAATCCTAGCTTGGGAGATACCAACATCTTAGCCTTCATCTTCTTCAGTGGAATCCATTTCATCATATATGTATGAAGAAGTCATGCCACATCCTTGATCATCATAAGACTCTTCATTGCTATTGTCTTGTTCTTCATCTGCAGAGATACTTTGAGCAATTGCACAGTAATAGGGGTCATGAGGTGATTAATAGGCAATGCACCAGGGAACATCATCATTCATATTTACTATATTTTTGTGTAAGGGGTCCGAGGTCTTATCATTTGGTTTATCCTTTCTTTCAGGAAGCACTGGCTTCCCATCTTTCCACTGAGTGTTGTAAGGATAGTTCTACATTCTTGGTAACTTGTTAAAGTTATAGAAGGATGGTCTATCATTTCCCTACACTCTACTATTTCTTGCTTCACTAGGCTTTAAATTTTTTATTACTTTCAAGATTTGCTTCAAACTATCTTCATCTTTTGGTTTTGTGTCAGATATCCCTAGTTCCTTTCTATTTGAGACCGGAGGTTTATAATCCTCCCTTCTTCCCAACTTCCCTGATATTCTTCTATTGCTTTCTATATTAATGGCTAGTTTGTAAGCTTCTGCAAGATTTCTAGGGTTCTTGTCTCTCAAAAGATATCCCATTTTTGAATCAAAAGCATTGAGGTACGTGACCAAACAAATCTTGTCATCTAGCTTGATAACTTGCAATAATTTATGCATAGCTTTCTGAAATTTGACGTTGAACTCAACAAAACCTTCATTTGGGTTTTTCTTGATGTTTTTGAATTCATTAAGCATGAAACCTTCATTGGTTTTATCACCATATTGTTCTTTGAAAAAATGCTTGAACTGATCCCATGAACATATGCTAGCATGAGGTAAATTCCTAAACCAATCTCTAGCATCTTCGATTAGAGATTGAACAAAAAGCTTCATGATCACATCATCAAGTTCAATGTTGTAGTCATCTATTACATCAATGAAAATTTTCAAATTTTCTTCACAAGTGACTACATTGCTTCCAGTAAATTTTGGAAGCTTTTTCCTAATTTCATCAAGGATGGGATTTGGGTAGCCAGGAATCCTAATAAAAACCAATTTCTTGTGTCTCTCATGGATGGATCCTATCTGAGATGGGCCAGCACCTAAAGATGTGGATGTTTGGATATTTGAAATAGTAGAAGTCTTGGGCATACCTATAGTTTTGGTAGTATTGAACACATTTGCACCTTGTGCTAGAGAAGTGGAAAGTGTATTGGTGGGTCCAAAAGATTGTTTGAGGAAGTCAATCTTTCTTTTTACCTCAACTACAGTGGCTTCTAGGTCTTCCTTTTCTAACTCTTTGGCCAATAATTCTTGTTCCCTTTTGGCCTTTTCTAAGTCAGCATCTAATCTTGTTGCTTGATCTAGAGACTTCTTGGCAAGATTTGGTTCATTTATTGAAATCCCTACAACCTTTTGTTTACATTTGTCCCTAGGATTTCTTATTTCATAAGTTTGTTGGACAACAGGTTGCTCTTCTATTTGTTCAATCATAGGAACATGATTTATGGCTTCAAAATCCAACAATTGCTTCTTCAATTGTTCTTCTCTGATCATAGCATGCCTAATCTTTTCATCCTTTTCTTTCTCTCTTTTTTTCCTTATTTGAATTTGGTCTCAGATCTTTATTTCCAATTCAAACACTTCTTCAAAAATTTCCTCAGAATTAGGAAGGGTTGTTTTAGATGAGGACTTTTGGGTAGGGACCTCTTCTTGGTGGTCATCTGGTATTTGGTGACCTTGTAAGGAGGAATCATGGGGAAAAGAAGGAACAAAGTCTTGTCTATTCCTACTTTGGCTTCTAGATCTTTTGTTATTCCAAGGGATTCCTCTCCTATGAGGTTGTGTTATCCTTCCATTCTTTTCAGAGGGTGAATAATAATCCTCATACTGACTTAAACCCGAATCAACTGCTTCCTCATAGTCTGAAGTATTTCCTTCTTGGTTTGTTTGAACAAGATCTTCTATCCTCACATTTCCTTTCTATTTCCATGTGAAAGACATGTCATTACTATTTTTCTCCTTCCTCATTTGACTTTTTCTTGAGGTAGCTAGGAGTTCTCCTTCTAGATTTTCTTCTAGATGTTCTTTTCTCCAAGATCTTGTATTTTTATGAGTCATTATAAAATAGGGAATTCTTTATTTAGAACACTGGTACAAAGATTTTGTAAAGAGTCACCACCCAATTTCCTTTTGGGGGTTTAGAGAAAGTATTCTAGAATTCTTTGGGAGAAATTATCAGCCGGGATCCTAAAGGCAAGATATTGAAAGATGAAAGGACAACTTTGATCTTCAACGGTGACTGACTGGTAAGAAATGAGCAGCCCAGGAGTTGAACTCAACTTGAAACCTGCATCACTTGTGACTTTGTAAAAGATCTCAATTGGAATCCCCAACAGAGTCACCAATTTGTTAGGGATTTTTCTTGCATGAATCAAAAGTCTTAAATGATTCCTTGAAACTAGGCTCCTTGAAACTAATTCAAACAAGAGAAAGACCTAATTGCTGAGGATTGGATGAGATCCTCCTTCATTTTTGAGCTTCACATACTTAGGCAGGTATTAAATTTTGATGATTACTGATTATACAGTATTACATAAGTGGACACTGATTTTCTATTTATCCTTCTAATGTATCAATCTATAAAACACTCTGCATATGACCAGGATCAATTTGATGCAGAGCTTAACCAAGCAAAATATGATTGCAAATACAACAAGGATTAGTGATTTAAGGATTCTCATCCTTCTTCCTTTTAAGGAGGGGAAACCTAAATGATTCTCTCTTTAAGGAATCAAGAAATAAGAACTGTATGATTTAGGCACAGTCCAATCTATTTTATGCAAAACAAAATCAAATGAAAAAGTACTGGTAAATGATATGAAAGTTTCAATTTTTCCTGTTGAGAAATATGAAAGATAAAACTATAAGAAACAAATACTAAACTAGTGCCTTATCCAATGGGCAAAAGAAATTCAAATGTAAATCAATAAGATAATTTCAAAAGAAATACAACAGTATGGCTTACATACTATCTGCAAATTCAAGTAAATTGCCTTACAAATTACTTTGTTAACCAAACACTGTTATTATCAACAATCCTTAAAGGTATGTTTACCCTTTGAAATGAATTATGAGAAGTTTTAATTCTTTCCTTGAAAGAAACTCATAATCAATTAAACAAGTTTCTTTACAACTGGTATATTTTAAATGCCTAACATATAAAACATACAAGAGTACAACATAAAGGTAAAGAGACAACAAAAATATATGGTAGAAGTTGCAGTGTATTTGTATTAAAATCAACTTGCCAAATACATTCAAAATTTGATTACTTAGAAGGTCAGACACAAAATTTAGAGGTCTGCTTCAAAGCAATTCTGTTCAATTTTTTTCTATTATCTTTCAACTCTCTAAAAATGAGTTTTGCAACCATATTTATAGCTTCCTTCAACCATCTTGGAATTCTCTTATCAACAAGAATGCAACAAGCTTCAGATGGTTGAAAACCCTAACCCTAAGAGCATAAGAGACAAATCATAAAAAACAAAATACATCAAGCCCTCAGGCGGTGGAAAGACTAAATTTTCTTGGACTGTTCTGCATCCTAGATCACTGATAAATGATACATTTGTCTATGAGTATTCATGATAGCTGTCATAGTTATAACAAGATATGGTGACTGCCATCTAGCTAACTTACACCATTCTTAAATGATAACTTATCATCCCTATATTTTAGGCTCAGGTGTCAGGTGTTCCAAATGTCCTCCTTACTCATCATCCAGAATGTCCAAGTCAACTGTAGTGGATTTAACTTTTTTGGGCTTTGTTAGCTTACCCCATGTAGTTACTTCTTCCTCTGATGGCCAATTAAAGTCCTGGATGAGCTGTAATTGTGCTTTCTATCTTTCCCACCTGGCATCTATAATTTCTTTGAAATCTATTATGAACTTGGTGAGGTCTGTCTTTTCCTTAATAGCTTCATCCAGGGTTTTATTGAAGCTCTCTAAATCAACATTATTCTCCTCACCTAAAAATGCCTCCTTCCTAGGCAATAAAAGATCAACATTTGACCTCCATTGATCAAGGCTCTTTATGACTCCATCCTTATTCTTAATAGAAGGGATAAACTTGTTGGAACAAGAGTTGAGCATGGCTATCTTAGCCTTAATCAAATTCACCTTACCCTTAAAAAGTGGTAATATGGCTTTAATTATACCTATCTCCTCACCAACCCTTACAACTATCTTTGGGATATCACTTCTCAAAGATTGAGCAAATGCCAATCTCTCAAAAAGTGGTGCTCTACCAAACCAAGCTACATGATACCTACTCAAAATTTGTACATAGTTGTCAACTTCTATCTGCAATTATGGAAACTTGCTATAAGCATTAAAAACAAGATCAAATTTATCCTTAATTACATTTATCCTATGCTATAGAATATCTAACAGGGCCTACAAGATAGCGTCATTTTTCTCCTCATTTATCTTCTTCAATTCTGCAGCCACTTCTTCTTCTGTCATTCCTTGTGCCTCAATTAATACAAGCTGCACAGGAGGTGCAAGAGCCACTACATGAGCATTAATGATCTGTTGCTACAATTCTTCTGCATGTTTTTCCAATGCCTTCACCTTTATTATGTGCAAATCCCTATCTTTTACAAGGGAACTATAATCACTCCAAGAGCACCATACCTCTCTGATAGCTACTTCATTTTATCTTCATTTAACTTTGCAAATTGTATCAATACCTGAGATATCTCTAGGTCCCCTATATTGTGGATAGACCACACAATTTTATCCCCCTCCAACTGTTCTTTGACATTCAAAATTTGAGGCTTCTTGTCTTTAGGGTACAAGCTCCACATAGCTAATGCCTGATTCTTTGGGCTATACACAAATCCTTTTATTATATCCCCCACTTGGGTCTCTAAAGACAAAGTCACATCTTCCTGTCTCTTTATTTGATCTATGATGAAATCATAATACAAGTTCCACCCAGGTACAAGTAGCATATTGCTATCTTTAACCATCTTCCTGGCTTCTTCTAAAGTAATGTTCTCAGACTCAGGGTCATATTGTCTCAAAGTTTGTATTGCCTCATCAGGCACTTGACCTTAATCTGAAATTTGGACACTTGAGGCCACTTGTTCCTACTTGTGCCATATAAAGAAGATTTTGAATTCATCTGACTTAATGAAATTGTCATCCTTCAAAAAGGAATCTTGCTCTATCATCTTCTCATCTTGGCCAAGGGCCAAGGGAAACTCAACATCTTCAGTTTCAAACCTTTGTTTTCTCTTTGCTTCTCTTATATTATTTCTTATTTGGTGATGATGGGCACTAGTTCCTATAAAAAGGGCACTCACTCTATCTCTTTTCCTTTCAGAAGGCTCCCCATTCATTAACCTCTATTTTTTCTTAAGGGGCTCAGAAGTATCCTCAGAGCTGGGTAATTCACTGAGGTCAATAGTTTCATCTCTCTCTCCAAGCCCTTCAGTCAATGGTTTCTCCATAGTGGGTGGGCTATACACTGGGTAACCATCATCACTATCATCTTCATACTCAAAATTAGACTGGGCTCCCTTACCCTTATTAGTTTCATCAATTAAATCCTTCATGGATCTCACCAATGTGTTGAATTGAGCCATCATCTACTCAAGTCTTTGAAGGTAAGGAAAAGTGGGAAAGAAACCCCCAAACACCAGTCCCTTTCTTTTCAACTAGTTCTCAATATTAAACAATTGTCCTAATTGATTTACTCTCTTCTCTACCTCATTATCCTCAATGATGTTTCTGATGACATCTTCCTCTAGATATTCCTCATGCTATTTATTGAAAGGAATGCTAGGAGTGTAATATATCCTTGCAATGACCATGAATCCCTCTGTATCCACATATCTATAGGGTGTTGCATACATCTTGAACTTCTCCAACCATTCATTTACCTTATTGAGAGCTCCCTTTCCTATTGTGAGATAATGCACCTTAAAGTGTCGAGGTGTGAAAGTCCCTTTTCTATTGGGAGCCAAGTGTTCCTTATTAGTCAACATAAGTTGCCAGATAAATTCTAAAAATGAAATCCTAGGTGGGACAAAGAATGGCAATAGATGGGGAGGTTGAGGGCATCCATAAACCCTGATCATCGTATAACCCTTCTCATAGAAAATATTTCCCCAATTATGACCTTTGGTCCATTTATCAACAAATTGTTGGGGTCTTACCAACTGAAAGACCTTGGTGGATAACCTTGTGCAATTAACTCCCAAACACCGGAGAATGGGGTATACAATCCAATTTTCAAAGGCACCAAAATCACGCCCTGGACATGAAGGACTCCAAATCCCCAACCAAAACTGCACTGGATTGGGCTGCCCATTCCACATCATTTGTGGCTTGAGATCATTTAAATTTATGAGATCATAATTATGGTACAAGATAAGGTGCATCAGCAAGGAGTAGTGCAAGAACTTGGGTGTGGAACCAGGTGTTAAATTCTTCAAAGGAAACAAACCCTCATGCATTCTATTTATCACATATCCTATATAATCATATCCCTGACTCACAAGGCAGTTTTGCGAATCCATGACCAGCATTAAAATATTATAGGTAATCGTATCTTGTCCACCATCAACTCCCAAGACCTGGCATAACCCATATGCAATGTATCTCATATAAAACTAGAGATCCTTGTAATAATGTGGAGTTGACCCACTCATAGGTACAATGTAGTTTCTATTTTCTTTGGAGACATGTGTCTTAATCTCCTTAGAGACCAATACATTGTCTCATACATATCTATTGGCTTGGGCTTGTAGGTCTATCTCAGTAGCCATAGGGATTTGAATTCCAAAAGCCTTCATGAATGAATTTCGGTCTAGGGTAACTAGAGGAGAACCATCACCTTTTCTAATGGTTTTTGAAAGGGGATCATAGCACTGAGATAGCATAAGTAATGCATCCACATCTAGGAAAACCTCAAGAATAATTAATTTGGCTAACCTTGATGTCTAAGGGTTTGAGACTGGAACTGAACTATGATGGTTCTTATAAAAATTCCCAAATAAACACATGCCTGTGACCTCAAGAGTCTTAGCATCTTTGCAATAAGCTAATTCATCCATAAAATAGTCATCACTAACCTTTTTGTTTTGTGATGATTTGGGCAACAAAGTGAGGAATTCATCTGAATAGCTTTCTTTCATCTTTTCCTTAGACCCTCGACTGGTGGAAGCTCCACCTACTATTTCTTAACTCATCCTGATTGATAACCAGAAGCCTTCTACAAATCTCTGGTCACATTGAAATTCTAGAAAAGCTCTGAAAACTTGACACTCTGTACTCTTCAAAATACTATGTAATCTTCCAATGAGTAACATCTAACTATTTTATTCTATGGAATTGAATGCACCACCTTGTCTGATACTTAAAAGCCATCGAAGATGTCACTTCTACCATTACTTAGCATGAACGAGGCTTAATTCACTAGCCGTAGCTTAGGAATATGACAGGTAATCAAATTTGATTATTTAGAGACCTGGGGACTGGAAAGAAGTCTCACAGTTGTTAATAATGTTGGCACCATTTAAAATGTTTATGAGATCTGGTGACTAAGAGGGTTCTTTGTAATCACTAAATGATTTTGCACTTTATGAATTCATTATGAAATTAAGCAATCACCGCAAGATTTTGATCTAGAGACTTAGCGACCATAGTCAATCTCCTTAGTCCATCTTTTAATTTTTTATTTGGAGATCACCCGACTATAGTTTATTTATCTTCATGAGATCACATGACTAAGATTACTTTCAACTTTTATTATGAGATCTAGCGACAATAGGCAAACTCTTAATCGTTGAAAGCTTTCCATAATCTAAATTCAGTATCGAGACTTTACGACCATCACAAGATTGAGATTAAATCAATGACTAAGAAGATGTAGCTTACTAACGTTTCTTTTAACTTAGCACAATCTTGAGATCATGTGACTATATGTATCTCCCAGTCATGAAACACTTTCTCTAACCTTTGTTAACACTGGAGACTTGGTGAATACCTCAACTCTCTGAGTCGCTGAATCATTTTCTAAACTGTAGTTCAGTTCTGAGATTAAATGCCATCTGTTGATCAAATCTTCATCCTACGGTTCATACTGAGTCTTTTGATTCTTTACAACTTAACTGCCACATTAGGAGACAATGCAACCATTAAAATGCCATGTCACTGAATAATGGAACTAACCGCATGAAAACCTGGAGACTTGGCGATCAACATAGACCGCACATTTATTTAGAGACTTAGTGACCAAAGAGAAAATCATAATCGCTGAAAAACACTTCGCTTAAAAAATTCATTGAAAGACAACCCGACCAAAGGTAATTTTTACTTAGAGATGGCGTGACTATAGTTGTTCTCAAAAAAATTATCATAGCAGTCGCTAGATCTTAGAAAAACATAGAGAGGCTTGGAGGCTAAAAGAAACCGCTAGATCATTTTAAGACAAAGAATATTCCAAAGTTGTTTAGAGATGAGGCAACAAACGGTTTTTGAGCAATCGCTAGACTTTTAGGAATGTACCAATTTCTTTAGGAGACTAAGCGACTAGCTGAGGAAATATAAAGCACACATGCCTTTAAAAAAGTTTTAAGTGACCTGATAAAGTAACAAAAAAATAGAAGGCTGAAGGGTTAAATTAGGGCTTTTTGGATTTTTTAGGGAAAAGGGTTTGAAACCTAAGGTTATTCACCTAGGACTGAAAATTTTACAAGAGAGACCAGACAAGAACTCAAAATTTTGATCAAGAAAACACTGAGACCAGAAATACTACCAACAGAGTACATGTTTTGAAGGATTTTAATGGGAATTAGGTAATTTAAATTATAATGAGAAGGGATGTAAATTCTAATGAAGTAAATGTAGTTTTCCTTGTGTATGTAATTTCTAATAGAAAATGTAGTAGGAAAGGTGTGTAGATTCATGGATTGGGTAGGTAGAATGTACCCATGATGAATAATGAATGTTACTATTGGATATGAATGCTTAAATAAATGTCCATTTGAATTTATATTATGTTGAAATGTGAATTAATAGAAAGTTGATTTTAGGTCTTGATGTTAAAATTTTTTTTCTGGGTATTATGCTTTGATTTTTGATTCAAGAAATATAATTCAAAGTGATTGTGAAATCAATTGAAATGTTAATATTTTCTTGATTATGAAAGATTTTTTGATATGCTTGTGAATATTGTATTCCTAGAGATTTCATGGTGAAGGAAATTAACAATGGATAAATCAATATTATAGAATGTTGTTAAAATTGTAAGTTGATTATATGAGGTATTTTATGTGATCATTGATGTTGCGTTTATGTAGATATGTTTTTGGACCTTCATGAGCTATTGATATTTTGATATACTATGCAGGAAATTGACCATGGAATTAAAATGATGGGAAATCAAAGATGGATGTATGTGAAAATCATGTTGAGCCGATGTTAACTCCAAAGGGAAAAATAACCTCATTGCTATGTGCTAATGTTGTAAAAGTAATGTTTGAATGTATTATTATTATTGTATTTGTTGTAATGTATGTTTATGTCTACTTGGCATGCCATGTGTGTGTAAGATATAAAAATATATGAAAATATATTTTTATATCTATGTGTGTTTGTGAGTGTGTGTGATGGAAAATGTTTTGGACATATAAAACTAATAAAACATAAAAACTTATCTTGAAAGGTAGTAGATTTAGAAATCACTATTTTCTGGTGTCTGTACTCAGTTTCAGGAAATTCTGCAACCAAATCTAGCCTAGAAACACAGAGACAGAGAAAACCTAGAAACCTTTTTCTTTTCTAAAAAAGGTCAACCTTGACCTAGGTAGAAAGGTTGACCTTGACCCCTTTATGTTGACCTTGACCTACCCTGCTCTGACATAAATTTTGTTCACGGATCTTGAAAGTTTTCCAAAAAGGGTGTCTAGATCTGCACTGTAATTCACTGTTCTATACCTGTTCCTGCAAGAAAAATGGTTTTGTTGTTTGGATGAGGGGTTTTCCTTGGTCCAACCCTTGTTTGAAATCAACCTTGAAAATGGA
Organism: Chamaecyparis obtusa; assembly: GCA_027943335.1. NCBI lineage: Eukaryota > Viridiplantae > Streptophyta > Pinopsida > Cupressales > Cupressaceae > Chamaecyparis > Chamaecyparis obtusa. The sequence goes on along the minus strand of BSBK01002612.1, from coordinate 1,161,767 downwards.
ATTGAAATAGAGAATGCTAGCAAGTAGTAGAAGTAGATCTAACAACGAAGTTATGATATTCAATAGATATGCAATTGTATTTGAAATTTAAACAAGTATGTTGATATGAATGCTTGGAATCAACACTAATACATGTAAATCAAGACCTCCATGATTGTATGCTTGGAATCCACCTTGAAGGAAGAATGAATAGATATTGAAGATGAACAAAGGATCTTGAAGGAAGATCACACCACCATGATGGATAGATCTAGGGTTTGAATGATGAATCTTGAATGCTTGAACCAAATCCCTTCAAAGGCTTGAATGATTGAATCCTTGATCTTCAATCAAGAAATTGAATGCTTGAATGTAGATGATTAATTGAATGCTTCCTTGATTGATAATGCTTGCTTGATAATTTCTTGAGAGATAATTTATTTTCGATGGATTCTTGATTGAAAAAGATGATTGAAATGAGAGAGGAAGGCTTCCTTTTATACTAGTCTAGGGCACAAACTTCTAGAGAGGCCTACATAGGAGAATTGAATTCCCATTTAAACCTTTACCCCTAGAAATGGACCTAAATTAAATATAATTCAATAATTTACCATTTTGAAACCCGAAACAGCCAACCCAGAAGTGAGAAATAAATCTTTCTGAAACCCGACATCTGGAAACTTTGGGATCTTGAAATTTTGACCCTGGGTCAAGGTTGAGGTCAAACTTGACCTAGGTCAGGGTTGAGGTCGACATTGACCTAGGTCATGGTTGAAGTTGACATTGACCTAGGTCAGGGTCAAGGTCAACCTTGAACTAAAAGGTAAACCTTGACCTTGAGGTCAATAATCTCAGAGTTACAATTTAGAATGCCAGAATTATGCAGAAAAAAAGTGGAAAATGGAGCAGAATAGTGGAAAAATCTAGAAACAAGTCAGAGACCTATTCAAGGAATTTGACATGACCCCAAACCACTTACTTAGAGGGCTAAACCAATCCTAAATGGAAGTGCTTCCATTTGTTGATGCTACATTTAGCCCCCACTTTAGCAAGAGTATGGATTCAATGCAAACTATTGGTAAAGGAGAAGAAAGATTCCAATAGATTCACAACAAGATAGAATATCACTTAGTTGAGGACATGAGACCCCAAGCCAAGGATTCTAACTCCACATACATGCACGAGGGTGCAAAAATAAAGAGAAAACAAAGACAAAGCTAAAAGACACAAAGAGAGAGGGGTTAGTACAAAACAAACCCAAATCAACTAGTAAAGGAAACCTTGCTAAGAAATGCTTCCTATACTAATATCATATTTGAAAAGCTATCATAAAAGCATAAATGATTACACAAGAAAGACAAGAGAAACACTATAAATAACATAACTTCATAATCTAATCCTACTAGCATGAAAGAGAAAAGAGAGAAAAAGAGAAAGTGATTACCTCATCCAGTAAGATGCCCACCTTACTATGAATCACTAAGGATGGAGAGTCCAACAAGTAGAAAAATTTGATAGTTCACCCAAAAAATATGCTTTGTAGTTGTAGTGCATCTTCTAATGACTTTTGGAATATCCATAGATCCACATTCTTGTTTCACTATGGAGTATAAAATGCATGTCTCTTCAGGATTTAGCAACTTATGTTCATTATCTTCGAAGGATTTAACATATTGAAATTGAAAATGTGTGTCTCTTCATGATTTAAAAACTTATGTGTGTTACCTTTTAAGGATTTAGCATATTTGAAATTGAAAATGTGCATCTCTTCAGGATTTAGAAACTTATGTGCGTTACCTTTTGAGGATTTAGCATATTGAAATTGAAAATGCGTCTCTTTAGGATTTAGCAGCTTATGTGCGTTACCTTCTGAGGATTTAGCATATTGCAAAATGAAAACTATAGCATAAAAAAAACCCTATATATTCCTCCCCCCCTTATCATGGCTGTCTACTAGAAATGATAAGGAAGAGAAGGAGGATACCTACTTCACAAGGTAAGGAGATATCCTATTAACAACAATGTACACTATATTCTTAGCGAAGGGTATTGACCGTTACATCCAAGAGCATAGATAATTGTGAAAAGGATCTGTCACTTATGGAAAAAGGATCCTCAAAGAGAAAAAGATCTTATCAACAAGACCCCCACCATAGAGGAATGCTTTAGATAAAATATCATCTTTCAAAGAAAAGCAAAGAGGGACCAAAGATTCAATCAACAAGCCCCCTGTAATCAAGAGGTAGAGGAATATTGGAACAAAGGAATCAAACTCTATCCCTACAAAAAGGGAAAGAAGTTATAAAGAATATAATTTGAAAAATAAAGAAGAGGTGATGACCTAGGACAACAACCTCTCGCATAAAAGGATATCCATAGTCAAAACTTTAGTTAGTATAATGAAATAATGGTTCAAAATAAACAAATGCCACTAGGCTAAGGAAAGTAGATGTCTAGATAGAGAGAAAGAAGGAAAACCTTTCCCCCCAGGGATGAAAGCAAGGGATACCTTTGAAAAAAAAATGTCTTTAGAAAAGATATCTTGAGAAGAGAACTATGGATGATTATAATCATAATACAAAACTATAGGGATAACATATAGAAAGGATAACCAATTAAGCTCAAAAAAAAATACATGCTAAGAGAATAATGGATCCTAGAGAACTGGAAGAAATATATCTTTCCCTCGAGTCAAAAGACAAGAGGAGAAAAGATCTACATTATAGAAGAATGAAGGGGATACCCCTTATCAAAATTATGAAGGAATTGTAAAACCACACGAGAGTGGGATATAATTCCTAAAGCACCTCTTTCTCTAACATACAACTTGAAATGCACACAATCAACAAGTAAACATGTATTACTATAGTGAAAAGGACATTTGTACCTAGAGAGAGCATCTTTTGGCATAGGTTTAAAGATTTCTTTCTTAGAATTCATTAACTGAAGATACACCTTCTTGGCCACATCTTGAGGAGTATCAGGGTAATCTAAGGTAGGTGTTGGAAGGAGAACATGAAGAGGAGGATGATGATCAAAATCAACCACCTTAAATTGAGATAGCAAAAATCCAAGTAAACGCATATCTTGTTTAGGGGATATATGAACTGAATACTTAATACCATGTTCATTAACGCCAAGTCCTAAACCCTTATAACCTTGTTTAGCCATCATATTATATCCTGTAGTGTACATATCTTGTAAAGCTTCTGTAGGAGGTGATTGTTTATTGTGTTCATGAGAAAAGGTTTTATAAGGTGGAATAATAGGTTTAGAAGAAGTTTCTTTTCTCTTCTCTTTAATATCATCATGGATCGGATAAGAAGGGGAAGGTAAATCCAAGAATTCTTGCACATCTGCATCATAAACCATAGTTTGAGCCTCATCATAAGTGTGGGAAGAACTAGGAATAATAGATGGAGAATTAGGATGTTTGGCATGTTAGGAATCAGATTAGGAAGGATAGGATTAGGATTAGGAATATTAGGAACTAGATTAGGAAGGATAGGATTAGGATTAGGAATATTAGGAACTAGATTAGGAAGGATAGGATTAGGATTAGGAAGATTAGGATATGGTGTATCATCTACCAAATTCTTCACATAGTCCAAAAGAGTAATAAATCTTCCACATAAATCTTTAATGCAAGTTTTGAAAGTAGGAAGACTAGTATTAGTAAATCTCACAATAGCATAAGAAAGTGAAATAAGAAGAGTGAAAAACATAATGAAATGGATAATACTCTCATAAACATCATAAATACGATAAAGAGATGCTAACAGGAGAATAATAAGGAAAATAGCCACACACCAAAGCATCTTAAAAATCTTCATAGTAAATGAAATGCAGTAAGAGTATATAGGTTTTTTTGTTTTTTAATTTGTTAAAATGCAAGAGCATAAAAGAAAACTAATTTTAAGGAGAAGAAGAAAAGAATCCAACACCAAAAAGAAAGAGTTGTCTATCTTGGGTTCACCAAAATGTAAGATATAAAAATATATGAAGATATATTTTATGTCTATGTGTGTGTGTGTGGATTTATTTATGTATGTTTGTGGGTGTGTATGATGGAAAATGTTGTGGACATATAAAAATAATAAAACATAAACACATATCTTGAAAGGTAGTAGATTCAGAAATCACTATTTTCTGGTGTTTGTACTTAGTTTCAAGAAATTATGTAACCAGAATTGGCCTGGAAACATAGAGATAGAGAAAACCCAAAAACCTTTTGCTTTTCTAAAAAAGGTTGACCTTGACCTAGGTAGAAAGGTCAACCTTGACCCCTTTATGTCGACCTTAACCTGCACTACTCTAATGGAAATTCTATCTGTGGATCTCGAAAGTTTGTCAAAAAGTGTGTCCAGATTTGCACTATAATTCTCTATTCTATACCTGTTCCTGCAAGAAAAATAATTTTGTTGTTTCAATGAGGGATTTTCCTTGGTCAAACCCTAGTTTGGAATCAACCTTAAAAGTGGAATTTGAATACAGAATGCTAGCAAGTAGTAGAAGTAGATCTAACAGTGAAGCTATGATGTTCAATAGATATGCAATTGTATTTGAAATGTAAACAAGTATGTTGATATGAAAGCTTGAAATCAACACTAATAAATATAAATGAAAACCTCCCTAATTGTATTCTTGGAATCCACCTTGTTGGTGTTCAAAAATGCTTATGCCACTTAGGGTTGCCAATATGCCTTGAGACTAATGTTAGGAGTGGTTAATTCCAAGTATGAGAGCTCTGCAAGACAACTGGACCAACTATAGGGACAAGACTGCCTTCTTCACTTCTGGCTCTACAAAACCATGGTGGGTGCACCTGATCTAGTAATTTATGGCATTTTAGGACTTTGGACTGGATTAAACAAAGTAGATGATAGCAAGAGACTACTAAATGTTAACCAGACAATCATTGAATCTCAATTGCTATAGGGTAAAATGGCCTTGTGAAGGGTAAAGACTTGAAATGGTATTGATATTCAAAGATGCAGGAAATAGCCAAAAAAAATCAAGCATTGGAGTCAACTGAATATACTAGTCCTTGATCAGTGCCATTATCCATTGGGCAGCACTCAAAAACAAATATAGAACATGAACCAACTACTGTCAAAGACTCAAAGCCATAAATACAACTGTCCCAGCCCATCCACTACTTATAAGATCCTTTTGTAGACAAATCTAATGAATCTATGCCCTATCCAAAGTATTTTTCACTTGATCCTAGATCAAGAACTAAAGACTAGAACATATGCAAAGGTAACCCTATGCAATGGACTAGAAAATCCAAAACTCATAAGACTGACACCAAGGAGAGACTTGAAAGCTTGAAACACTTATATTAAGTATGATGAATCATGTACATGTCTATACCAGAGATGAGGCAACCACTTCAATAACTTGCAAAAGATGCAAAGAAATTCTATTCAGCCTCCTACAATGCAAAAAAGTTTACTACTTCCCACAGGAACCAAACAGAATGGAACCTCTGGAACTGATAAAATTTAGAACCCTTACTCAGTCAAAAAATAAAAAATTTATACCACTAGCCACCTTGGGAATCTCAAAGAGATTGCATGAAGCTTTAGGGTGACTAGGGTTAGGGTTACAACAGCTAAACCACAACAAAATTTCAAAAAACATGCTGAAGGGAAAACCAACACCAATCTGTCAGAAATAAGGCATGATCCTCACAGCAAGAAAATATTCAAATTTGTACCCAGGATAACAAATTCATCATGAAAATCAGTCTGCCTAGACCATCAAAACATCTTGAGCCAACAAACTATCCTCCCCACATGGCAAAACATCCCTCCAAACACTCATGGCACCCTGCACCACACTGCAACAACAAGCACCACCAAACCAATCAAATCTGGCCATGAAAGCATCGAATTCTAGTACCTCTTGTTGCTAGAAAACCCTCTGCAGATTTGAAATTGAAATCCAATGGTCACCCCCAAAAATTTAAAACACGGCCGTAGATCTCATCCTTTTCCTAGCACATCGAGTGGCCTATGTTTAAGTTCACAACAGTCACGGGCCCCTCAAAAAGTCAACAGCCAATAAAAAACTAGCATGTCAGCAATACAGGCACCGTGGACCCACCCAACTCTGCAACCGTGATGCCAACAGTGGTTGCATGATCGCATAGCCAAAAAATGGGCTATGTGAACACACGACAAGCCTCCATGTCAATGCCACCCTGTTACCTACCGGCCAATCAGAACTAAGCACATCACCGAGCAAGCAGCCCCAGTTTATCTGGTGAACTGGCGACCGAAGAACTTTCACCAATTCACAAAATACTTTCCACCATGGCTAAAAAACTTAGCGATCACATGACCACTATTCACTGAATTGCCAAATAAATTGGGGCACCACCAAAACATTACACGAACCAGTGAATAGGAAGAAAATTTATCAGGCTGCTAAACATTTTATCACAACTGCCAAAGACACCGAGAAATTCAACTGAGCCCACATAGGAAGATCGACGGCCATCTCAAGATCTCATAGACCTGACACACTCGATGAGATTATATGCCATTCATCGATTAACTGACAGGATCAAGACCCACTAACACATCCAAAAACCAAGTCCCACTGACAACAAGCCACTGTGCAAATACATGGATGAATAAAATAGCGCCAACTATGCATACGTGTCAACGGACCCACCTACCTCCCTTATGAGAATCAACGACTGTCGCTATACCGCTGCATTAAAGGTTGAGCATGTTTCATTAACGATATAACGACAGCCACAAGATTAAACTCAACTTTAATATGCCTGAATACCAAGAAGACTGGTCCCACTGACAACACTCCGCTTCATACTCCCATGGACCAATGAGATACCGCCAAGTCAGCTCACCTGGCAGCAGGACCACTGCCAATGATACATTTGAGACAAATGAGATCAACGGTAGGCACATGATCTCATGAGCATGGAATATTCCTTACACTCATACACCGACCGTCGATCTCCTCCCTCTGCCACTTGAAGAATCTAGCCCCACCAACCATCACACTTGTACACTTAAGACTGACGAACAAGGAGTGTCGGCAGAAGAGAAGAAATGCAAGGTCAAAAACACACAGGGTTTTTGGTGAAAGACCGAAAACATCCATGATTTTCATGCAGACCAAAAGGTAGCAGGGAGACCGAAAACATCATGGGTTTTCAAAAACACTGTGGGTTTTCGACACTTAGGCATATTTTGAAATTATTTCCTGTAGACCTTAAAACTTGAATATCTCCTTGGGTTTTGCAATTTAGCATGTGTAATTTGGATTGGAGCAAGGTGACACATGGAAGAACACAGGGTAGGACATCTCAAGAAAACTTGCAAGGAAATGGGCCATTTTCAAAAGATTTTACATTAACAGGAAAATGGACCAACACACCTTGAAGGAAGAATGAATAGATCTTGAAGATGATCAAAGGACCTTGAAGGAAGATCACACCACCATGATGGATAGATCTAGGGGTTGAATGATGAATCTTGAATGCTTGAACCAAATCCCTTGAAAGGCTTGAATGCTTGAATCCTTGATCTTCAATGGAGAACTTGAATGCTTGAATATAGATGATTACTTGAATTCTTCCTTGATTGAGAATGCTTGCTTGATAATTTCTTGAGAGATAATTTCTTTTCGATGGATGCTTGATTGAAAAAGATGATTGAAATGAGAGAGGAAGGCTTCCTTTTATACTAGTCTAGGGTACTAAATTCTAGAGAGGCCTACATAGGAGAATTAAATTCCCATTTAAACATTTACTCCAAGAAATGGACCTAAATTAAATATAATTTAAGAGGTTACCATTCCGAAGCCTGAAACAACCAACCTGGAAGTGGGAAATAAATCATTCTGAAACCCGACATCTGGAAACTTTGGGATCTTGAAATTTTGACCTTGGGTCAAGGTCAAGGTTGGCCTTGACCTAAAAGGTCAACCTTGACCTTGAGGTCAAGAATCTCAGAGTTACAATTCATAATGTCAGAATTATGGAGAAAAGAAGTAGAAAATGGGGCAGAGCAGGGGAAAAAGCTAGAAACAAGTCAGAGACCTATTCAAGGTATTTGACATGACCCCAAACCACTTACTTGGAGGGCTAAACCAATCCTAAATAGAAGTGTTTCCATTTTCTGATGCTACAGTGTGTAGTCATGTGTTGTGACTTTATGTGGTGTCAATTGACATGTGTATGTGAGTTGGCATGACCAAGTAGTTTGTTATTGGTTGTTTATGACCTTTGATTCACCTTATAGAGTCCCAATGTTAGGTATCTTGGTTGTTGTGCCATGTGAAGGAATCTTATTTTGTATTGTAGGAGGTAAAATTTTAGTGAAATTTTGAGGGGTTAAATGTAGCCCTAGAGGTCATTTAAGGTTAAAATAAGATAACCCCATAGGTGCAGTTTGGGTTGGGGGTCAAATTTTGACCAATAGGATGATTTTATCCCATTTTTGTCTCTTCTAAAAATGACTTTTTAGAAAGTGACGAATTTGAGATGTGTGCCATGTCTTCCTCTCTTGCAAATTTGAATTTCCCTCTTATTGGAGAGAGAACCCTTGGTTAGTGTGTCCGATCATCTTTGAGGTTAGGTAGGATGTTAGGTAAGATTTTTCTTTTAGTGGGATGGAGAGGAATTTGGTAGGTTGATTGCCCACTCTCCAATTTTGGAGACTTCTAGTGGACTTAGTAGGTTTTTGGTGGACTTAGCAAAGGAAGGAAGGCTTGTAGGAAGGGAGCTCCACTCAAATTTTTATTGTCATAGCTTGGAGCAAGGTTGGCACTCCTTTCATGGAAGACTTATTTTTATTTCATGTTTGTATGTGTAGATTTATGTGAATTGTTAGTAAGTGTTTTGTGAAGTTTCAAGCTTATTTTTCATGGCTTCTTGTTTAGTTCTTTTGCTGGTTTTTCTTTTGTTTTCTTTCTTTTGTTGGGGTGTACAAGGATAGACTCACCCTTGGAAGGGAAGAGAGCCTTGAGGGTGAAGGGTTTTAGTTGTGAATGCCCAAATAGTGTAGAGTCCTTTCTCATCGAGGAAGGGCATATGACATGGATGTATGGGATCCATGTTGCCATCATACTCTTCTACATATTTGGGGGCCATAAGGGATGTTGTTTTATATGAAAAAATGGAAGGAAATGGTAGTTTTGTGATGGCCTTGTGAAGACAATATTGTATGGTTTTAGAGCCTTTTTGAAGGCATGGTTTTACTTTTACGGCTTCTCCTATTTTGGTTACATTTACACCTTCACCCTTTTATGGGTCCAAGGTGATCTAATGTGAAAATCCATGGGAAAGAGAATTTTATGTTAGTTTTCACTTGCTGGATTTTGAATGTATAATGTGTGCTTGAGTATGTGTGTACCCCATCCATCTTTTTTCCCCAAGCTCGGGGGTGGCCATGTAATGGCCTAGGCTGGGAGGTGAGCCTCCCTGGTCAAAGTTGTTTTATTTGTAGATTTCCTTATGGTGGAGATTGCTGATTTTAATGAAGAAAAAGTGGAGTATATGGACTTTGTCATTTCTTTAGTTGTAGATTTTTACTTGTAAAAATGGTTAAAAGCCATGTTTAGAAAAATTTAGTAGATTTAAGGAAATGTAAATGCATATGATGCATGCAACATCCTTGTAAAATATGTGTATATGAATGTTGAAAATCTTTCTACTTTTTCTATGTATTTCAAATGAAAAGGAAATGTGAAAAAAATAGGTTTCTTGTTCTATTGTATGCAAAAACATGATGCTGGTTTTTAATTCCCTCTTGCAAAGAAAAATAAAATTTCTCCATTAGTGAAGGTCTCTAATTTTATGATGTCCATAGTTTCGCTTAATGTATTCATTAGAAAGAAAATAAACTTAGTAAAATTATTTTCCTATTTACGAATGCTAGAAATATTACATTAAGTATTCATGTTAATCTTGGTAAAATTCATGTATATATATCTATGCATATATGCTTGTATACATACATAGATGTATACTCCATATTTATTTACTTTATCAATGTGAATGCTTTTAAAAAAGGGATACTTAGTTATTTCATCTCTTTCTTGTTTAACTATTGGATGCATATATATATATATATATATATATATATATATATATATATATATATATATATATATATATATATATATATATATATATATATATATATATATATATGAGTATATATACATAAATATTTAAAAATATATATGTATATATATATATATATATACACTCTCACACACACACATATAATCAAATAATAAAACTAAAATCTAATAAAAAAACATTAATAAAATCTTTTTTTTTTAAAAAAAGAGAGAGATTTATAAAATCTAATTTTTTTTTATAAAAAAGAGAGAGATTTATAGATTCAAAAGAATATGTAGATTTATGCATAATAGTAATGTAATCAACAACATAAAATTATTTGGGTATTAATAAAAGGGCAGAAAAAAGAAAAATCTAAATTGATCATATGCTTTTACCTTAGTTCATAAAAGGAAGGAAGATATTTAGTGGTAGCCTTTGGTAGGTCTTTTATTTTTTCTGATTGCATTGTTCTTTGAAGTTTGTTGGGTATATATACACAAGTATATATGTATGTATATACACATGTATACTTATGTGTATACTAACTGGAGATTTTCTTCAATTTCCCTCCTTGCCAACCCTGCAACAACAAAATGAGAAAATTAGGGTTTGGTAGATGTTGTATCTTTTAGCCTAACCCTAATTCAAATTAGGGTTAGGGATGACTTTTTGGAGCCCTTTTTAAATTTTAAATTTTAACTAAGTTTAATAAAGTTTTGTTTGAATTTTAAACCCCTAGCTTATTTTAATTTAATGTCTGTTGACTTTTGACTGTCATTTAATTTGAATTCTATTTTATTAATCATTTTGATTTTAAAAAGATTATTTTATTAGTTAGTGGGATTTTAATATTTTATTATTTGATGTCATTTTTAATTTATTTTAAATTTGATAATGTTGAGATATTAATTAATGGATATTTATTCTTTTTATATTATTCTTGGAATTTGTTATTTTCAAATTTAAAATAATAATAATTATTTCCAATTGAATATTATTTTATTTTTATTAAAATGCTGGTGGTTAAATTGAATATTTAATTTACTAATAATATTTTAATGTATTAATGGATTATTCTAGGGGAAATTGTTTAATGCCCTAGGATGGGACTTAGATAAATAACTTTCCCTTAGCCTAAATGATATATTTAATATTAATGCTTTATTATGGTTATTTCAATATTTTAAATATTTAATTTAAATTAATTAATGAACTTGATAACATTATGTTTTGAGATTAAAGTATAGTATTTTAAATTAATTATTATAATATTATTATTTTTAAATGGGTATTATAATGAAACCCTAGGTTTCACATAGGGTTATTTTTATGACCTTAGTTTATTATTTTATTATTTTCTTGTGATTCTTACCCTAGTTAGTAACCTGGTTCACATTTGGAACTATTAGGGTTACTATCACCTTGTGATTTAATTATTCAATAATTTAAGCCTTTTTGGGTGTGTTAATCCAACCTTTGACTTATATTTTTGATCAAATTTAATTTATCTTATTATTTTATCTATTTTATTAAATGCTTGGTTTGAACCCTGTTAGGGTTTCTTAGAGGCCTAGTTAGGGTTTTGAGTTAACTAACACAATTATCATTCAAGGGATGTTGGCAAGACAACACATGCCATGATACCTCTTGAGAGTTAACTTGTGTCAAGTTATGCATTTCATTCTTGTTGAGTGTTCCTTAGTGTGTTATCTTAGTTGTCTTTTGTGCTTTAAAAAAAATGTTGGTGTGTTTTGTCCAAATTTTTGGGCATGACACCATCTAATCGACATGTGAATGCAAAGAAAAAATAAATTGCCAAGAGACCACAAAGGTCTATCAAGAAGAAAGAAACATCAAAGAAAATGTGGGTTCCTAAATCCCTCATTGAAGAAATGATTCATGCTAAATCAAGGACATCATCAATAATAAATCATGCTAATCAACTAGGGGCAACCTCATTTTGTTCATCGCCTTCTCTTCTACAAATCCCTAATTTTGCATCATGAGAACATCCAATCAATCCCATATCATCAAAAAATCTAACTAAGCCTATCAAATCAAATATAAATTAGTCAAATAATCCAATTGAACATCTAATGTCAATCAAAATATTCTATCATCAATTTTCTCATCTTGAGCACATCAAATTTCTTAACTCTAGATCTTGAGGAAGGATAATCAACTCATTTTGTCTCTCTAGATCTTGAGAGTGAAATATCAACCTACTTATCCTATCATATTGAAATCAACATCAACCAAGTGATTTTGACTAACATCAAATGATATCAAATCACCATCAACTTATCTGAAGCACCAACAATATTTTCTCAATCAAATGTTTTCTCAATAAATTCTCTCATGGCCGAGGCATTTTTTTTAATACAAGTACCTTTATAGGATTAGTTTACCAATATTTATATCAAATTAAGCTAAAATACAACAATTAGGAAGCTATTTAATGAAAATAATGATAATAAACATCCTATAGCTCTCTAGTTAAAGATGCTAATGCAAAGTTCTCAACAAGCCTCCATTAGTGACAACTCTAAAATGAGAATTATGCTAATTATTATGCAATTAAACCTGTTTTACTCAAAATAATGCTTAATTATGCTAAAAATGCTCCTAGCTCAAATTCACTATAGTAATGATGCAATTCAAAGATGTAATTGGAATCCTTTTATCCCATTTTTTCTTTCTATTTATATATTTTAGTAGGCATAGGGGGTGGAGTTAATTTGATCATGGTTGAGTTAGAGTTAAGTCCATGGTTTCAAATATGGGGACAATATATTTTGTCCTCAAAGCTTGGGACAATGAGATAAAATAAGTGGTCAAGATGCTCTCTCCTTATGAGTGATTGAGATTCAATGTGGATTTGATCCATGTGAGTCCAATCCTTAATTCCTATTGGTTGAGGTAATTCCTCCTATGTGGTGGGTGAGAGAAATTAGGAATTAATTAATTAAATTTAATTAATTTCTTTAGCCATGTGTACCACTTGAATGGGTTAAATTTGATTTAATTCAACTATACAATTAATCAGATTAATTGCATAATTAAATTATTTATTTGATTTATTTAGTTCCATTGGCTTTTGATTTCAATTAATGTTGGATTTTGGTTTGATTGCAATTAATGCCTTGATTTTGCCTTGATTTATCACTTGAATAATTAGTCTTGAAATTTTTTAGGTGTCTACAAAAAGAGACAACCTAAGACAAAGAGAGATGGGCATCAACACATACACTAAGGAATTCCTGAAGTTAAGTCTTAGGTCAAGAATCATAGAGCTTGAATGTGTTAAGGTAGAAAGGTACCTAAATGGCTTAAGAATGAGCATTCAAGAGGAATTTCAATTGTTGAGTCCTAATACAATATCAAGACGTTACCAATTGGCTCTAAAGGTGGAATAAAATTTTAGGAGGAGACTAGATCAAAACAATAGAGGTAGGGGTAGACAACCATTTAGAGGAAGAAGTCAGCCAAGGGGAAGAGGACCTAGCTTTAACTCTGAAAATGAAACTAGTCAAGAAAAAAATAGGACTGATAATTTCAGAGGGAATGTTAGGGGAAGGAGACCAAGTTTCATAGGAAGGTCACATGGAAGAGTTAATGGACCCATTAAATTTTTCACTTGTAACCAAGAAGTACATATGACCTACAAGTTCTTGGAGAAGATATGGTATAGCTCACAAGGAGATAGGAGAACACATTTGGTCAAAGAATCTAACCCTCAGAGTTATCCTAATTGCTATGGGTACCCAGAGAAAGGTGAAGCCCTTATGCTGATAAGAACACTCCTACAAGAATTAGTCACCAAGGAACCACCTCAAAGACAATCACTTCTTAGGATTAAGTGCAAGTCCAAGGGGAAAATATGTAAGGTTCTAGCCAATTCAGGTTCAATAGAGAATTTTATTTCTCTTGAGATGGTTGAAAAGATTAAATTGAGAAGAGTACCTCACCCATGCCCTTAAAAAGTCTCATGGCTTAATAAAGAATAAAAAACTCTTGTGGATGAGAAGTCATGGGTTGAATTTCAAATTGGATCCTACAAGGACTGATTGCTATTTGATGTGGTGAAGATGGATGCATGTCACCTTCTCTTTGGCAAGCCATGGTAATATGACCTCAAAGCCCAACATGATGGTGTTAAAAAAACCTATACCATAACTAAGGATGGTAAAGTGATTGATTTGGTACCACTATTCGAGAAAAATCAAGGAGATCCTAAAGGAAAATAGGTCAAGGTATTGATGATGGGAAAGAGTGAACTCTTAAAGGAAGTAGATGGTGAAAATGGACCTCTCTTTTCACTCATACCCATGCTTAAAAAAAAGTGGAGACTTCTCCAATGGAGATGAATAAGACAAAGGAATCTATAACCTTGAATAGTTTGGTTTTGAAGATGGAAAGTGCAACAAAGATGAATGTTGAAGTGACCACCATTCTTGACAAATATTAGGGTATACTTCCTAAGGATATGACAAAGAGTCTACCACCAATGAGGGAGATAAATCACTACATAGATCTCATACTAGGGTAAACACTACCAAAAAAATAAGCCTAAAAACTAACACCCCAACAAAATGAGGAGATGGAAAAACAAATTTAGGAGTTTCTTGAATTCAGTCTAATTGGTAAGAGCCTAAGCCCATGTGCAATGCCTTCTATTTTGGCACCAAAGAAGGAAGCAACTTGGAGGCTTTGAACTAATTCTAGAGCCCTCAACAAGATCATAATAAGGTATAGATCTCCAATTCCTAGAATAGAGGATTTTCTTCATTGTTTGGGGAGTGCAAGATATTTTTCTAAAGTTGATTTGAAGAGTGGTTACCATTAAATATGGATTAGATAAGAAGATGAATGTAAGACATATTTTAAAACCATTGAGGGTTTGTATGAGCAAAAGGTGATGCCTTTTGGGTTGTCCAATGCCCCAAGTACATTTATGAGGCTCATGAATGAAGTCCTTAAGGATTTCATTGGAAAATTTGTCATAGTATATTTGGATGATATATTGATTTTTAGTAGCACAAGAAAAGATATACATGAAAAATATGAGGAGAAGCACATAGACATGGTATTGAAGAAATTATATGAGGAGAAGCTGAAGATCAACTTGGACAAGTGAAATTTCATACAAGAATAACTTATATATCTTGGTTTTGTGATCTCCAAGGGTACTCTCAAGATGGATCAAGACAAGGTAAATGCAATTCTTTCTTGGCCTACTCCTAGGACCATTTATGTAGTTAGGAGCTTTCATGGATTAGCTACCATTTATAAAAATTTTATCATAAGTTTTAGTATGATTTGTGCACCTATACTAGATACTATCAAAGGGGGAAAAAATGTAAGTTTTTTTGGACAAAAGAAGCCAATGAAGCCTTTGAAATCCTCAAGAAAAAGGTAGCCCAATATCCTATCCTAAAGTTCCTTGATTTTAACAAAGTCTTTCAAATTGAGTGTGATGCTAGTCTAGTTTCCATAGGAGGTTTCCTAAGTCAAGAATGTAGAACCATTGCATTATTTAGTGAAAAGTTAAATGAAGCCAAGAGGAGGTATTCATCATATGATCTAGAAATGTATGCATTAGTCCAATAATTCAAAAAATGGAGACACTATTTTCTGCCCAAAGAATTAATAGCACAAGAAGGGAGTTTAAAACAAAGTTGTTGATGCACTAAGTAGGAGAGTTCTCACTATCTTTTAAATTCAAGTGAAAATTATGGGAATTGATGTTTTGAAGGACATGTATGCAAAAGATGAAAATTTTGGAGAAGTACATTAGGTATGTCTTGAATTGAATGACATATATCATCATGATTTTTCTAATTATTTGTTACAAGAAGGACTTCTCTTTAAAGGGGGATATCTATGCATCCCAAAATGTTCCATGAGAACCAATATCATTCAAGAGAAGCATAGTGGTACCATGTATGGTTACTTTAGACTAGACAAGACATTGGAATTAGTGAGAAGATACTACTTTTGGCCAAAGTTACAAGTGGATATTAGGAGGTTTGTAGTTGCATGCTCTATTTGTCAAAAATCCAAAGGGAGAAGTACAAGTGCAGGTTTATATCAGCCTTTATCCATTCCATCAAGACCTTGGGAGCATGTAAGTATGGATTTTGTCATGGGATTTACCAAGACCCAAAGGGGTTTTGATAGTGTTTTTGTTTTCATGGATAGATTTAGTAAAATTGAACACTTCTTTCCATGTAAATCCACAAGTGATGCATCCTATATTGTAGATCTTGTCTTCCAAGAGATAGTTAAAATTCTTGGATTACCTTTAAATATTGTATCAAACAGGGATGTTAAATTTTTTGGTCATTTTTGGAGGAATTGTGTAAGAAACTAGGGACAAACCTATCATTTTGATCAGCTTATCATCCACAAACGGATGGGAAAACAAAATTTTTCAATAGATCATTAGGAAACCTCTTGAGGTGCATAATAAAACAACATGGAGAAAAATGGGATTCTATACTTGCTCAAGATGAATTTTCATAAAATGACATAGTCAATAGGAGATGGAGAAAAATGGGATTCTATACTAGCTCAAGATGAATTTTCATACGATGACATAGTCAATAGGAGCACCAAAAGGTCACCTTTTCAAATTGTTTATTGGATGAATTAAAGGGGAGTGCTTGAACTAAGAAAACTTCCTAATACTGAACCAATTAGTGCAGAAAGAGAACACTTTGCTACAACCATGAAGGAGGTCCATGATCAAGTGAAATCTCAACTCCAAAATACCATAAAAGGTACAAAGCCCAAGCAAATAAAAAGTGGAGAGAGGTTACATTTGAAGTAGGATACCTAGTGTGGGAATTCCTCAATAAGGAGAGGCTACCAAAAGTAAAGCACACTAAGCTCTTACCCAAGAAAGTTGGGCCATGTCAAATTCTGGAAAAATATGGGTATAATGCATACAAAATCAAGTTACCAAAAGATCTTGGTATCTCACCCATCTTCAATGTATGTGATTTAACACCATAAAAAGGAGATATCACTAAAGTTGATGCACAACAAGAACAAGTGGCAGAAGATCTAAAACCATTCCCCAAATCATTACCACCACATCTTGATAAGGTGCTAGAGACTAGAACATAGAAGAATAGGAAGAGAGAGTACAAGAAATACTAAATCAAATATAGAGGACAAACTGGATCAGAGGCAATATGGCTGGATGAACATAAAATTTCCAAGTAGGGATCTTCACTCCAACAACTCATCTCAAGTGGACTTGAGATCTTTTCATCAGGGGAGTATGGTGCAGGGACTCAAGCTATGAACCAAGGTCAAGTCTTGGATAGAAATACAAATCAGAATATTTAAGGTATCATGTTGGATTTAAATTTTATGTAATGTGTGATTTTGTTAGTCCTAGGGTGTGTGGGTTTTTCTAGTAATCCTATGTGTGGTGGAAAAGACAAGGTGTCGACCTTATAAGATCACCTTGCCTTTAGCCACTTAGGATATGATTTTAATTTTTGGCTTACTTAAAATCTTTCCTTAGTATTTTAGATTAGTTTTGGGTGTGTATGCATTGCCTAGCTAGGAAAAAATCCTTTAAGGCTTCTTTTGTCTCCACACGACAACAACTTTCCAAAAGTGTCAACTTTGCATTATTGCTTTATGCAACTTTGCAAGTTTCTTTTAAATAGATCCAAATCTCCACATATTCAAACTATAACTGATCAAAGAATGTTTCTTAGGAGTTATAGGACCCAAACCTTCAAAAGAATGAGTTCCAAGAGGTGGAAGATAGATTGGAGAAGAAATAAGATCAAGTTCCTACGTTCTCACACTATTTTTTACTATTTTTTGTTGTTGTACGAATCTGTATGGATTCAAAAATATAATCCAAGGATTTTATGTTGTAGTAGGACATCTTAGTTTGTATTTGGTTTTTATTTGAGGTCTTAAAACCCTCTAGAATGAAAATTATCTTTTTTTTAGTGACTGGTGTTTTAAAACGCTCCTTGTATTGAGGGTTTGGCTTCTAATGGCCATTTATCGAAGATTTCCCAATGGTTTTCAATGACCTATGGGGGATATCTTTTATAATTTTTATACTTTTATATCATGCAAAGCTTAATTGTTTGTTTGTAGGGGCGAAGAAGAATTTGTAGGCCCTAGGTGAGAAACACCAAGTGGTCACCTAGAGCCAAAATGGAGACATCAAGCTCATTGTTGCTGTAGAGTGTATTGGAAGTTGAAACTAGAGATTTGGAGGTTTTTTAATGAGTCCTCAAAGGATTCCTAAGGTTAGATTATTTTGTGACATGTTTGTGGGGTGGTTGCTTCTTTAAACTAGCCTAATTAACCCTCAATTTAATACAATCAACAAACTCATTTCCGCATATGGCCTCCCCAAGGGATAAGATTGGGTATTCTATAGTATTTCATGGTGTGTCAAGTGTACCAAGTTATTATGGTTAGATATCTAACATCCATATGGTAACTCCCTCTTTATGCCACCAAATTAGGCCTATTTGTTACCATGCCATAGTATGAACAGTTATATGAGACCTTGGAGTGAGAAGGTAAAACCTTGGGGTATGTTAGTACTCCAAAAAGAGTACTCAAATATATGATTTATTTGTCAAGTTATTTGGAGATATGTTGAGATAATCAAGGAAAACCAAGTTAATAGGGCTACAAGAGGTTTATAGGGCTTATGAAGCACATCCATATCTCTACAATTTGGAGACTGAACCAGTGGTTGGAACATGTCTCTTTGACCAAGATAAACCATTAAAAAATTTCCTTTGAAGTCTCACCCACCCCTAAGAGGATATGAGCATCTTGGCTAAGTAGCTCCCTAGGGGTCACTCCCATGTTAAGGAGCATCAAGAGAATGTTAGAATGGACCAGTGGATTGAAATGAACCTACATGATGTTAGAGTCCTTTGTTGAGTCATTGGATTTGATTATTCATCTAGTGATGTTCCAAAGTACTTGACTCTACATCAAGGGCCCACTCTTAGTCACTAATTGAATTCTTTCTTTGTTGTTTTTATGTTAGGTATGGAGTTTTCTTAATGGTTTGAATTTAGTTTCATACAGTGTGTAATTTGATTATTGATCCTCTTAAAAATAAAATATACATTTGTATTAATTTGAACATTTTTTTTATATATGTATCATCCTAAAAAGTTGGTACCAATAATTGGAGGCTTTGGGACTTATTACACCCCATTTTGGTGATTTCAAGGTCTAAATGTCCATTATGCTTGATCCCAACAACCTGCATTTCCTTCTCCCACATCTTGTCACCTTCTTTGACATCCCAACAAAATTTTATCTAATTCCACTGAGGACAAGTTGAGAGTCAAATTATCTCCAGGGTACAAGTCGACTAGTCAAATTTTTGTAGGGGTACAAGTTGAGAGCCGACTTGTCCTTGGATTTTTGAGACCAGATTCGACCCAAGACCTAATGCAGGGGTTTTCCTTTGAGGTTTAGATTTGTGGTCATCCTTGATAAAATTTTAATCTTGAAATGAGCATAAAAGGAAATCCTCTCCTCTCATTTGGAATACATAATATACATGACATTCAAGTGAAAGCATTCAATCATTCAATCATTCAAGTTGTGCAATTGAGGATTTGGATTCAAGATGTGAAGGAAAAAATCCAATTCAAGATCTCTGGAAGTCTTGATTTTTTCAAGATCCATTCAAGGAAAGGCAATATTTCTAGTTGATACAAGTTTCTCTCCAATGACGGCCAAGTAGAATAACTCACAATAAAGAAAGAAGATACATCCCTCCATTCTTCTTTCTCTCTCCTTCTCTAAGTGGTTATCACACATACATATGTTCAAGATCTATGAGTGGAAATTATAGATCCTTGAATTTGTGATGAAATCCTTGATTCGACATCTTATTCCAAGCATATTCAAAGTATCTTTATGGATTTGAGTAATTAATACATCTATTTATGAGGGTTTCATACAAGGTGAATCAACCATTTACCTTTTTACTTTACATGCTTCTTTCCTTTATGTAATTTCAATTCAATTTTAAGGTTAATTCCTAAACATGGGTTTGACCAAGGAAAACCCCTTTCCACAATTTTTCTTTGTGTAGGAATATGTAATAGAGTTACGGTCTCAGATAAAAAAGTATAGGTGTAGATACAGGATCCCATAAACTTTCATCAGATTTGACACTACTAGGAACAAGTCAAATTCTTGAATTGTTTCAAGGTCTCAGTCCAAAACTCCTCTTCTTATTTCAAGGTACATTAATTATTCCATTTTTCTTGTGCTTACTTTCATAGATCATATTTTCTATCATTATCATTTATCATATCACATATCATCTATCCTTTTAGGAATACCAAATCCCTCTTTGGTTTAGATCTTGCATTATCACCCTTCATATTTGTGGTTGTGCTAATCAGGTTTGGCTTAAGGGTGGGTTTGTATTCCAATGTATGTATAATATTGGTGATTTATCTACATCCTAACATTTCTCACCATTTTCCTATATACATTTTAGTGAACCTTGTTAGAGTAAAAGGTTCTTTTTACCTTTTATTCCTCTCTGAAGATTCTCTTAGGGTTTCTCATTCTCCTTTTATAAGGATGAATCTTGTATTTTGTTTCTTTACTCTCTCTAATGTAATTTTATTCTTGAGACATATTACAGTTTGTCTCCATTCTTCTCTCGTGACAGGTTATTTCAACTTGCAGGCATTCGTGGGTTGTGAAGATTTGTATTCTCAAATATTCCATGGTATTAGAGCTCATATATGCTACTTCTTGTTCTTGATTTGTTGAAGTTTTATGGAGCTTTGAGGTTTTCAATTTTTTTAGATTTCTTGGATTGGCTCTGGGGGCTCTCTTCATTTCTAGACAGTTTTGGATCAAAAGGACCTCACGGTTGAGCTCAAAATGCCCAAAAACTCCTATTTCCATATAAGAATTATCTATTTTGGCCAACGTTGACCTATGAGGAAAATTTATTTTACCTCTAGGTCGTACAACCTAGCACACATTCCCCAAAAAATAAAAAAATAAAATTGAATTAGGGGGTATGCCACCTAGTGGTCACCGCTGAGTGCAGCCCCACCAACTGCACTGGTCCATGTAGCTGTCCCATCGCATGATCATCGCAATGGTGTCACCATGAGTGATCATCATCGGTGTCATCGACAGTTGACATGTGGTCACTGTAGGGTCCTATCATTCGGTCTCATGACCTTTGGCATTAACCACTACTGACGTCATGCTCACGTAGCCCTTCATACCTTCTCCAACCTTATTTTTTGATATACATTTGGTTTTTGGTTTCTAACATGGGCATCTGATATAAAAATTGGGCATATGATATACCGATAGAAAGCTCTTTCCTAGCCTAATCTATATTTGTAGGTTTGGTTTCATGATTTTTCCATTTTTATGCTCTTTCTTTCTATCAAAGTCAAAGGTTCCTCTTTACACTCAGCGTTTCACACCTCCTACACTCCGAGATCGATAACTCTTGCATCCGAGATCCATTTTTGACAAAAAAGATATCAACAAAAATATCTTTCTGAGCTTGATCTAGATCTGAAGCTTTATATTTGTACTTTTGATGTAGAGGCCTTAGGTGGAATTGTAATCAGTAATTTCAAGAGGGACTCCAATAGTGTTATCACAACACCCAAAAAACTTCTTCAATAGGATCATCTTCATGGATCCAATCAACACCATACCCTATTAGAGTGCACATTAAATCCTTATGCCACTATAGGATCCACACCTTTGTAAACTCATCAATGTCTCTCAATCCATCCATTGGACTCAACAATTCAACTTGATCAAGAAACTATGCCTTACCCAGGTGCTCACTAGGCCTAAATCCATAGTATCCCTTTACAATGGGCCTTTCAAGAATAAATCCAACATTCTCCAAAACACTCACATAACCAAGAGTATATTTAGATACCCTTTTCATAGCTCTTCAACATATCTCAAAATCATATGTTAGTGCTTTGGACCAAATACCAAAACTAGTCCTTGTTGCCCTGTAATTAGCCCCCATTATCCCTCCTATTACATAGCAAGTACTAAAAAATCACATCCCAAAACCACCCAATCTTCAAAAAGAGTTGAGTCATGATCCAAATTAATGGATTTTCAACATTTCAAGAGGTGCCACCATGTTCTTCTACTCCCAACACCAAACCCTCCTTCCTAGGTGCACAAGCCTAGGGATTTGTCAACAAGACCTCTCCAATAACTTCCAGAACCTTCCAATGGATCCAATACCATCACATGAATAAATTATAACATTCCAAGTCATAAAAAGTGGCCCTCTTTTGGGTGGAACTCTCAGACCTTAACTAGTCCAACCACCATCTTTAATCCCTACATGCCCCTACAACCAAAAAAATATGGCACATATCATAGATATTTTAGCCTCTACCCACAAGTCACATTAACCACAGTAAGTGGGGGAGTCTCATACATTCATGGTGTCTTCAAAGAAATTTTTTGATTGCACACAAATCCTTGTCTAGGAACACTCAACAAATGACTGAGATTCTTGGCTTTAAAACTTCACAAATAATATAATATTTGCATGAAATGATTAATAACTTAAACCATATTCAATCTACTCTATTCCCAATACATATTGCATTGAACTAAGGATGTTAATAACACAAAGAAAAGGACTGTGTCCCTATGGCAATGAGTAGGTAGTTTGCAGAGAATTAAAACTTGCTTGATTTAAACTTCAATACATTGCTTCCCTTCGACACAAAACACATATCAAACTCCTTAAAATCCTCTACTACTAAAACTCATGCTCAAACCATTAAAAATAGCCTTCCCAAGTCATCCAATCAGTTTTAAACTGCATGCAGTCAATTATATGACTGTTATAATTAAGATTATTGTTGTCAAGTTGACAACACAGTTTTCAACTCAACAACTCTTCATTCTTTTGGAAATTATTTATTAAAATAAAATTTCTAAAGCCTCTTAGGATCAAATCCTAATTCTTAAGACTCTAAACCCTCACCAAACCCCATATGAGCCTTTTAGGCCTCATTTTGCCAATTTAGGCAAATTTACATATTTGGCACTTCTAGTGCATTTGAAAACTTTAAATGGATCTAATGGGAAACTTACAATAATTTGGACCTTATAGGTCTTTTCCAACACTTATCTACCCTATGATTCTCAAATGACCCCACAGTGCACTTCTAACCTTCAAATGCCATCATGGCTTACATGCTTGATCCTATTACATAGGATTCACATACTAATAAAAACATTATTAAAAGCATAATAAAATGACCATTATGGTCTTATTACATTCAAATGATCTATCATGGTCATGTTTATCCTTCATTCCCCCCTAGGATCTATTAGTGATCCTAGTGTACCTTCTAGGCCCTTGTGCTTGGCCTTGGTGCTCCCACACCAACTCTCATCATTTTGTTGCTCATTTTTTTTGTCAAAGCCCAAGGTATCTCTTTTCACTCCGAGAACCATAAATTTTGCATTCAGGCTCCATTTTGAAAAATGAAATGTTGATGGAAAGTGCTTCCTGAGATCTATCCGAATCTGGAATTTTTTTTCAAAACATTTATTAGGTACACAGAAATTTGTCTGAAATACTTCTTTCTTTATTTCTATAATTTAGATTGTACTAGGGTTTGGATTCTCTATTTGTGGGGGGGTGTTTTTTCTCTTGATTTCTATAATTTATTTCAAAAACTAGAACACCAAAACACAAAAAATTTTACAACTTCTGTATAGTTCTAAAAGAAAACTAATAATTAAAAAAAGAGATCAGATCAATTGTCAGCATGGCAAGATCCAACATCAGTTGAGCTTCTCTCTTCACATAATTATCACATTTGGAAAAATCATATGATGAGGCTTCTCATATGACATAGATTATGGTCCTATATGGATGAGGAAAAATCTCATTTGACTCGTCCCTAGGAAGTCATGCAACACATGAACAAAATGGATGAGACTATGGGTGTGTTATCTCTTCATGTTTTTGACAACCTTCTTTTTCATCTTGATGATTGCCTCACTCCTCAAGATATGTGGACATGGTTTCATACACTCTTTGGTATGGTTAATGAATTCAGGACACTTCAGATAGATTTAGAATTGACTTCAATGGTTCCTGATTCTTTCCCTTCTATTGAGGATTTCTTGATGAAATTCAAATCCATCAAATCTATTTTACAAGGTTGTGGCAAGAACAAGATAGATATTGAGTGTATCTACTTGATTATTTCTAAGCTTCAAGGAAAATATCATATTTTCTCTTCTACTTTCCATTTCACAATGGATGCTTTAGGTCCAAGATTTGTTATGCCTTCTTTTGAGGTATTTTGTGATCATTTGACTAGAGAGAAATCTAAGCTTAAACAGTTGGATTCTCTCTCAAGATCAAAGAACCAAGAACTGGTTTCTCAACTACCTACAAACAATAATAATCCCAAATCAAAGCCAAAGAAAGATTTAACTGGAAAGGAGAGTCCCTCCAAGATATCTCCAAAATCAGATTCCAAAACAAATCCCATTTTCAAATAGGGACACTCATCAAAGTTTGGTGAGTCTTCCTCCAAGACAGAAAATAAATCATGAGAATCTTGTAGTTTCTGTGGAAAGGAAGGCCATCCACTTTCCAAGTATTGGATGTGGCTTGAGGCTTTAGAAGAGTCCATGCAACAACATAATACCTTCTCTCCTCAACCTCCTTCCTCTTCGACTGACAAAGGTCATGCTCTTTCTTCTCAAGCTATTCCTACATATTCTCCTTGGATCATTGATTCAGGTTCTTTGCACCATATGTCACAATGACTTGGATTGGTTACCTCACTTTCTCAAAGTGCTACTATACATATTGTATTTGTGACTCAACATAGCTTTCAGTTATAGGTTCTACAATTATTTCATTGGATGGTGGTTCTCTATAGGGTGTTCTTTTGGTTCCAACCATTTCTACGAACCTCTTTTCTATTTATCAGATTTATCATTTTGGCTTTGGTAAGACAATTGAGTTCTCACCACATGATGTGGTTATTCAAAACCTCCATGATCCTGATTTGGTTGTTTCTACTAGGAGTGTTGATTCAGAGTCTCATTTATATAGGTTTGATGGATTTGAGAGCTCCGATTCTATAGGTGTTTCTCTTGTTGCTCATGAAGACACAGTGAGAAATCTTTGGCATGAGCATTTTGGCCATGTCAACTATATATATCTACAACAAATGAGTACACATCAACTAGTGATTGGGCTACCTCAGATCTCTTGTACTAATGGTGTTTGTCTTAGTTGTGCACTTGGAAAACATCATAGAGATCCCTTTTCGACAACTAGATCCACACATGCTCTAGAGAATTTGGATTTGATACACAATGATCTTATGTTATTTATCACTCCTTGTTTTGGTGTCCAATATGTACTTACCTTCATAGATGATTTCTCTAGATGCACATGGGTGTACTTCTTGAAGTACAAGTATGATATATTTGATTCATTTAGAACCTTTAAGACATTTGTAGAGAAACAATCTTGTATTTTTGTCAGGTGTATACGGACTGACAATGGGAGGAATATGCAAATCAGTCTTTTAGAGATTTTTGTACTAAGCATGGTTTACAACATCAATGTATAGTTCCTCATACTCCTTAGCAGAATGGGATTTCTAAGAGAAAGAGTAGGACATTATAGGAGATGACCAATTGCATGCTATAGTATCAAGCTATGAGTGCTTCTTTTTGGGATGAGGTTATCAATTCAGCCACCTATATTCAGAATTAGATGCCTCACAAGGCATTACAATATTTGACTTTTGAGAAGGGCTGAACTCATGTCAAGCCTAATATTTCTACATTCAAAGTTTTTGGTAGTGAGGCCTGGGAATTTATTCTAGATTCTTAGAGGAAATCCATGGAGAGGAAGAGTCGACCACTCATATTTTTTGGCTAGTGTGAGGATGTGAAGGCGTACAAGTGTGTGTGTGAATTTTGTACCTAGCTGTAGACACAACTCTTTAGTAAAACATTAGAGGTTAGCAAAAATCAAAATCGTGCAATGAAATAGAAACTAAACTAACTAGATGATTTACTGCCTTCTAGTAGGTGTGAGTATGGTATTCTCAGATTAGACTGAGACTAGTGTCATTGACGACACCTAAACGAAGGATTTGAATGCAAAATATAGATATGAAATGAATGCAAAGTAATCTATATTTTTGTATTTTCTATGCAATTATGATGAAAGAAACTGATATGAATCTATTCTATATGAAAACTGATATGATATGCAATTAATCTAAGAATGGATATGCTAAATGACATGAATTCTCAAAAATAATAAAAATCTCCCAACAACTTTGATTCGTAAAGATGGATTCTTCGATCACCAATTCGCTAGCGTGAGGATGCAATTTCGTGGATTGTGGATGCTTTTAGTTGAAGTCTTGATTTTATAGAAATCCAGGGCTTTGGAGGTGCATGAGAAAAGTCATAAATCACTCTTGATGAACTCAGGTTGATTTTTGAGTCAACAAGAAATCAGAGAAGATTAACTCACATAATCATGCAAAATCATGCAAGAACAACTTTTTAACTCAAATTAGAAGTTTAGATCAGCTTTGAACTCAAAATAGATGTGATTACAAATTGAGGAAAGATTTGATTACAAATTTAGATTATAGACTTTGAATGATGTGCAATACCATGCCCCCTTCGGAATAAAAATTGAAATCTGACAAGAAAAGTCAGTGTTGTAGTTTAGAAGCATGATAATTGATTTGAGAAGTGGTTGTACATGTTCAAGAACACATTCTACATTGTTTGGAGGTCTAGAAGACCAAGTTTGACTAGGTTAAACCATGAGTTGACCATAGTTGACCAAGTTGAAATTTTGATAGTTTGATGTAAGATAATCAGTTTAATTCTGGATCTCTATGATGATTGAAGGTTGATTATGCAAGTAGTGAATAATATAAATGATCTCAGATTTTGATTTTAATCTCGAAAAAGGATTCTACTTGCTTTTTCATTGGAGGAACCTTCTTGTAGGATTAAGCTCTCTATTAGATTTGAGGATGTGATTGAAGAATCGTTTAAGCTTTGAAGTTTATCCAACCATTGTGAGATCATGCAAAGTGCAAAATGAAATGCAACCTAAGACCTAGGACCTAGTCACTGATCATGTGTTGGTCGTTTGTCATTATTGAATTTTTAGGTAACCAGATAAATCAATACAATGCCCACTAGTTATGAAACCATAGACATATGAATATCAATTTGTATGTGCAGGAATCAATACAACACCCACTAGTTAGGCAACCATGGACATATGAATATTGATTTTATGTTCAGAATGTCAGATTAGATATAAGCACCAAGGCACAAATGCCAGGATGACCTGAATATCATGTCCATTTTGATATAGCAATTTGTATAATCATTAGAACATAAACATCATGATGACCTGAATATGCCTTGCATTTACAAACACATCAAACAATCAAGAGATCATTCTAAATCTAGTGTGAATGAACCGTAGTGACCCTTTATTGTTCACCTCCTTAGGCAAGATCATGTTTCATAATAGGAGAAAGAACTCACTCAAAAAGACAATAGTTAGATCAAACTTCTTTGGATTTTTCAGGTATCAATGGTTGAGGTACTCATGGCCATCCAATTCGAGATAGAGGCTCTTACAGACGGACATCATTTCATCTAGAATTTCCAAAGTTGTTAGATTTTCACATACAAGTAGAAGACAAAGAAAACATAATGCCCCCAGTCATCACTCTCTAAATCTTGTAAAGGACATCATCGAAGAGCTTGAAGGGACACAATATGCAAAAATCTCAATGCGAATCAGTAAGCATACAACGAGATAAAAGCATGTAAAAGCATAGATTGTTTTCAGTTTGTGTTTGATTGCATTGTTGTAGATGCAAAATCTTTTCTAGAGACGAGACAGACAAACAGACTCAAATGAAGCTTCAAAGGACTCTGAATGGATATGACACATCTAAGATACACTGGAGACCATAGGATATGACATTGATTGCCCCCAAGTGTTAGGCATTGATAGGATATAGATGCTTGAACCGATTGGTGTACAGATCAACTTATTGAAAATAGGAATGCAGGAACAAATTGGGAGATATGTACAAACTAAAGCAAGACTGAAAGCTGTGAAAGACCAAGATTGTGCTGATAGATGTAGCATTTTGAAACAAATGGTGCTCATTTGCCAAGTTTTCACCATCTTGGCAGAGATTCTATTTTTGCTACCAAGGCACCTGTTTCCAGATTTTCAACAAGGCACTTTTTCTTTTTCTCATTTTTTTTTCTTTTTTTCATTTTTTCAATTTTTTTGATATTTTTCATTTTTCCAATTTTTTTTAATTTTTAATTTTTATTTTTTTGTAAATCACCAAGGCGCCTATTATTAGGTTTTCACAAAGATGTTCATTTTTTCATGACTTTTTTAGATTTTTAAGATTTTTTCAGGACATTTTACCATAGACTAAATGCCTTAGGCATAGAATTTCTTCAGATGGAGAATGTTGATTGGTTCTCAGAGCTATTCTCCTTCATTCAATGAGAGTTGATAGGTACTAGAGCCAAAAGTAGCAGTGATTACAAAGGGACCCAGCCAGTTGGGTTCAAACTTCCCCTTGTGCTCTTTATGTGATTGATTTTTAGGATTCTCTCTCAAGACTAGATCGCCAACCTAAAATTCTCTGTGTTTGACTTTCTTGTTGTAGCCTCTAGACATTCTCTTCTGATATACTCTGAGATGATCATACACTGCTTGCCTGCGCTCATCTAGTAGTTCAAGTTCTTGCAACCTAGACACTCTGTAGTCATCATCAGTTACTAGACCATGCATTTTGATTCTTAGTGATGGGATTTCAACCTCAATAGGTAGTACTGCTTCATACCCATAAACTAAAGTGAATGGTGTAGCCCTAGTGGGCATTTTGATACTTGTTCTATAGGCCTAGAGAGCTAGATTGATCACAAGCTACCAGTCTCTTCCTATTTTATTAACTGTACGGTGCAAGATTTTTAATAGATTCTTGTTTGAAGCCTCTTCTTGTCCATTCCCTTGAGGATAGTAGGTAGATGACCAATGTTGTGTAATCTTGAATTTGGCACATAGATCATCCAAGTCTTTGTTCTTGAATTGTCCACCATTATCTGTGACTATAGAATGTGGAATCCCATATCTGCATATGATGTAGTAAGATAAACATAGATATTTGTTTCCAAGTTGCTTGAGTTAGAGGAACTGCTTCTACCCATTTTGTAAAATATTTTGTAGCTGTTATGATATGGGTGTGTCCATTAGAAGAATGAGGATGTATGGATCCTATAAGATCAAATGCCCATTGGTGAAAAGGCCATTGAGTAGTGAAGGGAATTAGATCTCTCCTTGGAGCATGAATTAAGTTGCCATGCACTTGGCACTTTTGACAGTTCTTAGCAAACTTGATTGAATCTTTCTCCATTGCAAACTCCCAAGCAAGATCATATCGTGCAGTCCCAATATCTAGCAAGGTGGAGAACAAGAGGGTTTGGCAAGCTGGTGGAAGAGATGGAAGACAAGAGAATGAAGGAGAATGAAGGGAAGAAATCCTCAAGGGAAAACTCCTCAAGAATACCCAAGCTAGGAAAAAAATGTCATGTAAAGCACATTTGGATAAGCAATGAAAGGCCAGCATAGGATAAGTCACAAAATCATAATGCAAGAGCAGGAAAGGATGCAGTCCAAAGGAGTAGACATGTCAAGAGGCTTCATAGCACCATGTTTCACTCTTTCTTTTTTCTTCTTCTTTTTAGATCAAGACCAAAGGGGAAAATAATAGCGATAGGTGAAAATGAATGGAGGAAGATAGACATGAAGGCTAAACATGAAAGGAATGAAAGCAAGATCATTGTAAAATAGCTCACAAGATAGCCAAATGTTTGTGTATAGGTAAACATTGTCAAGATCAAAGAGAGAAGATGAAATGGATGAAATATGTAGAAGAACTACGCATAATGCCTGATTGCTAGGTTTTCATCATGGTACTTATCTAAGGTGCTACAAGGGAGTGGTTTTCACCATAGGATGAATTTATTTCTCTTTACTTTTGCTACCAAGGCGCTTGTTTCCAGGTTTCCACCAAGGTACATTTTCAATTTTTTATACCCTTTTTTTTTTTTTTTGGAAGAAGGAAAGCTCTTTAGATAATGCTACTTGAAAGGATAAACCATGATATGCTAAGGATTCAAAATGATATGCTCAAAGATGCTGACAGGGAAAGGGAGATGGAAGAGAAAAATGGAGGATAAGGTTTTATGTAAGGCGAGTGAGGTTGGAAGATAGGAGGAATAGGAAAATGAGGAAAAATGATAGAAGGTAGGAGGATAATAAATGCAAGGATTGTGAAAGGGTAGATGGAAAGGAAGGAAATATCAACATCAAGACATACCTTGAAGGGTGGCAAGAGGATGGAGGAAATGTGAATGAAGTAATACATGAAGGAATATGGCGAATGGATAGCAGAGGTTGCGGTTTAGGCACACAGAATGGAAGAATGTTTTTGGAAGAAGATGAAGTGGAAGCCTTTGGAAGCTTTAATGTCAACTTCACTTGTTGCTCAACATGAGACTCTTTCAAGAGAGACTTTGGAATCCATATAGTCCTAGGATTTTTATTTATTTTTGATGATTTAGAGAGGATATCTTCAATGATGGATTTTGGAACCCATACTTGTCTTGTAGTTTTCTTCTTAGATATCTCTTTCGACTTTATGCCTCCATGTCGATTAGAGGAGACATGGTGATCTTCTTTTTTTGATGGATTCTTGTATTGTTTCTTTTTCTTGTATTGAACATTCAAGTCACTTCCAAAAGACTTGGGATTTGTGAAAGAAGGAGGATATGACTGGTTTAGATGGGTGAGTGGATGAAAAGGATTCAAGGGTATGAATCTATGTTGATCTTGAGGAAAGATAGGAGATGGAGGGACATAAGGACCCAAGATGGATGAAGAATTGGGAGAGTTAGGAGGGGAAAGTGAAGGGACATAAGGGCCCAATATGGAAGGAAAATGTGAAGCCCTTAGTATTGGTGGAGGAGGTCCAAGGATGGACGTGGAAGATACAAAAGGATAATCAATAAGTTCATCAACATCTATGTGACAACCAAAGACATCAACATCTTTAGAGTGAGCATTAGGATTTTCAATAGGATCATGGACATCTTGAATATGAGCACCTTCTTTGATAGGATTATTCAAAGCTTGCAAAGACTTAGGAAGAGTAGAAAGTGGAAGTGAACATGGAGTGGTAGAACAAGAAGATGGAAGATTTTGATCTTGACAAGGATCTTTGGATAGCATAAGCATATAATTTTTCTCTTGATTTTCAATAGGCTTAACATTGGAAGTAACAACATTAGTTTTAATAATCTTAATGGAAGTATCATCTTTGGAAAGCACAAGTGCAGTAAAGTTATTTTGATTTTCAATAAGCTCAATGGTGTAAGTAGTAGCTTGATCTTGCTTAGGAGAAGACTTAAGACATGGTGGGATGAATGAGAAAGGGCATACAGGATCAAAAGAACCATGGAATGGATAAGAGACATCATGAAATGGAGTGGATGACATGGAGGGTTATTGATCTTGATCTTTCTTTATGTTCTTTTCTTTATCATTTTTAGAGTCCTCTTGACATGGAGCCACTTCTAAGGACAAGGAAGCATGTTGAGATTGTATGGAAGACTTTGGAAGAGATGGTGGAGGACTATATGAAGTAGGAATTATAGCATATAAAGGCTTAGGCTCTTTAGGTTTAGCATCATTGAAAGTATTTGCAACCAAGTGAAGGTTAGCTTGAGTTTCTTTAAGGGGTAGCCCTTGAGAATAACTATAGGAAACCACATGAAAAGTATTAGGACCTTTTGTGGATGAAGGACTTGTGAAAGATTTGATAGGCTTGGAAGCTTTAGGAAATGTATGGGTATTGGAGGAAGTAGGGGATGAAAGGGAACCATCACAAGAAAAAGGTTCAACATTAACATGATCTTTCTCAAGAGTGTAATCTTTATTTTCAGCATGAGAGTTCTTAGAGGAGAGATCCTTATAGTATTGACATTTATAATCAGCATAGAAAGCTTTCTGTTCTTCAAGTGAAATAGATGGATCATCTAGGTATTGTGCATAGAAATCATCAAAGTCTCTTTCAAAATCAGAATCATATGGATCACCATCATGATCTTTCCAATGTGATGTCCCATTTCTAGTAAGCATGAGCACACGATGAGGAGGACTCTTAGGAACAAAGGTGTCATAAGTATCATTATATTATCCGTCATCATAGTCATCACAGTCTTCAAAGATGGGTGTGTCACTCTTCATGGAAGAGATATCATAAGGGTTATCACATTGCTCAACATGGTATGCCTTGAGATGAGGAGTAAGACTCTTGGGAGAAGTAGAAGAGGAATGAGATCATGGAGAAGAGGAAGGTGAAGACCCAGTGGAGGAAGAAGATGAGGAAGATGAGGAAGAATGAAAAGACTTAGAAGATGAAAGACATTTGGAAGAAGGAGGTCATGATAGGATCATGCACATGATCTTAAAAAAGGCATCTGATTTAATCGAATTTTCTTTTATTTCTATCATAAACTTATCATTCATGGGATTTTTGGAGGAATAATAGTCTTTGAATTGAGCAATGAGTTCGAGATCATCCCTTTTCAAGAGAGGTTCCATAACAAGATAGTTGAAATTCATGGTTCTAGAAGAGGAGGAATCAAGCATGGAAGTGACATAAGAGTTGAATAGAAGAAAGTAGACTAGATAATAAGAGGAAAATAATCAAGAAGATGTGAAGAGTTTTAGGAAGAAGAGGAAGAAGCGTGAAGGAAGAGGAGAAAGGATGGAAATGGGAGACTAGGAAGACATGAGAGATGTGGAAGAAAGAAGACCAAGAGTCATTTTTTGCAACTTGATACCATTTAAGTTCATTTGGATGTTGAGAAACATGTCATAGCACCTGAGATTTGACCCGAACTGACCAAGGATGACTAGAAATGACAAGAATCAGTTCACTATTTTGATAGAATTTGGGAATAGGTTGTAAAAAATGGATTTCTGACAAATTTGACCAATCTTTGACAACTTTGACTTTGGCTTTGATACAATTTTTGAAATTTAAGGATGAGTTTTGACACCAGAAAGGATTTTTGCTTCAGATTTGCAATTGTTCAGTTTTTCAATATTAGTTTGTTTGCAACTTTTTCTGTCCAGTTTTTGAAGATCTGTGTAAAAGTTTGTCTCAAGTAACCAAGTAGATATCAAGCATGCATAATAGAAAGAAAGTGATTCCAAGAACATCTAAAAACAATGAACAAGGGAAAAAGAAACCTTGCGCATGAACAAGCAATATTGACTTATTGTGCTAATCCCTAGAAATACTACTTGTGTATGTTCCAAAAAGTTTTTCAATAACACACATATTCCTAGAAAATGAAAAATTTGGCGTCACTAGGGTTTGTAATAATGGTTTGACTCTACAAATTTTGTGATCTCAAGAGGGAAAAATCCAATCCAAGCACACCGGGGTTTTGACACAGTCTAAGAATTTAATCAATCAGGAGCTGCTAGGGAGATCTGATAGCCTAATAAGAAACCACACCTATGAAGATTTCCTCCACAAGGACATTTATATAATGGTTGTTGCTACCACGGTGAAAATGGCTATTACCGCTTGAGGTTCTATCCATGTGGTTGACCCAATTAAGGGAATTTCCACTATGGTTAACCCTCTCTAAAGGTGACTCACAAAAGATACCACATGAGGACTAGATTAGATTCAAGGATCTGGGTTTTTGATACTATCCAAAAAGGAAGTAGAGCATAATCCCCTAGCCTCTTCTCCTCACCAAGACAAAGCAGACAGATTAATCTGACACGCTAAGACTGAAACAATCTCGCCAAGATCTGTGATGTCAATAACTCATGATCTATCAAGCTCTCCGGAGAGGGAATGTATCAATCAAAAGCTGAAAACTATAAATCCAGTAGAACGCAAGATGATTTTAGTATCCTCCCTAACTAAAAGGGGATCCTTTTTCAAGAAGAGCTTTGCATGTGTGAACAAGTGAATGAAGCCCACTCTCTCAAGATCATCCACAAATAGTGTTCATAGGGCCTATTTACTATGTGTAACAGATATTTAAAAAACAAATATATGTTCATTTTATAGCCTGAAATGAAGTCTATGATATGAAAGCAATAAAAGTCACACAAGCTTGACATGTGAGGGTTTGTTTTATATCCAAAATCAAAGTGTTATCAGATTGAAAAGAATACCTTAATTCCTTGCAACACGCTTAGTAGATTTTACCTATTTTAGCAATTTTTCTCACGCTTTCCAAATCAACAAGTATCAACCAAAAATAGAAAATCTCAATTGTTAGGGTTAACTGTTAGTCCAAATCCAAAAAAATCAAATATGAAAAACTGCCTAAAAATTTGAAATGAAAATTGGATTTCTGATGCCAAAATTTATATGTCAATGGGTCTCTTTGTTTTCTCAAGTAGTTCTACTCTCTGTTTTCTATACTTTCTTGTGTCTGCTTATCTGTGAGAAAAACATAGACAGAGAGTTAGAACATATAATTTAATAATTTGATAGCAAAATTAAAAAGAAAATTCCAAGTGACATTTAACAGTTAGTACGCATCATTTAAGAGCTAGCAGGCGTGATCAGAATGCTCATAGGCATGATCAAAATGCTCATAGGCGTAATTAGAATGCTCATAGGCATCATCAGATTTTTCATAGGTGTGATCAAAATGCTTATAGGCGTCATCAGATTTTTCATAGGTGTCGTTAGAATGCTCATAGGCATCGTCAGAATGCTCGTAGGCATCGTCAGATTTTTCGTAGGCATCATCAAAATGCTTGTAGGCATCGTCAAATTTTTCATAGGCATCATCAGAATGCTCATAGGTGTCGTCAAATTTTTCGTAGGCATTGTCAGAATGCTCATAGGTGGTGTTTCTCCTATTTGCGCAAAATTGACAAAAAAGTGACGCCGAAAATATACAAAATTTGATAAAAATGAAGAGAATGAGGCTCAAAGCCCCACAGTGGGTGCCAAAAATGTGTGTGTGAATTTTGTACCTAGCTATAGACACAACACTTCAGTAAAACATTAGAGGTTAGC
This sequence comes from Chamaecyparis obtusa, assembly GCA_027943335.1. NCBI lineage: Eukaryota > Viridiplantae > Streptophyta > Pinopsida > Cupressales > Cupressaceae > Chamaecyparis > Chamaecyparis obtusa. The sequence goes on along the minus strand of BSBK01002612.1, from coordinate 1,126,436 downwards.
AAAAATCAAAATCATGCAATGAAATGGAAACTAAACTAACCAGGCAATTTATTGCCTTCTAGTAGGTGCGAGTATGGTATTCTCAAATTCGACCGAGACCAGTGACATTGACGACACCTAAACGAAGGATTTCAATGCAAAATCTAGATATGAAATGAATGCAAAGTAATCTATATTTTTGTATTTTCTATGCAATTATGATGAAAGAAATTGATATGAATCTATTCTATATGAAAACTAATATGATATGCAATTAATCTAAGAATGGATATGCTAAATGATATGAATGCTCAAAAATAATGAAAATCTCACAACAACATTTATTCACAAAGATGGATTCTTCGATCACCAATTTGCTAGCGTGAGGATGCAATTTTGTGGATTGTGGATGCTTTTAGAAGAGCTGAAGCATTGATTTTATAGAAATCCAGGGCTTTGGAGGTGCATGAGAAAAGTCATAAATCACTCTTGATGAACTCAAGTTGATTTTTGAGTCAACAAGAAATCAGAGAAGATTAACTCACATAATCATGCAAAATCATGCAAGAAAAGCTTTTTAACTCAAATCAGAAGTTTAGATCATCTTTGAACTCAAAATAGATGTTGAGTTTCCAAAAGTTAACAACTTGCATTGATTTCTTGATTTTGAGTTTAACTACTCTTTGAATGTGCACAATTAATTATGAATTAATTAAATAAATAAAGTGATTTATCCTCAACTTAACTGATTTTTGAATTAAAATAATTGATTTATGGGTTAGTCAATTATTAAATCAAACTTTTATTCAAAAACTATATCATTAAATTTGACAATTGACGTTAATTAATTAAATAAGAATTTAATCAATTAGTCATAAGATTTTTGATTTATTATCATAATTAAATAATATAATTTAGGAATAGATTTAATTAAATTTAATTAAATAATTAAGTGGCAGAATTAAATCTAATTAATTAAATATTTAGAACATTCAATTAATCAAACTTTAGGATAAGTGTGATTTATTGCCAAATAATTATTAGATTAAAGATAATTAAGATTAAATTAGGAATATTGCTAGGAATATTTTGTGATGCAGAATTTAGGATAATCAATTAAATTTGATAATGAGTAGATGTGCCTTAGGTTAGGATTTTTGTATTGATTTCATTCAAATTTGAAGATGTAGGAGGTTAATGAACCTGTAGCCCATTTTTGGGGTATTACAATAGTTTGTTTGATCCTGATTCTAGAGAAGTCTTATTTCAGTGAGATGTTCAGTTTGATGAGCGCTATCCTTAGATGGATCCTCTATTTTTTAGCTTCTTCCTCACTACCTAGTACTTCCTCTTCTCCTCTACAAGATTCCTTATCCTCTAAGGAAGATTCAGATGGTGATCCACTATCCTTACCTCCACTAGATGTTTACTGAGAGCCCAGGTGGGCTCGTGATACTATTGATGCAGCTAGACCTTTGGTAGGTGATCCTACAGATACTCATTGCACTCGTGCTTAGACATCTAGTTCTAGTATTCTAAGTTAGGCCATTTCCAATGACCCTCATAAGTTTTCAAAGGTGTCTAGACACATAGAGTGGGGATGAGGAGTATTCTTATTTGATGTAGAGTCACACTTGGGATCTATGTTCTCTTCCAAAAGGGAGAAATTTGGTTTGACGCAAGTGGGTGTATCATACCAAATATGTTGTAGATAGTTAGACTGATAAGTACAAGGCACATCCTTTTGTGAAGGGGTTTTCTTAGGTGGAGGAGGGTATTGATTAATCCAAAAACTTTTCTCCTATTTCCAAGATGAACTCTATTCATTGTGTAGTCTCCCTTGCAGCTTCATAGGGATGGAAAGTGTTTCAGATGTATGTGAAGAGTGCTTTCTTTTATGGAGACATACACAAGGAGATTTATATGGATAAGCCTCAGCTTTTTGTGCATGATTCCTCTTTAGTTTGTAGACTTCGACGGTCACTCTATGGTCTCAAACAATCCCTTAGGGGTTGGTATGAGAAGATGAACTCTTTTATATTTTCTTCACACTTCACTCATTGTCATTCCGATCCTACAGTGTACATTTAATATCATGAGGGTGATATTTTGATTCTTGTGCTATATGTTGATGACCTTCATCTAATAAGTATCTCACCCTCTATGATTTAGAGTGTTTAGAGAGCTTTGATGGAGCAATTTGAGATGACAAATCTTGATTTTCTACACTATTTTTTGGGCCTATAGGTTATTCAGTCTTCGAATGGTATTTCCATACTCCAGTACATGTATGCTCTTTATATGCTCAATTGATTTGAAATTCTTGATTGCAAGCCTACCCCCACACATTTTCACTCAAGTGTTGTTTTTTCACCATAATGTCCTACTCCTTCAGTAGAATCTACTTTGTACAAATAGTTGGTTTGTAGTTTGTTGTACCTGACACAAACACATCTTGAGATTTCCTTTATGGTTGGCCTTATCTCTTGATTCTCAATAGATTCACATGAGAGTCATTGGAAAGATACCAAATGTATCTTGAGATACATTCAGGGAACTACTTTGTATGGAATTACATACTCATCAGGAGCTCCTCACATTGTTGGCTTCACTAACTATGATTGGGCCAATGATACCACTAATCAGAAGTCTACTTTTAGCTTTGTTTTTTTGTCTTGGTTCTAGTCCTATCACATGGTCTTTCAATAAGAAAACTTATCATGCATTATCATCTATAGAGGCAAAATACTGAGCAGCTATGGTAGCTAGTAAAGAGGTTTTATGGCTTTGACATATGATGACTGAGTGTGGGTTTCCTCTAGACAATCCCACTCTTCTATGGTGTGACAATCATGGTGCTATTCACATTTCTCACAACCCAGTAGAGTATCAGAGGACCAAACATATTAAGATCCAAATACACTTCATTCAACAGTTGATCCAAGATGGTGTTCTCATCTTGGAGTATATTCCTACAGCTAAGCAGGTTGCTGACATCTTCACTATTTATTTTGCCTCACCGCACTATCTTCAGTTGTGCTCGATGCTTGGGGTGAAGGAATTTGTCCTTGGGGGGGTCTCTGTGAGGCTGGCCTTCCTTCATGATTTTTTTAGCATGTTGTTTCATCTCTTTTTGGAGTAGAATTTTTCCCATGTGGTTTTCTCTATTTCTCCACTTTTCAGAGATTTGGTTGTGCTTGGGTACCTCATTAGGCCTTATTGTTGGGACCCAAATTTTCTTTCCAGCTTGTTTTTCTTTAACTTCTTTAGCTTTTAGTTTGCAGCTTCTCCCTAAGCTCATCTTAAGGGGGGTGTTAGAGTAAAAGGTTATTTTTACCTTTTATTCCTCTCTAAAGATTATCTTAGGATTTATCATTCTCCTTTTATAAGAATGAATCTTGTATTTTGTTTCTTTACTATCTCTAATGCAATTTTAATCTTGAGAGCTATTGCAATTTTACTCTTGAGAGCTATTGCAATTTGTCTCCATTCTTCTCTTGTGACAAGTTATTTTAGTTTGGTATTCATGGGTTGTGAAGATTTGTATTCTCAAATCTTTCAAACACAACTCCTTACATTTCCTTTCTCATTGTGGTGTTATATTTCCTTTCTATGCATTTAGATATCTAGACCCATTTTGTATACATTTACATATTGTTGTTACAATCTATGCATCTAGCTAGTTTTACATTCTATTTATAATATCTATAGGCTCATATATTTGTATCTAGATCTATATTATATGCTTTTCATTTTCACAGTTACATATACTTGTGTATACTTTATATTTCATGCTTCAATTTCATAGTTAAATGTTCTTTTCAGAAAAACACTTTGTTTGGATTGGATATTTCTTTCAAATATTATAATTGCATTGCATCTATCTTTCCAATAATTCCTTTGTGCATGAGTTTTATCACTTCGAGTCCTACTAATAGCATTCTAGTTAGAAGAAGTCATAGACTTATAGGTTCCTTTGATCTTGAATCCTCCTTCTTTCCTTGGAATCTTGATGAGACCAACATGCATATTAGTGACATAAACCCTATCATGGAGAATAACTCTTCCCATTCTTCTCATGATGAAGATGAGGCTTTAAGAGTTCTTCCTATGCCAGTCCAAAAACATTCGCATGACTTTGAGAAATTTGAACAATGGTTAGGACAAGAAAATCCTAATCTCAAGGTCATTTCTATTATAGAATTTTTAAGGAAGCTCATTCATAATGATGAAAATGGTGTTAGATGTTTTCAAGTCTATTAGAGATTGTGCTCAATATTTAGGTCTTATTCCACCTACTACTAGTGTTGAAACCTCTATGCCTATCTCTACTTCTATTCCTAGTGTGTCCACTTATGCTCCACCTATCATAACAACTTCAATTAAAAATTCAAATCCTACCCAAGTGATAATTCCCAATCCTATTTCTCATTCCATTCATTCAAGTGTGCCATGTGTTTCATTTCCTTCATCGTTGCCTACTTACCACAGTGTCCCTTTTTCATATCCAACCATTCCATCAATTTCCAACAATATTCCTAATATTTCCAACATATCTCCACTTACCATTTGTTCTACTGATTCCACCTTTAATAGCTTGGCCCAAACCATGTCTTATTTAGAACAAAAAATTGCTTCAATGACTCAATCCATGTTTATCATTCCTACTTTTTATATTCCTAGTCCTTTGTCTTTGGATATCATTCATGTTGTTATCCTGCAATATATAAAGATTCATCACCTTGAGACTTATAAAGGTAAGGGTGATCCTTTGACTCATGCAAATCTATTCACTAGAACCTTTCAAGAAAAAGCCTTGAAGTGGTATTTTTCTTTGCCTCCTTATTCTATTAATTCCTTGCTAAAGCTTGCTAATGCTTTCAATCAACAATTTCAAAACAACATTGGTCCTAAGTTTTCTTTGACTAATTTAATGCATTACAAATAAGGTGTTAAAGAAAAAGTGACTGATTTCATTGATATATTTAATCATTTACATGCTTAGATTTCTTATCATGTTCTTGATATTGATGTACAATGCATTTTTATTGCTAATTTAAAAAAAAACATTAGAAATAAAATTCTACTTTTTGAATTATCTTCTTTTTGTCAATTGTGTGTAGTACTTCATAACTATCAAATTTGAGTGATTCAATTTAAGAGACCCACTCCAATGATTCATGTTGATAAGAGTGATGCCACATCTAACAATTTCAATAAATTTTAGAAACTAAAAACCTTCATGAAAATCAACAACTCATCCAACAATGTTGATGATCAAGTGGAAACAACATCCAAAGGTGTGGCTCATTTGTCATCTATCTTTATACCTATTGGTAATTTTACTTTGATTTCTAAATATTTTCATAATATTATGTTGAATTTAATTAATACTAATGTGTTAACACTTCTTCCTATCAAACACATTGACACATCCAAACCGTTACCCAAACACTTTGATCACAAAACTTCTTTTCAATACCATCATCAACATGGCCATGATACTGAAAAGTTTTTCCACTTGAAAACTGCTATTCAAGACCTTATTGATTCTAATGTTATATTTGTTGAAGGCATCAATGATCAAGGAAAAAAATTAGTAGCAACTCCTAATCAAAACTTTCAAATCTATACCAACCCTTTGCCATCTCAGTCAACCAATGTTATTGAGTTTACCCAAACTTCATCTTCCTCTTCCGCTCAGCTTATTGACTATGATGATAAAGTTCATGAAGCTAATTGTGTTGTCAACCTTCTTGATCAAGCCAAACCCAACACCAAAACTAATTATTGCATGACCTTTAACCCTAATGATACAATTAAAGCTCTTGATGGTCCTCTCTACAATGTTGCAAAAGTTAATGGACTTTATTCTTGTGGTGGCCTTATTGATCCTACTAATTACATGGTCAATGTGATAACTGAAGAACATCTTTTTAGTAGACAATTGCAATGTGATTCTTATGATAAATATGATGTTATAATACACAATTTAAAATGGTTTACTTTATCCTTCCCATGGTTCTATTTTATTTCCCGTTGAAGTTGGTGGTAAAGCTTGGATGTTACCTTTACTATGATTCCAACTTCCAATCAATTTCAAGTCAAACTTGGTCTTCCTTGGATCACCTCCATGAAAGTCATGACTTCTCCTGTTCATAAATGTCTTAAATTTAATCATAATGGAGAAATGATTACTATTAACCATAGTCTTTATCATCCTTCAATGCCTCAAGATTCAATTGACCTTGAATTATTTTGGTCATCCATGCCTCACCCAACCTAAACTCTACCTGATAATCTCTTTCACTCTTATCACTCCTACAAAGTCCAAAAGATTTGTGAAGTTAGAAAACCTAAGGATGTTCCATCTCTTTTCCCTGAATGTGGAATTCTTCCTCCACCTCTTATACCTCCTATATATGCTTTTTTTCTACCTCCTATATCTCATACACATTATCCTCATGCTATCTCTCAGCCTAGTGTGGTTCCTTCCATTCTTCCTCCTAAAGAAGAAAATGGCCCGATGTTGATTGACCTTGAACCAAACCCAATTTCAAAAAAACAAAACATAACCACCATAACTATGATTGTGACAATGCTTCCCAAAAAAATTATTCACCTCATATGCCTACTAATGCTTTGACTCCCTTTGACCAATCCACGCTTGAACCAAAGGAGAAAGTTAACTTGAAAAATATGAAATTGAGAAAACATGACAATTATATTCATATCTTGGATTCTATTACAATTGATTTGGATGAATAATATACTCTTTATGATGATTCTTTTGATGCTAACAATGATATTCATGCTACTAATTATGATGACATGTCTGAGATTATTGGTCTTGATCATGATTTCCATCTATGTTTTCACAACGATTATGTATCTCTTATAGTGACAAACAAAGTGACCTATCTTTACAACATGGTTCTTATTTGGAACTGGGGATTGTTCCATCTATTGTTCTTGATGTTTCTCCTCTTAAAATTTTCCTACCTTCCTTAAACACTACAAACTAAGATGTGGGGAAGGAGATATGCTATACTAGATCCTCTTTTCATGTGGATTCTATGTGTTTTCCTTTTGTAATGTGCTTCCATTGTGATGTGCTTCCTATTATATGTTTTGTTTATATTTCTTTAAATGACCCTTGTTTCTCTATTGGTGCAATGTGATAAAGGAGTCAAAATGTTATAAAGATACCTCTATTTGTATTTCACTTCTTCTATATGTTTTTACATGTTATGTCATGCATGTGCCACTATAAATAAATGTTCCTTTGTATTGTCTAATAGGAGATGATGCAAAATGGTAGCTACCTATTGTTTTTGGTATTTTTGATGGTAGCCCAAAAGGACTATTCTTTGTCACTCTTATGTGCTTTTATTCCATTGTATCTTTTAGTTCTACTACCTTTGGGGGATGATGACAGTTCATTTTGATATAATATCTCATGTATTATGATATGATCATACTGATCCAGAGTTATTATATCCATTATGTTCTCTCTTTTGTCATGTGCTTATTTCCATTGATTTTTCCTTTCTTGCAGGCATCTCACAATAGAAATGTTTCTTTTGGGTTCTTTTAAGCTCTGTTAAAGCCATTTCTCCCATTAAGGTGTTTACAATTGCTTTGACATGGGGGAATATAAGCTACTCTGTGTTTCACATTTTGCACATGCTTACAAAATGATTTCATGCAATCTCTCTTGCAGATAGCCAAGGGGACAATAATTTTCTTATTTTTATCCTTTCTATTGGATCCCTTAATGGAAATAGTCTTTCTTTAATGAATGATCCTTCCTTTTTGATCCTAAGGAGACAATGCTTTCCTTAGGAATGATCATGCCTTTTTTGGATCCTTTAATGGAGAAAATTATTTTCTTAAGGCATGATCCTTTTTAATGGATTGACTAGCATAACACAACTTTCTAGACCTTTTGATGCCATCTTTTGTGATGATTTTAAGAAGAAAATCTCTTACTAGACTTGTGATCACACATTCTCTCTCTCTCTCTCTCTCTCTCTCTCTCTCTCTCTCTCTCTCTCAACCTCTCTTATCTTGGTTTTGAATTTGATGAAGAATTGAGTCACTTGGGGGCTTGATGTTTCTTTTCTTCCTTGACCTTGATGAGATCATTCTTATGCATTTGATCTACTTTACCATGTGCATGAGTTTGTATCATACATTCACTAAAGTGGGGCCTAAATATATCATCTTAAAAATGTAGCACCCATAATTGTAGGCTCTAGGACCTATTAAACTCCATTTTGGTTATTTCAATGTCTAGATGTCCATTATGCTTGATCCCATCAACTTATATTTCCTCCTTACACATCTTATCACCTTCCTTGACATCTCAACAAAATTTGAGCTTTTTCCACCTAAGACAAATTGAGATCTGACTTGTCCCTGGGGTAAAAGTCAACTAGTTGACTTGTCACTAGGGTACAAGTTGATAACTAACTTGTGCCTTGGTTTTTGAGTGTATATTAGGCCTAGGGCTTGATGGAAGGATTTTCCTTTAAAATTAAAATTTGTGGTAAAATTTGATCAAATTTGAATCCTAAAATGAGTATAAAAGGACATCCTCTCCTCTATTTTGGCATCTATTATTGGTGTTTCAAAATGACTTACACTGTAAGGTTGCCAATATAGTTTCAGAATGATCTTAGGAGTGGTTAGTTCCAAGTATATGAGGATCTCAAGGTAAATAGACAAACTATAGGGACAAGACTACCCTCTACACTTTTAGCTCTACAAAACCAAGGCAGGTGCACCTAATCTAGTGAATAAAGTGTTGGAGATTTGCCAGCAAGCTAATGTTGACTGTATGTTTGTCATTGATGACAACATATGGTGAGTAGCATGCATTGAAGACTTATGTAGTAAGCTTTGAGTATATGTTGCATGGACATGTTATCAGCATGATATCATGGACACAGAGGTTAACTGTTAGTACAAATAGTTATATAGCAGCTTGTGTCAGTAGTGTTCCTGACAGAGTTACATATAGTGTTGGGTGAATGATTGTCCATACAATTATCATGGAGCCTTGCATGCTTGAATATGTTATGGAGACATGCTAGTGATGCTACATTCATGGACAGAAAGTCTGATGATTGGTAGAAGTGAAGTTATGTAGTCGCTATTCAGCAGTAGCAGTTTCTTGTATTTATTCAGAAGAGCCGACAGAGATTTTCTTGGTTCTAGAGTTGCACCTATCATTTCGGTATGCATCCTTAGATTAATTCTTGGAGAAGAGTTAGTAATGTTTGGTTAAGAGCGCAAGATGTAATTCAGCTTGAGGAGAAAGATCCAGTTATTTTGGTAGAGTTGACAGTGTGTAGTGTACATCTACAATCATCATTATTAGACAAGTCCTAGAATGTGTTGTGTGCATAGTAGAGTCGACTGAATTATTATTGGAGTTTGTTATAAATTCTCTAATATTATTTCAAGGTGGTTCTAACAGGCTGACTTGATTATATAATTTAGAGGAAAGATATTTATAGGTAGTCATTTGTAATTGCTAGAGTGTGGTCTAGAGTTGATTGTGAAGAGAAGAGTAGAGTGTGAAAACTGTTGAGCCATCAGAAGAAGGTCTATGTGACCAAGTAAACTATTTGTGCTATACATTGGAACTGATCTAGATAATAGGTTAAAGTAAAATTCACCAAGATCTAGATATAGTGTGTATCTATTATTTAGAAGGTTGTAGCCTTCTCCCATTTGAGCAGTGTTCTCTCGGATAGTGCGTCCTCACCCTTAACATGGTTAATTATAAAAGAATCCTAGTAGGGTCTGACCCTTGACTAGGTCTACTATACTAAACATATTGTAAAGAAACTCCTAACAGGGTTAAGGATCTTCTAACAAGGATCATAATACACTAGTACAAAATATTAGTGTTTGTCAATTCCCACCGGGGTTTTTACCTATGTTGGGTTTCCCCGTAACCAAAATATTATTGTTGTGTTCAAGTGTTCTCTCATTGTGTTTATGCTTTATGTTTAAGTATACTTAATTGGACAAAGAATTGAAACTTGTGGATAACTGATTCACCCCCCCCTCTCAATTATCTCTTGGACTATTCCTAACAATTGGTATTAGAGCCAAGTGCCTCAGAGAGAAAGTTTAACAACTTGAGGTTGATTAGATGGAATTCTTTAGAAAAGAAAGTCCTAAGTTTGAAGGAGAGAATTATCTTGATTGGAAGAACAAGATGGTGACACATTTGTAGTGCATTGCTTTTGAATTTTTTGATGTAACTATCAAAGAAGTCAAAATCCCTACTTTAGAAGACCTTGCAAAGGATGATGCTATTGAAAAGAAAAAGGAACTGTTTCATCAGAGTGCAATGGCCAAAGAAGCCCTTATCAATGCCATATCTGATAGTGAATTTTTAGAAATAAAGAAAGTGGATACAACCCACAAAATATGGAAGTACCTAAAAGACATATTTGAAGGAGACAAACAAGAAAAGGATGCGTGCAAAAAAACTTGGAAGAAAATATACAATGCATTAGAGATGTTACCTAAAGAGAACATCAGAGATTACAACCAAAGGATTAATGAAGCAGTTGTAGGAATCTGGAACAATGGTGGAGAGATCTCAGAAGAAGACATTATGGACAAGTTGATGACCACTCTCACAGTAGAGTATGAAAACAAGATCAACATCCTTGATGAGACCATGCAGCTTAGATCAAATTTCAAGAGAGAGACCTTGATCAGTAAAATTTTAGCTTTTGAGATTTGAAGATTGAAGACAGAACCTAAAAGTGAAACAACCTTCAAAGCTTTAGTCCATGGTAAGAAATCTGCAAACACCTTTGGTAATTTTGATGATGATGAAGGGAAAACACTAGATGATTTCATTGCTATGATTGCTAAAAGAGAAAAGAAAGGAAAAGGAAAATATGAAGGTCAATTACCATTCAAATGCTTTTCATGTAATAAGATTGGTCACTTTGCATCTAAGTGTCCTACAAGAGTTAAAAAGTTCAACAATAACTACAAGCCTAAGTATTAAAAGGAATGCTACTATGCTAGAGATGGAGTATCAGATGAAGAATTGGGAGAAGAGGAGATTGGATTCATTGCTCTTGAAGATGAAAATAATTCACAAGAGTTAGCACTGATTTCACAAGTAGACATCAGGACAGATTGGATCATTGAAAATGGTTTCTCACATGACATGACATGTGATAAAGAAAGATTTGGTCATTTGGATAGATACAAAGGAGGCATGGTTAGATTTGGAGATAACACTCCTAAACCTATCATTGGTAGAGGAGACATCACCCTAGATGGAAAGAACAACATTGATGATGTTCTTTATGTTGATGGTTTGAAACATAACCTACTAAGTGTTGGGAAGTTTCTTGAAAAAGGCTATAGATTGGAGTTCAATGGAAACAAGTGTATCATTAACAACAAGGAAGGAGAAATAATTGCATCAGGATCAAAGATTAAAGGTAATGTTTTTTAGCTTAATCCAGAAGCAAGTTGGTTTATTGATAAAGTAGATGACAGTTGTCTATGGCACAAAAGATTATGTCATATCAATTTTGATAACCTAGTAAAGATCAGTAATGTTAAGGCAATAAGAGACTTACCTAACATAGCAAAGCTAGTTGATACTATATGTAGGGAATGTGTAATGGGAAAGCATGTGAGGAATTCATTAAGGAGCAAGCATAATTCAATAGAGAACAAGATGGATCTGATTCATACAGATCTATGTGGACCAACTCAAACAAGATCATACTATGGTGAAAGGTATTTCATTTTGTTTGTAGATGATTATTCTAGAATGATGTGGGTTGCATTCTTGAAAGATAAGTCAGAAGCATTTGAGAAGTTCAAAATAGTCAAAGCTAAGGTTGAGAATGAATCTAGACTTAAGATAAAATTTCTAAGGTCAGATAGAGGAGGAGAATTCACCTCTGACAGATTCTATGAGTACTGTGAAGAACATGGCATAAAAAAGATAGTTAAGTGCATCTAGAACACCTCAGTAGAATGGGATTGTAGAGAGAAGAAACATGATTATCCTTGACAGAATGCGCACCATCATGATTGAAGGAAAAGTTGCACATATCTATTGGAGAGATGTGGTCAATACAATAGTCTATACAATGAATAGAATACAATTAAGGCCTGGCACTGACAAGACACCTTATGAGATATGGTTTGGTAATGTTCCCATAGTGAAATACTTTAAAATCTTTGGAAGCAAGTGCTACATCAAGAGGGACGAAGCAGTAGACAAGTTTGATGCAAGAAGTGATGAAGTCATTTTTCTTGGTTACTCTACTAAAATTAAAGCTTATAGATGTTTTAACTTAAGATTGAAGAAGATCATTGAAAGTGCTCATGTTAAGATTGATGAGAAGTTTATGATTCAAGAAAGATATCATGATTACTCACCTATGATTGAAGATGAACGTAGACCCTCCACTAGTGAGACAATTGTTGAAGAGATGTTTGACAGTATCAATGTATTGTTCAATGACCCTGAAACAAGTGAAGAAGAAACTCAGAAGGAAGATGAGACAATATCACCTAAAGTTCTAAATTTTACATCTAGAAACCATTCCAAGAATGACATCATTGAAGATTAGAGTGGCAAAGTCTTAACAAGATCACAAGCAAAGAATTTAGCTAGTAATGAGGTAGTATGTTTACTATCTCAGATTGAACCTTTAAGTGTTCAAGATGCATGTAATGATTCAGATTGGCATGATGCTATGAAAGAAGAACTAGATCAGATTGTTAAGAATGACACTTGGGAATTGGTCCCAAGACCTAGTTATAAGAATGTGATTGGAACAAAGTGGATATTTAGAAAAAAGATGAATGAAGATGGTACAATAGTAAGAAATAAAGAAAGGTTAGTATGTAAGGGATATGCGCAAAGAGAAGGCATTGATTATTCAGACACATTTGCACCTGTGAGAAGATTAGAAGCTATTAAGTTGTTTCTAGCTTATGCAACAGTTAAAAACTTCAAAGTTTATCAGATGGATGTCAAGTCAGCATTCTTGAATGGAGATTTGAAAGAAGAAGTATACATTGAGCATCCAAAAGGATTCACCTTATTAGACAGACTTGATATGGTATGTAGATTGAAGAAGGCCCTCTATGAACTTAAGAAAGCCCCTAAAGCATGGTATGAGAGACTAGAAGGATATCTAACAAAGATTGGATTGAAGGCTTACTACTTGTAGCTATATTTGTTGATGACATTATCTTTGGAGGTAATGAAAAAATTAGTACTGAATTTGCTAAGGAGATGCAGAGTGAATTTGAGATGAGCATGATTGGACCTATCAAATACTTTTTGGGATTGAATGTGCAGCAGATAGAGAAAGTTATTTTCATTAATCAGTCCAAGTATGTGAAAGAGATATTAACGAAATTCAAGATGGATGATTGCAAACTTGTAGGGACACCTATGATAACTAGATGAAAGCTTACAAAAGAAGATGATTCACCAGTAGTAGATATAACATTGTATAAGTCTATGATTAGAAACTTATTTACCTTACTCAGACTAGACCTGATATTTCCAATGTAGTTGGCATAGTTGGAAGATTTGTAGCAGAGCCTAAACAAAGTCACCTCGTGGTAGTAAAAAGATTATTCAGATACTTGCAAGGCACTATATACTATGGTCTATGGTATCCCAATTTAGAAAATGTTGAGCTTCATATATATACTGATGAAAATTGGGCAGGATGCGTTGATGATAGAAAGAGCACATTAGGAGGTGTAGTGCTTCTTGGTGATAGACTTGTCACTTGGACAAGAAAGAAGCAGAATTGTATCTCTCAGTCAACAACAGAAGTGGAGTATGTTGCAGAAGCCCTGAATTGTTCTACAATTATTTGGATCAAGTAAATAATAAAGGATTTTGGAATTTAGATTGACTATCCTATTGTTATACATTGTGATAACACTAGAACTATCAATATGTCGAAGAACCCCGTGATGCATGCAAAGAAAAAACACATTGAGATCAAGTATCACTTCCTAAGAGAAAATGTAGTTGAAAAAGAAGTTAAGTTGGACTATGTGAGTACTAAAGAGAAGCTAGTAGACATATTCACAAAGCCCTTACCAAAGGATACTTTTGAGTATCTCAGGGAGAAGTTGAGAGTAATTCCCTTCCCTGATTCTGCCTAGAAGAAAGAAGAAAGAGCATCAATCCTTAGGGACCGATGGATGGTTGACTACTCTACCTTAGGAGTAGTACCAGTGCTTAAACTATTCAACACCCTTTTCCATTGATGTCAAAGGGGGAGTAATATATAGTCATGAAAAAAATAAGTAAAATGAGTAATATACTAAGGGGGAGTTGTATTCAGTTGAGGAAATGGAGAATGTTGAATAATATTGCAGTAGATGGAGGATTCATCCTTGGGGGAGTTTTGAAGAGAAAATGGAGAATGTTATAAAAGAAATGTTCATTTGGGTTGGTGGTGTTTTTCATTCCATATGTTGCTATTAATGCCAAAGGGGGAGATTGTTAGAGATTTGCTAGCAAGCTAGTGTTGACTGTATGTTTTTCATTGATGAAAACATATGGTGAGTAGCATGCATTGAAGACTTATGTAGTAAGATTTGAGTATATGTTGCATGGACATGTTATTAGCCTAATATCATGGATGTAGAGGTCAACTGTTAATACAGACAGTGTTTGATGAATAATTGTCTGTATAGTTATCATGGAGCCTTGCGCATTTGGATATGTGATGGAGACATGTTAGTGATGCTACATTCATGGATGCAGAGTTTGATGATAAGTAGAAGTGAAGTTATGTAGTCACTATTCAGTAGTAGTAGTTTCCTATGTTTATTTAGAAGAGCCGACAAAGATTTTATTGGTTTTGGAGTTGCGCCTATCATTTCGGTATGTGCCCTTGGATTAATGCTTGGAGAAGAGTTAGTAATGTTTGGTTAAGAGTGCATGATATAATTCAGCTTGAGGAGAAAGATCTATTAGGAATGAATGCTAAAGTGTTTGGCAGCCATTTTATAGCAGTTGTTGTTGCATTCATGACTATGATTGTCATTGATGTCAACATAGTGATTTACCAAAGACTTATAGAGAAGTAGACAGAGTTTGGATTAGCGCACATGGGTTATTGTAGTTGGAGCTATGTGATGTTGAGGTTATACTATTTGATATCTTATATGTCTATGGTTAAGAGCGTAGATAGTAATTCATTTATTCATGGAAGTTATGATCATTTTGGTGGAAGCAGTATTCAGGCAGTGTTCCTGAGTAGTGGTTTATGGAAATCAGATGATATCTCCTAATCGGGATGGAATCTAGTTTTGCACAGTTAAAGGGAAGTTGAAGACACATTGATAGTGATGTGGCTAATAGTGTAGACTTCGAGGTCACACGAGTGAAGATTTATTATATTTGGAAGCCGACAGTTTTGTGTAATTTTGGTGTAGCATGTGGAAACTTTTATTTTGTAATTGTATGCCGACTCATTTGTAATTATTTGAGTGTGGTATAAAGGAAGGAATGTATTTCCTTGTAATTTAGTAGTATGTATTTGTGATGTGGAAGTAGTGATTGTGTGTGATGCTGTATGCATGAAGTGAAGAAAAGAGCTAAGTATGAAAGCAAATTTGTGAAGGAAGACATGTGAAGTACAAAGATCCGATGTAATAGTGAGTGTGGTTTGGCACAGTCAAAGAAGAGGTAACATATTATTTTTTCAAGTAATGTAAAGATTATTTGGACAGTGTGTTCAGTGATCTTACCCTAAAGTTGTTTGGGTAGTGGGTCCTTTTGTCTTCCATAACTCTTAACAGGGTTAGAATCTTTTAACAGGGATTCAAAATCTCCTAATAGGGATTCATATGTACTAAATGTATTTCATAAGACTCCTAATAGAGTCCATCCTTTCATAAGGAATATTCATATTAGTGCATCTTTTGTGGCCATCATTCCCACTAGGGTTTACTCTTTGATCAAGAGGTTCCCTAGTCAACATATCTTGTGTCATTGTGTTATTGTGTATGAATATCTTTCTATGGTTGGTAATTATATTGATTATATGGTTCAATGCTATTGAAGATGATAAAATTTATAATTATCTGATAACTGATTCACCTCCCCCCTCTCAGTTATCTTGGTGGACTTTACTTTCTATCAAGATCAAGTTATTTTGGTAGAGTCGACAGTGTGTAGCGTGCATCTACAATCACCATTATTAGACAGGTCTCAGAATGTGTTGTGTGCTTAGTAGAGCTAACTGAATTATTATTGGAGTTTGTTATAACTTCTCTAATATGATTTCAAGGTGGTTCTAATAGGCTGACTTGATTATATCATTTAGAGGAAATATATTTATAGGTAGTCATTTTTAATTGCTAGAGTGTGGTTCAGAGTTGATTGTGAAGAGAAGAGCAGAGTGTGTGAAGTGTTGAGCCATCAGAAGAAGGTCTATGTGACCAAGTAAACTATTTGTGCTATACATTGGAACTGATCTAGACAACAGGTTAAAGCAGAGTTCACAAAGATCTAGATATAGTGTGTATATGTTATTCAGAAGGTTGTAGCCTTCTCCCATTTGGGCAGTGTGCTCTTGAACAGTGCGTCCTCACCACTAATAGGGTTAATTATAAAAGAATCTTAATAGGGTCTGACCCTTGACCAGGTCTACTATACTAAACATATTGTAAAGAAACTCCTAACAGGGTTAAGGATCTTCTAACAAGGATCATAATACACTAGTACATAATATTAGTGGGTGTCAATTCCCACTAGGGTTTTTACCTATTTGGGTTTCTCCGTAACCAAAATATTGTTTTTGTGTTCAAGTGTTCTCTCATTATGTTTTTGATTTATGTTTAACTATACTTAATTGGACAAAGAAGTGAAACTTGTGGATAACTGATTCACCCCCCCCCCCCCCAGTTATCTCTTGGACTATTCCTAACATAAAGCAATTCTTACAATACCAAGATTGGATTCAATAAAGTAGATAGATAGCAAGAAAGTACTAAATGATAACCAGTCATTCATTGAATCTACATTTCTATAAAATAACTGATGCTCATAACCACAAAACTAAAAGGATTTAAAAGTATTTTGATTTTAAAACTTATAGAATGTAAACAACCATGCCAAACTTGCATCACTACAGGATATACTAATTTATGATCAGTGCCTTGTCCATTGGGTGATATATCTAATGCAGATACAAAACACAAGAACAACTACTCAATTCATCAGAGATTCCAAGCCATAAATACAATCAACCAGACTCATACTAACAAAATATCCTTCAGTTGAACAAATTGAATCTATGTTTTATCTAGAGACCTTTAACTTGATCCTAGATCACGATTGACAAATAGAAACATATGCACAGATAAATTCTATGTAGTGAACCAAAAAACTAAAAACTCAAGAAGAAAAATAAAAGAAGAGATCTGAAACTGGAAAACTTTATTAAGTGTGAGGATTCAAATACCTGCATAACAATCTATTTCAAAATACACCACTTAAACAATATGCAAAATATTTAGAAGGTTTTTCCTTTGTATTGACATTACTAGTAGGGAATACTACACTCTGGACTGAGAATACACACACTCAGCTTTTCAGCTTCCCGTGTCTCAAGATTTTTCTAGCCCTTCTTAAATGATCATAAAAATCCTTATATAGAGATAAGGATGCAACAAGCAATAGATCATTTTAGGTCAAAAATTAAAGACAACCTAACTACCCAAAGGCCTGCAACAAATAAAATCTAATATGATTTGTACCATCTGTAAACACTCCTAGAAAACTACCTAATTCCTCTCTAAGAAAATCAAATCAACAATTAATATCTTGAGAGAAACAACAATCTGATCTCTTCATGAACCCAAGAAAAATCTCTGCAAAGAAACCCAAGTTGCAAGAAATCTGATCCTTCCCCTTTGCCCAGATCTGTAAAATCATGTCTTGTCTACATTGAAATTTCACTAAATTATTTGTTTTGAGAGAAATCATTTATGAAAGAAGGTAAAACTAAAATTTGATGCTACTAGCGAAATCCTCATCTCCTGATATTTCCAACAATATATAATACTCATATTCTGATAAAAAATGAGTCTCCAAGGCCACATTTTCGTGAACAACTGCTTCATATAAATTTTTTGAATTTATGCATATAGTCTAGACTATATTAATATTTTCAATTTTTACATAGACATTTAAATTTAATTTGGGCCCCATATGCCACATGACACCACCTGATTTTCTTAGTCGACCACCTCACTACCATGCTGGACTACCTACATCACCATCTGCCACATGTCGATCTCTGACTGGCTCATTATTCCAACTGGGACTCCCCTGCCATCTCATTACTTTTACACATGTCATCTTATCGCAATCCCATGAAGATATTTCTCGAGCATCTTCATCTTTATAGAATAATGATGATCATCAATCTTGGCACACATCTCGAGGAGCTCAACCTAACTGTTTGCTTCATCACCCTGCCACTAGTGCCACCAGACCCTCTATGCAATGTGTGAACCACTGGTTTTTTATAGTACCCAACCAGGCACTGAGTTGCACTATTTTGCCACATCATTGTGGGACATGTGTCAGCACGTCACGATCCTGTGATGGCTAACATCTGGGAATCTTTGTTATTGTAGGATCGTGCCCACCATTGATCTTGGGCATGCATCTCGAGGCATTGAACCTACACTATCATATTATGTCAAAACATACTTACCATATGCATGGCACCCACTGCTAAGTCACCTCCTAGTCATCACCAAATGAGTGCCTCAAACCAAGTGCATGTGTGGGCGAGCCTCCATTTGGGCATCCACACTTGGACACCATTGCATTGTGCATTTTGGTATTTGAAGATCATTTTGTCCATTCACACTAGCAATGTGGGATTAAGTTCCCCTTTGAATTATAATGATTTCCTTCAAAAATTACCTCAATGTGTGCACCCAATTGGTTGGCCCCACATAAAGCCTTCATTCTCTCCTTCTCTTCTCTTCTTTACAAAGTAACTAAGTGTTCTTTGATTTAAATATATGAGAGTACCAAACTAGGCTACATATGGGATAAACCACACAATGTAGCCCCATGTTTAAGCCACCCCCCATGGATACCTGCAACATTTTTTTTTTGTTTTTGGTTGAGCATTGTGCGCACCTCCTTATCCTGCAAGCACACCTCTAAAAGAGGCTCACCCAATACTATTGAACATGTGCACAACCCATAAGGCATACACACCTCTCCTTTGGTGGACAAGGAACCCTCTTACTTGGTGCCTGCCTGTAATGTTTACTTAGTGCACCCAACTTCTATAATGGTGCGCACACCACAAATGGTGTGCACATTCTTGTCTTTGGTACACACATTCTCTACAACAAAAATGGTGCATACATGAAATGGAAAATAAGGTAGCCTCCACATGGTGAATAAAATACCTTCCTTCAGTGTGTATAACCCTTTGAATTGTGCACACAACATGCTTCATTTCCCCTTGCATGTACAACTTGGAGGCTGCCAAGGTCTCTATTTGATTTGTCATGGTACGCACTCCTAAAGTGTGTGCAGAGCTCCCCCTTAAAAAATGTATACCATCTTACATATATGTGCCCTTTTACAAGAAAGGTAGGTGTTTCCATGTGAAGGATGTGCACAACCTTCATTAAAAAATATATCCAGCCCTTGGTAGCTTGTAGCCTATGCATGTGTGCACACACAACATTGGCAATAATGAATACATGCATATGCCAGGTAGAAAGAAGAACAGACCAATGAGAAATAAAAGGTATGTGCGAGTATGCTAGAGGGGAAGCATGTATAGCATGGAAAATAATACATCAACAGTGCAAAATATGGATGGCATGCTTGGGCGTAGCGACAAAATGAAGGCAACAAAGCTCTCTTTAAAATAATGAGGCAGGTCAGGCCCGGAGTGGGTCCGGCCTAATTTTTTTTTGATTTCAATCAACTGAGCCTCATAATTGATTTGGATGACTGGTACCTTCAACTGGATTTGATTTGAAAAACTAGACATTTAAAAACTTTGATTTTTATTACTTTGCCAAAGTCGTTGAACTTGAATAAACTACCTCCAATCACACCATTAAAAGACTGATCAAAACTTAACCTTTGGCATCGACACTTGGTGAGTGTGAAATTTGTAGCATATACAGTCACTCTACCAAATGGTTATCCACAAAGTTACATAGGGTGAAAGATTTTAAAAGTTGAAATCATCTATTTAGAT
The DNA here is from genome assembly GCA_027943335.1 of Chamaecyparis obtusa. Classification (NCBI taxonomy): domain Eukaryota; kingdom Viridiplantae; phylum Streptophyta; class Pinopsida; order Cupressales; family Cupressaceae; genus Chamaecyparis; species Chamaecyparis obtusa. The sequence continues at coordinate 1,106,157 of BSBK01002612.1, read as the reverse complement.
TCATTGTGTAAACACAAACTGCAATCACTAGGAACTACCTCTCAAGAAGATGCACCAAAAATATCAAATGAAGAGCTGAGGCTAAACCACTTGTTCTGGTAGAAAATTCATATTCAAGGAATAAAAGGAAATAACTCTCATATGAAGAAAAGAAACTAACATAAAGTTAGCATTCTCTGAAAATAGCCACTTTGCAAAGATGATTCTATTAGCACTAGCCATCTGGATAAAACCCCTTTTGTTCTGACTTTGCAAACCCATCAAATGAGACCCTCATGGTCTGAAACCTTGGAAATTGAATCACTCACACATAGAAAGCAAGGTTGTAATTATGTTTCCTAGATGATCAATAGATTATCCAAAAATAATCCTCAAAGTCACCCCTTCAGAACAACTTGAAATAAAACACAGTAAAATATGCAGAAAATGGATTTGGAATTGACTGAGTAAAGGGGTCAAACAGATTGGTCATGATCTAAAAATCACCAGGGAAGCTGATTTACATGTATACAATATAGAAGAACAATCAATTTCTCCTGTTCATGAATGGGGTGCAATTTCTATGATCTCAAAGTAGGTGACTCAAATTCTGCATTTCCACATTCATTAAAACTGAATAAAATGCAAACAAAAGAGCCCTAGTAAATTGATCATACGAACTCATAGGAATTTGGAAATGGGCATGGAGAAACAATCTCATGCCTACAATAAACTGCAATATTCCTGATACAATGACTATCAATCGGGTGTTAGACACAAACCTCCGAAGTAGGTAATTCAGTAAAAACTAAACAGAATGCAAAGTGCAAATTTTGGCAATGACCTCCAAATGGGTATCTCAAAAACACATCACAACTAAACTATAAGAGTTGAAACCCACTAAAAATGCTAAATGATAGGCGAGGAACTCATGTACCAAGCGACATCTCATGAAAATCAATAGGTCCTTTTTTTTATGTGCACATGAACTAGGGTTCTTTCAAAGGTCTTTTGAAATAATAATTTGAGCCTTAAGGAAATTTTTCAGAATATAGACTCTAAAATTTATCCAAAATTTTAGAATCCCAACAATGGCTCTAATTGGGGATGCATGCCCCTTGTGGGCATGCAAAGAATTTAGGATCTTTGGTTGAGCGAACCACCTACGTGACACAACATGCGGGAAAACCTTTCATAAAAATTGGTAGATGAACCAAGGACAGGAAGAACAAGAACAAAACACACAACTGAAAATGAATATTTTCAAATTTAAGAGATTTAAAACTTCATGTGATGGCCTCAGGCCATCAAAGGAAAAACAAGGATTTTCCTTTGTTAAAAACTTGATTTTCATCCTCATATGACACTAGCAACCTAAAAAACTCTTGACAATTCTGCTGCCAATACTTATGAAAATATTTGGTCTGAAAATTTATTTTGTACTTGCCACTGCCAACATTCTTCTGGTCAATATCACCATCGTTCTCATATTCCAAAAAATATGGAATGTCCTTTTTCTCATTTGAATGTTGATTGAAAGTATAAAGTCTATCTAATAATGGATCAAAATATAAAATGCAATGTTCATCATGCACTAGTACATTTCAGACCTTTTTTCGATGGTCAAACATCTGAATTTAGATAGTATACTATCGATTAAGCAACACCACCCGACGTCATAGTTTTGCAGTTAGAAAAACTGATGGTTTTGTTAGGCATCATAATTACGACGACCACAACTTTCACAAAAAGAGGGTGCCAACAAAGTGAGCTTGTCGTCAGATCTATTTGTGGCCATCGAAATTGGGATGCCTATCCATCACAACAAATACAAATGATAGTGACCTGTCAGAATATTCTGATGGGTAGTCATCATTTGTAACTTGTTCACCAACAGAAATGCTATTAATGCAACAGATATCCGTCGAAAGTTTATGACAAATATCCATCATTTATGGTTTGTAACGACAACTATGCTGTAAATGCGACGGACATGCGTTGGACATTTACGATGGATATCCATCGTTTATGGTTTTTTTCTGACAGTGATGCTGCTATTACGACATCTGGATGTTAGATGTTTGCAATGGCTAACCATCACTATTGTGAGGCCATTGTAGTTACGACAACAATTAGTTTTTTTAAAAATATATATATATTTATCGATTCAGAACTATGTTCTTGCAGATCTAGTTCCTAGTCATGATTTGGTTATGGGTCATTTAGAGATAACTTTGTAGTAGATTTGGTAGCGGCTCATGGATTATTGAGTCAAGTCTAGAGACTTGGATTTTGAATGGATCCTACTGAATTAAGACTTGTGATAGTGATGGCTCCAGCATAAGAAGCTAGTGCATCGATCAGAGATGCATTCTTCTTGATGTGTTCATTGGATATATGCGGACCTAATTGCATTCAGATCTGATTCGAGTGACTTCTTGACTTCTTTGGTCTGAATTTGATGTTCTTTGTTCCTATGGAGTGTAGCAGTGACTTGACTTGGAGTTTGAGTAGATTGTGCATTGATCAGCTTGAAGACAAAATCAAGCTACTCTTTGTGTTTTTGTTGAGATTGGGTTGTGATAGATTGCTGGGATCGTCTACCATTTTTGCCATTGTTTCGAATGATTTAGGTGTGATGTCGAGAGAGTGACGTGTAGAACTTGCACATTGGAGTTTGTAGATCACTATGGTGTCCGTGATGACTTGGGAGAAGTCTTCTTCTTGGTGAACCGAGCTGAGAGACTTAGATTATAGAAAGTGGATCATTTGATGTGACTTATGAGACATTGAATGCCTCTTCATAGAGGGTTCACGGTGTGGTCTATGGTGTTTCTCTATGTCTGGGTTCTTGACAGAGATCTGTTGATTTGGTAGCCATTGAGATGGATCAATATATATTTGTCGTACGTGGATTGAGATCTTAAATTATTGAGCTTCTCTTTTTTTTGAGAATAGTTTAACATTCTCTACTTAATAGGGCCAACCACATGAAGGTGGAAGCTCATATGACCCCTCCTAGGAGCCTCTTATGACTCTTTATGACATTTTAAGATCTCTAAGATGTATTCTTAGGGATCGTAAAGGGTAGTAAAGGGTCATAAGGGGTCCTGGAACACAATAGCTGAGAAACATAAATGTAGCCATCATGGTCACAATTTTTTGGAAACACAACATAATTGAGTGGTATACCCAGATGATGCAACACAACTACTCCTCCAGTTCCATGTCTACACTACGTAAACAAAACCCAAGAATAAATTTAGAGAGTGTAGGAGGAGAGTGATAATGACCAAAATAATATAGGGACCTATATTACTTTGGTCGTTCTCACTCTCCTCTGCTCTCAAAATTTATTTTTTATCTATGATTTTGTTTACCACAGTGTAAACTTGGAACCAGAGGAGAGATATATAGTTGTGTTGCATCGTCTAGGTATACCATTCAATTATGTTGTGTCTCCAAAAAATTGTGATTATGATGCCTACATTTATGTTTGTCAGTTTTTGTGATATCTACATTTATGTTTCTCATTTGTCATATTTATGTGCATGTTCTTTATGTGTATCTACTAGAAATTCTAAAAAAAATTTAGTATCTACAATAGCCCTTTGTTAACCACATTTATGCATATGGTCCCAACAAAGTAGTGCACAAACTACACAAAGAAGGCATCGCAGAAATATGATTTCTACTTTCGCCATTGAAGCAATCTTGGCAGCACTAGCTGCCTCTTGAGCCTTGCACAAGTTGCACTCATTTCCTACTTTAGGTATAGATATAGATGGGGTAGATGTAAATGTGGTTTGATCGACCCACTGAAAGTATTGACATCCAGTGTTTCCCTGTCAATACCAAATGTACATTAGTTTTTCATAAAATGATTAGTTGTCACATTATTTTTAAACATAAAATATAATTATGTATCCATACCTTTTTCCTATTTGGGAAAACCCAAAATTAATGCCCAAGATTACTTGTGCATGACGTCTTCAAAATGCATGGGCCAACACCACATTGACACATAGGCACATTGACCGAATTCATCGACGCTATTTCGACAAATATTGCATTATCACAAATATTGCATCATCATTATTTTGTTCATTCATACTAATTATAATTACAATAAAAAGAAACATACTAATGTAGACTTGCACATTTTTTGGCTAAGTTGAAGTCTTTGGTTTAAATCACTAGACACTCAAAACAAAATGACAAACCAAAGACAACCATGCAATTGTAAAGAAAGATAATTTTCTTAATCACATCACTAATTTGTCCATGTCTAAATACTGGTGTCTTTCAAGTGATTTGATTCTTTTCATGCCCACTACAAATGAGAATAGTCTTAACTAGTGAGGTTGTTTAAGCATATAGAGATTAAATACACTCTTTTAGAATGAAATTTCTCTTAACAAAAGATCAAAGATATATAAGTAGGACATATAAAACAAGGTGAATAAGAGCAGTACATATAAAATAATTGTTAGAACATGCCAAACATCTGGCATAATTGTATATTTCATTCATGTCATTGATATTCTTCTTCATCCATCTCATCATCAATAGCATCACCGTCGATGACATCATCACCACCACTATTGTCATAGTTGTCATCATCACCATCAACATCATCATCATCATCATCATAATCATCCTCATCCTCATCATCATCATCATCAGTAGCAGCATCAGTAGCAACATCATCCTCATCAATAGTAGCAATAGTAGCATCATCATCGTCATCAATAGTAGCATCATCGTCATCTTCTTCTTCATATTCTTCTTCGACTAGCTCTCGATCTTGATCTGGTTCTACATCATCTTCCACTTCTTCATCTTCCTCAGTATCTTCTTCCATCACATTATACTTTATCGGTCTTCCTCTTGGATCATGTCTAACAACAAATGACCAACCTGGTTTATGTGGAACCTCTGAGTAAAATACTTGCTCACATTGGCTTGGAATAACATAGGGCTCTTCTCCAACTAGCTCAAACAACCTTGTATTAATCATTGGAAATCTATTGTCATGTTCAATAACAGTTCTATTAGGATCATTTTTATTGAGTCGTAGTCTGTGCCATTTCACAATGAAAAGAACTAGTTTGAAGGAATTGAAGTCACAGTCAAGTATATCAACCAAAATACCATAGTATCAATTTTGTGACTCTCGAGGATGTAAGTCATTTCTAGATGAAATATTAGTCATTTAGAATACTGCACTTATCCCAGAATCACAAGTTCTCTTCGTGTCATCCAAATTTTTGATGCAAAATTTATAACCATTGCAAAACATAGCCTTGTGGTATTTCACCTACAATAATGTCAAACATGTATAAATTATTGCATCATGAGTTGAAAAACATATGATTGATTAATTAACAAATTTATAAGTACCTGGTGATCTCTTAAATGATATGCTAAATCTATTTCCTTTTGTGTAACATTGTGATCTCTATTGTGATGAGCTTGTATAACCAATGAAGACACAGATTCCCATGTTAATATATGACCATCATGTTGACATCATTCAATCCATGCCGTCATCCAATCTTGATTGTTTGTAATAAACAAATGTATTGCATCCCACTCTTTAGCAGCTGTACAAAAGTAAATAGATGACTTACAACACATTTATTTTGAAGATTAAGAATTAATTTACTACAATAACATCCCATAATTTATTACCTTTCAGTTTCCTAAATCTACTTTTTCCCACCAAGTACTCCCCTTCAAATTTTTTAATTGAGTCGAGATCCCAAATGCAATCTATATGGGACTTTGTTGCAAGATTAGGAAGATATTGAGTAACGTACACCATCATCTGGTATACCATATATCCCTCAACCATAGAACCCTTGGGACATGCTCTTTGTTGTACCAAACCCTCCAAAAATTTCAAGTGTCTCTCAACCATCCACATTGACCTAGCATGTATAGGTCCACACAATTCAATCTCCTCAACTTGGTGTATGAGGTAGTGTTCTTGTGCATTGAAAAAAGCTAGAGGTAAACACTTTTGCATTTCACACATTAATCAACAAATTATTTTCTTCCAATATTTTATATCTTCTTTATGAATTTCTTTAGATGAAAACAACCTACAAGGGATTCAAGACATAAATATATAAATAAGAGAATTTATAGTATATTACTTGTTTGATATTATTGTTTGATATATTGAACAAATATCACTGCTTACCTAATGTATTTTCCAAGATCATATATCACTTGTTTGATATTATTGTTGAAGTTCTCTGGGAGAGATAGGGGTAGCAAATATTGCAACAATTGTCAACTGATCATTTCATACAATGAAAATTGAATGCAATTACATAAATATATTGTAAATACAAAAGACTATGACTTACTTTGATGAAGGTATGCCAATCATGCATTTTCATCCCTGACCCAAAATCATTTTTCTTTGATACGAGATTGCTTATATTCGCAGCAAATCCTATAGGAAATTGAATTTTTTGGATCACTTTTTTTATGGCATTACTTTGTTGCTCTATTAATAACCAAGAAAGAGCACTTGCATTAATCTGATCTCCATTGCTATTTGATTCAATGATATTTTTCATTGCATGATTGGAATCATGAATGTCATTATAAATTTTGCCAAGTTTTTCTTTGTCACGCCTTCCGTCCAATATTTTTCATAGTGTCTCTATTACATTCTTTCCAATATGCATAATATCAAACAAATGCATAATTTATAGATGCTCATAGTAGGGTAGCCTACTAAATTCTTTGGGATAACATTTTAGTCCCTTTGGAAGCTGGTTGGTGATGCTTTCATGACCTTCAAGATCATCAACTACATAATTAGCCAACAAAACACAATAAAAATATATAATTTTCAAATATCAACCATTACGTGGAATGATATTACCTTGAATTATATTATATTCTAGCTACCATAGGTGAGGTTTCATTCTTCAGAGCTTTGATGTAGTCTCTTCTTTCCCATTGCAAAGATGACTTTCTACACTTCGATACTTATGATTTCTAGGGAGGAACTACCTATACTCATCAAACACCTATTTTCTTAAACTTTTGAAATGACAGGATTTCATCTTTGGACCACACATTGGACATGCAAATTTTCTCTTTGTTTGAAGATCTACAAGATAACAATAAAATTGGATTAAATATGTATATTTTTAGAATTTGAATTATCATGTACAACTAGAATTCACCATAACATACCACAGAAATGTGTCAACCCTGGAGCATCATGAATTGTCCACACAAACATTGTATGGAATTGAAATTCTCTTTGTCCAATTGGTCAGGAGATGTCATACATAGTGAAACCATTCTATAACACCAACAACTCATCGATAAGAGGCACAATATATACATTCATATCTTTCACTTGGTACTTACCTAGTTGAATTAACAACAATATTAGATAATTATTATGGCCATTTCAGTCCAAGACTTATAATTACATGTAGATAACGATAAAATAATAAGATACCTAGAATAATCATTGCCAACATAATGTGCTCCCTCTTTATTGACATCCATGGAGGAAGTTTATTGTTTATAACAAAAATAGGCCACATCGAGCAAACGGATCTCATCTCTCCATGCAGATTGACACCATCTACTGCCAAAGAAAGCCTGAGATTTTGAGGTTCCTCTTTAAAGTGTGGCCACTTTTCCTCTATGTCCATAAATGATGAACCATTTGCAGGAATTCGAATAATGTCATCTTGACTCCTGTTGCATGCATGGTAATCCATAAATTGTGCCAAGCTATTACACCTAAATAATCATTTCAGACGTGGAATAATGGGGATGTGATGAAGAACCTTGCGAGGCACCTTTTTTGTCACTTGATCACCTTGATATATGCTCGTATGGCATTCAGGGCATTTTGTTGCATTTTCATGTTTTTTATAATAAATAATATGATTGTCAGGATAAACATCTATTGTTTGATACTCCATTCCAATATGTTTCATAATGGAACATAATTCTTAGTACAAGCTAGGGAGAACATTTGATGGTGGTAACAGAAAGTCACCTATCAATCTGCAACAAATAATATAAGTCATTACTATAAACAATCTTAATGGTACATGTTTCACCTTTTATAGACTATAATGACATATATGACAAACCTTACCATACGTGACATTGCTATGTTGGATAAACCATTCATAACCTTCAAATTCACCAACAATAATACAACAAAGAGAAGAGTAGATTGGGAGCCTTCGTAAAGGGTCATGTCCACCTTCTCAAGTAGAGGTATATCATGGATGTCGTCAATGTCATCCTCATCATAATCATCATCATTAGCAACAGCAGTAGCACTAGCACCACTAGTATCAAATGTGTCAATGATCAATGCATTCATACCATCATCTTGAAATATGTTTTCTGGTGCATGATCGCCATCTTCCATGGGATCATCCTCTATATTCACACTAGGGAGATGGACCTATATTAAAATGATGATAATCAAACCTCCTTCCATGGTTCATATGTATATTAATTATGAAAATAATATAACAAACAACTTACCACTGGATTATAATCAAACCCCCTTCCATGTGACCATTCTCCCTACAATGTCTCTGCTATTTTGATTTTGATTCTTCTTGTCTTTAAGCCATTACAACTCTTACATGGACAATAACATTTGTCATCGCCTTCTCTTTGAAAGTTAGACAACAATATAGTGATTGTCTCCCTATTTTGATCAAATTCCCTTGTATTATCTGACATGATCCTTAATGTGTATATCTAAAAAACAAATTGGAGATGCCTCCTTTCATTAGCTTCATGTTACCTTCTCATAGCTTCTCATTTTCTAACAGATTTCACCAAAAGCTTTGTAGGAAACCAAGTAAGGGGTATTCTTGAGTTCAAACACATTGAGCTGCTACAACTGAATTATAAATCATGAATTCACTATAAAATTAAAATTGAATAGGGACATAAGTAAGACATTTAATGCATTATTACTTCATCTTGATGATAAAAATGTCATTGGTTCAAAGCACATAGAAATTCAAAATAGTAGGATATCTTAATCTTTATGAGCTCAAATTCAAAATAGTAAGTGCATTATTTTATTACTAATGTCCCTATTTGATCTAATAGCATCAATATAACAAACAAAACACCAACCAATCAAATAGGGACATGAGGTGCTCAAACAGTGAGCTCATAAAATAATATATTTAGTCTTAATAAAATCTTATAAAACAACATATATTGTGTGAAGTGTTTGATCTCTCTTTATTTGTTTTTTTGTTGATATTCACTATGTGGTACTCCTCGTTTATATTCATAGCATGAGGAAATGTCTTGATGGCTTGCGGGCTGCAAGCTAGGGCATCATGCATTATTTATGAGCTCATTGTTTGAGCACTGACCAATCAAATAGGGACATGAGGTGCTCAAATAGTGAGCTCATAAACAATGCATGATGCCCTAGTTGTAGGTAGTTATCTCTTCTATAATGATGGAGGAGTGAAAGATAATGATCAATGAGGTTTTTGCTATTAGATCATACATTAATACACTTACTATTTTGAATTTGAGCTCAGGCATCATGCAATGTTATTGTTGTCACTGCATGCTTGCTACTGTTGTGCACCATATATTGTTTTATACACTATTTATTTCATTGAGACTATGAGCTATTGTAGTTGACTATATTCTTTTGGGGTTTGATCTATTGTAGTTATTTCTTTTTTCTTTGAATTATTGTTTACAATTACTTTTGATGCAATATTTGTGTGAAGAACAAGAACAAAATGGTGAATGAGTGTATTTGAAAAAGATAAACATGACACATTTTGTTGGGTTGATTGGGTTGGCCTAATACCATTTACATGGCCTGGCCAGATATTAAATAGTGAGCTCATGAACAATGCCAGTATTAAACAATGAGCTCATGAACAATGTATGATGCCCTAGCTTGTAGCCCACGAGCCATCAAGACATTTCCTCATGAAATGATCATAAACGGGGAGTACCACATAGTGAATATCAACACCAAAACAAATAAAGAGAGATCAAACACTTCACACAATGCCTTGAAGGTAATAGAAATGATGCCCTAGCTCTCAAAGGTCGCAGGTCATCAAGCATTCCAAATGAAAAGATGTAAACAATGCCAGTATTAAACAGTGAGCTCATGAACAATGTATCATGCCCTAGCTTGCAGCAACCCATGAGCCACCAAGACATTTCTTCATGAAATGATCATAAATGGGGAGTTCCACATAGTATATTATTTTATTATTGATGTTCCTATTTGATCTAATAGCATCAATATAACAAATAGAGCACTGACCAATCAAATAGGGACATGAGGTGCTCAAATAGTGAGCTCATAAAACAATATATTTAGTCTTAATAAAATCTTATAAAATAACATATATTGTGTGAAGTGTTTGATCTCTCTTTATTTGTTTTGTTGTTGATATTCACTATGTGGTACTCCCCGTTTATGATCATTTCACGAGGAAATGTCTTGATGGCTTGCGGGCTACAAGCTAGGGCATTATGCATTATTTATGAGCTCACTATTTGAGCACCGACCAATCAAATAGGGACATGAGATGCTCAAATAGTGAGCTCATAAACAATGCATGATGCCCTAGTTGTAGGTAGTTATCTCTTCTATAATGATGGAGGAGTGAAAGGTAATGATCAATGAGGTTTTTTCTATTAGACCATACACTAATACACTTAATATTTTGAATTTAAGCTTGGGCATCATGCAATGTTATTGTTGTCATTGCATGCTTGCTGCTGTTGTGCACCATATCTTGTTTTATACACTGTTTATTTCATTGAGACTATGAGCTATTGTAGTTGACTGTATTCTTTTGGTGTTTGATCTATTGTAGTTGTTGTTTTTTCTTTGAATCATTGTTTAAAATTACTTTTGATGTAATATTTGTGTGAAGAACAAGAATAAAATGGTGAACGAGTGTATTTGACAAAGATAAACATGATACATTTTGTTGGGCTGATTGGTTTGTCCTGGTACCATTTACATGGCTTGGCCAAATATTAAATAGTAACCTCATGAACAATGCCAATATTAAATAGTGAGCTCATGAACAATGTATGATGCCCTAGCTTGTAGCCCGCGAGCTATTAAGACATTTCCTCATGAAATGATCATAAACGGGGAGTAACACATAGTGAATATCAACACCAAAATAAATAAAGAGAGATCAAACACTTCACACAATGCCTTGAAGGTAATATAAATGATGCCCTAGCTCTCAAAGCTCGTAGGTCATCAAGCATTCCAAATGAAAAGATGTAAACAATGCCAGTATTAAACAGTGAGCTCATGAACAATGTATCGTGCCCTAGCTTGTAGCCCGCGAGCCAACAAGACATTTCCTCATGAAATGATTATAAAAAAGGAGTACCACATAGTGAATATCAATAGAAAAACAAATAAAGAGAGATCAAACACTTCACACAATGCCTTGAAGGTAATAGCAATGATGCCCTAGCTCTCAAACCTTGCGGGTCGTCAAGCATTCCAAATGAAAAGATGTAAACAATGCCAGTATTCAATAGTGAGCTCATAAAAAATGTATGATGCCCTAGCTTGCAACCTGCGAGCCATCAAGATATTTCCTCATGAAATGATCATAAATAGGGAGTACCACACAGTGAATATCAACAGAAAAACAAATAAACAGAGATCAAAAACTTCACACATTTCCTTGAAGGTAATAGCAATGATGCTGTAGCTCTCAAAGCTTGCGGGTCATCAAGCATTCCAAATGCTAAGATGTAAATAATGCCACTGAAATTGATTTACGAGAAGACAAAGCTCGAATGCCTACCTCAAGTGACAGTGCCCTCTTCCCACACTATGCCGGCCTCTTCGCTCATGCCAAAATCGAATGCCCTCTTCGCGCCATGGAAAAGTGTAGCATCATCTTTGCGACAACTCTTCAAATTCACAAATTACAAATGAAACTTTCTTTTTCTTTTTTTTTTGTTTATAAACACATGGGTGTCACAATTACAACAATATCATTGCTATTATGACACCTTCGGGGGCACTTGAAAAAAATATACAAAAAACAAACACAAATTATAGTGGCGTCACAAATCAGCATCAAAATTTGACCCCAAATGTTGTAGTGATGCATTACAACAGACTCACCTAGCTGAGGAGGAATAAATGGATTCTCAAATTTATCTTTATGAGATGTTTCAACCCTTAAATATCTTTGTTTCTCAAGGATGTTTTCACAAACTAGATCACAACTTGGAAAAATATCATCCTATTGGAAAGAAGAAAACTCACATCTTTCTACATAGTTGGTATGATAAACATCACTTTCCTCAATCATCTGTATAAGAGGGATTTCATTTTTAAATGACAAAATTTGGTGACCACTCCCACTATACAAATCATCTTCAAACCATTCATCTTCTCGCTCATCTGAATCCCACTTTATGCTTACTTCATTAGAATCTTGGGAATACTCTTGATCATCATTTTTATTTGCATAAGGTTGTTCATAAGAATACCTTTTTGTCATATCCCCATAATTTGATTTTGTATGTGTAACCAATTCATGATCACCACATGGACTTATACACTGATCATTCTCACCAAAGGATTCATACTTATATAAATCCTTTGCAACATTTTCATTATCAAAACAAAAATCAACAGGGTCTATAATTTGTTGGTTGTATAGATGTGTATATTTATTGCATTCAACTGTCAATAAATCATAGATCTCATCACTATTGAGAAAAGGACAATTTAGATCATCCATATGCATCACCTCTTCATGACTAGAAAAACTTGCACAATTTATATCAGAATCCTCATCATTTTCATTACCAAAGGAGCACACTTCCTTATCTGGCACAAAATCATAATCAATTTTGGAATCATGAGAAATGCCTTCCTGATGTTTTTTATTAATTGGTTCACATAAATCCAAAAACAACTCATCCTCAGTATCTTCATCAAAATCTTCACTCAAATAATTTTGACTTTCAAATTCAAACATCTCTGAATTAGTTGAAGATCTTGCATACAATGATTCTAATTTTTTATCACTACTATAATCTGAATGTTCTTTTGACATGACTTCATAATTGTAAGAAACATTCTTAACATCAAACATGGGCTGTTCTGGGATATTATTTGTATTCTTCTCTTGATGACGTGCAACCCCTTTGAAAGATCTCCCAAAAAACATCATGCTAACATCCTCCTCATAAATATGACATTTTATAAAAAATTTAAAGAATGCTAGAACATGTTCTAGTGCCGATTCAAATTGATCATCAAAGACTGTGATTAAATTAATGAGCTCAATAGGAAAATGATTGGGGGATCCTAGAACATGAGCACAATTTAAAGCTCTATCCAACTTAATAAAACATAGCCTTCTAGGCTAGCTCTTTTCCTAGTTATTCATTTGGTTTGAAACAAGATGGAAACCATTCATCTTGTTTTGTCCTTACAAGAGGTACAAAAACATTTTAACCTCTATGACAACACTTCAATGCTTCTTGACATTAACAAGATATTCAACAAGAAAACATGAAACTATTGAATATCACTCTTCCCTTCTTACTAGTGCTGAAACACTTAACAGGGAACATAATACTTTACAACTAATCTTATGGAAAAACACATAAAGATAAAAAATACCTGAGAGTGTTGTAGTTGAAACCCAACATGTTGATTGGAAAGTCTGATAAATCTGAAGCTTTCTTCACTGAAATATTTATAGAGTCGCCACTTCCTTGAAGAGGAAAATATTTTATCTTTGTATACTTTTTCCAGTCCACACAAAATGTCACCAGGAATTCTAAAAATTGTTTATCAGAACTAAAAATACATCATATTTTTTATTTCAATCACGCACTGATCAAACAAAGGACTTTAGAGTCACCATTCACAACTTGGTGAGATGATATAAATCCTTAAAACCTAACTCTATACACTTCAATGGTAACCACTGGATAGAAAAATAAGTAGGCCAAGAGTCTAGCTCTACTTGTACCTACATTATTTAGAACTGATTGTAGAAAATTCCTAGTAGAGTCGCCATCTTATTGGTGACTCAGATGGGCCAAATCAATCTGGATAGTAAAAATTTATAATATGTGATATAACTAAAGATTCTCAGTAGATTTATTTCTTTGTTATGTTCTCCCTAGTAGAGTCGCCATCTTGTTGGTGTTTCAAAATGACTTATGCTCTAAGCCTGCCAATATACCTTCAGACTGATCTTATGAGTGGTTAGTTCCAAGTATATGAGGATCTCAAGGTAAGTGGACCAACTATAGGGACAAGACTTCCCTATGCACTTATGGCTCTACAGAACCAAGGTGGGTGCACCTAATCTAGTGAATAAAATAGTTCTTACAATACCAAGACTAGATTCAACAAAGTAGATAGATATAAATAAAGTAGTAAATGATAACCAATCATTCATTGACTCTCCATTTCTATGAAATAAATGATGCCCATAACCATAAAATTAAAAGGATTTAAAAAGATTTTGATTTTAAAACTTGCATAATGTAAACACCAAATTTGCATCACTATAGGAGATACTAATTTCTGATTAGTGCCTTGTCCATTGGGTAATATATCTGATGCAGATACAAAACACATGAACAAATACTTAATTCATCAAAGATTCCAAGCCATAAATACAATCAACCAGACTCATACTACTTAAAAAATATCCTTTAGTTGAACAAATTGAATCTATGTTTTATCTAGAGACCTTTAACTTGATCCTAGATCAAGGCTAAGGAATAGAAACATATACACATATAAACTCTGTGTAGTGAATCAAAAAACTCAAAACTCAAGAAGAACAATAAAAGTAGAGATCTAAAACTAGAAAACTGTATTAAGTGTGAGGATTCAAATTCATGTATAATAATCTATTTCAAAATACACCACTTAAACAATATGCAAAATATTTAGAAGGTTTTTCCTCTGTATTGACACAACTAGCAGGGAATACTACACTGTGTACTGAGAATACACACACTCAACTTTTCAACCTCCCGTGTCTCAAAATTTTTCCAGTGCTTCCTAAATGATCATAAAAATCCTTATATAAAGATAAGGATGCAACAAGCAATAGATCATTTTAGGTCAAAAATTAAAGACAACCTAGCTACCCAAAGGCTTGTAGCAAATAAAATCTGATATGATATGTACCATCTGTAAACACTCTTGGCAAACTAGCTACCTACCCTCTGAGAAAATCAAATCAATAATTAATATCTTGAGAGAAACAACAATTTGACCTCTTCATGAACCCAAGAAAAATCTTTGCAAAGAAACCCAAGTTGCAAGAGATCTGATCCTTCCCCTTTGCCCAAATATGCAAAATCAAGTCTTGTTTGCATTGAAATTTCACCAAATTGTTTGTTTTGAGAGAAACCATTTATGAAAGCAGGTGAAACTAAAATCTGATGCTACTAGCAAAATCCTCATCTCTTGATATTTCCAATGATATATTCTGATAAAAAATGAGTCTCCAGGCCACATTTCCATGAACAACCGCTTCATATAATTTTTTTGAATTTATGCATATAGTCCAGACTATATTAATCTTTTCAATTTTTATAGAGACATTTGAATTTAATGTGGGCCCCATATGCCATATGACACCATCTAATTTTCTCGGTTGACCACCTCACTACTATGCTGGACTGCCTGCATCACCATCTGCCACATGTCGATCTCTAACTGGCTTGTTACTCCAACTAGGACTCCCTTGACACCTCATCAATTTTACACATGTCAGCCCATCACGATCCTGTGAAGATATCTCTCAAGCATCTTCATCTTCATGGAATAGCAAAGACCATTGATCTTGGCACACATCTCAAGGAGCTCAACTTGACTGTTCACTTCATCACCTTGTCACTAGCACCACTAGAGCCTCTATGCCATGTGTCAATCACTGGTTTGCTGCACTATCCAACCAGGCACTAAGTTGTATTGTTTCACCACATCATCACGGGACACATGTTGGTACCTTGTGATCCTGCGATGGCTAACATCTAGACATCTTCGTTATTGTAGGATCACCCCCATTGTTGATCTTGGGTGTGTATCCTAAGGCATCAAACCTATACTATCATATTATGTCAAAATATACTTACCATCTACATGGGATCCACTGACAAGTCACCTCCTAGTCATCGCCAGCTAAGTACCTCGATCCACATGCATGTGTGGGTGAGCCTCCATTTGGGCATCCACACTTGGACACCATTGCATTGTGCATTTTGGTATTTGAATTCATTTTGTCTGTTCACACTAGAAATGTGGGATTAAGTTCCCCTTTGAATTATAATGATTTCCTTCAAAAATTACCTCAATGTGCGCACTTAGCTGGCTGGCCCCACACAAAGCCTTCATTCTCTCCTTCCTTTCTCTTCTTTACAAAGTAACTGAGTGTTCTTTGATTTAAATATCTGAGAGTACCAAATCAGGCTGCATGTGGGATAAATCACACAATGCAGCCCCATGTTTAAGCCGCCCCCCATGGATTCCTACAACATTTTATTTTGTTTTTGGTTGAGCATTGTGCACACCCCATTTTCCTATAAGCGCACCTCTAAAAGAGGCTCACACACTGCTATTGAACATGTGCACAACCCATAAGGCATACACACCTCTCCTTTGGTGCACAAAGCACCCTCTTACTTGGTGCATGCCTGTAGCCTTTACTTAGTGCGCTAAGATTCTATAATGGTGTGCACACCAAAAATGGTGTGCACATTCTTGTCTTTGGTACACACATTCTTTGCAGCAAAAATGGTGCATACATGCAATGGAAACTAAGGCAACCTCCACTTGGTGAATAAAATAGCTTCCTTTAGTGCGTATAACCCTTTGAATTGTGTGCACATCATGGTTCATTTCCCCTTGCGTGTACAACTTGGAGGCTACCAAGGTCTCTATTTGATTTGTCATGGTATACACTCCTAAAGTGTGTGCATAGCTCCCCCTTAAAAAATGTATACCATCTTACATATATGCATCCTTTTAAAAGAAAGGTAGGTGCTGCCATGTGAGGGATATGTGAAACCTTCATTACAAAATACATCTAGCCCTTGGTAGCTTGTAGCCTATGCATTGTGTGCACACATAACATTGGCAATAATGAATACATGCATATGCCAGGTAGAAAGAAGAACACACCAATGAGAAATAAAAGGTATGTGTGCATATGCTAGAGGGGAATCATGTATATCATGGAAAAAAATACATCAATAGTGCAAAATATGGATGGCATGCTTGGGCGTAGCGACAAAATGAAGGCAACAAAGCTCTCTTTAAAATAATGAGGCAGGCTGGGCCCCAAGTGGGTCCGGCCTAAATTTTTTTTGATTTCAATCAAATGAGCCTTAGAAGTGATCCGGATGACTGGTGCCTGCAACTATATTTGATTTGGACAATCAGACATTTAAAAACTTTGATTTCTATTACTTTTCCAAAGTCGCCAAACCTGAATAAACTGCCTTGAGTCAAACCATTAAAAGACTGATCAAAACTTAACCTCTGGCATCGACAATTGGCAAGCACAAAATTTTTAGCATAGAAAATCACTCTACCAGACAATTATCCACAAAGTTACATAGGGTGAAATATTTTAAAATTTGAAATCATCTATTTAGATTCGTGTAAACACAAATTGCAATCACTAGGAACTGCCTCTCAAGAAGATGTACCAAAAATATCAAACGAAGAGCTAAGGATGAACCACTTGTTCTGGTAGAAAATTCATATTCAAGGAATACAAGGAAATAAATCTCATCTAGAGAAAAGAAACTAACATAAAGTTATCATTCTCTGAAAATAGCCACTCTACAAAGCTGATTCTATTAGCACTAGCCATCTGGATAAAACCCCTTTTGTTCTGACTTTGCAAACCCATCAAATGAGACTCTCATGGTCTGAAACCTTGGATGTCGATTCACTCTCACACATAGAAAAAAAGGTTGTAATTAGGTTTCCTAGATGATCAACTGATTATCCAAAAATAATCCTCAAAGTCACCCCTTCAAAATATCCTGAACTGAAACACAGAAAAATATGTAGAAAATGGATTTGGAACTGACATAATAAAGGGGTCAAACAGATTGGTCATGATCTAAAAATCACCAGGGAATTTGATTTCCATGTATACAATATAGAAGAATAATTGATTTCTCTTTTCATGAATGGGGTGCAATTTGTATGATCTCAAAGTAGGCGACTCAAATTCTACATTTCCACATTTAGTAAAACTGAATAAAATGTAAACATAAGAGCCTTGATAAATTGATCATACAAACTCATAGGAATCTGGAAATGGGTATGGAGACACACTCTCATGACTACAATACACTAAAACATTCCTGATACCATGACTATCAATCAGGTGTTAGACACAAACTGAACATAATGCAAAGTGCAAATTTGGGCAATGACCTCCAAATGGGTATCTCTGAAACACATCAGAACTGAACTTTGAGAGTTGCAACCCACTGTAGATGCTAAATGATAGGTGAGGAACACGTCCCAAGAGACATCTCATGAAAATAAATAGGTCATTTTTTATGTGCACACAAACTAGGGTTCTTTCAAAGGTCTATTGAAGCAATAATTTGAGCCTTAAGGAATTTTTTCAAAATATAGACTCTAAAATTTATCCGAAATTTTAGAGTCCCAACACTCTCCCTTAATTTGGCATCTATAATATACTACATGAAATTGAATTGCGAGTATTTCAACATTCAAGTTGTGCAATTGAGTATTTGGATTCAAGATTTGGAGGAAAACATCCAATTAAAGATCTCCAAATCTCCATTTCTTCAAGATCCATTCAAGAAAAGACAATCTGCTCTAGTTCATACAAGTTTCTCTCCCATGATGGCCAAGTAGAGGAATTCACAATCAAGCAAGAAGATCCATCCCTCCATTCTTCTTTCTCTCTCCTTCTCCAAGTGGTTATCAAGCATACATACGTTCAAGATCAAGGAGTGGAAATGATAGATCCTTTCATTTTTTATGGAGTTCTTGATTCTACATCTCATTCCAAGAATATTCAAAGTATCTTCATGGATTTGAGCAATTATTACATCCATTTATGAGGGTTTCATACAAGGTGAATCAACCATTTACCTTTTTACTTTACATGTTGCTTTCCTTTATGCAATTTCAATTCAATTTTAAAGTTAATTGATAAACAAGTGTTTGACCAAGGAAAACCCCTTCCTACAACCTTTTCCCCCATTTTTCTATGTGTAGGAATAGGTTACAGAGCTGCAGTCTTGGATCAAAGAAGTACAAGTGCAAACATAGGATCCCATAAATTTTCATCATATTTGGCACTACTGGGAACAAGTTGACTTCTCAACTTGTCCTTGGGTACAAGATGACTTTTGGACTTGTCCATGCACTTTTTGGCTAAAAATTGTAGTGTAGATAGTTACATGTCTTATTTTCCCAAATCTAAAGTTACAACAGTATCCGAATTCTGACGATAGTCAAATTTAGATTCAAAGTTTGAAACTCCTCTTCTTGTTTCAAGCTACATTCATTCTTCCCTTTTTCTTGCACTTACTTTCATAGATCAGATTTTCTATCATTATCATTTATCTTATCACATATAATCTATCCTTTTAGGAGTAATAAATCCCACTTTGGTTTAGATCTTGCATTAGCACCCTTCAAATCTTTCGTTGTGCTAATCAAGTTTGGCTTTAGTGTTGGTTTCAATTCCAATGTATGTAGAATCTTGGTAAGTGATCTACATCCTAGCATTTTTCACCATTTTCCTATATATAATTTAGAATTAGTAAAGATAATTAAAATAGCTCATCATTGTCTTGTTGCTAGAATAATACAAATCCTATTGCCAAACTATAACAACTCTTGTATTTTATCATGTCTTATGCTTGAGTTATGTTGGAGATAGTTTGGAGGTATCTTCATTGAATATTCTCTTCATGATTTCCTATTGTCTGTGTAGTATTTCTTTGATCTATATTATCTTGTTGCTAAGTAATCAAAGATTTGAAAGAATGGGTAGTACCTCTTGCACCATGAATTGATGGTTACAATAAATTATTAAATTGATATCATGTGACTCTAAATTAACTATATTCCTAATGCAAAGGATATACAATTGACTATGTTTAAAAGTTTCTATTGAATGAATTATAATAAGCTTTAATTGATAATGATCATTGGAAGTGAAAAATAATATCCTGGCATAATGTATTGTTATTTTATTATTTTATTATAATTTAAATCATCTTTCTCATAGATGTTACTATCTCATGTAATGAGAAAAGATGAGATTGACATATGTATGTATCATGTTGGCACATAGTCATGTGAAACTAAAATTAGAAATAATTATGCAATTGGTATTTTGTGCTATATGGAAATGATGAGAATTGTGAAAATGTGGAATGATAAAACATGGATAATGTATAATGTTATTATATACTCCCTTGTGAATATGAGAAAACTAGTATCACTTCTTTTGTTGGGTATTTTGTAAAGATAGTAATTGCTTTGTGTGCTCATGGGTTGGTTTAATAAAGCACCCATCTATGGAACTATGTTTTGTATATGGGTATGTAAGAGCCATACCACTTATGTGTTACTTTCTTGATTGTTTCCCTACTAAGTGCCAACCTATGGGTTGTGTATAATTATAAGGGATATTAACTATTACCAATTTCTTGGGTAGAATGAACAATGTATGAATAATGGCAGAACAAAGTAACCTTAGCTTCTACTACTTGAGGGATGAAGTGATGAATACTTTCCCCTATAACTTAGCATGTGAAGGGGTAGTATACTATTAGCATTACCACTTCCTTGGGTAGAATAGACAACGTACAAGTAATCATAGCATGAACAAACCTTAGCTTATACTCCTCAAGAGAGGAGGAAAATCAATAATTCCCCTTATGGTGGACCTATATATGTGGTTCATAAGTGTTTATCCCACCCCCCATAGTTTGTTCATAGTACCATTACCTAGTTAGAGACTGTTTGTATACACATATGATTTTGAATATTTATGGATATATGCATTTTTATGTAATCCAACATGTGGAGGGAGATTTTTTCCCAAGCTATGATTAATACCATACATGTTTTGACATGATACATTGGGTACGATGCCACACCCCACTGATGTTCCAACATAGTGTGAGGTGATGATGTTGTGTTATTGATTGTAGTGAGCCAGCCTCAAGGATATGATGCCATGCACATAGTTACAAGAAGGCACAATATATGTATATTATATATTCCTACTTGGTGCAAAGTTATGTGGATATGGTTGCATGCTTGTTGAGGAGCACCCCTAGTTTTTTCATTGTTAAAAAAATGATATGAATATGGGTGGTCTACAACCATGTATACCTTTGGATACATCAATGACCTGCATGAGGTATCACTATGCAAGGTGTATCTTGTGTGTGTCTTTTCTATGAGGAACACTACCATGCGACATAAAAATAGCATGTGCCTTCTCCTCTTGGTGTATTTTCATGTTGAGTGTGTTGACATGATCATTTTGTACCACACAATGCAGGGTGTTGTCTATTGGAAATCTATTGGGAAAGTGTGATACTGAGAGGGGGGGTGAATTAGATATCAACCAATTTATACATTTTGACATAAACAAACTTGCAAAGTATATGCATAAAATCAACACTGCAACATATCCAATATCCTAATCATCATCCATGAAAATCAACATAACACAATGATTTTGGTTACCTAGAAACCCTTGAAAGGTAAAACTAGGGTGGGGATGACACCCACGAATCTTCACTACTCCAGTATTAAAGTTTGCCTATTAGGGCTATAAGTTTGATCACAAAATATGATCTACCCTATGAGGAGTCTTCCCTGTTAAGAGCTTTGAGACTTATACAATCTACCTTGCAAAAGGATTTAAAAACTTACAACTAAGTAAGCACTCGGTTAAGAGATTTACTAAGGTCTGTCAAAACCACTCTGATAAGAGATTTACCCTGATACACCTGTTAGAATGTCTTAGTACCTGATCCTTCAGTTTGCACTATGATGTTGATTACAGGTCTTCTCCTTACACTATATATTTGATCTCCTCTATCAAATATGTTTTTGTTATGTCCTTCATTTCTCTTCTCTGTTCTACTTGGTCACTGAACTCTATTCTGCTCTAAAAGTATGAGATCTCCTTCATACATTACTCCTCTCATAATACATTTTAGGGTTCAGACCACATCTTATATAGACAATTAATCATCTCCAAGATTTAATATCTACGATTTGGATTGTTTACTTTTACCTCTTAACCTTTCCCTAATTCTTGTTAGGATTAACCAAGGTAGAAATAACAATTACATGAAAATATAACCAATATCAGAAAACAATAAACCACACAGAAGAGAACAGAAGACACAAAGATTTAACGTGGTTCACCCAATCCCTGGGCTACGTCCACCAAAAATGGGTCCAATATTTTATTATCCAATGATTACAACTTGATTACAATCTATAATCCCTTACAACTCAATTTAGCCACAAGTACTAAAATCATACATCATAATGAAATCCCTAACTCTAAGCCAATATAAGAAGGCTTATGTCAGTTAACAAGTTAACCCTAAAATACTTGACGAGTCAACCTAAGAAAAGGCTTGATGAGTCAACCTAGGGAAATGTTTGACTTGTCAACTCAAAAATGCTTGACGAGTTAACCCCATGATGAATGAAAAGTGTACAGTACTTTCCTGATCCGTCATCACAAGCTAACAATTTTGATTGGTTCCATGAATTACATAGGGATTAATGATTACAATACTAAAGCATGATTACCTCCGTGATCTCCTCAACAAATAATTAATGTAATATGGATGTCAGCCAAAATGGTTTACCTAAGTGTTTGTGCCATAACAAACACATATCTCAATTCTGGCTTGCTCAACATTTGATATCTCTGGCAGTCAACATTCACTATTCTTTATACCCTGGTGCTTGGCACTGACATCTCTACATAACTTAGGATAAGCTGAATCAGAGAATACTTAAGTACTTGGTGACCACTATCTTACTAAAAAATGACTACTTCTCGGTAACTTTACAATAGATATGACTCGTCCTATACATGATAACTCGGTCGCACTGATGACCGACCAACATTGCCTAGAAAATGACTAAGTGTAAGACACTAATAGACAACAAAACTTAGGGATAAAAAATCTCCCCCTTTGACATTAGTGGAAAAAATACTTCACCGTGACATTTTTATTACATTTACAAGAGTACTTAGTAACAAAAAAAACTTCCTATGGAATACTCCCCCTAAAACTTAACTCGGTCTCCAAAAGAAAATTTACATATATACACATAAGAATTCCTTATTTGACATACACTAATATATATATACATTTTCAAAAACTATTATGTCATACCATGTATCATGTTTTCTACGACCTGATATTTGTCATTTACTAATAGTCCATTTCTCTTTTCCTTCTTTTGTTATTTCCCATATAATTCTATCATGTCATGTTATCTATTTCTATTTCCCCCTTATTTTTGTCACTTGAAGTTCTTGGGGTGTAGGGGTCTTGAAATATTTGTCCAAAAATGGTTTGTGAAGCTGCATGACCATATCCAATGCATTGTCCCAACTGGACCTTACACCCTTCAAAACCTCAGACTTCACTTCTAGCTTGACAGTGAGCTCGACTAGGCTCTTGGAAATAGAAAGATGAGGATCTTTTTTAACTAATTCATTTTCCATGAATAACTCTCTTTTCATAGCCTCCAGATGAGGTGTTAAAACTATTTGGATAGAGATTAGTCTAGCCCTTATTTTACCATAATTATCCACCAACTTGGCTAATCTTCCTTGGGCATATAAAAGCCTTGTAAAATGCATAGATTTGGAACTTGCATCCATGCTCAATGAATAACCTATAGAATTGAGATCTAGCTATAACTTGTCTATCAGATCCTAGTTTTCATTTGTAAACTCTTCTACATTTCATAATTTCTTGTACAAAGAATGTGCATTTTATACAACTTCTTCTAAATTTGTTATTAAGGTAGAGAGTTCTACCCGTTTCACTGCAATGTCTACAGAGACCTTATTGAGTACCTTGGTCTCAAATTTCCTTTCTAACCACTACAACAACATGTCATTAGCTTCGCTATCATCATCAGTCACCTTCTTAACAATGTGAAAATTTTTCTCTAGAATAGGTTCAAATTCATTTACATTAGTCATGTCAAAATCTTCTATGAATATACCTTTTATTTCATGAAGTACCTACTTTTGCTAATGTTCCCTTCTCATTTCTTCTTATTTTCTCTTCTTCTTCAGTAGATCTTGTAGAATTTGCATCTATTCATAAGTCAAGATATTTGTGTCCCACTTAGGAATCACTATAACTTCTTCGAGTGTCACCTGTCTAGCAGGATATTTCTCCTTCTTCTTTTGTGACTTCTTCCTAGATGTTGTACCACTCAACATCTATATAAGAGCTTTGATTGCCTCTTTATCCTTTGGCTCTTGAATGTCTTTCTCTTTCTCCATATTTTCCTTTTCCTTCTCCTTTTCCTCTAGATGAGGACTTACTACCACCAATGCAAACTATTCTTCTTTTTCTTTGTTTGTCTCCTCAGCAGGTGTAGGCTATGGTGTGATTTTTGACTTACTCTGTTCCTCGACATTGGCACTTAGTGAAACTAGTTGATCAACTATGGCTATATGGGGGCTCACTAATGGAATCTCAATAGTTGATGAATCCTCAATCTATGGATAGTCTTGCACTTGTAACAACACTAGATTGATGCTTGACAAAAATTTATCCTTGGCTACCTCGGCTTATATATGCAGCTAAATTTCTTCCTCAGTCAATATGTTTATTTTCACTGGAGTGTCCTCAGTGATATCCATAATGGTTATTTCATCCTTCTTCACACTCTCTTCAGTCTCCTTAAATGCATCCTTTTGAATTTGATGTTCATTGACATCCTCTTTATTATCTAATTCAACTCCTTTGGATGTGTTTGCGTCATGTTGTGCACTCTTATCAATTATAAGACCAAAAATTATCTTCCACAAACTTAAACTTTGTTGTACAATATTTTCAACCTTGTGTTGAAGAATGGAGTATGCCCAGAGCTTGGGAACAAATCTATTCCTATATTGCTCCATATACTTATAAATGTATTTAGGGGATAAGTCAGACATGACTTGAGCAAGAGTGCTCTCCCTGATTTTCTTTTTGGTCATTAGGACATATTCCCATTTTTGAGCTATCCTCTGATATAATTCATCTGGAATCAAATTCCCCAATTGGAGTGGTGTCATCTTAAATATACAAAGCATCTCAAGCATGGCTTGTTCTACTTTCTCCTTATCCTTAATGCTCAATTTTTCAAATCTTATTTGTTTTAAAACTTCTATGCCAGTACTGCTCTTGATGTTGTGGTATTTCATCCACAGTCATTGATTTCTTCTATGTTGGTACCTTCTTCTTTATTTCCTCATCATCCTTCTCCAAGATGACATTTCTCCTTGGTTTCTTCTTTAACTGGCTCAGCAGTGCCTTAAGCTGAACTAGTTTTCTTTTCCCAGATGCGGGGGTTTTCTTTTGTGGCTCGAAAGCTACTATAGTAGAAGCTGCCTTGGTTCTTAGCCTAAGTACTAGTGAGGAGATGGGCTTAGGTTTTTGTATTGGTTTCTTTATAGGCTCTACCACTGATGTCTTCTTTCCTTTCTTTACTACCACATTCTCCTCTTCTTCACTTTCTTCAGACTCACTCAACTTATCCTCTCCTAATCCCCGAGTCAATTCAAGATGTGCATCTACCTATTCATCTCCTATCATCTTCTCTATGTTTTTCACTATCTTCTTTCTTTTTCTCTCCATGGTAGCAGATTCTAGTCCCATACTTAGCTTGGCCTTATCTTCCTCATAGGTTCCAAAATGTGTGGTCTTCTTGTCAACTTCCTCAACTAATAGGGATGTAATTGCTCTTGTTGTCTCATCAATATTTACCTCATAAGGTAATGGCATTAGCCATGATACCCTTAGTATTACTTCTTGTGCATATGTATAGTCTGTATCTTCTAGAAAATATATGTCTTTATTGTACTTCTCCACTAGAGATATAGGGATTCTGCTTCTCTTCCTCATTTTCTTCTTAAATTCAACAAAGTAACTCTCCATTATACTTTAAAAATTATCACCCATTTGACCAATAAACTCACTAACCTAAATTTTCACTGGTCTATTCTTATCCCATTCTACTCCTCCAATAGTAGGAAATTTTTTTTGAATGTAGAAAAATAAACAAACAAGTAAGGAACCAAACTTACACATAGATTTCTTTGCTTTCCTGATTGATGTAAGATTCTCAACCAGCTGTGTCAGTTGGAGCTCATCAAGGTCATATGTATGATCCTACTTTATTATCTTCCAAGCTTGGTCCATTTCCATTCATGGGACACTATCCAACTAACTAGATTGATAAAACTTGTGTGCTATTACCTTTACTACAAATTCAATTTCTGAGTCTGTGATGGTTGAAATAGTCATACCTTGTTTGTTCCATACTACCTGGGTGTTTTCTTGTATTTCCTCCTTATTTTGACATCTCATTGTCTTCTTTCCAATGAGCTTAGGGTATCCAGTTACCCGATGAATCATATCTTTGATAATTTGGACTGGTCCATCCTCTAGCCAAATCTTCATATCATGTATTCTACTCAGTACAATATTTATCCACTCAACTTTGAAATTTTTTAGGAAATCGAGAGAATACACTCACCCTTTCTTGACAACCTTATGGTGTTCTGGCTTCAACACCCCATTGCTACAAATTTTATCATACGCTTCTTTGAGTTCATAGTCTCCGATCTCCCCAATCTTACACATGTAACATGAATGAATATCATTGATCATTAAAACCTTCTGAGGGATTGAGGATAGGGCTCCAGTCAAATCTCCCATAATTGTGCTTTCCAAGATGGCCTAGAAATTTTGTGGTTTGCATGTCTCATCCCTTACTATTGAACATTGAAATCCTCTTTCGCTTGCTTCTTTATTGTAGCTGATGATGAAGATGCCATTTCTTCAAACTTAAGGGTTTAAATTCAAAAAAAAATTAATTGATAAAATACCTTGCACAAGTGTTTCTCAGATATTTACCGATGACACGTTGTGAAGATTTATGCAAATCACACTTAGCACTAATTGTTCTAGTTACTCACTCTTGAATCACTTTGAAAAGTTCTAAAATCATCAGTGAAATGAAAACAAATGGTAACTTCCCACTTTATAGACTTCAAACGGTTGAATTAGGGCTCCATTAATGATTCGTACACTTTCTAGGTGAGATACAGCTATCTCAGAAATCTCATGTTAACTCATTCAATATGAGCTTGGTCGATACAAGCATTCAATTGTAGCTTGGTGTACATCACATGTCGGCTATCACAAGAGCTTGACAAACACTAGTGACTGGGTCACTATAGGCTAAAATACTGATGCTGGACATCAAATATACAATGTTTCTCTTTACTCAAATATATCCTAATGTATCTTAATCTATGCAGACATGGATGTTTTCTTATCAAATGTTAGGAACTGATGTAAGATAAAACATTATAAGATTCAACTCCACACATACCTTCTTTTCTTAGTTTGTTGTAGTGTGATCACCTGATCCATCAGATTGGGTGACCTTAGGTACACTGGCTTCACTAGGGCTTGCTTCTTCTTTCTTCTTCCATGTCTTGTTCATCTCATTTCTCATCTTCTCAACAATTTCTTCATTCTGGCTTTGATCATTTCTCAGTATATGTGCTCTAAAATCTTTCTTCAGGTGACCAATCTTATTGCATTTATAACATACCATACTTCCATTCATCCAACTCTTATATTTTCCTCTAAAATGTGTCTTCAAACAATTTTCTCCAATGTGATCATATTTTCCATAGTAATGACAACCATACCAAGTGTTGTAGTCCCAATTGTATGTATTACCCTTCTTAGGTGTCTTAGTCTATTGATTGTATGACCACTTGGCTTTGGATCTAAACGCATATTCTCTATGTCCATATTTATGACAATTGAAACAATGTCCTTGAAATCTATGTGAGGTAGGTGGATTAATGACCTTTTTTCTGCATTCATGTGCCTGATGTCCATGATTTTTATAGTTAAAATAATGTCCATTGAATTTTGGTTTTGGACTAGACTTACCATGTTTTCTTTTGCAGATGTTGGTTGTATGACCTAGCTTTCCACAGTGATGGTATGTGGGCTTGTTGTTCTTCAGCTTTGCATTCCTTTGTTCTCCACTCTTTGATGATTCTCCTTCCTCAGTGGATGATAAGTGTTCATCATGTCTAAGTCTAGATGTATCACTAGATCTTCTAGGTTACCTCAATAATTCTTCAAAGTATCTTATAGATTCATTTGGTTTGTTCATCCTTTCATTGATTTCTTTTTCAGATCTTAGTTCATTCCTCAGTTGATTTTTTTCTTATCTCATATTTGTGATTTCCACATCTTTCCTTCCCAATTCTTGATTAACAAGTAGCAGTTGATTTATCATGTCTAGTTGATTGTTTGTCAGTCTTTGCATGTCACTTGTCCTCTCATCAAGTCTCATTGATATTTGTCTTTTGTCTTCTTTAGCCATTGTTTTATCTTCTTCAGCTTTATTTTTCTATTCTACAACTTCATAGAGTCTTACAGATTGTATTTCTTGTTCTCTCTTTAGATTTCTAATGTCCTTATTCAGTATGTTGTTTTTCTCCAATAGTTATTTTATGGATTTGTCACTTCTAGCAGAGTTTCCACTATCAAATAGTCCTGTAGTATCCTCTTCTTGATATTGTGTTTCATTCTATTGAATAGCTATTTCTCTTCTTCTGCTTAGAGATTTCTTTAGTTCATCTCTGGCTGCTTCAAGTTGTTGTAATGCAAGCTGAATGTCAATCTTCTAATTCTCTATAATCTTTCCCAACTTGTAAATCTCCATCTCAAGATCTTTGACTCACAAGCGGTTAGACTTCTTTAAGAGACTAAGCTCTGATACCAATTTTTAGAAATCTATTGGGAAAGTGTGATACTAAGAGGGGGGGTGAATCAAATATCAACCAATTTATACATTTTGACATAAACAAACTTGTGAAGTATAAGTATAAAACTCAACAATGTAACAGATCTAATATCCTAATCATCATCCATGAAAATAAACATAACACAATGATTTTGGTTACCTAGAAACCCTTGAAAGGTAAAACTGGGGTGCAGATGACACCCAAAAATCTTCACTACTACAGTATTAAAGTTTTCCTGTTAGGGCTACAAGTTTGATCACAAAATATGGTCTACCCTATGAGGGGTATGCCCTGTTAAGAGCTTTGAGACTTATACAGTCTACCTTGCAAAATGATTTAAAGAATTACAACTAAGTAAGCAGTCAGTTAAGAGATTTACTAAGGTATGTCAAAACCACTCTAATAAGAGATTTACCCTAATATTATGTGTGTGAATTTTGTACCTAGCTGTAGACACAACACTTTAGTAAAACATTAGAGGTTAGCAGAAATCAAAATCGTGCAGTGAAATGGAAACTAATCTAACCAGGTGATTTACTGCCTTCTAGTAGGTGTGAGTATGTATTATCAGATTGGATCGAGATCAGTGACCTTGACGAAACCTAAATGAAGGATTTGAATGCAGAATCTAGATATGAGATGAATGCAAATTAATCTATATTTTTGGATTTTCTATGCAATAAGATGAAATAAATTGGTATGAATCTATTCTATATGAGAAACTGATATGACATGCAATTAATCTAACAATGATATGCTAAATGATATGAATGCTTAAAAACAATGAAAATCTCACAAAAGCTTGGATTCACAAAGATGGACTCTTTGATCACCAATTCACCAGCGTGAGGATGCAATTTGTGGATGGATTTTGGTAGAGTAAGTATGCAAACTTGTGAGATGATTTATGAAGAGTTGAGACTTGGTTTTATAGAAATCTAGGGCTTTGGGGATGCATGGAAAAAGCCATAAATCACTCAGGTTGGATTTTGAGTCAACAAGGAATTTAGAGATAGATTAACTCACAAAATCATGCAAATCAGCTTTTTGATTTAAATCAGAAGTTGAGATCAGCTTTCAACTCAAAAGAGAGTTGAGTTTATTTTTAAAACAACTTGAATTGATTTTCTGATTTAAAGTTTAACTATTTTTTGATTGTGCATAATTAATTATGAATTAATTTAATAAATAAAGTGATTTATCCTCAACTTAACTGATTTTAAAAATAAAACAATTGATTTATGGGTTAACCAATTATTAAATCAAACTTTTATTCAAAAACTATATTATTAAATTTGATAGTTGACATTAATTAATTAAATAAGAATTTAATCAATTAGTCATAGGATATTTGATTTATTATCAAAATGAAATAATACAATTTAGGAACAAATATAATTAAATCTAATTAAATAATTAAGTGGCAGTATTAAATCTAATTAATTAAATATTCAAAATATTCAATTAATCAAACTTTAGGATAAATAGGATTTATCACCAAATAATCATTAAATTAAAGATAATTAAGATAAATAGGAATAAGGAATATTCCCCGATGCAGAATTTAGGATAATCAATTAAGATTCAATAATGTGCAGATGTGCCTTAGGTTAGAACTTTGATGTTGATTTCGTTCGATGTGTTGATATAGGAGATTAATGAACCTATAGCCCATTTTTGGGGTATTACATTTTTCCCCTCTTTGAATTGTTGTGCGAAGCATAGTGGTTCAAAAATAGTCTATGTATGATGTTGAAACTGATGTTTGAAATTGGAATTGATATGAAGCAGAAACTGATTGAAATTGATATGAAGATTATAGGTCCTGAATGATCAAAGATAATGTTAACTATAACAGCAATGAACCAATGATTGTGAAGAAGTGTCAAAATGCTTGATTCTAAACCTTATGATTGCGAAGAAGTGAGTGACCGATTCCAGACCCGATTGTCGATAAGAATCACATTGGTATCACATCTGAACCCTTTAGTTATGAAGAACCAAGGAAATAACACTAATTAACCAATGGTTACAAAAGACTGATACAATGTACAAGATTAAGAGAATACTAGATTGATATGGATCTTGATGAATCTGATATGCCCCTAGAGATGATAGATTTGCCCCAAGCGATGAGGACTTTAGATGAATCAACAAATAGATGTGGTTGTTGTCTTGATTATTGAGGAAAGATATGATTTTAAATTTAGATTACAGACTTTGAATGATGTGTAATACCATGCCCCCTTTAGGATAAAAATTGAAATCTGACAAGAAAAGTCAGCGTTGAATAGTTCAGAAGCATGTTAATTGATTTAAGAAGTGGTTAAACATGTTCAAGAATGCATTCTACATCGTTTGGAGGTCTAGAAGACCAAGTTTGACTAGGTTTAACCATGAGTTGACCATGGTTGACCAAGTTGAAATTTTGATAGTTTGATGTAAGATAATTAGTTAAGTTGAATACTGGATTTCTGTGATGATTGAAGGTCGATTATGTAAGCAGTAGACCGTCCTAGGTCCAAAAATTTTAAATCATGATTTTGACATAGTAAATGATCTCAGATTTTGATTTTGATCCCAGAAATGGGTTTAGAACATCGAAATTAGCCAAGGGTGCAATTTTTGTAAAAAATGGAGCACTTTTGAAAATTAGGTCAAAAACTATATAAAGGCGGGAAGGGTCATTTTCAATTCATTTCAACCTTTTGACTTTAGAAATCTTGTGGAGCCCTCTAAGCAAGAAAATGGCAGAACCAAAGGTACTTATGAGTTCGCATCAATTTGAGCATAGCCAGAGACACCAAAGACCTCAGTAGTATGGACATCCGGTAGGTGGACCTCTTTGCTTCTCTGAAAAGTCAATTTTTCCATGATTTATAGCCTTTTTAGCATTTTTCTTATGCTTTTTAAATTTTGAATTTTTGAATGCATGGAAACTCGTATGACTCTCCAACGAGACTCGTATGACTTTTGAACTATAGATAGGTTGTCATTTCATAATCCCCCAAGACTCATACCAGAGGGACCCAAGAGTCGTATGACATTTTGTCAGGTCCCTCATAACTCGTACGAGGAGGAATGCATTGTCATATCACTATTCTTTGTCATATGGTATGATGTAGAAAATTGTACGACTTTCCCTACCAGTCTGAAGTGTCGTATGGAAAATAGTGAGCCAAAAACTCATTACTAGGTCAAATTTTTGAATTTTCTGATCTTTTAGCCTGATTACTGACCTTTCAACCTACCTTCTAGCATAGTAATCTATTCAATTCCGGCACTTGTAACCCATTCTGTGACCAAATTACTGATAGGATTCACTATTTCTGTACTGTGTAGGTCATATATCCAGATGTTCATGTATGGATTTCACATCCAGCTACTCAAAGATTATGTGTGTCACTGCCAGACCCTATGAGGCTACACCTTGCTTCCTGTGGATTTGAGTACCTCATTCATTTACCCAAGATTAGGGTAAATCATAGACTTTTGATTGCTCTGATTGAGAGATTTCATTCGGAGACCTAGACATTCCACCTGCCAACTAGGGAGATCATTGTTACCCCCGAGGATGTGTATCATATACTGCGCATTCCTTTCCATGCAAGATGGTGGCCAGAGTATGTGAGTTTGGGGAACTCAGGTCTATTAGCATTCAGACGTCTCTTTGGAGATGATACTCAGATGACTGCCTCCATTTCCTGGGAGACCTTAGTACAACATTATGGACAGATGCACCGACTAGAGTGTATTATTGTCGGGATGATGGGAGGGATTATCATGTCTGACCGTTAGAAAAATGGTCTATTGATGGGCTGGGCCCCGATGGTGGCACATCTGATGGTGACTCCCTCTAAGTTGGCTTGGGGTTAGTGTCTTTTGGCCCATATGTTCTCTGAGATGCACAAGGTAGTGTATCAAGAGAGAAAGTCTTTTGCAGTTGGAGCTTTAGTTCTACAGATCTAGGTGTGGGAGCATATCCCAATGTTGAGACTAGTATGTACCTTGTAGAGGTAGCCTCAGGAGCCTGTGATATATATATATATATATATATATATATATATATATATACGCTGGATATGTCATACAAGGGCGGATGAGCCATGTAGAGTACTAGAGGTGATGCCTCAATGATATGACTTTTGTTCGATGGAGATCATATGTAGGTATTGAGCGTTGGCCTACTACATGAGAGCAGTTTAGTTTCTTCTTTCAGAGCCATGTGCTGATCAGGAGGTCATCCTCCACTTTAGAGAGATTCATTATTACCAGGGTCTGGCGGCAGTATGGATGAGTGCAGGATGCACCTGAGGATTATGCCACTTATGCTCGGATAGCTCATGAGCTTGGACTCAGATGGACCATGAGGCTCTCTTATGCTTTGTGTTCATAGGAGTATAGTGCTATTGTCAGCAGAGATTGGGAGTACAAACCAAAGGTACTTGATGCTGGAGTTACAGATGGATTCATTTCCTAGCTTGCTGACCATCCTATCCATAGGTTCTCAGATCCTACAGAGCCTATACCCTCTATGGAGGAGGCTATGGATGTTATCAGAGCACCAATGAGAGAGGGTCCCAGACCCACATAGGTTCCTATTGTGCATCCCACACCTCTGAGAACTAGAGTGATGGCTCCCCTACAGAGACCTTCAGGACAAATGAGGCCCCCTCGTCCCACTAGTTCCACAGCAGGTAGATCTATAGGTTCTCATAGATGGACTAGGGGAGAGGGTAGTACTTTAGGGAGTACTGGTTCAGCTGAGAAGGTACTTGCAATAGAGTAGGTTGTGGGTGGTGGTATTGATTTGATATAGGAGGATACTGGGTTTGATCTGGGTGTAGAGGTTAGACGCCATAAGGCATAGAGAGTAGAGACCACAGAGCAGACTGCCCTAGATACTGAGATGCCAGTAGCTGATGTTGATCCAACTATTCCTCTTACTCCACAAGAGACTATCAGATGGCTCAGATTATAGGTCAGGGACCTAAAGGTTCGCAGTGCTCGGTGGGAGGAGAGATATATAGAGGCAAATAGATAGTGTACTAAGCTTCATGCTGAGGTGCAGAGATTATAGGCATAGGTGATTCATCAAACTGCACGGGCAGCTTACTATGTGTCCACATATTACACTATTGTTCCTGCTACACAGAGAGTCCCTACGTACTCCCAGTACATGATGGCATCAGAGGGAGCCAGAGCACCTAGAGCAAAGGCAGTACCAGATGCACCACCTCCACCTCCACTAGATGCAAAGGGTCAAGCTGATAGCTGATCTATTTTGATATGTTTTGATATACTGTACTCTTTTTGATCATTGATATACTATTCTAACTTTGATAGCTCACATGAGCGTATTCTTTTGTACACTGTGCTAGTAGTGCACCCCTGACTAGTTCGAGGATTTTTTATATATATGAGATCAATATTTTGGTTATGACTTCATTTTTACTTGTCATGTTTTGATTTATGATGACATCATGTGATGTTTATGCTATGAGTAGTGTAGAATGTATGTATGGATTAATGCAATGCAATGATTTCTTTCATATGTATGGATGTTATGAAAATGTATTTAATTATGGAAAGATGTATGGATGATTTATGTTTATGCACATGGATTAATTGTAATGCAATAGATGATTATGATATGTTTTGTAGGTATTGATGAGGACAAGTACTTAGTCTTATGTCAAAAGGATGTTTAATCCAGGAGGATAACTACTTGCGGTTCCATGAAGAGACCTTTGAGTTAAGTGTCAGCTCTTGTGAGATTTGAAGAGGTGATAGAAGAATCGTTTAAGCACTGAAGTTTACGTAGCCATTTGTGAGATCATGCAAACATGCAAAATGCAAAGAACCATGTAAAATATAATGCAACCTAAGACCTAGGACCTAGTCACTAATCATGTGTCAGTCGATTTCATCATTGAATTTTTAGGTAATCAGATAAATCAATACAATGCCCACTAGTTATGAAACCATAGACATATGAATATCGATTTGTATGCATAGGAATCAATACAACACCCACTGATTAGGAAGCCATGGATATATGAATATTGATTTTGTTTTTGGAATGTTAGATTAGATGTAAGCACCAAGGCATAAGTGCCAGGATGACCTGAATATCATGTCCATTTTGATATAGCAATTTGTATAAGCATCAAAACATAAACATTGTGATGACCTAAATATGCCTTGCATTACAAACACATCAAATAGTCAAGAGATCATTCTAAATCCAATGTGAATTACCCGTAGTGACCCTTTATCATTCACATCCTTAGGTAAGATCACATTTCACAATAGGAGGAAGAACTCACTCAAAAAAGACAATAGTTAGATCAAAATTCCTTGAATTTTCTAGGTATCAATGGTCGAGGTATGCATGACCATCCAATTTGAGATAGAGGCTCTTACAGTCGAACACCATTTCAATCCAGAATTTCCAAAGTTGTTAGATTTTCACACACAAGAACAAAACAAAGAAAAGATTATGCCACCAGTCATCACTCTCTAAATCCCATAAAGGACATCATTGAGGAGCTTGAGGGAACATAATATGCAAAAATCTCAATGTGAATCAGTAAGCATACAAGGAGATAAAATCATGTAAAAAGCATAGATTGTTTTCAGTTTGATTGCGTTGTTGTAGATGCAAAATCCTTTTTGGAGACGAGACAGACCGACTGACTTGGATGAAGCTTCAAAGGACTTTGACTAGATATGATACATCTAAGATACATTGGAGGCCATAGGATATGACTTTGATTGCCCCCAAGTTTGAACATTGATAGGATACAGACGCTTGAGCTAATTGGTGTACAGACCGACATTAAAAATAGGAATCTAGAAACAAACTACGAAATATGTACAAACTAAAGAACGACTGAAAGCTAGGAAAGACCAAGATTGCACTAATACATGCAGCATTTTGAAATAAGTGGCACCTGCTTGCTAGGTTTTCACCATCTTAGCAAAGATTCTATTTTTGCTACCAAGGTGCCTATTTCCAGGTTTTCACCAAGGTACTTTTTCTTTTTCTTATTTTTTTGTATTTTTCATTTTTTCAATTTTTTTTGTACTTTTGATATTTTTTTGATTTTTTTTGTAAATCATTAAGGCACCCATTGCTAGGTTTTCACCAAGATGTTCATTTTTTCAGGACTTTTTCCAATTTTAAAGATTTTTTTAGGACATTTACCATAGATTGAATGCCTTAGGCATAGAATTTCTTCAGATGGAGAATGTTGATTGGTTCTTGGAGCTATTCTCCTTCAATCATTGAGAGCTAATAGGAACTAGAGCCAAAAGTAGCAGTGATAACAAAGGGACCCAGCCAGTTGGGTTCAAACTTCCCCTTGCGTTCTCGATGTGATTGATTTTTAGGATTCTCTCTCAAGACTAGATCAGCAACCTGAAATTCTCTGTGTCTAACTTTCTTGTTGTAACCTCTAGACATTCTCTTCTGATATACTCTGAGATGATCATATGCTGCTTGTATTTTCTCATCTAGTAGTTCAAGTTCTTGCAACCTAGACACTCTATAGTCATCATCAGTTACTAGATGATGCATTCTGATTCTTAGTGATGGGATTTCAACCTCAATAGGTAGTACCGCTTCAGACCCATAAACTAAAGCAAAAGGTTTAGCCCCAGTAGGCATTCTGATACTTGTTCTGTAGGCCTAGAGAGATGGATTGATCATGAGATGCCAATCTCTTCCTATTTTATTAACTGTACAGTGTAATATTTTCAATAGATTCTTGTTAGAAGCCTCAGCTTGTCCATTCCCTTGAGGATAGTAGATAGATGACCAATGTGGGTAATCTTGAATTTAGCACATAAATCATCTAGATCTTTGTTCTTGAGTTGTCCACCATTATCTATAATTATGGAATGAGGTATCCCATATCTGCATATGATATAGTTCAATATGAACATAGATATTTGTTTTCCAGTTTCTTGTGTCAAAGGGATTGCTTCTACCCATTTTGTAAAATAATCTGTAGCTGTGATTATATGGGTATGTCCATTAGAAGAATGAGGATGTATAGCTCCTATAAGATCAAATTCCCATTGGTGAAAAGGCCATTTTTTAGTAAAGGGAATTAGATCTCTCCCTGGAGCATGAATTAAGTTGCTCTTCTTCTTTGTTAGGAATGTTGTAAATTTTTGCTTTTCTTCTTCTGATAAAGACTATGCTACATGGATCAACTGTGGTTCCTCTGTTGTTCCCAAGTTGATAGATTGAGTGGGCTCAATTAGAACTAGAGATTTGTCCTGTAAATGACTCAGAAGGACACCAAATATCTCATCCTTAGGCACCTTAGAGAGGTTTTCACATTCGGATACGTCTTTTATTTTTACTTTTGTAGGTTCTGAGACTGCCACAAAGTGGTTTTCACCCTCAGAACTCCTTTTCTTTTTATTCTTATTCTTATTTTTCTGACTAAGATACTTGATGTCTGACTCCATCATGCTAATGCTCAGTTCACTAATGGAAGTCATCATAGGCTCAACTAAATTGAGGTTGCAAGCAAGGGCGTAGTCATTCGAGAAGGTATAAATACCATGTCTCAAGTTTGTGGAGGCTTGATCAAGAAGTTCAGGATATTGGATAGTCAAAGTGGGGAAAGATTGGGAAAGAGTGTTTACAGATATGGATTTTTCATCATTGGTCCTAACCTGACACTCGAGTTCACAGGTGATATTACAACTTAAGACATTCAATTCATGAATAAGCTCAATGTCATTATGATAGTCCACTTCAGCCATTGGTGGATCAGACTCGATAAGTTCATCATTTCTCTCTAGACTCACATTGGGTTTAGTTGAATATTGGTGAATAACATCAACATGTTTCTCCATAATAAGCTCATCTTCTTTTGGAATGGCTCCCCATTCATAGTCATTATATTCTTCATCTATGCCTCTAGGAAATCTAAGAACATGAGTAAAGTTAGGATGAATACCCCAAGAAGGGTTACCCTCAAATTTTGATTTGAATTCATACTCATGAGAATCTATCTCAGAATAACTGCCACCTTCCTCTCCATCTATTTGATTGTCTTCAAGATTAGCTGGTTCTTGTGTTGCAACTATCTCTTGCTCCATAGTAGGTTCTTGTGTTTCTACTACATTAATTCTTTTTATTGGATCATCTTCAGCATCAAGGAGGTCTTTTATTTCTTTAGGAAAATTCTCATAAGGAATGAGCTCATCAGTGGTGTCTGAATCATCACTATCAGAGTGTTCATTTATTTCCCTCTTTAGTTGATTTTCTACGGAAGGCTCAATTTTTTCTAGAACATGTGGGGAGTTCTTGCTAAGACAGAAAGGCTTCTTCATGTATCCTAGACCTTTTGTATTCTTGTTGGCTTGACCACGATGTTCAAGAGGTGATAGAAGACCTTTACCCTGTAGTCCTAGAGGTCCTTTTCCTTTATATCCCATCTTAGCTATCAGTTTATCCCCTGGGCCATATGACTTAGAAGGAACCTTCAATACTTTAGAGTCACTAGGTGGAACAACTTGGGATTCAAGTTCATCTTTGTAAAGCCATGCAAGCACAGCTTCATCTTCTTCAAATTCTTGCTTAGGTACTTTCTTTGCAACAAATTTTCCTTTATATGCCTCAAGAGGTTCCTTAGATTCTAGTTTGAACTATTTTTGATCTTGCCCATAAGACTTAGGTGAGATAGGGAGAGATGTCAAAGACAAGACTGGCTCTATAGTATATTCTCCCATACCATTTTCTTTGATATTGACCTCTTTTGCAATGTCTTCCATCTTAGAGGTGGATGCTAGATCTATTTGCTTAATGGAAGATTCTCTATTATTAAGAACAAGTTTATCCACATTTTCCTTCAATGCATTGCAAGTTGTTGACATGTTAGCTGGAATGGTTACCTCTACTCCGTCACAAGGAAATTTCAAGCACTGATGGTATGTAGAAGGAATAGCTTTCATTTCATGTATCCAGGGTCTCCCTAGAAGGATGTTGTAGGCCAAAGGGATATCAAGAACTTGACATATAGTATCTTTGATGACAAGACCTATTCTGATAGGCAATACA
This sequence comes from Chamaecyparis obtusa, assembly GCA_027943335.1. Taxonomy (NCBI): domain Eukaryota; kingdom Viridiplantae; phylum Streptophyta; class Pinopsida; order Cupressales; family Cupressaceae; genus Chamaecyparis; species Chamaecyparis obtusa. Next base: position 1,066,923 of record BSBK01002612.1, on the reverse strand, counting down.
ATTGTTCCCTTGGAGGATCTTTCTTCTTCATCATATGCTTTGATAGTTATTTTCTTTTTGGGATCAATGGCTATTTCTAAAAATTCCAATTGTGTGATCAAGCTATAAGAAAAAATATTTAGACCAATGCCCCCATCTATCAACACACATTTGAAATGATGGTTTTGGATAAGGACTTCAATATGCAAGGGTTGGTTATGCGGATGACTCAAGGAGTTATCATTGTCCTTTGAAAAGGAGATATACTGTGGAGACGTAAGATGACCAACCATAGCCTAGAATCTATCTAAATCAAGGTTATCAGGAACATTGGATCTGAGTAGAGCTTTGTCTAGAATGGCTCTATGAGCTAGAGATATCCGAAGCAACTCAAACATGGAGATTTTAGCATTAGTATGTTGGAGTTATTGAATGATACTATATGAAGTGGGCCTCGTGTCCTTAGGATTTGAAGATTTAGATGTTGCCTTCTATTTAGAAGTGGAAGACAGATTGAAAGGCACCTTAGGGACATTTGATTGATCTGGGATTTGTCCTTGTAGGTGTGCCTGAGCTTGTGATCAAGTAATTGCATTAGCTGGTTGATTTTCTCTATCTCTTCTTACAATTGTGATGACATTGCAACACTCAGATAGGCTTGGTTCAACCATATTGATAATAGTATTATTTCCAAGATAGGCATAATTAACCTTAGCACCCACATTAGACTGAGAAAATGAATCTCCTTGGCTATGCTTTGGAAATGGTTTGGTGAATGTTGTGTGATCATTATTGCTTTTAGGATTATCAATCATGATTTCTCCATTATCAATCTTGTCTTGAATGGTATGCTTCAAGTGCAAGTAGTTATTCATTTTGTGACCTTTACCCCAATGGAAATCACATAATTCATTCTCTCTCCACCATTTTAGCATAGGTTCAGGATCAAATTGTTAGATCTCAAGTAAAGAGATGATGTTATTAGCCAACATAGTTCTCATAGCTGATTCCAAAGATTCTCCAAGAGGAGTGAACTTTCATTTATTATCAGCAGACCAAGATTTGTATTCTGGCTTCTTTTGAGATGATTTAGATAGCTTTTGTTCTGAAGCTTTGATGGCTTGAGTACCAATGGTTAGATTGAAAGTAGGTGCCTTAGATGGGGCATGATTATCAACAATGCCATCTATGACGATGCCCTTATTCTTGTTCCAATTTTTGTTCTTATCCTTAGAACTAGATTCATACTTATCCTTTTGAAGTGTGACATCTCCTTTTTTCATAAGTACTTTTTCAATTTTGATTGCATTATCTACCATCTTGTCAAAAGATGTATGATTTTGCATTTGTAAAGGGTAGTTGATTTCTAGAACAAGATTGTTGATGAAGATTTCTAGCTTCTCAGTTTCTGGAATAGGCCTAGCATATAGAGAGAATTTCTTTCTCCATCTTTTGAGAAATGTCAGGAATGGTTCTCTTGGATATTGTTTGAGATTGTAGATATCAATCATGGTGACTAGATGTTGGATGTTGTAGGATTATTGCTGATAGAACAATTTGATCAACTCCTCAAAGGATTTGATTGTAGGTGGCATCCTAGATAACTAATGAATGGCTGCCCCTCCCAAAGATCAAGGGAAAAGACACATCAGATAGGTCATTTTGTGCATGAACTCCATAGATTGAGTACAGAATTCTCTGACATGATCTTGAGGATCAGAGTTTCCATCATACTTATCATATTTCAGCATTTCCACCCTTTTAGGGAATGGTGGCATATACAAGTCTTTATCAAATGGAAAAGGACATAGGGCCTCCATGGAGAACTCCTTAGGTTCTTTTTCTTTTTCCATCTTGTTAAGTTTTACTTGCATGGCATGCATTCATTTCATCATAGCCAAAATAGGAGTTTCTTCCTCATGTGTAATGATGTCTTCCACATTAAAATTGGGAGGAATTTTAGCTCCTTGATGAGCTAATTGTAAAAAGTATGTTTCTCTATCTTCTTTCAAGAAATTCTTCATCATTATTTTGAAGTCATCGTCATTTTGATACCGAGCAATTTCTTCAGGTGTGGGTTCCTGATCTGCACCATGTTGAGATTGAGCTCTTTGAGAGCCATGGTTTGTCCCTACTTGAGACATGGTAGGAGTTTTAGGACTCCCTAGGATAGATTGAGGAGTTTTTTGATTACCTCTGTGAGTTGAAGGAGGGGATATGTAACCAGTTTTTAATCGAAAGTTGCCAAGACCGTCGTCTTCATAAAGACTAGAATTATAGAGTTGTTCAAGAGTTGGACCCTAGATAGTGGTTATAGGTAAGGTATGGGATACTTGTCCATGTTTCTTGTGAGAGGAATCTCTAGTTTCCACCATTAACCTTGGGTGGAGCAAAAGAATATGATGAAGACAACTGAAGAAAGATCTGATTCAAGAAGATCAAACAATGCAACCTTGTCAAAGTTTGGTTGATTAAGGATAAGATTGGACATAAATGAAGTATATTGTTCCCTAGATGTATGGGTAGATGCCCAAAAGATAGTGGACACAAGTTCACAACACTTAGTCATTTTGAAGATGGATTGAAGATTGATAGTTATGACAAGGTTTTGACACAAGATGAAAAAGACTCAAATCGATTAAATAGAAGGCTGAATCAGATTCAAAAGGCCACTTTAGGAAAATGATTGGATTCTCATTAGTTGATACTCTATTCCTGACATAGTGATTTGTTGGACATATTCTGGAAATAGACTAAAAAGCTGGGTATTTGGCAATTCTGACAACTTTCTAGCAATTTTTCAAAATTTCTCAAACAACTTTTTGTAGGCTCGTACGATAGTGGGTAGGCTATGAAATGAAAATTGAAAAACTCATATGAAAGTTGCAAAACTTGCACGACAGTTGATAGTAGGGTTTTAACTTTTTTGAATTGACTGGTAGCAAAACTTGTACGATAATATACCAACTACCATACGACAATCTGGGGGTTCTAAAATGACAATAGCCAAAAGTCGTATGACTTTCTAACTTTACAAGATGACTTTTGACTCTAGAAAGGTGTTTGACATCAGATTTTGCAATTTTCAAGTTTTTAGTTTCAAATTGTTCATAAAATTGTCTATCCAGATTTGAAGATTGTATCGGATTGATTCATTCTTAGTAACCAGATAGATAAACAGGCACGCAAAACAACAAGCAAGTGATTTCAAGCACATCTAAAAATAATGAACAAGGGATAAAGAAAACCTACGCATGAACAACCAAGTGACTGAATGTGTTAATCCCTAGGAGTGCTAATAGTGTATGTTCCAAAAAGTTTTGCAATAACGCACATATTCCTAGAAAATGAAAATTTGGCCTCACTAGGGTTTGTAGCAATGGTCTGACTCTGCAACTTTTGTGATCTCAAGAGGGTGAACTCCAATCTAGGTGCACCAAGATTTTGACATAGTCCAAGAAATTAATCAATCAGGAGCTGCTAGGGAGATCTGACAGCCCAACAAGAGACCACACGTGTGAAGTTTTCCTCCACAAGGACATTTATATAGCGGTTCCATCAACATGGTTTAACCAATTAAGGGAATGTCCACTATGGTTAACCCTCTCTAAAGGTGACTCACAAAAGATACCACATGGAGACTGGTTCCAGATTCAAGGATCGAAGTTTCTGATACTACCCAAAAAGGGAGTAGAGCATAGTCCTCTAGCCTTTTCACTTTTAACCAAAATAAAGTAGATAGATTAATCTGACATGCTAAGACCAAGATTATCTCACAAAGATCTATGATGTCAACCACTTATGATCTATCAACCTCTTCGGAGAGAGAATGTATCAATCATAAGCTGAAGACGCACAAATCTAGTAGAATGTGAGACACTCTCAGTAACCTCCCTACCTACAAGGGTTCCTTCGTTGAGAAGAGTTTCACTGGAAACCCACTCTCTCAAGAACCACAAATAGTGTTCATAGGGCCTACTTACTATGTATAACAAAGATGTTGAAAAGCAAATCTATGTTCATTTTTATAGCCCAAAATGAAATCTATGATATGAAAGAAATAAAGGTCACACAAACTTGACACACGAGAGTTCGTTTTAGTCCAAATCAAAAAGTTATCAGCTGAGAAAATTACCTGAATTCCTCACAATGTGCTTAGTAGATTCTTACCTATTTTTAGCAACTCTCACATTTTTCCCAATCAAAATCAGCAAAAATCAATCAAAAACAACAAATTTCAATTGTTAATGTTAGCTGTCAGTCAAAATCTAGAAATCAAATCTAGAAAACTAGTTGAAAAAGTGAAATAACAATTGAAACTTGGCACTGAAACTCATACGACAGTGGGTCACCTACCAGACGATAATCTAGAAACTCATACGATAATGGGTATAAGATCATATGACAATAGAGCTTCCAAATGACACTATGTTTCTGATGATATGATCCTTGATCAAATCAACTATTGTATGATAGTGGGTACCGCCTGATACGAGTTTCTGACAAAACTCATACAAAAATTATACGAACAGAAATTAAAAATCACAGCTTGGAATAGAAAATGACAAGAAGATGATAGAAATTGAATGGAAACCCATTTTAGGGCCCCACGGTGGGTGTCAAAAATGTGTGTGTGAATTTTGTACTTAGCTATAGACACACCACTTCAGTAAAACATTAGAGGTTAGCAGAAATCAAAATCGTGTAGTGAAATGGAAACTAATCTAACCAGGCAATTTACTACCTTCTAGTAGGTGTGAGTATGTATTCTTAGATTGGACCGAGATCAGTGACCTTGATGACACCTAAATGAAGGATTTGAATGCAGAATCTAGATATGAGATGAATGCAAATTAATCTATATTTTTGGATTTTCTATGCAATAAGATGAAATAAATTGGTATGAATCTATTCTATATGAGAAACTGATATGACATGCAATTAATCTAACAATGATATGCTAAATGATATGAATGCTTAAAAACAATGAAAATCTCACAACAACTTGGATTCGCAAAGATGGACTCTTCGATCACCAATTCGCCAGTGTGAGGATGGATTTTGGCAGAGTAAGTATGCAAACTTGTGAGATGATTTATGAAGAGTTGAGACTTGGTTTTATAGAAATCCAAGGCTTTGGGGATGCATGGAAAAAGCCATAAATCACTCAAGTTGATTTTTGAGTCAACAAGGAATTTAGAGATAGATTAACTCTAAAAATCATGCAAATCAGCTTTTTGATTTAAATCAGAAGTTGAGATCAACTTTCAACTCAAAAGAGAGTTGAGTTTATTTTTAAAACAACTTGAATTGATTTTCTGATTTAAAGTTTAACTATTTTTTGATTGTGCATAATTAATTATGAATTAATTTAATAAATAAAGTGATTTATCCTCAACTTAACTGATTTTAAAAATAAAACAATTGATTTATGGGTTAACCAATTATTAAATCAAACTTTTATTCAAAAACTATATTATTAAAAATTGATAATTGACATTAATTAATTAAATAAGTATTTAATCAATTAGTCATAGGATATTTGATTTATTTTCAAAATGAAATAATAAAATTTAGGAATAAATATAATTAAATCTAATTAAATAATTAAGTGGCAGTATTAAATCTAATAAATCAAATATTCAGAATATTCAATTAATCAAACTTTAGGATAAATAGGATTTATCACCAAATAATCATTAAATTAAAGATAATTAGGATAAATAGGAATAAGGAATATTCCTCGATGCAGAATTTAGGATAATCAATTAACATTCGATAATGTGTAGATGTGCCTTAGGTTAGGACTTTGATGTTGATTTCATTTGATGTGTCTGTTAATATGATTTAGAACAACTGAGAGGGGGGGGGGGGTGAATCAGTTGTTCTCAGGTCCTGATGTATAAAATAACTTCAAATTTTTTTCTTTAAATCAGATCAAGCAACCAAAACAAACTCGGTCATCACTGATTCAATAATAGAAACACATAACTCAACATTCCACTACCCAGCTGTATCTAACTTGTAAAACATAGAAATGTTCAAACCCAAAACATTCACACAAGTATTGACACCAAGATTTATAGTGGAAACCCAATATGGGAAAGACCACTTTGAAACATGCTACTATTATTTTCACTCTTCTGAAGTGAGCTCGATTAAAAGCCAACCCTATCAAAGGTTACAATACACACTGTCAAGTGTGACCCAGTTAAAGGATTTCAATCACCCTGTTAAAAGTGAGCCTGGTCAAAGGACTTACATACACTCCATTAGAATGCAACCTTGTTCAAAGGATTTAACATATGACTGTTAGGTTAACCTTTATTAAAAGGATTTTGACTGTTACAATGGTTAGAAAGTAGCAGTAGTATTGATCTAAAAACATACAACTCACTTTGAAAATATCAAATCCAATTCCATACACAAATGCTGGTTTACTAACTTTGAAACTTTGCCATCTCCACTTCTGATCTGCTCGGAACTTTCCTTCAAGCAATCACCACACTTTTCCTTCAGCCTTTTCGCTTATACAGTCAATAAAACTTTACTGTTCTTCTAGCATCTTCTTCATCCATGCATTCACATACCTAATGCTTCGGTTCCCTTAATACTTTCCTCTATTAGGTTAACTTTTCCTTGGCCACTTAATCTCCTTCATAGATCTTAGGGTTAGGTCAAATTCATTGAATCTACCCACTTCATGTTCTTCATCTCCTCTTCTATAATCATCTCAAATCTCATAAAGATTTACAATAAAACATTTTACAAAGCATTAAATGCTTCCATACAATCAATAAATAAAGTCAAAACATTTTACATAATCCAAGAATTCAACAATGTCAGCTCCAAATCTGAATTCTCTTCAAATGTAAAATTGTTGATGCTCGGTCAATACTATGATCATCCACTCGGTCTTCATGTAAAATGCTCGGTCACTACTAAAACTGTTTCCTCGGCAAATACTGTCTTCCTCAAAAATTTACTGATACTCGGTCGACACTAGATTTTTGCTCACCGTCCACTAACTCAGTCAACTCTATCATAACTCAGCTTAAACATGATTTCTTCATTTTTTCTCAGTTAAGCCTACCAGTTTAGTCTTCAATCTTACTAAGATAAACAATACATTATCTCATCATTGTGAAACATAATCAAGTACACTTTGTAGTATCAAGATAAATCAACCTTTCCTTAGGTTCTATTGTTACCAAACTTTATTTCCCTTCTCACAATAGATATAGTACTTTCCTAAGTAGCAACAGTCTTACCAGTTAAGGTTTGACATCAATGATAATACAACAATTGTTTCAATTGTAGTTTCCAATAGTGTCCATATAGGAGATTAATGAACCTATAGCCCATTTTTGGGGTATTACAGATATACCTATTAAAATTTCTTAGTACCTGATCCTTTGGTTTTCACTGTGATGCTAATTACAGATCTTCTCCTTACAATATAGATTTGATCTCCTCTATCAATATGTCTATGTTATATCCTTCACTGCTCTACTCTGTTCCACTTGGTCACTAAACTCTATTATGCTCTAAAAGTATGAGATCTCCTTCATACATTACTCCTCTCATAATACATTTTAGGGTTCGGACCACATCTTATATAGACAATTAATCATCTCCAAGATTTAAGATCTACGATTTGGATTGTTTACTTTTGCTGCTTAACCTTTCCCTAATTATGATTGGTTCTTGGAATTACATAGGGATTAATGATTACAATACTAAAGCATGATTACCTCTATGATCTCCTCAACAAACAATAAATGTAATATGGATGTCGGCCAAAATAGTTTACCTAAGTGTTTGTGCCATAAAAAACACATATGTCAATTCTGGCTTGCTCGGCATTTGATATCTTTGGCACTCGGAATTCAATATTCTTTATACCTTGGTGCTTGGTGCTGCCATCTCTACATAAGTCGGCATAAGATGACTCGGGTAATACTGAAGTACTCGGTGACCACTATCTTACTCGGTAGTGACTACTGCTCGGTAACTTTACAATATACATGACTCAGCCTATACATGATGACTCAGTTGCAGTGATGACCAACCAACATTGCCTAGAAAATGACTAAGTGTAAGACACTAATGGACACAAAAAATTAGGGATCAACAGTTGTCAAGGTGAACACCTCATTCCATGTGGGTAGTGTGTCATTAGTGCACAAAATGATGGACTATTGAGATAGTTGGACAATTGTTCCCTCCTTCCTTGTGAGATGGATAGATATAGTCACACAGTGATGTAATGTAAAATTTATTATTATTTTTACCTTTGTTTATGTACACTATAAAATTTGTTCATCTTTTTCTATGATGGTTTAGCCACAACTTGTGAGAATTATTTTACATAAATTTATTGTTGCAAAACTTATTGGATTTTTCTTATCTTATTATTGAGAGCGATAATTCATCTTCTCTTATTTATAAACTTTGGTGCCTAAACTAGTTTCTCCTTGGTATTTTTGAATGTTGGTCTTGTGTTGTGATGTGATTCCTCACTAAGAATGTATGAGGAAAACTTGGTGAGTGTATACTGTTGGCTTTTGATTTGCCAGAATTTGAACCACCTTGAAAGTAAAGAAAATGTATCTAGGGTTTAGCCAAATCCCATGATTAATACACTCAAACATGAACAAGGACCAACTAACAAATAAATTAATCTTTCTACACTTTGAACTCTACAAAATTTAGGTGGGTAAAACTATGATTAGACTTATTTACTTCTTAACATTACTCTTCACTAATCTTTAACAAAGAAGATAAATGCCCATAAATCTTCTCTTTCTTATGAAACTTAAATGACACTGTGAGAGCTAATCACACTATCAACTCACTCATAAGCTAAGTAGGGTCTGACAATTAAGAATTGTAAATTAAAATTTAAAAGATTTGACTTAGTATTTAAGTTAAACTGTGAAAAAGAAATGAATATCAACTTGACTAAATTTTCTTTGATTAGTGCCTTATTCATAGGGTATATTTTAGACTATTTCATACTATGTTTTATGATCTATTCATTCACCTTGCAAATGAAAATCAATTGATGCTTAAAATCCTCTACTTACGACAAATCCTCTTCTAATATTTTATAATTCTATCAAATTATACTAAGCATTTACTTAACTCCTTGAATCAAAAGAAAAATATAATATGACATACAATTTTAAACAAATTGAAACAATGATCTTGAGCTCTTTGTTAAGAAGACATGGAAAATTACAAAATATCACAAAAGGAGACAAGATTTAGAGAAATTTTTTTATGTTGAATCCTTGTATTAACTTCCTTGAAATTTATACATCATAGTATCTGACCAGACTCAAAAGAAACACACAATGACTAGAACACCACATATTTTATTAAGTTTGAGTGCAAGCCCAATATACAAAATGACTCTTACATAGTACTAACCAACTACATAGACTTGTATTCTAAGAAAATAAAAACTCACTAAATATCTTTCTGTCCCTTTTCCTAGTCTTGGAAATCCATTTAAAATGATGGATTGCAACAAGCTTTAGATGTGGGAAAAAGTAGAGTTGTCAACATCTGACAACTTTAACAAATAACTTTGGAAGTAGTTACAAAAGTGACAATTGGCAACCTAGATTCTTCAGAATTAGTCTTGGTTTGCACCGTAGGTGTATCCAAAATAGGTGAACCACAAAGGTGATATACCCTATTTGAATTAACTAACCTCCCTCTATTTGAGCTTCATCTAATACCAGAACTATCTCAACTACTTCCAGGTGGTAGGTTTTGAATCTATCGAATGGTCTCCCAAACCACAATCTTCCTCATTTTTGGCCAAACCACTGCTCTAACTATGTCCAAGTATTGGAGGTACTTGTTCCATTTGTCATCTGTGATAGCTCATGAGTCAGCAAAAAAATTATTCATATCTATTTCTTGTTTATATAGTTCATCAACAACATATAGAAAGTTGAGATGTTTGCATCACCAACAAAGTAAGAAACCACCTTGCTAGCATTCAAAATTTGGCTGAAAGAATCAATCCACTTCTACCACTCCTTCAAGTGTCCCTCTATGTCCACATTAGAAAAGATGTATCCTTCAGGATTCTCAACAAATATCTTAAATTTATCTTGGATGCTTTGCAATTTTCTAGTGAAAAATGCACACAACTCCTTTACTAACAACAATGCTTCCTTAACATAAATTATTTTGTTAGGAAAGTCTACCTTTTTCTCCATTAACATAACTAATCTTTCAAAGAATTTCAGGTAAGGACCCCGAGAATTAAATAAATGTGTTAATACAAACAAGGCATTTGAACAATGATGTTCTCCTCCCTGTAAAGAAATGTAAGTACTCTACATAAGTTGGGATTTTCCTTTTAAAATATCTATCCTATACAATAACACCTTCTTTAGGGTCTCCTTCTTAACAAATTTAATATCTATAGGCTGATCAATGTCCATTATTACCTATTCTGTTACAATTCATGGAGCTATGCCCTCCTTATGCTCAGTTTGGACCCCCAGCATCAAAGAATTCTTTGATTTCCCTGGACTGATTCTTTAGGGTACTTATTTAATCCCTTATCCCTTTTGCAGTCTCTTCTAAGACATATTTCTTCTTTAGATCCTCCTCAAACATTTTTCTAGCTACAACATAGTGCCTGAATGTCTTGGCTAGCCTAGTCTCTAAATCTTCAAAAAATTCTTTAATCATTGAGGATGAATGATGAAAGAGATTTTCTATTTTTGATCTAGTAGTGTCTTGAAACCTCCATATCAATTGGTTACCTTGTGCTATGTCCTTGATATCCACCAATATTGGTTTGTTTGACTCAGGATCCACACACTAAACTGCCAATATCTTGGTGTCCATACTAAAACTAGACCCTCTTTGAAGTTCACCTGGGCCAAAAGCCTCATAGGATACATTTTTGTCCTATCTTTTGATTTGGTCAATTAAGAATGAGGACTCCAAGTCCCATCCAGGAATTTGTAACATACCACTTCACTTAAGAAGGTCTCTAGCCTCCTCCATAGTTAATGTTTCACTATTGGGATCATAAGCTTGTAATTTCTCAATCAACTCAATAGTCTTCTCCTATGACTCTCCCAATCTCAAAGACAATGTCAAATCATTTAGTCTTACTCTAAAGATAAAACTCTTGAATTTATCAGACTTGATGAATTCATCACCACTCAAATTTTTCATCTTGGATGACCCTTTCATCTGACCAAGCTGCAACTAATTCCAATTCATTTAGGGCCTTCTCCCCCTCATCTTCTTGTGAAGTTAGAAATTATTTCCTTACATCATCAAAGTAACAACTTGTACCTACCAGGATTAAGAATTCTTTTTGCCTTGCCTTCTCTTGCACAACCATTAATTTATTCTTTTTGTCTGGCCCCTGCTCTGATGTAGATGCTTCAAATTTTTATGTTTCCTCAACAAAAATTACATCACACTCAACCTCTTTAGGGTTTACCCTATCCTCCTCCTTCTACTCAAGGTTGTTTGATAGTTCTGACATCAGGGAAGAAACCAATGAAAGTAGGGTCTCCCTTTTTTTACTCTTCTTCTACCCTTACGATGTTCTCCCACCTTAGGGTTCTTTCTTCAATGATATCTTCATTAAGAACATTTCTACTGGCATCCTCATCTGCCATGGGTTGATCTGGAGCCAGATTATGGTTTCTCATTTGACTCAGTGGTCCTCTTATGAATTCCTTTGGGTCATAAATCCTGGCTTTGGCTGAAGGTAATCTAAAGTGTCTAAATAATTCATGGATCTTGTCCACAACATCCTTTCCTATAGATAAACATCCTACTTGGAACCTCCTTGGAAGAAAGGTTCCCTTATGTCTTTTAGGGCCTAGATGCTCCCTATCTATCAAGATAATCTGCCACATGAACTTAATTATTCCCAATCTTTCTAGGACATATTTGGGTAGTATGTGGGGAGGTTATGGGCATGCATATACTATAATGATAGAAAAATTCTTAAAGATGAACATGTCACCCCAATTTTCTTGAATCTCATTATCAAATGTATGGGTCTAAGCATTTTTCTAACAATTAAGGGAAATCTATCCCTTTCAATACCTAATATGTTCATAATTGGAGATAAAAAATCACTATAAAAAGAAATGGAGTTAGAGAAGTGGTAATTCTTATCCCATAAATTGGTCGAGAGATGAAGTGGAATAGACCCTCATTCATTCTCTGTCTCATTAATTAATTTTGGGTTAATATAGCCAATGTTGCAATATAGGATCAAGTGCATCAACATGTAGTAGTGGGTGAACCTGTAATTACTCAAATAAGTCTTTTTATTCACTAGCTCATGGTGCATCACTAGCCCACATAATCAAACTCTTTGTTAGTGTATAGATCTTGGACATCAGTAGCCATGACATAATATCTAGAGTCACTATGAATCCTCCATCTAGTCCAATGAATTTGTTTAGGCCATAGATGGTATACTGGAAATAGGGGAAGAAAAGGTTGATATCAATTGTTTCTATCACTTTCTTCGATAATAATCTTGCTTCTTTCTTCTCCTTAGGGATATGTTTCCTCATAAACCTTCTAGTGTAGTAAATTTTCTATCTCTTGAACAAGGCTTCTTCACTACAAGGTCAATATCTATGCTCATGGGTCCTTGAAGGTTGAAAGCTTGAATAAAAGTCACTCTATCTAACATGTAGAGTATAAACTTGTCCTTCTTGTGGAAATATTGTGTCATAGGATTATATGCTTCAATTAGTGCCTTTATCAAGTCTACATCCATAAACACCTCTGGTACTATCAAGTTACCCAATTTTCTATGCCATGGATTTGAAATAGGAGGGCCTCTTAATCTGTTGTTGTAGAGGAACATGAATAGCTCATACCTAGTTGTGTTTGGGTAGAAAACATCTCTGTAGAATGCATATGGGTCCTTTGACCACTCATAAGCGTTAGCTGATTGTAAATTTCAACTTACAGGAAACAACTTCATCTACTCCTCAACATATATGTTTGGCTTCTTTTTTCTTGGTTGTACAACTTTTGCAGTACTTTAACAACATTACGAGATCCTTGTTCCACCATTTTTTTTGTATGCTAAAATTTGAACTCTTTCATTGCAAGTAATGGTTTCAACTCTATCTATCACTGAAACTCTGAAAATTATGGATGCTCTATAAATGGTGAAATGTCTAATGACTGGAATGATCTTTAATAAGTAATGCACCACATACTATATTAAATTTTTATCCAGATAACACGCATGAAATTATCCTTTTAAAAAAAAATTCCCTTCTAACTTAGATTTGGTGGCAATTTGAGAGAAACTCATCGACCTGTCATGCCAACATTTTATTCTTTTCCCCATTAAGACCCCACAAGTTATCCTTTTTCCTCACTGTTAAAAAGGCTTATTCTATTTCAAAACTTAAGTTGACTTGGTTCTGAAGTCACACAAACAATCAACTTGACCATGTCTCAACTTCACTACATGCACATCAGAACCTCTTGAAACCCTTCTGAAGCTATGTTGATAGTCTTCTTAACACCTTCGCAAGAGTGGAACCTTGTATCAAACACTCAGGTATTACCTTGTGAAGTCCCACACAAATCCTTTCATAACCTTAGAACATCCTTTTCTTGTGACTTCTTAACCTTTCTGAAGTTATTCCTAAGCACCAGATGCTCATACAAAAATTTGTAATTGTCACTACAAACAACCTTGAAAACCTCATGAAGCCCTACAAACCTCTTTTCTCTTCACTTTCTTGGCTTCAGAACTGAGTTCTAACAACATTTATTTGACCGTTGATGCACTTCACCATTCTTCAATGCTTTCCACATAGCATGCGACTTACTCTCACTTTTTAACGCCTTCTAAAGTTATGTACACCATTAGTCAGGACCTCGGAACCCATCACCATCATAACCTTTTGACTGTTGAGAAGTTATGCAATAGCTAGCCGTGACCTCGTATCATGCCAGTTGTCAAATGCTTTACCTCTTGTGAAGTTTTGCAAACCTCAAGGCGTAACTTTGGGGCTTTTGATATTGAACATAAAACTTGACACTTGCAAAGATATGCATGACCTTGTCATGACTTCGGAACCTTAAGGACAACAAAGATAAAACAAAATGTGAAGTCATGCATGATAAAAATGATTAAGGCTAGGCATTTTAACACTGTAGAACACATAAAGATAAAGGACTAGAATAATAACAGTGGCCCTGCAACATGACTAAAAACCCTTTACTTATGTGAGTCAAAAAGTAACGAGGAAATGGATCAACTATAGGGTTTAGAACTTACGAAAATAATTTTTGAAAACCTATTCACAATATTTAACCATATTTTCTCACTTCTAAGGTATCAATTGACAATTTCTTCAAATTTTGCACTTAACTAGAAATTTGACCACTGATGGCTCTGTTTGGAGATGTATGCCACTTGCAGGCATAACAAGATATTAAAATCTCATGGTATATTAGACCACCAATATTCCATAGCTAATTCTTCTTCAAGTAGAAAATCAGACCAAACATTTATTTGGTGGCCTCATGCCACCAAAAAGGGAACACCAAAACCTTCTTTGTCAAAAGTTTGATTCTCATCCACATATGTGACCAACCACCTAAAAGAATCATAACAAACTTGCTGCCTACATACATAAACATTCATGGGCTGAAAATTAACTCTATATTTGCAACTTCCCATACTCTTCCAATCACAACCCTTATCATAGTCATACTCCAATAAGTATGGAACATCATTCACTTCATCTTTAGGTGGAATGGAAAGGTAATGTTTATCCAATAATGAATCAACATACAATATGAAATGATCATCATGCATTACCACAAAATCACTTGGCTAAGAAGAAGTTGGACTTTCTGATTTATCTTTGTATAGACATTCAACTTCCCAAATTGAAATATAGGACTATGAATGAACAACCCCAACTTCCACCTTACTAGAATAACTAGTAACTTAATTGCATGGTGTGAAAGCATAAACCATTTCCATCTTTTCATCAACATTGTTACAATATTATTCATCTTCAAAATTAACTGGTTGATGGAAATAAGCAACAAGATATAGAAGACCCCTTGGGATTCCATATTTCAACTCATTCTCCAAATTTATTGTTGTCATAAAATCTTGATGCAATGTCTTAGGCTCTCTCTTTCTCAATAAGAAGCTCATCTTCTCATCGAATACACCCAAATAGATCAAAAAACAATATTCATCATTAGGTTTATATTTTCCTGTAATATCATCTAATGCCTTTACAAAATTGATATTAAAAGAAGAAACTAATTCATCTTCCTCTAATTTGATGTCCATGAATCTTCTTAGTGCCACACATGGTTTGATTCTAACACCAATTTTTTCATTAAAAGTTGCACTCAATTCTTCCCAAGAAGGAATTGAACATGTTGGTAGGAATAAGAACCAATCCCTTGCATCCTCTGTTAGATTTTGAACAAAAAATTTCATTACAACATCCTCATGCCATATTTCAAACTCACCCACCAAGTCATAAAATTCATCCAAATTTTCACATGTTGAAACTGATCCATCACCACTAAATTTTGGCAAATACTTCCTAACCTCAGTAGGAACAACATTTGAGTAACCTTTAAAGCATAATGTCCTATATTCTTCCATAGAGAAAACACTACAAGGACCTGACATATGCTACATATTATGTGAGAACATATTTGACACTTCTCAAACATGTACATGGAAATCACACCCACTTACAAAATCCTTATATTTTCAACTTGTAGTAAAAACTTATGTCTCTATGACCAAATGCAACTCAAAAATACTTCAACTAAATTTGCCTTTGCTAAAAAATCTTAGAAGTATGTGACAACTTATCATTCCCTTACTTAGTGCTGAAATCGCTCAATGGGGAACCAATTTTTTACAACTGATTTTCATGAAAATATTTTGCACATGAAATTCAAAATACCTAAAAGTGTTGTAAAAACAACTTGTTGGCTGGAAAAATTTGATAAATCTGATCCTTGCTTCACCTATTCACTAAATTATTTGTAGAGTCTCCACCTCTTTGAAGTGGATAAATATTTTAACTATTGAAACTTCTCTACTTCATCTTTCTTAAAAACCAGCAACAACACAATAACACTTCACCAGGACCTTAAAACTTCTCATCAGAACTACAAATTCTTCATATCTTTCATTTTAACCATGGACTGATACAAACAAAGACCTTCAAATTCGCCACTCACACTTGATGAGATGATAGAAAATATTTCCTGAGCATGGGAAAATCATGACCAATTCCATATTATTATTTGAAAAGTGAAACATAAGAGATTCTATGAAAGGTTTAACAATATTTTGTTATGTCTCTATCCCCAATAGAGTCGCCATTTTGTTGGCTCCTGATTTGACAAAATTTGAACCACCTTGAAAGTGAAGAAAATGTATCTAGGGTGTAGCTATATCCCATGATTAATATGTTGGCAAGTTGACTATATTATTGTATATGATTATAATTAAGTGTTGTCATTAAGGAAAAAAAGTCATATGGATTTTTGGAGTCAGCGCACTTACTCATAAGATTAGAAAATGACTAAGTATGAAAGATTGGATAGTCAGAAGAGCACCAGATGAATAGAGCATCAACGCATGTGTGTATGATCGAGTTATGGTATGCACCCTTGAAGATAAGCTTCTGAGTATGTAATCATGCTAAGTCTAAGAGCGCATGATCACATGAGTTAGTATGAAGAAGTTACAACCAAATGAAGTGACACAAATAGTGAACGACAGAACAAAATAGAGCATTGAGCCGATTGTTGGTATTTTGGTTAGCATGTATAATATTCTTTTATAAAGGCTATGCACCTATTTTATTTAGGCTATAGACATGTTAATATCATCATATGTAAACACGCTTGATCCAATTCATTTGGAAGTGTTGTATGTAATAGGTTGAAGGCCGACCTAGTGAATAGTTTTTGTATGCGCATATAAATAAGACATGCACCTTTGTATTTGAGTATGGGACGAGATATAGAATTGATAGAAGTAGAGAAGAAGTATTCAAAGAGTAGTTAGAATTTTGTAGAGCTTACAAGAGGTTAAAGAATCAGCACACAAAAGGAACTAATCAGACAATAAGTGTCAAAGCAGTAGTTCACCATTGGCAGATATAGTGTCTATCTGATATCTAGGAGGTTGTAGCCTTCTCATTGAGAGTGAGCTTTGGTAGTGAGCCACCACCCCTAATAGGGTCTGACCCTTAACCAGGTCACTGTACTTATTACATTGTAAAGATCCACTCCTAATAGGGTTGTAAGATCTTCTAACATGGATCATAATACACTAGTGCAATTCTTAGTGGGTTTTAATTCCCACCAGGATTTTTACCTATTTGGGTTTCCCTGTAATCATATTTTGTGTTATGTGTTATGGTTGTTTATCTTACTTGCATTGATATTCATTTCAGTACTTAAGCAATTAAGTTAAGTTTCAAGATATTAGAAAAAGTAATAATATATAGAAAACTAATTCACCCCCCCCCCCCTCTCAATGTTCTCATTCCTAACAATTGGTATCAAAGATTTGGTCCTCTAAAGACAAGTTTAACCACTTGATGAGATCATGGGTTTAGAAGAAATGAAACATCTGAAGAAGAATCTTGAAGCAACTCTCGAAGACCTTGATAGATCTAAAAAGGAAATTGAAGAACAGAAACTAAAGGTTAGTGGTTCTCAAGTATTCATCAAGAAACTGAGAAATTTTTTGAAGGATTGTTCAAAAAGTGATTTAGGGAAAATGGTCAAAAAACTAAATGAGGAAAACACATCTCTGAAGGATCAGATTGAAGAATTGGATGAAAAGCTATTTAACAATCAAGAAGCCTATGAAGAACAAGTCAAAGAAAACAAGCAGTTAGATGAAGGACTAAGGCAAGCAAACATGAAAATATTGGAGTTAGAGAACATCAAGAAGTAGGTGGAATCTGAATTGACTGAAGCAAAGAATCATATTGACAAATTGCACATAAGAAAGGATCTAATAGAGTCATGGTTGTATGCATAGAAGATTAAAGGAGATACCAGTGGTATTGGACTCAATGAAGCACAAAATCAAATCAATGATATGCGAGGAAGAATGAAAGCACCAGAAGATTCTACAGAAGCCAAGAAGACTGAAGATCATACTAAAGCTAAAGAAGAACCATCTAAAGATGAGCACAAGCCCTTAAACAAAACTTGTTATGCCTGTAACAAGCATGGTCACATAGCAAGAGATTTTAAAGAGGTAAGACCTTTAAAAGGTTACTGTTATTCATGCAATAAGTTTGGTCATAGAGCTATGAATTGTAGATCAAATAAAAGAAATCAAACTCAGTAAAATTAGAGAATTAATCCACAGTAGAATGTCAAAAATCCTCAGAACATTATATGTTAGATATGTAATTATGATGGTCACACATCTAGACAATGTAAAATGGTAACTCACATCAATGCACCGAGGAATATAAGGCCTCCAGTTATTTGTCACTCTTGTAACAAGGCTAGACATATCTCAAAGTTTTGTAGATCAAAAGCACAAAGACAAGAAAGCCCTCAAAATTCAGAAGGATCAATATTGGATGAAGTAGGAGAAGTCAAGTTTGTGCAAGCTATAGATGATGTGAGCTTGATTTGGATAGAAGCAAAGAAGAATAATGTTGATGAAATAGTTGAGGATGCATCCACAATGGATGCACCTCCCATTTATGGTTAAATGATCATCATGGTCATAGGGGGAGATAGATTAGCTCTAGACCCTTGTGGGGCTGGTATACTCACCCTTAGAGTATGTGTCTTTGGTTATAACTATTTGGAGACTAGTAGATGCAGTATGCAAGAGCACATTGCCTGATCGATAGCAGAAAGGAAGATTGGAATTCTCTGTGGGATTCTATATTTATGCGGCAAGCATTAATGGTAGAAAGTTGTTTTTATAGTCACTGAAGATACTTTATTCACACATTTGCATTCAAGTTTGAGTGTTTGAAGATCACAAGAGATCAAGCAATTAAGAGTTGAAAGATTGTAGTTAGTTTATGAACAAAGAAGTTTAAAAGTTGGTTGCAAAGCCCTTGTTTAGACGTGATGGTTTAGAATTCATTTGGAAACCTATATAAGCATGATCAAGTAAGTTAGGGCCGCTCCTATTGTATTTGATGTTTTAGAAAGGAAAATATATGTATTTAAAAAGCATCCATTTAGGTCAACCCTAGATGATTTGGAAGGAGCATTCTCTAGGACTCCTATAGGAGTTATGCATGTAGAGGAAGTTTTAGCCTTCTCATTGAGCAGTGAGCTCTAACAGTGAGACACCACCCCTAATAGGGTTACTGTAAAAGACTCCTAACAGGATCTGACCCTTGACCAGGTCACTGTACTTATTACATTGTAAAGATC
Organism: Chamaecyparis obtusa; assembly: GCA_027943335.1. NCBI lineage: Eukaryota > Viridiplantae > Streptophyta > Pinopsida > Cupressales > Cupressaceae > Chamaecyparis > Chamaecyparis obtusa. The sequence goes on along the minus strand of BSBK01002612.1, from coordinate 1,047,480 downwards.
AACTCCTAACAGGGTTGTAATATCTTCTAACATGGATCATAATACACTAGTGTAGTTCTTAGTGCATGTTAATTCCCACTGGGGTTTTTACCTATTTGGGTTTCCCCGTAATCATATTTGGTGTTATGTGTTATGGTTGTTTATCTTACTTGCATTGATATTCATTTCAATGCTTAAGCAATTAAGTTAAGTTTCAAGATATCAGAAAAAGTAATAATATATAGAACACTGATTCACCCCCCCCCCCTCTCAATGTTCCCATTCCTAACATAATATACTTAAAAATGAACAAGGACCAACTAACAAAGAAATTAAGCTTTCTACACTTTGAACTCTACAAAATTCAAGCAGGTAAACGTAGGATTAGAATTATTTACTTCTTAACATCACTCTTCACTAATCCTTAACAAAGAAGATAAATGTCCATAAATCTTCTCTTTCTTATGAAACTTAAATAACACTATGAGAGCTAATCACACTATTAACTCACTCATAAGCTAAGTAGGGGCTAACAATTAAGAACTGTAACTTAGAATTTAAAAGATTTGACTTAGTATTTAAATTGAAATGTGAAAGAGAAATGATTATCAACTTGATTGCATTTTCTTTGATTAGTTCCTTATTCATTGGGTATATTTTAGATCAGTCCACACTATGGCTTATGATCTATTCATTGACCTTGCAAATAAAAATCAATTGATTCTTTAAATCCTCTACTTATGATAAATCCTCTTCTAATATTTTATAATTCTCTAAAATTATACTAAGCATTTACTTAACTCCTTGAATCAAAAGAAAAGCATAATATGAAATACACTTTTAAACAAATTATAACTGTTATCTTGAGCTCTTTGTTAACAAGACATGAAAAACTACAAAATATCACAAAAGGAGACAAGATTTAGAGCAACAAATTTTTGCTAAATCCTTGTATTAACTTCCTTGAAATATATACATCATAGTATCAAACCTAACTCAAAAGAAACACACAATGACTAGAACACCACATATTTTATTAAGCTTTAGTCCAAGCTCGATACGCAAAATACTCTTACACAGTATTGACCAACTACAAAGACTTCTATTCTAAGAAAAGAATAACTTACTAAATATGTTTTGGTCCTTTTTCATAGTATTGGAAATCCATTTATAATGATGGATTGCAACAAGCTTTAGACATGGGAAAAAGTAGAGTTGTCAACATCAGACAACTTTAACAAACAACTTTGGAAGTATTTACAAAATTGACAGCTGGTAGCCTAGATTCTTTAGAATCAGTCTTGATTTTCACTATAGGTGTATCCACAATAGGTAAACCAAAAAGGTAAGATACCCTATTTGAATTAATTGACCTCCCTCTATTGGATCTTCATATAATACCAAAACTATCTCAAGTACTTCCAAGTGGCAGGGCTTGAATCTCTCCAATGGTCTCCCAAACCACAATCTCGCTCTTTGTTGGCCAAACCACTTCTCTAACTATGTCCAAGTCTTGGAGGTACTTGTTTCATTTGACATCCATGATAGCTCGTGAGTTAGCAAAAAAATTATTCATATCCATTTCTTTTTTTGTATATTTCATCAACAACTTCATAGAAAGTTGAGACGTCTGCATCACCAACAAAGTAAGAAAACCGCCTTACTAGCATCCAAAATTTGGCTGAAAGAAACAACCCACTTTTTCTAGTCATTCATGATGAACTACAACTGATTGAATACCTTAATGACTTGAAGATCAGTGATTAGAGATCAACGAGCTACTAAAATGATATGTAAGATAATTAAATCAGTCATTATGTTGTCATTGATGTCAACTAGTTTTGACAATACTTATCATGTTAGTTGCAAACATCTAAACATCTGTTGAAGGAAGAAAAGAGAAGAACTAAGATATCTACATGGAGAAAGATGGATATGACAGATGAAAATAAGGAATACTTTGGGTAACTCATTGATGTGACTTTATACTATTGAGTTGATTATGTTGCATTAATCTATTATGAAGAAGGAAGCAAAATTGTACAAGACAATGTGGTTGATAAATGAAGACTTCTGTATACACCATGTCAGTGTAGTGTATACCAAGTGATAGTATTAATTGAGCTAATATTCACTAACGTATTTCTTTGTTAACCGAGTATGGATGACAGTATTAAATGCTTAGTTTAGTCAACAAAAAATGATGAACTAGAAATTGTTATGATTTTGAGTTTAAGGATAAAGTTTTTTATGAGATCCATGGATGAAAAAATTTGAAGATCTAAAGTATGAAATTGAAATGTGTTATTGACACATCTGTCAAGGAAAGTTTAAGAGGCAAAATCAATGAAGAAGATTAAGTGGAAAAATTTGATGGTTGATATGAAAATGGTTTATTTGTCTATATAAGAGACATGAGTTTCTTTATTGAAACATACCGAAAGATAGAATACTGTAGAGATTTCGTATGAATAATTTTTCATGCATGCCTAATCAGACTAGTTGAAGGAGAACCAAACTGTAGAAGATTACTGAGTGTCAGAGAACTATTACCGAGTGAAAGTAAGTTGAGGAAGTAAATTGAATTATTGATCAGAGGATTTGTATGGGCTTAGAATAGATTTGAACATCTACAATTGAGTTGTATAAGAATCAGATCATTACTATTTCAGTTTAACCATTGATTCAAAAAATATCCTTACCGAGTGGACTTAACCATCTTATGTTATGCCCTATGTCATTCAAGGAATGTACATTGTTATCTTATTGACCCCATAGTGAATGCTGGTCAAAAGTTAACTGTTAGTCTTAAATCCTCTAACAAGGTCACACCTAACAATGTGTATTGTAACCTTTAACAAGGTTGGCTCTTCACTAAGCTCACTTCAGAAGAGTGAAATTATTTTGGGTTACTAGTCCCAGTTGTTTTTCCCTTTGCAAGGTTTCCATGTTAAATCATTGTGTTATGTGTTATCTATGATGATTGTTTTATTATTATACGTTACATACTGCATATTTTATTTGGTAGGTAATTAGAGTGAGTTAATTAACTGGTAATCGGTAAAGGAATAGACAGTATAATAATTTATGTTACCGAGCTGTAGAATTTGTTGAAATTGTTTTGTAAGTTATATTTTATTATTTGGGACTATAGGATAACTAATCTAACTGATTCATCCTCCTCTCATTTATTCTAACAATTGGTATTAGAGCTCATTGGTTGCTTTTACAGAAGTTTTAAGGAATTAAGCAGAAAGATTACAAGATGTATAAGAGGGAAGTGCCGAAGTTGAACAAAGACAACTTTACTACATGGAAAAGTTGGATGAGACTTCACATATCTGGAATTGGAGAATTTTCTATAACTTTACTGGAAAATGGCTACTTACAACCATCGACTAGACCTTTGACTCTTGATTAGTTAAGAGACCAACATGAACATAACATTACTATGATAGAGATAGTTGTTGCTCTTACTGATGCTGAATTTGAGGATGTCAAGGCTTGCACTACTTCAAAGGAAATGTGGGAAAAAATTGCTCTAGTACATGGTGGTGATGCAAATGTGATGAGAGACAGAGCTGAAAGCTTGAGAGGCAAATTTGATGTTATCAAAATGAAGGAAGGTGAAAACATAGTACAGTACTCAAACTGAATTAAAGAGGTAGTCAATGTTATTCATGGAGCTTGTGGTATTATTGAGGAGGATACTGTGGTAAGTAAAATTTTGAGAACACTTTTGCCTATATATGCAATCAGAATATCTGCTATTCATGAAATGAGGTCTGCACCTAATAGAAATCTTACTCTTGATAGTCTAATTGGAAATTTAACTACTTTTGAGCTAAACAATTATGAAAAAAATGTTGCACCATCTATTGAGTCTGCTTTGTGTCTTCTCTTAAGATTGGTAAATCTAGTAATAAAAACAATATAATGAATGAAAGTAATAGCAATACCGATGATGAGCTTGATGAACTTGAAGCACTCATGGCCCAGAGACTATAGAAAGGTAAAGGAAGGTATAAGGTAAAATTACCTTTAGCTTGTTTTAATTGTAAAGAAGTTGGCTATATTTTTGCTAGATGCCCAAACAAGAAAGAAGATGAGAAAGACAGAGATAGATCCAAAGGTGGAAGTTATGGTAGAAGAAATAACAGAGACAACTGATAGTATAACAGAGACAACCGAGACTACAAAGATAAAGGTAAAAAGGTATGTTACATTGCTGAAGAAGATGACACTGACACCGACACTAACACAAATGATGATATTGAGGTGGTGTTTGTTGCAATGAAAGATGATTCAAAAGATGAGGAAAGGTATGTAGAAACAACACTTATTTATAAAGTTAGTAAGAATGATACTTGGATCATTGATAGTGGTTGTAGACATCACATGACTGGTTATGAAGATAAGTTTTATCATCTTGAGCATTATAATGGAGGATCAATAAAAATGGGTAATGACACACCTTGTATGGTTAAAGGAAAAGGATCTTTATTGATAAATGATAGAATCAGATGTGATATTTTTTATTGGGTAAAAGGACTAAATTACAATTTGCTAAGTGTAGCACAACTTAACAACTCAGGACACCGAGTGGCATTTGAAAGAAAGAAGGTGAGAATATATGATGAAAGTGGAAAGCTTATTGGAAAAGGAGGACAATCAAAAGGTAACTTATTTTATCTTGACAATGCTGAGACTTGTTGTTTACTGGTGAAAAATGAAGATGCATGGTTATGGCATAAAAGGTTATGTCATGTAAATTTTGATAACATCATTAAGATCAATAAAAAGAGAAAAGTTAGAGGACTGCCTAGCTTAACTAAACCCGATCATGTTATGTGCCATCAATGTCAGAAAGGAAAGATGATAAAATCTAGTTTTAAAAGTAAAGACTATTCAACAAAAAGGATCTTGGAGTTGGTTCACACTGACCTATGTGGTCCCATGAGAACTCAAAGCTATTATGGTGATAGATACTTTATTCTATTTGTTGATGACTATACTAGATTGATGACTGCCATGTTTTTAAAAGAGAAATCTGAGGCATTCAAAATGTTTAAATGGTAGAAGGATAAAGTTTAAAAAGAAACTAGAAAATAACTGAAATGCTTAAGGTCTGATAGAGGAGGTGAGTTTGTTTCTGATGAATTCACTAACTATTGTAATGAGCATTGCATCAAAAGGTAGGCTTTTGCACCTAGAACACCGCAACATAATGAAATTGTTGAAAGGAGAAATAGATCTATTGTTGATTGTGCAAGAATACTAATGATTGAGAAAAATGTTGCATAAATGTATTGGAGAGAAGCAGTTAGAAAAGTTGTATATGTCCTGAACCAAGTTCAACTAAAGAAAGACACAAACAAGACACCTTACAAGTTATGGTTTGGATACACACCGAGTGTAAGTTACTTCAAAAATTTTGGTAGAAAATGTTTTATTTTGAAAGATGATAGGAATGGGAAATTTGACTCTAAAGGTGATGAAGGAATATTTCTTGGATATTCTACTAAGAGGAAAGCTTACAAATGTTTGAATATGGTTACTAATAAGATGATTGAAAGTGCTAATGTTAGAGTTGATGAGTTTCCTGATAAAAATATTAAAGAAGAAAGCATGAAGGAGCCAAAAGACTATGGTAGATTTACTTATAGTGAACATCCAGAGTACCTATCAAATCCATGGGTTGAGTCGACCGAGCATCAGGAAAATGACACCAAGGAACAACAAATGGACATCGACAATTAGGAAGAAGCTACTGAGCAAAGTGTTAGTCCATTTTCCTGTCAGTGCAAAATCCTGTGAAAATGGCCTGTTCCCTGCAAGTGTTTTGTCATGTTGTCCTGCCATGCCTACAGTCATAGTTTTATCTTGTGAAGAAAATCCACTTGATTTCATGGTTTGTGCTCTTAGCCCCATGCTCTTCAATGTGTCACCTTTCTCCAGTCCAAATTGCTCGTGCTGAATTGCAAAATCCAGGGAGATATCCAAGTTTTAAGGTTTGTAGGAAATAATTTCAAGAATCTGCCACAGTGTCAAAAACCCATAGTGTTTTTGAAAACCCATGATGTTTTCGACCTTTTTGGCCTGCATGAAAACTCTCGATGTTTTCAACTTCCTTGCTTCCTTTTGGTCTGTCGATAATCCTATGTGTTTTCGATCATTCACCATTGTGAAAACCTTGGATGTTTTCGATCTTTCACCAAAAACCCTGTGTGTTTTTGACCTTGCATTTCTTCTTTTCTACTGGCACTCCTTGTTCGTCAGTCTTAAGTGTGCAAGTGTGATGGTTGGTGGGGCCAGATTCTTTAAGCGACAAAGGGAGGAGATCGACGGTCGGCATGTGATTGCATGGAATATTCTCACCCCATGCAATCATGCGCCTGCCATTGATTTTGTTTGTTTCAAGCATTTCTTCGGTGAAGTGGGCCCAGTGTCAGAAGGGGAGGTGAAGGTGTGTGTTCTGATTGGTTGTCGCATGATCGCATGTCAAATTTTTCTAACATGTGACCATGCGATTGGTTACCTTTTTGTGCTGAGGCCCATCGGTGATGCAATCTGGTAGTCCCACTGGCGGTGATGTGGCTTGTCAGGTGGGCCTGTTGTCTTTTGTTGTAGAGGTAGTAATATGGTATTTTCCAGTTGGTCTGAGGTGGCATAATGGAAAATAGGCCCAGGTACTATTAAGAAGTTTCCAGATCAACGGTGGTCATGTGATCGTGTGGAATCTTGCCGATCCATGCGATCATGTGACCAGTCGTCGATTTTCCTTGGCGGGCCCAGTGTGACTTCTCGGTGCTTTTGGTGGTATGGATAAAAGTGGCAGCCTAAAAATTTTTCTTCTTGTTCATTGGTTCATGCAGTGTTTTGGTGATGCCCTAGTTCATTTGGCGATTCAGCGAAGGGTGGTCGCCAGATCGCTAAAGTTTTTAGCGGAGGTAAGGTGTTTTTGGCAAACTAACGATATCCTTTGTCACCAATTCGCTAAGTTTAGCTAGGACCACTTGCTCGGTGTTATGAGGTGTTGATTTTTGATTGGCCGGTGAGCACTGAGGTGGATATACATGTCACAGGTCTGGTACCCAAGGGAAAGCAGTGGTGGTGAATGTTGACGGTTTGTCGTGTGTTCGCATAGCCCTTTTTCAGGCTATGCGATCATGCAACCACTGATGGTGTCACAGTTGCGGAGTTGTGAAGTGGGGCCATGGTTTTCAAAGAAATGTAAAGTGCGCGGGCCCGAGAAAAGTAAACTAATCTGACAGTGCCGATTTAAAGTTGACCCTAGTTTACCTTGTGACTGTCGATTTGTCACTAGCGCCATAAACTTGACCATTGGGATTCAAATTCAAATTTGTAGAAGGGTTTGCAGTGACAGGAGGTACCCAAAATTTATGGTTTTCTGGCCATTTTTTTATTTGTTTGGTGGCACCAGTGGTTGCAGTGTGGTCCCAGGTGTTCCTTGATTATTTGTAGGGGTTTGTACCGTGAGAAGAATGGCTTGAGAAGTGTTTGCAGGTGGTTGATTAGACTATTTTTTATGGTAATCTCCTAGTCTTATGGCCTGATCTTAGTAATATTCATAATTACATATCAGTCTGAGACCTTTTCTCTTTGGATTGCCTAACTTTCCTGCCCCTGCAGTAATTTTTTGACCATTTCCAATTGGTATAGCAATTGTAACCCTGGCCCTAGTCACCCTAAGCTTATTGCATTCTCTTCAAGATTCCCAAGGTGACTAGTGGTATATATTGAAAGTTTTCTGATAGTGTAGGGGTTCCAGCTTCGAAGTTCTGAAGTGTTCCTAGTCTTGGATCTGAGATTGTAACACTTTTGCATTCGGTATTCTATTGATGATAGAGAAAAAGTTGCAGGTCTAAGCTGTAATTTGCAAGCTTGACTCCTCTAGTTTGATTGTTTACACTTAAGGATTTTTCATACTTAATACAAGTACAGGACTCTTATCTCTCCTTTGTGTCAACTTAGATAGATTCTGAACTTTCTAGTTCTCTGCATATTATTTTATGTATATGTATCTATTCTTGAGTTCTAATCTAGGATTAGATGAAATGATGCTTTAGATGGGACATAGATCTATCTTATTTTCTATGTAAGGATATCTCATAAGTAGTAAAGGGGATTGTAGGTGTGTTTATGGCTTGGAATCTCAACTATTGTCTGGTGTGTGTAGCATTCATGTTCTAGGAGATCTTGCCCAATGGATGAGGCACTGGCCTAAATGATTATCTCTTTATCAACAAATACTGATTGTTGTTGTTATGATCCCAAAAGCATAAGTCAAGAACCATCCTTTTAATTTTTGAGTATTTGGTTGTATGTGGTTCTACCCATAGTAATGGAGATTCAATGAGTGTGTAGTTAACACTTAGTACTTTCTTACTATCCTATTATCTATTTTTCAAACCTAGTTCTTGGTGTATGAAGTATATTTTATACTAGGTTAGGTGCACCCACCTTGGTTTTGTAGATCCAGAAGTAGAAGAGGGAATATTAAGTCCCTATAGTTGGTCTAGTTGCCTTGCAGAGCTCCCACACTTGGAACTAACCATTCCTAATATCAGTCTCAAGGCATATTGGCAGCCCTAAGTGGCATAAGAGTTTTTAAACACCAACACAAAGAAATAAACCTGAACAGAGTGAAGAACAAAGAAAAGATCAAGTGATAGCAAGATTTGTTAGAAGACACCATCTAGAGAATCAAATCATTGGAGATAAGAAAGCATGCATGATGACAAGGAGTAAGTTAAGACAAATCACATGCTTATTTTGTGAGTTTGAACCTAAGAATGTTAAGGTTGCTTTCAGAATGATGAATGGATCAATTTTATGAATGAAGAGATTGAACACATTGAAAAAAATAAGATATGGACATTAGTACCTAGTCTACTAAGTGGATTTTCAGGAATAAGTTGAATGAAAATGGTGAGGTTACAAGAAATAAAGCAAGATTTGTTTGAAAGGGATATGCATAAGAAGAAGGTATTGATTATGGTGAAACCTATGCACATGTTTCTAGACTGGAAGGAGTCCGCATGTTACTTGCATATGATACACATAAGAGATTTAAGGTATATCAAATGGATGTTAAGTCAGCTTTTCTGAATGGAATACTAGAAGAGGAGTTCTACATAGAATAACCACAAGGATTTGTTGATCCAAATCAAAAAGACATTGTATGTAGACTACACAAAGATTTATATGGATTGAAGAAAGCACCAAGAGCATGGTATGAAAGGTTACATACTTATCTTTTAAGTATTGGTTTTGTAAGAACTAGTGAAAACAACAATTTGTACAAGAAAGGAGGATTTGATGATACTATTTTGATTGTTGAAATATTTTTTGATGATATAATCTTTGGAGGACAAGATTATATTTGTAAATCTTTTGCTGATGAGATGAAAAAGGAATTTGAAATGTCAATATTTGGAGAGATTAAATTCTTTCTAGGCTTGTAGGTTATTCAGCAAAATGATGGAATTTTCATCACACAATCAAAGTACATTAAGGAGGTATTGAGAACATTTGGCATGGAAGATGCTAAACAAGTGGGAACACTAATGGTTATTAGCTGAAAATTGACAAAAGATGATGAATCTACAGAGGTGAATCAAACATTGTACCTATCTATGATTGGTAAACTGATGTATGTTGTACACAATAGGCCTGATATTGCACATGTAGTGGGGATCATGGCTAGATTTTTTGGCAATCCTAAAGATTCACATATGGTTGCAATGAAAATAATATTGAGATGCTTAAAGAAAATAGAGGATTATGGTTTATGGTACTCTAAGGAAGGAAAATTCGAACCGATAGTTTACACCAACATAGATTGGGCTGGAAATATAGATGGCAGAAAGAGCACAACCGGTGGAGAATTTTTCTTTGGAGAAAGGCTTGTAACTTGGAAGAGTAAGAAATGACCTTGTATTTCTCATTCTACTGCTGAAGTAGAGTATGTTGTTGTTGCTACAAACTATTCAAATATTTCTTATATCAAACAAGTGTTGGAAGGGATGAATGAGGTAATCACTGAACCAGTGATTATATATTGTGACAACACTAGTGCTATAAATATTTCAAAGAATCCTATGATGCATTCAAAGAAAAAGAATATATCAATTAAGTATCACTACTTAAGAGAACAAGTACATTAGAAGCAAGTAAAATTGAAGTATGTTACATCAAAGGAGAAACTTGCTGATATTTTTACAAAGCCTCTACTGAAGGATACTTTTGAATATTTGAGGACTAGACTTGGGGTTTGTCCCTTGTCTAATGGTCACTAACGTGATCTGGAGGTTGCATCAACCTATACTTATCAGAAGATCATTCATGTTGATGCAACATAGCTCACACTTTGGATTTTGTCTAAGGTTGTGAAAGATTTGAGGAGCTAGAACATAAATTTTGGTTATCTGTACATTGAAGGTACCTGATATGCACCGAACAACAAAGAATTAATTGGCTATTGCAAAGCTATATGTTGTATGTTTTATGTCTTTCTTTGGCATTGTTGTCAAAGGGAGAGATAAAGAGTGGAGAAACAAATAGAGAATGAATATGAAAAATCAATTACTGAGAACACAGAGAAAGGGAGAGATAATAAAAAAAGACTTGAATATTTATTAATAAAAACAAAAGGAATCTAAGAGATGAAAAGATCTACATTTGAGGGAGAGTCTGCATTTTTAATTTTGTTATGTTTTGTAGTGATTAAACATATTAAATTTGAGCTTACCGAGCTACAACATTTACTTACATAGTTGCAGAATACATGTTTGGTATGTGTATGGCATATTTCATATTGCTTGCATTGCCATCAATGCCAAAGGGAGAGATTGATGAACTACAACTAATTAAATACCTAAATGGCTTGAAGATCAGTGATTAGAGATCACCAAGCTAATAAAATTATATGTAAGATAATTAAATCAGTCATTATGTTGTCATTGATGTCAACTAGTTTTGACAATAGTTATCATGTTAGTTGCAAACATCTAAAGATCTGTTGAAGGAAGAAAAGATGAAGAACTGAGATATCTACATGGAGAAAGATGGATATGAGAGATGAGGATAAGGAATACTTGGGTAACTCATTGATGAGTCTATGACTTCATACTGTTGAGTTGATTATGTTGCATTAATCTATTATGAAGAAGGAAGAAAAATTATACAAGACAATGTGGTCGGTAAATGAAGACTTTTGTATGCTTTGAGTCAACGTAGTGTATAACAAGTGGTAGTATTAACCAAGCTAGTATTCACCGACACATTTCTTTGTTAACCGAGTATGGATGAAAGTATTAAATGCTTAGTTTAGCCGACAAAAAATGATGAGCTGGAAATTATCATGATTTTGAGTTTAAGGATAAATTTTGTTATGAGATCCACAACTGACAAAATTCAGAGAAGATCTAAAGGATGAAATTGAAACGTGTTATTGACACATTTGTTGAGGAAGGTTTAAGAGGAAAAATCAACGAAGAAGATTAAGTGGCAAAATATGATGGTTAATATAAAAATGGTTTATTTATCTATATAAGAGATATGAGTTTATTTATTGAAACATTCTAAAAAATAGAAGACTATAGAGATTTCATGTGAATACTTTTTCATGCATGTTTGATCAGACTAGTTAAAGGAGAACCGAATTGCAGAAGATTACCGAGCGTCAGAGAACTATTACTAAGTGAAAGTAAGTTGAGGAAGTGAATTGAATTATTGATTAGAAGATTTGTATGGGCTTAGAATAGATCTAAACATCTTCATTTGAGTTGTATAGGAATCAGATCATTACCATTTTAGTTTAACCATTGATTCAAAAAATCTCCTAACTGAGTGGACTTAACTATCTTATGTTATGCCCTATGTCATTCAAGGAATGTACATTGTTATCTTATTGAACCCATAGTGAATGCTGGTCAAAAGTTAATTGTTAGTCTTAAATCCTCTAACAAGGTCACACCTAACAATGTGTATTGTAACCTTTAACAGGGTTGGCTCTTCACCGAGCTCACTTCAGAAGAGTGAAATTATTTTGGGTTACCAGTCCCAGGTGGTTTTTGTCTTTACAAGGTTTCCACATTAAATCATTATGTTATGTGTTATCTGTGATGATTATTTTATTATCATACTTTACATACTGCATATTTGATTTGGTTGGTAATTACAGTGAGTTAATTAACTAGTAATCGGTGAAGGCACAGACAATATAATAATTTATGTTACCGAGCTGCAAAATTTATTGAAATTGTTTTGTAAGTTACATCTTATTATTTGGGACTATAGGATAACCGATCTAACTAATTCACCCCCCCTCTCAGTTATTCTAATGCTTCAAGTGTCCCTTTGTGTCCACAATAGCAAGGATGCATCTGTAGACACCTAAAATGCCTTTGTCAAAATAAAAATATTTTATTTTGCAAAAACCCTTGATGACATCATCATTTATTAATTAATTAATTAGTTAATTAGTTAATTAGTTTTTATTGTCATTATCTCCTCTCCTATTTTAATTAAAGATATTTAATTACTAAAAGCATTTAAATCAAATTTAAATAATTTTCCCCTATTTATTGAATCATTATTTGATAAATAAAGTCACAACCCTTAAATAAATTTGATATTTATTTAAAAGCCTAAAACCTTAGAATCTTCTAGAGATTCCTAAACCCTCCTAAACTTTCCTAAACTATTCCTAAACCTACTTAGAAGGTGATTCCTAACCTTCTAAGCCTAATCCACCCTCCTTTGACTTTTGGTCAAACTCCCTCATTAATGAGCCTTACAGACTCATTAATGGTCTCTTACACCCTCATTAAGGCTCTTACAACCTCATAATGAAGCCCATGTCTCCTCTTCCACCCATGTTCCCTAATCACACTTCCCTAGTGTTTCTCACACGTGTGAGCAACCCTTAACCCTCATCCATCTAACCTTACCTATAATGATATGCCTAGCTCTACCCCAAACCCTCACTCTGACCCTAACTCCACTTCATAACCCAAGCCCTTCCCAAAATCCTATAAATACCCTCACTTCCAAGATAAAATTACTTATTCAACATTCATTTACATAATAATGTTATAATGCTAAATCACTTCTAGATTATAAGCTTTAATCCTAATTGTTAGTTTAATTCATTTCTAAGCTTTTTAACTCACATCCTATCTTAGCTAATATGGATTAATCTTATTTTATTTAATTATTTTTATTGCATTTCATCATCTCAAACTTCATTTGGTCTAAAATAAATCTTGTCATAAGCATTTGTAGCTTAATTGGCATCCTAGCTTCATTAGGCTCCTTGAGGCTCTAGGGGAAAATCAAGTGTTCTATACCTGATTCTATGCCACTATGGGGTTCTCATTGTCCTTTTTTGATCCTAATCCTTCCCAATTTGAATTAGGGACATGCTCCATGTGTTCCCTAAATTGAGAGCAAATCAAACAATGACAGGGTGCTCCCATGAAGCTTTATCTGAAGTGTCTTTGCAAATTGCTTTTTCTATATGTTAGGAATATGTTCTTAAACTAATGTTTGAATGTCTATGCTTGTTTCAAACATGTTGGGTTTTATCTGATCACATTTTGGCATTCCAAGTGGGACTGCACCATGCAAAAGTTTCTCCTCAAACAAAGAGAAATAAGTCAAAAACTCAAAAAATTCCCATCCATAGATTTGCGTAAAAAAAGAATAGTCACTGGGATTGCTGATACAGTCAGTGGGATCACTACCTAATCTCATGGGATCATGTTCCTATAAAATCCCATGTCTTTATTTTCTTCTGTGTCTTTTTTGTTCACCAGTCATTTTTTACTGTGAGCAGGATCATGAATCTGCAAGCCGAGGGGCATGTGTTGAGTGTGCGATATCACAACCATACTTTTTTGTAAGCCTTAAGGCATTAAAATTTGTATTTGTAAACCTTCTTTCATACTCTTGCAGGATCACTTGTTGACCAGTGAGATCACGGGTTGACCTTGCGGGATCACGACCACAGGTATTGACTTTGTTTTAATCACTTTATTTTATACTGCACTTTTTTGGATTGACATTCCTACATGATCGCTTGTACAGTCTGTGGGATTGTGAATTTGGTGTTTGCGGGATTGTAGGAATAGGTTGTGGGATCAGGAGTTTAATTGTTATAAACAAAACTCAAACATTTATTTTGGTGTTTTAAAAGAACCAAAATCAAATCTTGAATGCCTAAAAGTTAATCAAATAAATCTAAATTTTTGCTATGTTTTAGTAAATTGCATTTTCGGAAGTCTTCGGAGGGTCTCTGGGCCCATGTTACTTCTAGGAGTCATGTCTCCTAAAATTTTCCTCTAGATAATTGGATTATCTTTCCAACGATGTAAATGGCATGTCATTTAGAACATTATGCCTTCTGCAAGGGGGCATAAATGTCAAAGTAATTCTTTTCATCATTTAGTTGTTTGTTATAATCAAATTGGGCTCTAAAAAATCAAATCTCGAGTGCATAAAGAAAAGAAATCAAATTCAAATAAAAAATTTATTTTTCTTTGAGTCCAAAACAAACACATTCTTGAATGTCCTAAATTTGGAAAAGAAAGCATTTCATTTCATTTCAAATTTCAAATCAGGATCCTACAAAACATAATCTTGAGTGCAAAAGGTAAAACTTGCATTTTCTTCAAAGCTTTCTTGTCTCTAAGGGATCAATAAATCAAAATCATAAACACATATGTTTGCAAGGTTTCATTTCAAACTCACTAAATCAATTTGGGAAAGAAATATTCTTGGTGTACTTGTTAAGAGTTTCCAATTCTACAAATCCTTGTTAGCTAAGTAACGTGAAAGAAGTTGAACTTGGACAAGTTCACTTATTTCACTTTTAGAGAATCTTGTCCAAAGAGAAAACTGCTTCCTCTTTGGAGAATGACTTCAAACTAGTACTTCCTAGCTGATATAAAAAAAAGCAATGAGAAAACTCTCGCTTCATCCCCCTAAGCTCGAGCAATGCATGTTGATGGTAGCCTGAGGTACGTGAATATCCCTACTATTTCAACATGGTCAACTAGGCTCTTAAGTGAGTCACATGTGTACAAATTGATTGGGAGGACACCACAGACCAAACTAAACACTTGATAAAATAGAGGCTTCCCGATCTACTCTTGAAGGTATCAAAATATTTGAGCACGGATCGATCTAAGTAGTTTCCCAAATCACCTTAAGGCACTCACCATATGTATCCCTTTTAGGGATATCAAGCTATGGGTAAAGATTTTAATACTAGCCCCCTTAGGTAGTCTATCTAGTGTGTTTTTCTTGAAGTTCCAAACTCAGTACAAAGACTTGTCAAGACATACACATATTTTAGGAACATTATCAAAGTCATTGGTCAATCATTTGCTTATATCCCACAAAGTTGCTTTGTCCTTTATCAAGATTTCTTTTAGAGTGTCTTTTGTGGAGTTTGTCCTTTGCCATTGGAGACATCAAAACTGATCTAATATCTTGACCAAATTTATTCAGACATCCTTGCAGAAAAAGATCCTTCAAAATCAAATACCCAAAGTTTTATTTCAATCTAATTGTCAAATCTTTCCAAGCTATGTCCGATTTGATCAAACACAAGAAAGCTAATCTTCCCAACTCCTAAGTCCACCAAGAGAAAAAGGTTGCAGAAAGAAACCTAAAAGATCATCAACCTTCCCTCAAAGAAATCCAAGTAGAAGAAAAATATCAAGATAAATTGGATAACGTGGGCTATAACACCAGAGTGAAACAATTTGCATTTCAGTTCCAAGTTAATCGTCGCTATGTCAACCTAGAGAGCAAAGACTAGTTTGGCCCATCGTATATCCAAAATTCCTTCAGAATCCCACAATCCTATCTCGGCATCCTTTGCATCCTATATCATCCTTAGATTCATCATTGCATCACCATCCATCTTTAGGTGCATTTTAATCATCTTCCTAGTTGTATCATAGGTCATTCTTTTCAGCTGCATCTAGGTCATCCTCTTAGAGTAGCATCATTTAGTTATCTTTCATCATCCTTCCATCAACAATTCACAATTAGAATCCTTGTCATTATCCTTCATTCTTGATCCAAATCCAAAATCCAACATCCAAGAAAGAAACCATAATCCTTGAACCAAATTCCAAACACTTTGTGTCCTATCCTTTGAGTTTCTTCAAATCCTTATCCCAAATAAGAAATCTCAACCATTTGATAAAGAATTTTCTAGGGCATCCATACTTTCCTTGTAAGCATCATCATCTTGAGCAAGAGATTGGCCTATGTTGACAAGAATCTCATCTTCCAAAGATCATTAGTCTATCCTAGGTTGACAATCCAATCCTATTTGATCCTACATCAAGAAATAGCAACTCATTGACTGATACTTAGTAATCTTCCACCAATCTTTCATCATCCTCAATCTAGTCAGAATCCCACCATCCTTTAGCATCCCACCATCCTTCACCATCTTCCATCATCCTTTAGCATCCCACTATCCTTCAGTTGTTCCATATCCTCACATCATATCTTAGAAATCCACAATCCTTAGAGATTATTTAGGTCTGCATCCATCATCCTTAGAGTTTTTCTTAGAAGCATCTTGCATCCATCCATCATTTACATCTTCATCCTTAGATCTACATTTCATATCTGTCGAGACATGATCCAAGAGGAGAAGGAATGCGAATGCCAATCTGGCCACTAGTTCATCTGATCCTCAAAATCCTAGTAGCGCGATGGTAACCTACAATCCAGAGATCCCACCAATTGATACTATATGGGATGATCCCAATGGACCCCCCACTTCATTTTCCATGGAAACATTCATGAGTCACCCAAGACATGCATAGATGGTGAGTGAAATCATTGATCAAAATAGACAGGCTATACTGGCGAACTTTGCACAAGAGGGTACTTCCATTCCACCACATCTCTAGCTCCTCATTCCCATCAACACCATCTGTATCCGAGCTAAAAACTACACCCCAATCATCCAACAAATCCATGATCCTAACTTACACATATCTCAGGAAGCCTCGCCAATCCCCCATCTCTTGTAAAGAAGCTTCACAAGTCCCACAACACAAGCAATAGTGAAATCCACTCCCTTTTCCATCATGGGAACACCATTGTCTTCTATAGCATCTCAAGCTACCACTTAGTGTGTGTGTGTGTGTGAAAATTGTACCTGATCTGTAGACACAACACTTCAGTAAAACATTAGAGGTTAGCTAAAATCAAAATCGTGCAAAATTGAAATCTAATTTAACCAAGTGATTTACTGCCTTCTAGTAGGTACGAGATTAATGTTCTTAGATTGTAATCGAGATCAGTGACCTAGACGACACCTAAATGAAAGATTTGAATGCAATTGATCTAGATATGAGATTGAATGCAATTAAGCTATTTTTTTTAAATATTTTCTATGCAATATGAATGATT
Source organism: Chamaecyparis obtusa (assembly GCA_027943335.1). Classification (NCBI taxonomy): domain Eukaryota; kingdom Viridiplantae; phylum Streptophyta; class Pinopsida; order Cupressales; family Cupressaceae; genus Chamaecyparis; species Chamaecyparis obtusa. The sequence continues at coordinate 1,030,029 of BSBK01002612.1, read as the reverse complement.
AATCTGATATGAAATCTATGCTAGATGAAATTGATATGCTATGAATGCTATTGAAAATTGATATGCAATGCTAATCTAACAATGATATGCAATATGAATGCAAAAATAAGATTGATCTCACAAAGATGTCGATTCGCAAGAGCTTTGATTCTTCAATTCCAATTCTCCAGCGTGATTGTGCAAAAATATGAGATTCTGTGGATGCAAATTTGAGAGATTTTAGAGATGAGTTATGAAGAGCTGAGCCTTGTTTTTATAGAAATCCAGGGCTTTGGAGGTGCATGGGAAAAAGCCATAAATCACTCAAATAACTCAGGTTGATTTTTGAGTTATTTTTAAATAACAGATAATTAACTCGCAAAAACATGCAAAAGCTAAGTTTTAACTCAAAATAGAGTTTAGCTTTAATTGATAATTGATAGTTGTCTGCTTTTATGATTGTGCATGTTTTATTTATGAATTAATTTAATAATAAAGTGATTTATTTCCAACTTAACTGCTTTTAAAAATAAAATAATTAATTTATGGGTTAATTAATTATTTAATCAAACTTTTATTAAAAACTATATTATTAAATAATGACAACTTGCTTTAATCAATTAAATAAGAATTTAATCAATTATTCATATGATATTAGATTTATTGTCAAAATTAAATAATACAATTAATAATAGATAGAATTAAATTTAATTAAACAATTAAGTGGCAAATATTAAATTTAATTAATTAAATATGAAAAATATTCAATTAATCAAACTTTAGGATAAATGTGATTTATTGCCAAATAATTATAAAATTAAATTTAATTAAGATAATTAAGAATATTGCTAGGAATATTCCCCGATGCAGAATTTAAGATAATCAATTAGGATTCGGTGATGTTTAGATGTGCCTTAGATTAGGACTTTGATGTCGATTTCGTTCGAATTGTCGATGTAGGAGGTTAATGAACTTATAGCCCATTTTTGGGGTATTACATTTTGCCCCTCTTTGAATTACTGTGCGAAGTGCAGTGGTTCAAAGATAGTCTGTGTTTGATAAAGATATGAAACTGATTCAAAAGATAAACCGATCTCAAGATAGAAACCGATTGAAAGATATTGAGATAGGAGGTCCTGAATGACCAGAGATAATGTTTACTATAGCAGCAATGAACCTATGATTGTGAAAAAGTGTCAAAATGTCTGATTCTAAACCTTAGGATTGATAAGAAGTGAGTGACCCGTTCTAGACTCGATTGTCTTAGCAGAACTAGCAGGTATCACATCCAAATCCTTTAGTTCCCAAAGAACCAAGGAAAGAACACTATGATCTGATGGTTGCAAAAACTAATACAGTTTACAAGATTAGGAGAATACCAGATTGATATGGATCTTGATGAATCTGATATGCCCCAAGTGATGATAGATTTGCCCCAAGCGATGAGGACTTTTGATGAATCAGCAACTAGACGTGATTGTTTGTCTTGATTACTAAGGAAGATATGATTTCCATAAAGATATGATTTCAAATTTGATTACAGACTTTGAATGATGTGTAATACCATGCCCCCTTCGGGATTAAAATTGAAATCTGACAAGAGAAGTCAGCGTTAAATGGTTTAGAAGCATGTAAATTGATTTGAGAAGTGGTTAAACATGTCCGAGAATGCATTCTGCATCGTTTGGAGGTCCTGGAGACCGAATTTGACTAGGTTTGACAATGAGTTGACTATGGTTGACCAAGTTGAAATTTTGATAGTTTGATGAAAGCTAATCAGTTAAGTTGAATACTGGATTTCTGTGATGATTGAAGGTTGATTATGCAAGTAGTGAATAAGATAAATGATCTCAGATTTCAATTTTGATCCCGAAAAGGATTCTACTTGCTATTTCGTTGGAGGAACCTTCATGTGAGATTTAGCTCTTATTAGATTTGAAGAATTGATATGAAGAATTGTTTAAGCTTTGAAGTTCATTTAGCCATTGTGAGATCATGCAAACATGCAAAATGCAATGAGACATGCAAAATGAAATGCAACCTAAGACCTAGGACATAGTCACTGATCATATGTCAATTTGTTATCATCATTGAACTTTTAGGTAACCAGATAAATCAATACAATGCCCACTAGCTAAAAAAACTATAGACATATGAATATTGATTTGTATGCGCAAGAATCAATACAACACCCACTGGTCAACAACCATGGATATATGAATATTGATTTTATTTTCGGAATGTCGGATTAGATATAAGCATCAAGGCACAAACGCCAGGATGACCTGAATATCATGTCCATTTTGATATAGCAATTTGTAGAAGCATCAAAACATAAACATCGTGATGACCAGAATACGCCTTGCGTTGCAAACACATCAAACAGTCAAGAGATCATTCTAAATCCAATGTGAATTACCCGTAGTGACCCTTTATCGTTCACATCCTTAGGCAAGATTGCGTTCCACAATAGGAGAAAGAACTTACTCAAAAAGACAATAGTTAGATCAAACTTTCTTGAATTGTCTGGGTATCAATGGTCGAGGTACACATGGCCATCCAATTCAAGATAGAGGCTCTTATAGTCAGACACCATTTCAATCCAAAATTTCCAAAGACGTTAGATTTTCACATATAAGCAGAAGACAAAGAAATGATTATGCCCCTAGTCATCACTCTCTAAATCCTATAAAGGACATCATTGAAGAGCTCGAAGGGACACAATATGAAAAAATCTCAATGCAGATCAGCAAGCATACAAGGAGATAAAAGCATGAAAAGCACAAATTGTTTTCAGTTGAGTTTTGATGTTTGATTGTTGTAGATGCAAAATCCTTTCTGGAGATGAGACAGACAGACAGAGTCAATTGGAAGCTTCAAAGGACTCTAACTAGATAGGAAATGTCTAAGATACATGGGAGACCATAGGATATGACATTGATTGCCCCCAAATTTGAACATTGATAGGATACAGACGCTTGAGCTAATTGGTGTACAGACCGACTTATTGAAACCAGGATATGCAGAAACAAACCGGGAGATATGTACAAACTAAAGCAAGACTGAAAGCTGGGAAAGACCAAGATTGTGCTGATAGATGGAGCATTTTGGAACAAGTGGTGCCCGTTTGCCAGGTTTTCACCATCTTGGTAGAGATTCTATTTTTGCTACCAAGGCACCTGTTTTCAAGTTTTCACCAAGGCACTTTTTCTTCTTTCATTTTTTTGTATTTTTCATTTTTTTCAATTTTTTTTTGAATTTTTGATATTTTTCAATTTTTTTGTGAATCATCAAGGCACCTATTGCTAGGTTTTCACCAAGATGTTCATTTTTTCAGGACTTTTTCTAATTTTTAAGATTTTTTTAGGATATTTTACCATAGACTGAATGCCTTAGGTGTAGAATTTCTTCAGATGGAGAACATTGATTGGTTCTCAGAGCTGTTCTCCTTCAGTCATTGAGAGTTGATAGGCACCAGAGCCAAAAGTAGCAGTGATTACAAAGGGACCCAGCCAATTGGGTTCAAACTTCCCCTTGCGTTCTCGATGTGATTGATTTTTAGGATTTTCTCTCAAGACTAGATCACCAACCTGAAATTCTCTATGTCTGACTTTCTTGTTGTAGCATCTAGACATTCTCTTCTGATATACTCTGAGATGATCATACGCTGCTTGTCTGCACTCATCTAGTAGTTCTAGTTCTAGATTCATCATCAGTTACTAGACTATGCATTCTGATTCTTAGTGATGGGATTTCAACTTCAATAGGTAGTACCGCTTCAGACCCATAAACTAAAGTGAAAGGTGTAGCCCCTGTAGGTGTTCTGATACTTGTTCTGACACTAATTCTGATACTTGTACTGATACTTGTTCTGATACTAGTTCTGATACTTGTTCTAATACTTGTTCTGATACTTGTTCTGATACTGGTTCTGATACTTGTTCTGATACTTGTTCTGATACTGATTCTGATAATTGTTCTGATACTGGTACTGATATTGATTCTGATAATTATTCTGATACTGGTTCTGATACTAATTCTGATACTGATTCTGATAATTGTTCTGATACTAGTACTGATACTAGTTCTAATACTTGGTATAGTTGATAGCATCTTTTTCCATTGCAAACTCCCAAGTAAGATCATATCGTGCAGTCCCAATGTCTAGCAAGGTGGAGAACAATAGGGATTGGCAAGCTGGTGGAAGAGATGGAAGACGAGAGAATGAAGGAGAATGAAGGGAAGAAATCCTCAAGGGAAAATTCCTCAAGAATACCCAAGCTAGGGAAAAAATTTTATGTAAAGTGCATTTGGATAAGCAATAAAAGGCTAGCATAGGATAAGTCACAAAATCATAATGCAAGAGCAGGAAAGGATGCAATCCAAAGGAGTAGACATGTCAAGAGGCTTCATAGCACCGTGTTTTACTCTGTCTTTCTTAGATCAAGACCAAAGGAGAAAAGGATAGCGATAGGCGAAAATGAATGGAGGAAAATAAATATGAAGGCTAAACAGGAAGGGATTGAAAGCAAGATCATCATCAGACAACTCACAAAATAGCCAAATGTTCGTGTATAGATCAACATTATCAAGATCAAAGAGAGAAGATGAAATGGATGAAATATGTAGAAGAACTACGCATGATGCCTGATTGCCAGGTTTTCATCATGGTACTTATCCAAGGCGCCACAAGGGAGTGGTTTTCACCTTAGGATGAAATTTTTTTTCTCTTTACTTTTGCTACCAAGGCGCCTGTTTCCAGGTTTTCACCAAGGCACATTTTTAATTTTTTTTTTTTTTTAATTTCATTTCCTTTTTTTTTATTTTAGAAGAAGGCAAGCTTGCTAGATAATGCTCCTTGAAAGGATAAACCATGATATTCTAAGGATTCAAAATGATATGCTCAAAGATGCTGATAGGGAAAGGGAGATGGAAGAGAAAAATGGAGGATAAGGTTTTATGTAAAGCAAGTGAGGTTGGAAGATAGGAGGAATAGGCAAATGAGGAAAAATGATAGAAGGTAGAAGGATAATGCATGGAAGGATTGTGAAAGGGTAGGTGGAAAGGAAGGCAAGATCAACGTAAACACACACCTTGAAGGGTAGCGAGAGGGTGGAGGAAATGTGAATGAAGGAATACGTGAAGGAATATGGCGAATGGATAGAAGAGGTTGAGGTTTAGGCACATGGAATGAAAGAATATTTTTGGAGGGAAATGAAGTGGAAGCCTTTGGAAGCTTGAATGTCAATTTCACTTTTTGCTCAACACCAGACTCTTTCAAGAGAGACTTTGGAATCCATATAGCCGTAGGATTTTTATTTCCTTTTGATGATCTAGAGAGAATATCTTCAATGATGGATTTTGGAACCCATACTTGTCTTGTAGTTTTTTTCTTAGATATCTCTTTTGACTTTATGCCTCCGTGTCGATTAGAGGAGACATGGTGATCTTCTCTTTTTGATGGATTCTTGTATTGCTTCTTTTTCTTGTATTGAACATTCAAGTTGCTTCCAAAAGACTTGGGATTTGTGGAAGAGGGAGGATACGACTGGTTTAGATGGGTGGGTGGATGAAAAGGATTCAAGGGTATGCATCTATGTTGATCTTGAGGAAAGATGGGAGATGGAGGTATGTAAGGACCCAAGATGGATGGCAAATTAGGAGAGTTAGGAGGGGAAAGTGAAGGGACATAAGGACCCAAGATGGAAGGAAGGCATGAAGCCCTTAGTAGTGGTGGAAGAGGTCCAAGGATGGAAGTGGAAGATGCAAAAAGATAATCAATAAGTTCATCAGCATCTATATGACAACCAAGGATATCAACATCTTTAGAGTGAGCATTAGAATTTTCAATAGAATCATGGACATCTTGAATATGAGCACCTTTTTTGATAGGATTTTTCAAAGCTTGCAAATACATAGGAAGAGTAGAAAGTGGAAGTGAACATGGAGTGGTAGAACAAGAAGATGAAAGACTTTGATCTTGACAAGGATCTTCGGATAGCATAAGCGCATAATTTTTCTCTTGATTTTCAATAGGCTTAACATTGGAAGGAACACCATTTTTACCAACCTTAATGGAAGTATCATCTTTGGAAAGCGCAAGCGTAGTAAGGTTATTTTGATTGTCAATAAGCTCAACAGTGTAAGTAGTAGCTTGATCTTGCTTAGGCAAAGACTTCAGACATGGTGGAATGCATGAAAAAAGGGGTACAGGATCAAAAGAACACTGAGTTGGATAAGAGACATCATGAAAAGGAGTGGATGACATGGAGGGTTCTTGATCTTGATCTTTCTTTATGTTCTTTTCTTCATCATTTTTAGAGTCCTCTTGACATGGAGCCACTTCTAAGGACAAGGAAGCATGTTGGGATTGTATGGATGACTTTGGAAGAGATGGTGGAGGACTAGCTGAAGTAGGGATTATAGCATATGAAGGCTTGGGCTCTTTAGGTTTATCATTATTGAAAGTCTTTGCAGCCAAGTGAAGGTTAGCTTGAGTTTCTTTAAGAGGTAGCCCTGGAGGATAACTATAGGGAACTGCATGAAAAGTATCAAGGCTTGTGTCGGATGAAGGTTCTGTGAAAGATTTGAAAGACTCGGAAGCTTTAAGAAATGTACGGGTATTGGAGGAAGTAGGGGATGGAAGGGAACCATCACCAGACAAAGGTTCAGTATTAACATGATCTTGCTTGAGAGTGTAATCTTTATTTTCAGCTAGAGAGTTCTTAGAGGAGAGATCCTTATAGTATTGACATTTCAAGCTAGCACAATGTATTTTATAGTCCTCAGCAGTAGTAGATGGATCATAATCAAGGTATTGTCCACAAAAGCCAAAGTCTCTTTCAAAATTAGAATCATATGGATCACTATCATGATCTATCCAATGTGATGGCCCATTTGTAGTAAGCAGGAATGAACGATGAGGAGGACTCTTAGGAACAGAGGTGTCATAGGTATCATTACATTGTCTGTCATCATAGTCATCATAGTCTCCAAAGCTAGATGTGTCACTCTCCATGGAAGAGGTATCATATTGCTCAAATTTTTTCTGGGGGCATGGTGACATGTACAAGTCTTTATCAAATGGAAAAGAGTATAGAGGTTCCTTTTCTTTCTCAAGTTTGTCAAGCTGTACTTGCATAGCTTGCAACTGCTTCATCATAGCGGCGATCAGAATTTCTTCCTCATGTGTACTGATTCTTTGAGACATGTGTACTGATTTTCAATAGCTACTGATTTTTTCTTGACACAATGATATTTTTGACAGATTCTGGAACAAGGCTGGAAACATTGGATATCTTGCAATTTGACAATTTCTGACAACTCTCTCAAATTTTTCCAAACGACACTCTGCAGACTCATACGACACTGGGTAGTCTATGAAATGATAGTTGCTAAACTCATACGACAGTTGGGTAGCAATGAAATGACAGTTGACAAAACTCGTACGACAGTTGCTAACAGGGTTTTGACTTTCTTGAATTTGCTGGTTTGAAAACTCATACGACACTGGGTTCTCAATCGTACGACAGATGGGCAATACTGAAATGACACTTGACAAAACTCATACGACTTTTGACTTCTTGAAATGACTTTTGACTCTAGAAATATTTTACTTCAATTTTTGCAAAATTTAAGGTCTTCAATTTTGGATTGTTTGCAAATTGTACTATCCAAATTTTGAAGGTTATACCAGATTTGATCATTTTTAATAGCCAAGTAGATAAACAAGAACGCAGAACAGCAAGCAAGTGATTCCAAGCACATCTGAAAATAATGAACAAGGGAAAAAGCAACCTTGTGCATGAACAATCAAGTGACCAAATTGTGCTAATCCCTGAGAGTACTAATTATGTATGTTCTGAAAAGTTTTGCAATAACACACATATACCTGAAAGTGAAAAATTGGCCTCTCTAGGGTTTTTAGTAATGGTTTGACTCTACAACTTTTATGATTCAAAGGGGTGAACTCCAATCCCGATGCACTAGGGTTTTGACACAGTCTGAGAACTTAATCTTCAAGAGCTACTAGGGAGATCTGACAACCCAACAATGAACCATACCCGTGGAGATTTCTTCCACAAGGACATTTATATAGTAGCTGTCACTACCATGGCGAAAATGGCTATTACCGCTTGAGGTTCCGTCAATGCAGTTTGCCCTATGAAGGGATTGTCCGCTATGGTTAACCCTCTCTAAAGATGACTCATAGATTTATACCACAAGGGGACTTGGCTCCAGATTCAAGGTTTTGACACTTCTTCACTTTTAACCCAAACAAAGCAAGCAGATGAATCCGACACGCTAAGACAAAGTTTTGTTCCACCAAGGTCTGTGATATCAACTCCACGTGATCTATCAACCTCTCCGGGGAGAGAATGTATCAATCAACAAGAGAAGACGCACTAACCAATTTTGATTCACCAAAGCTCGTGATATCAACCCCACGTGATCTATCAACCTCTCCGGAGAGAGAATGTGTCGATCAATAAGAGAAGACGCACTAACCAAGTTGAATGTGAAATGCACTAAGTATCCGCCCTACCTACAAGGATTTTGTCGTCAAGAAAGATTTCTCTAGGAATCCAATCTCTCAAGAATCACGAATAGTGTTCATACGGCCTAATTACTATGTGAGCACAAATATATTCCCGAAAGCAAATCTACCAAAAGTACCCAAAAAGTAGAAAGAGGAACACTTAACGCTTAAAGCGAATATGAGATGAGTCCACAAGGTGGAACACTTAAGACCTCACACAAGCTGAAAATGAGTCCCCAACTTAGAAAACAAGTGAGTTCCTAAAAGCACAAAAGGGTTGCCAAGTGGAACACTTAACGCTTCTATCCTGTTGACCCCTCCCTTTTATGGCGCTGAGATTGCAACCATGGGGTAGAAATGAGAGGCCGATGGATTAGCGAGTCCAATAACCCAAGATAACAATCAAGATCAATCACACATATTCTAAGACTACTTAATTAATCCTTAAGGGATCACAACCTAGTATCAAATTATGCAAGTGTGTAGAAATAGATCAAAAGCATGAAAAGATGCACACAAGCTTAACACATAAGAGATTTATTTTAAGTCCCAAATCAAAATTTTATTAGATGAAGGAGAATACCTAGGATCCTTGCAACGCGCTTAGTAGATTTTACTTGATTTTTAGCAATTTTTGTTGAGCTTTACTATGCAAGCAAGCTACGAACTCTCCAACAAGCCAACAAGCAAACAAGATATGCAAGGTATATTCAACTTATGAAAACCGTAGGGTTATATCTAAAAATCAATTGTTAGGAGCAATAATAATCAGAAATTAATCCAAATGACAACTCATATCATGCATTGAATCATATGAAAAATAAGTGCATACCCATCACAAAATTTTAATTTTTTTGCACTGCATTTGACCTAGTCAACAAGATCTAATTTTTTTGATATGATTTTGGCCACAAAAATAGAAATTTAAAATAAAGACCCCTACTAAAAAATAAAGAGCTTTCCAAAAATTCAAAAATTTTAGAAAAATCTCTTCATTTGTGCCCTAGAGACCCATTTTATCAAAATAGACCAGTTTTTGCAAATTGACTATTTGAGCTATTAAATTGCATCCAAATTTAAAACACAAATAATAGACCCCCTATATAATTTGAAGATCTTTCCGAAAATGTAACAATTTTCAAAAAATATTCTGATTTGCACCGAAAATTAATTTTTTATGAAAAATTAAAAAAAAATTATTAAAAATTTAAAAAAGTTTAGAAAATTTTGAATTTTTTATCAAAGCTTCCCTGATATGTCACCAACTTGCAAAAAAATTTCAGACCAAAACTTCAAGCCGTTTGAGAGATAAAATTAAATCTTTGAAACTTTGGGGTTTTAGCTCCCAAAAAAATCAAAACTAGCATGCAAAGGTGGGTTGCCCCACGGTGGGTGCCAGAAATGTGTGTGTGAAAATTGTACCTGATCTGTAGACACAACACTTCAGTAAAACATTAGAGGTTAGCTAAAATCAAAATTGTGTAAAATTGAAATCTAATTTAACCAAGCGATTTACTGCCTTCTAGTAGGTGCGAGATTAATGTTCTTAGATTGTAATCGAGATCAGTGACCTAAACGACACCTAAATGAAAGATTTGAATGCAATTAAGCTATTTTTTTTTTATATTTTCTATGCAATATGAATGATTAATCTGATATGAAATCTATGCTAGATGAAATTGATATGCTATGAATGCTATTGAAAATTGATATGCAATGCTAATCTAACAATGATATGTAATATGAATGCAAAAATAAGATTGATCTCACAAAGATGTCGATTTGCAAGAGCTTTGATTCTTCAATTCCAATTCTCCAGCGTGATTGTGCAAAAATACGAGATTCTGTGGATGCAAATTTGAGAGATTTTAGAGATGAGTTATGAAGAGCTGAGCCTTGTTTTTATAGAAATCCAAGGCTTTGGAGGTGCATGAGAAAAAGCCATAAATCACTCAAATAACTCAGGTTGATTTTTGAGTTATTTTTAAATAACAGATAATTAACTCACAAAAACATGCAAAAGCTAAGTTTTAACTCAAAATAGAGTTTAGCTTTAATTGATAATTGATAGTTGTCTGCTTTTATGATTGTGCATGTTTTATTTATGAATTAATTTAATAATAAAGTGATTTATTTCCAGCTTAACTACTTTTAAAAATAAAATAATTAATTTATGGGTTAATTAATTATTTAATCAAACTTTTATTAAAAACTATATTATTAAATAATGACAACTTGCTTTAATCAATTAAATAAGAATTTAATCAATTATTCATATGATATTAGATTTATTGTCAAAATTAAATAATACAATTAATAATAGATAGAATTAAATTTAATTAAACAATTAAGTGGCAAATATTAAATTTAATTAATTAAATATGAAAAATATTCAATTAATCAAACTTTAGGATAAATGTGATTTATTGCCAAATAATTATAAAATTAAATTTAATTAAGATAATTAAGAATATTGCTAGGAATATTCCCCGATGCAGAATTTAAGATAATCAATTAAGATTCGGTGATGTTTAGATGTGCCTTAGATTAGGACTTTGATGTCGATTTCATTCGAATTGTCGATGTACGAGGTTAATGAACTTATAGCCCATTTTTGGGGTATTACACTTAGGTCCAAAGCTTCCTACAAAACCAACCAACACCTCCCACACAAGCTGCTACACAAACAATTCCTCCACCATCCATGCGCCAAGCAGCATCACCCTTTCTGGGGGCAACACAATCATTTCCCTCCTTCCCTCAGAAAGCTTCCACATCAGCACCACCCTTGTCATGGGCAACACAAGCATCTTCTTCCACTTCCCAACTGAGATTCACCAAATAATATGTTCCACTTCCACCATTCATTTCCAATACACAAGCCCAACAATCTGCCTTTACAAATGGGATGCCCTCTATGGGATCTCAGAATCCACCATCTACATCCCAAATCCCCACCATCACATCTACATTTATAGCATCCTCTGCATCGCAACTCCCACCATGAACCGATTCTTTTTGGGGCCTCACTCAAGAATAAATGCAAGTTCTAGGTATACCAACCCAATCCCATAGATCCATGCCTGTAAACTAACAAGCCACTTTCCCTCAAGAAATGCAACAACCATAATCACAACCTCCACTAGCTTCATCCTTTCCTTCATATACCAACTAGCTATCAGTACCACCCACCACTTCTCAAATAGTTCCACCACCCCAACAACAAAGTTCATCTCATCTCACCAGCTACCTTGCGCAACCACCTCCCATCTCCAGCTTCCCAACATCCATTCCACCCCTAAGAAATGCAGGAATGCATCCCACCTACATCAGCCAAGCCCAAAGCCAAGTGCATCAATGTTAATCCTATCAACAAGTTGTACCATTCCATCAACCTCCTCCATTGCAACAATACTTCCCATTGCAGCAACAACAACATCCCATTATCCACCACTAGCAAAAAGCATCCTCTTATCCAACACAACAAAAAAATCCCATCATACCCTAGAAATAGGCCATTCCATATCCTCCACAAAAATACACTCCACACCTTAGCAACAATATCATCCCTAGAAACCATCACCCCAATATCCATTCCAATTCGCCCATCTTGCTCAGCAATGTCGGCCATATCCCACTCCACAATATCTACCACAAAATCATCCTTATTCACCAGCACCATCAAATCCTTTTCCAATGGGAGTACCCACTCCAATGCCAATCAATGTTGAGTGGGAAGAGATGAAGCACAGTCTTATAGAGATCAAGGCCAGAATAGAGAGCGAGGCCTTCAAGTTTGATGAGGTATGTCCCTATCCTTTTGACAAATCAATCACATCAATCCCCTTTCCCAAACACTTTGAGACACCTAAGCTCAATAAATATCAAGGGAAAGGAGATCTCGTCAGTCATATAAAGGAGTTTTATATGGCATGTCAAGAAGTGGCCTACAGTGACAATTACCTTATGCACTTATTCCCCAAAATCTTGGGAGGAACTGCTATTGAGTGGTTCTACAAGATACCCTATGGAATAGTCACAACCTTTGCCAAACTCTTTGAGAAGCTCATTGCCCAATATGCCCACAATGTTGAGAATGAGTTGTCTTTGCTAGACCTTTGCAATGCAAAGCAGAAAAGAGGAGAAAGCCTAGCCAAGTACTTGCAATGATGGAAGAACCTCACTACTAGGTTATCATATGAACCCCCTGAGAAACATCTTACGAAGATCTTTATCGATAACCTGCACCCAAAACTATCCCGCATCATGAGGATGAACTACATCCAAACCTACTAGGACATCAAAGGTAAGGGGATACATATCAAAAGAGGCCTCCTAGACAAAGGCACCATCTGGCACTACAAGGACGATTCCCACAGCAAGCCCAGTAATGACAAACCCTACTACTAGAAGAGAAACAAGAATGTTATTATCAATGGAGCCACTGACACCAAGCATGTCCAAATCATTATGTCTGGTCCTATACCAACTCCTGCATATCAACAACAACAACCCCAAAAAAATCAACAACCTATGTAGAATTACCAACAGCAAGAAAACTAAGGCAACCAAGCAAATCAAGCCAATGCCATATCCACTACCCCAAATCAGAATAGGCCTCAAGTCGAGACTCACTAAAAGAAAACCTTCACCCCTCTTGGTGAACCAGTGGATGTAATCTTTCATTGAATGGCCAAGGCCAACCTAATTACTTACCCATCAACCTAGTAATTCGATGACATCACTCCCAAGCCTAACTGGTACAAAGATCATGAATACTATGATTATCATCATGTTAAAGTACACGCAACTCTAAGGTGCATAAAATTAAAGCACTATATGAAAGATCTCATCAACACAAAGGAGATCCAAGTGGACACCCCAACCCAAACCTCACCTAATGTGAATTTTTAGATCTATCAAAATGTGTTCCCTCAACACAACACTGGGAAGAACTAGGTCACTACTAATCCTCTACCCCAGAATCAATGCAAAGGAAAGCAAGGAGACCATGCTGACCATAAAGACTCTACTACTACCCATATCAACTATGATAAATTTGTTGGATGTATAACCCAAGTTGAGCCCACAGTCAATGTCATCCATGTTAAGGGACCAGATAGTCAGTGTGTTGTTACCACCCACAGAGGCTAGATATCTATCACCAGTGATAATCCAAGGCCAAATCACAATGCCCAATATAACCTTCTTGAACACCTTGGGAATACACCTGCCCAAATCTCCATCCTTGACCTTCTCTATACTTCACCCATCTATCAAGAAATCCTCAACCAAGCCCTCCAAGAAGGACATGTCCCCACAAACATAAATACCATCTAGTTCAAAAACTTTGTGGGATATTTATCAACATCTTGTGCTCTTTCCTTCAAGCCATATGATATATCATCTATTTGTGTGCTAAAATGTTGTCACACTTCTATGAATCATTGCATGCAAGGAAACTCAAGAATGAGCCCTCACAAATCAATCCAAAGCTCTCTATGCATGGAGTTGCAAGATTTGTGAAATTTCTCTCAGCTAGAGCTATGAACTCATGACCTTGCTAGTCAACCACACAATGAGAGATTCCAAATCAAAGACAAGGGAAACAATGCCAATATCTCTAATGAAATCCAAATGTATGCAATGCAATGCAAGTAAGCTAAGAATGAGAATGCACTCTAGTCTATGGAAATGAAAGTACAATGCAACTAATCTATGAAAGGAAAGAACAAATGTGACCAATCCCTCCTATTTAGACTATGTGAGATTAATCTATTGCATAAAAAGAAATCTACACTAAGAATGCCATTATCATGCAACTATGAAAACAAGTATGAAATGAGATGCAACAAAGTCTTCAAATCTTGGATTGCAAGAGTGTCTTCAAAGAGAGCTCCAAATGACCTAAAAAATCTACAACATAATATTAGCATGAAAACCTAAGATGCAAATGAGGAAGAGAGCTCTCCTTTTATAAGAAATGAGATGAAAATGGACCATTGAGATTAAGAGGCAAAATACTTAATCAACGGTGGAGAAAAATAGAAGCTTGATCCTTGTGCACAAATATCCTCCAATAGGAAAATAGGAGTTGACTTTAGTGTCCATATGAGACAAAAAGTACTTTTTCTCTTTTATAAAATAAGAATAATGCTTTATTTGTGCAACATAGGATAAGAAAAAAAGTGGAGATTTTTTATTTAAATAAAAAGGGAAGAAATTCCTTTTAATTAAATAAAGGCTTAGGATAAAGTGATTTTATTATTTAATTAAAAGATATTTTTAATTAATTAAAAGGGAGCATGTTCTCTTAATTAAATAAGACTTTATTTTTTATTTTTTCTCTTTTAAATTAAATAAGGCTCAAACTTTAGGAAATATTGAATTGATTATGATTTGATCAAGGAAATTGATATAATTGATATTGTTGATATTTGAAAATATTGATTCAAGGATTTGATAAATTGCTGAATGGGGGCCCAAAGTCTAGGCAACCATTTTAGGGTGCATACACTATTGAGCCAGACCACAATATCCCTCTCTGCATCTCTGTGATGATCAAAGACTTTTCTATTAAAAGGGTCATGATAGATAATGGATCGACCCTCAATTTGTGTACTCTAAAGTTCATTCAAAAAATAGGGCTCATGAAGGATGACATATCACATGATTGCATCACCATCAAGGCATACGATAACTTAGAGCGTACCTCTGAAGGTACCAATCTTTTGCCTATCAAGCTAGGCCCTGCAACTCAAGACACCATCTGCCATGTTGTTGATCTTGATCTACTATATAATATCCTCCTTGGCTGACCATGGATCCACTCCATCAAAGTCATACCATCTACGTATCACCAATGTGTCAAATTTATGCATCAAGGCACTAAGATCACCATCTATGCAAACCCCCAACTCTTTGCATAATATCGTGCGATGGAAGCATCATTCCCACATTCCACCCATTATCCTGGAATCAAAATTTGCCACTTTTGTTTCTAGCTCATCTCAATCCCATAGTGATCCAAAGACTATCCTCTCCTCCACTCTCTCTTCTATTAAGATCAATAACCAGGGCTGTGGTGAGTATAACCTAACTGATGCATTTGTAGTAGGGGCCCTACCTTTGGATCCACATACAAAAGGGTGCCCAAGCCACCAAAGAAAGCTTACTCAAGAAAATCATGAAATTAAGTAGTTGGGACCATTAACATGTGTTTCCCATGGAAATATAGATAGCCTTAAGATGGACCTTGACATCAATTGGTGGTTGTACAAAGATCCCCCACCTCTGACACTAAACTCCTCAATTACTTAAAAGAGAATATCCAAAATCACACAAGTATGCCATAGGACAATGGAAATACCAAGGTGGTGGTCTAGGACCACAAGAACACACCAAAAAGGATCCAATCGAAGCCTCAAAAAATATAAAACATCAAGGTCTTGGTTTTAACACTCCTTGCCTGCGCATACAAGAACCCAATACCGCAACTAGGGGCACCAAATTGACCAACATTCCCCTCTTGAATATCATGGATGACCTTGTAGAGATCTAAGACATCCATGAAGAGGAAGAAAAGAAATCCTACGATGACATATTTGATGATGATACCCTCCTGGGAACTTCTTTCCTCCATCAATTTGCCATTAACATCATAGAACTTCCCCTCATCCATCAAGAACTCATAGACTGGGATCAACCAATCGTCACACATATCAATGAGTTCCAAAGAACAAAAGTGCTCCTAAGATTTATGGGAACATCAAGCCAACAATTAGATCAACATCAAAAATTAGTTCCTGTCTGCAAGCTCGACCCTAAAGGATATTTTGGGGAAGAGGCAAGCTTTAGCTATAAAATTGAAAAATAAAAAGAAATGAATGAGTCCTTATGTGAAAACCCTTCCAGGGTGCATTCTAACTCTAAAAAAGAGAAAATAAAGGGGGTATCTTCTGATGAAACCTCTCTAGGGCACTAGAAGATGGAGACTTGCCTCTTCCTCCCATCCAAGATTATAGACCAGAGTAGTCACCCATCATCATTGAGGAAACATAGCCAGTCAACTTGGGCACAAAAGAATGCCCAAGAATCACCTACATCACAACATCTTTAATTGAGGGTGAAGAAATGGCTCTCATTGCACTTCTCCAAGAAGCCACCACCAATTTTTCATGGTCATATGCACACATGCTTGGGCTTGATCCAAATCTAGTTGTGCACAATCTCGTAGTGGACCCTAATGCCAAGCCAGTAAAGTAGAAGCTACACAAAATGCATCCTAAGGTAGCCCTGTTGGTAAAAGTAGAACTAGAAAAGCTCCTACAAGACAAGATCATTAGAGCCATCGATTATTCAGAGTGGATCTCTAGCATGGTGCCCTTCACCAAGCCTTCGGGAGAAATAAGAATCTACATAGACTTTAGGGACTTAAGCAAAGCATGTCCCAAGGATGATTTCCTACTACCTTACATAGACATGATAGTCGATCTCACAATGGGCCATGAGATGTTTTCACTCATGGATGGCTTCTTAGGGTACAATCAGATCAGAATAGCAGAAGAAGATTAGCACAAGACAACATTCACAACACCATGGGGTACCTTCTACTACAACATGATTTTGTTTGGGCTAAAGAATTTAGGAGCCACCTCTTAATGAGTAATGAAAACCATCTTCCATGATATGATACACAAAATCTTGGAACACTATGTAGACGATATACTTGCAAAATCTAAAACACGTTGTGAACACCTTGACATCATTGAGAGCTTGTTCGATTGTCCACATCATTATGGCTTGAAGCTTAATCCAAAAAAGTACATCTTTGGTGTAACATCTGGAAAGCTTCTAGGCTTCATTGTATCATGACATGGCATAGAGATTGATCCCAAAAAGGTCAATGCTGTCATAGAAATGCCTCCTCCTAGAAAATTCAAGTAGCTCAAGATCCTACAAGGAAAGCTCCAATTAGTGCGCTGATTTATATCACAACTGGCAGATAAGTGCCAACCTTCCTTTCACACATCTTCTCCACAAGGACACAAGCTTTAAATGGGATCCTATCTATCAGACAAGCTTTGAGAAGCTAAAGGAATATCTGGAAAACTCTCCCATCCTTGTACCGCCAATTTTAGGATGCCCTCTCATACTCTACATCTCGGCAACCACTACAACAATGGGGGCACTATTGGCACAACATGATGACAACAACAAAGAGAGAGCCATTTATTATATTAGTCAAACTCTAGTTGGCTATGAGCTCAATCATTCACCAATGGAGAAAGCATGCCTTGTAGTGGTCTTCACCACTCAAAAGCTTAGACATTACATGCTTAGCCACACAATCAATCTCATCTCAAAGGTAGACCCACTCAAGTATCTACTATCCAGGACAACTCTCATAGGACGTATGGCAAAGTGGTTCATGCTACTCAGTGAGTTTGACATCTAATACATATATCAAAAAGAAATCAAAGGGAAATTAAGTTCTGATTAGCTAGTAGAAGCACCTCTAGTGGATGCATATCCACTAATCATGGAATTCCATGATGAGAATCTATGTATGATCAAAGAACAACCAATATGGAAGCTATACTTTGATGGCTCCTATACATCACATGGATCGGGGGCAAGAATCCTTTTCATCACACCTCAAGGTGACTATATTCCAAAGTCATTCAAATTAGGATTCCCTTGCACCAATAAAATTGTAGAATATGAGGCACTCATCTCAGGTCTCAAAACAACCATTCAAGGGAACATAAGAAAACTCCAAGTGTTTGGAGATTCATAGCTAATCATCAAGAAAGTCCTAGATGAATTCTAGACAAAGGATGACAAGATTTTACCTTACAAGGAGCTCGTGGACAGATTGAAAAAGCATTTCTTGAGTCTACAGTTCACACAGATACCAAGGCTTCAAAACAAAGTGGCTGACACAATGGAAACCATAAGATCTTTATTGGAAATCCCTAGCAACTCATTGCAGTATGAATTCTTAGTTGAGCAGCTACACACACCTACTTATGAGAACACCAATTCAAAAATGGTTTGTGTCTTGGTTGGTCCTCAATCCCCATGGTACCATGACATCCATGTATATCTTAAAAATGGAATCATCTCTCCCCATCTCACCAACACCAAATGCCAAAACCTAATTCACAGAGCTTCCTGCTACACTCTTGTAGCCAACACCCTTTATCATCGAGGATATCATAACATCCTCTCTAGGTGTTTAGATTTAAATGAGGTTGTCCTAGCCTTACAAGAGGTACACTCTGGAATTTACAGTGCTTGTACAAGTGGCATGGTCCTAGAAAAGCAACTGCTTCAAGTCAGGTATTATTGGCAAAAAATGGAACATGATGCTTGTGAATTCATTAAGAAATGTCTACCATGTTAGCAGCATGTGAATCTGATTCATGCTCCATCACAAGACTTGTAGCCCATCACACCACCATGACCATTTTCATGTTGGGGCTTCAACCTCATTGGGTTAATCACTCCCCTTTCCTCAGATGGACATAAATATATCATCACAGGCACAAAGTACTTTACAAAGTGGGTTGAAGAAATTTTTCTCACCCTCACTACTTGCATCCAGATATCCTATTTCATCCTATACCACATCATTTTCCACTTCGGCATACCATCTACCATCTTCACCAATCATGGAACACCTTTTAAAAACCATCATGTGGATGATCTGTGTGCCAGACTCCACATCCACCATCATTTTTCTAGTCCATAATTCCCTCAAGGAAATGGCCAAGTTGAGGCAACCAATAAAACCATCCTCAAAATCCTCAAGAAGGTTCTCAATGATTCTAGTTGTGACTGGTACCTCCAAATAAATCTTGTGCTCTTGGCCTATCATACTTCTTATTGTACTCCCACAAGCACCACCCCATATTCCCTTGTATATGGTGTCGAAGCCATTATACCCATTGAGGTCAAGCTCCCATCATTGCATGTCTCCATGAAAATTATACCATTGATGAAGACTATCGCATGGCACACCTCACACAGCTGGACCTATTAGATGAAAAGAGGTAGAAAACATATGATCACCTGGTTGCATACCATAATTGACTCAAAAGGAGTTATAACAAGAAGGTCCATCCAAGACAATTCCAAGTGGGTGACATGGTCCTAAAGGAAAATCAGAAAGTGCAAGCAAACTGAGAAAATAAGGGCAAGTTTGAGCCTACTTGGTTGGGTCCCTACATTGTCACAACATGCTTTGGCTCTGGAGCCTATCACCCATCAACACTAGAAGGTGAGCCCTTGAATGATCCTATCAACATCATACATCTGAAGAGGTTCTATGCCTGAACCAAATCTTATAAAATCCAGAAAATCTATAAAAATTAGAAAATCCAAAAAAATAAAAAAAGCAAAAAAAGCAAAAAAGCAAAGAAAAATAATCATCCAATGGTGAAAAATTGGCAATTCAAGCACCTTGGATAAGTATGTTGGTGAAAACTTAGAAATAAGTTCCATACATAGTGGACTAGGTCATTATCTATTAAACTCCCATCCCTCAGCCATCCCCAATCTCGATCCCTAATCCTCTTTATCCAGTCCCCATCCCCACCTCCAGCCCATCAATCCCAAGGCATTCTATCCTCATGCCTATCCATTGTAGCAATAAGATCCTCTTATCCCAAATCCTGAGCTCATGTATATATCCTGTATAGCAAGATCTTCCTAACCCAATCTATGAGCTTCTGCATATATCCATTGTAAATCTCTTCCCATCCATTGTCCATATTGTCGCATCTTGTTGTACATATCCTCGTCAGTCCTATAGCAACATTTGATCAGATATCTTGTCCCACCCAGCCTTGTACTTCAGCAACATCTTTTGTCAACTATCCTTGATCACATCAATTATCCTCGATTCATCATTTTCCAGTAACAACACACATTCTCCTCATCAAATAGGTCCTTGAGGATGTATCCTTCCTCCTATCCGAACTAATCTTCCATCAATCAAGCTTGGTCTGTGTTGGGTGTATCATTCCTCACGTTTAGACCTAATCCTCCCCCCATCAATCAAATCAATCTCTCTCCTTGGAAAATGATGTCTTTTGGAGTTATCATTTTGATCTTAGATTTTGTCCTTTGGATCTTATTTGTCTTTTTTGGCTTCTCATTGTTCCTCTCCTCAAAGTCACCATGATCCTTTATATCATGGTGTGCTGCGAATGAGGAAAATCTAGGGCAAGGTCTTTTTGATCTTTTTCTTCTGCCTGTGAGTCAGTCGGACATGACCCTTGCACATTTTACATGTGATCTTCTAGGTTAAATGGTGCACTTGGTAAATGTCATTTGTTTGTGTTCTCTCCAGCATTATTTCTACCATGCTTCCTCTTGGGTTCATGTGTGATGTTGAGGAAACCCTTTTGTGCATTTTAGCGTCAGTCCTATGCAACGCTGGTGACAAGGCCTTGAGTTCTCAGTAACCTTGGTAGGTCTCTAATGTTGCTATATCAAACTAGGTTGTGCTCTCCACATTTACACATGGAGCTCCCCAAATCCCCCATCCATCATATAGCACCATCCTGCATCATATAGATTAATCTTGCATCTTGTATCTTGCATCTAGCTTCATCCTACATCCTACATTTCACCATCATATTGCATTCATGCATCTTTTCTCTTGGAAGGATGTCTACTTCTCCCTCCTTCTCATCTTCCTTCATCCTTTCCCTTCTGTGTTCTTTTCGAGAAAATTCCACAATGTTTCCTCTTTGCATTATTTTCTCGAGGGGGCACAAACCCTTATCTTCTAATTCTAGCCTGGGGCATCTTATTTTCTTGTCTTTGACGTCACACCACTTGCGACATCGCATCAAAGAGGGGAAAAATGTAGACACCTAAAATGCCTTTGCCAAAATAAAAATATTTTATTTTGCAAAAACCCTTGATGACATCATCATTAATTAATTAATTAATTAGTTAATTAGTTTTTATTATCATTATCTCCTCTCCTATTTTAATTAAAGACATTTAATTAAGAAACCCTAGCCAAAAGAATTTAAATCAAATTTAAATGATTTTTCCCTATTTATTGAATCATTATTTGATAAATAAAGTCACAACCCTTAAATAAATTTGATATTTATTTAAAAGCCTAAAACCCTAGAATCTTCTAGAGATTCCTAAACCCTCCTAAAATTTCCTAAAACTACTTAGAAGGTGATTCCTAACCTTCTTAGCCTAATCCACCCTCCTTTGACTTTTGGTCAAACCCCCTCATTAAGAAGCCTTATAGACTCATTAATGGCCTCTTACACCCTCATTAAGGCTCTTAAAACCTCATAATGAAGCCCATGTCTCCTCTTCCACCTATTTTCCCTAAGCACACTTCCCTAGTGTTTCTCACACATGTGTGAGCAACCCTTAACCCTCATCCATCTAACCTTATCTCTAACCATACCCCTAGCTCTACCCTAAACCCTGACTCTGACCCTAACTCCACTTCCTAACCCAAGCCCTTCCCAAAATCCTATAAATACCCTCACGTCTAAGAGAAAATTACCAATTCACCTTTCATTTACATAGTAATGTTATAACGCTAAATCACTTCTAGATTATAAGCTTTAATCCTAATTGTTAGTTTAATTCATTTCTAAGCTTTGTAACTCACATCCTAGCTTAGATAATATGGATTAATCTTAGTTTATTTCATTATTTTTCATTGCATTTCATCATATCACACTTCATTTGGTCTAAAATAAATCTTAGCATAAGCATTTGTAGCTTAATTTGCATCCTGGCTTCATTAGGCTCCTTGAGGCTCTAGGGGAAAATCAGGTGTTCTATACTTGATTCTATGCAACTATGGGGTTCTCATGGTCCTTTTTTAATCCTAATCCTTCCTAATTTTCATTAGGGACATGCTCCATATGTTTTGAAAGCACACCCACATCCCTAAATCGAGAGAAAATTGAACGATGACAAGGTGCTCCCGTTGAGCTCTATCCAAAGTGTCTTTGCAAATTGCTTTTATATATATGTTAGGAATATGCTCTTAAACTAATGTTTGAATGTCTACGCTTGTTTCAAATAGGTTAGGTTTTCTCTGATCACAATATCCTTTAGGCTTATCAACAAATACCTTTAATTTAGCTTGGATGCTTTGCAATTTGCCAGTGAAAAATGCACACAACTCCTTTACTAATAGAAGTGCTTCCTTAACATCAATCATTTTTTTAGGCAAGTATAGATTTTTCACCATTAACATAATTAATCTTTCAAAGAATTGTAGGTAAGGACCCCAAGAGTTAAATAATGGTGTTAATAAGGACAAGGCATTTGAACAATGATATTCTGTCCCCTACAAACAAATGTAAGTACTATGTATAAGTTGGGATTTTCCTTTTAAAACATCTATTTTATTGTATCATCTTAAAATGGAAGCACTTCCATGTTAAGAGTGTTTAGAGCTTTGAGTAAGTGGTTTGGGGTCATATTGGATGCCTTGAATTGATCTTTGCTTTGATATGGCTTTCTCCCCGCTTTCCACTTCTTTTCTGCTTCATCCTAGGTGAAATTAGGGATAGGATCTTAAGGATTCTCCTGAATTTCACTCTTCCATAACTCTATTTTCTAGGTAGGATTTAGAAATGGATCCTCCTGGGCTTCATCTCAATAATCATAGGATTTTATGTGTATTCGTGACATTCTGTCCTGTTCTGGCATCAATTCTAGGTTTCTGGACATCCCTGGGACCTCTTGACTTGATTTTGAGTCAAACTTAGGATCAGGGTCAATGTCTTAGGTTGACCCTGACTAGGTCAAGGTCTTAGGTCCACCCTAACTAGGTCAAGGTCTTAGGTCAACCCTGACTAGGTCAGGGTCAACCTCGACATTGACCCCTTCCTCCAAAATTTCAAATTCCAGAATCTCAGGGCTTCGGGCTTTTGGGAAATTTATTTTCCTGCCTCCGAGTTCGCCATTTTGGGTTTTGGGATGGTAAATCCTTTAATTGCATTTAATCTAGGTATATTTTCTAAAGGTGAGGACCTAATTGGGATTTAATTCTCCAAGGTGGCCCATCTAGAGGAGTGTGCCCTAGATCACTATAAAAGGAGGCCTTCCTCTCTCATTTTCATCATCAAGTTTTGTGAGAACATATCTCTCAATCAAGTTTTCAAGCTCTCAAAGCTCTCAAGTTCTCAAGGTGATCAAGAAAGAATCCATTCAAGCATTCAAGTCTTCTTCTCCATCCAAGTTCTCCATTGAAGATCAAGGATTCAAGCATTCAAGCTATCGAAGGGATTTGGTTCAAGCATTCAAGATTTATCATTCAAACCCTAGATCTAGCCATCATGATGGTGTGATCTTCCTTCAAGATCCTTTGTTCATCTTCAAGATCCATTTCATTCTCTTACTAAGGTGAATTCCAAGCATACAACCATGGAGGTTTGATTTACATTTATTGTTGTGTTCAAGCTTTCATATCAATATACTTGTTTACATTTCAAATACAATTACATATCTATTGAATTGCATAGCTTCATTTTTAGATCCTTTTCTACTACTTGCTAGCATTCTCCATTTCAATTTCAATATTAAGGTTGATTCCAAACCAGGTTTTGACCAAGGCAAACCCCCCATACAACAAAAACCCCCATTTTCTTGCAGGTACAGGTGCGGAGTTTCAGATCTGAGAGCGAATTTGGATACCCTTTTCGGCAAACTTTCGGGATCTGTGAATAGAATTCGAATCGGACTTCAAATAAAGAATGTGGTATTTGACCTTTTATGAGGGTAAAACCCAAGTCGAGCCATCTTGAGGAAAGATTTATGGGTTTTCTCTGTCTCGGCATTTCCAATCCAGGACAAGTTTTAGATTTCCCCGAAAGTGTACACAAACACCAGAATTCAACATTTTCCAGATCTGCCCTAATTTTGAGGTTAGTAGTTTTATTTCAATTATTTCATATTCCAAGCATAAATTCCATTCATAGGGAAATATTGGATTTACTCTCTCTCTTCCTACTCTTTTCCATAAAATTTTTCGATTGTGCATTAGCCTTTTTGGTTGATCAAAACAGATCTCTTCCTTGGGGAATTTGGGTTTGAGAATAGATCTCAATATTTTCCCCTTCCCTTTACATTTGAATAGAGGTAACTCCATTTTACATCTATTCATCTATACAATAGAACCTTCTCTAGTGTCTCCTTCTCAACAAATTTAATATCTACAGGCTGATCAATGTCCATTATTAGTTGTTCGGTTGTAATTCTTGTAGCTATTCCCTCCTTATGCTTCATTTGGACCCCAGCATCAGAGACTTCTTTGATTTCCCTGGACTGATTCTTTAGGGCACTTATTTCATCCCTTAGCCCTTTTACAGTCTCTTCTAGGACATAATTCTTCTTCAACTCCTCGTCAAGCTTTTTTCTAGCTACAACATAAACCCTGAATGTCCTGGCTAGCCTGGTCTCTAAATCTTCAACAACTACTTTATTAATTTAGGATGCATGATGCAAGATATTTTTTTAATTTCTGATCCAGTAGTGTCATGCAACCTCCATATCAATTGGCTTCCTTGTGTTGTGTCTTTGATATCCACCAATATGGGCTTGTTTGACTCAAGAGCCACACACTAAACTACCAATGTCTTGGTGTCCATATTAAAACTAGGCCCTCTTTGAAGTCCACCTAGGCCAAAAGCCTCATACGCTACAGTTTTTTCCTATCTTTTGATTTGGTCAATTAAGAATGAGGACTCCAAGTCCCATCCAGAAAATAGTAACATACCACTTCTCTTAACAATGTCTCTACTCTCCTCGATAGTTAATGTTTCACTGCTGGGATCATAGGCTTACAATTTCACAATCAACTCAACAATGTTCTCCTCTGACTCTCTTTCTCTCAAAGAAAATGTTAGCTCATTTTGTTTTACTCTCAAGAGAAAACTCTTGAATTCATCAAACTTGATGAATTCATCATCACTCACAAATTCTTCAGCTTGGATGACCCTATCATCCAACCTGGCTTTAGCTAATTCTAATTCATTTAGGGCCTTCTCTCCCTCATTTTCTTGTCAAGTTAGAAATTGTTTCCTTATATTACAAAAGTAATGGCTTGTACCTAGTAGGATTTCTAGTGCTTTTTGCCTTTCCTTCTCTGGCACACTCATTAATTTCTACTTTTTAGCTGGCCCCTACTCTGATGTAGATGATTCAAATTTCTCTTTTTCCTCAACAAAAATTACCTTAGGTTCAACCTCTTCAGGGTTTACCTTGTCCTCCTTCTACTCAGGGACGTTTAGTAGCTTTGACATAATATCTTCATAATTTTCTAGACACTTCCCAATCCTAGGCATGTACAAGACATCAAGGAAGAAACTAGTGATAGTAGGGTTTGCCTTTTTTTAACTCTTCTTCTATGCTTACAATGTTTTCCCACTTCAGGGTTATTTCTTCATAGATATCTTCATTAAGCACATTTATAATGAAATCCTCATCTTCCATGGGCTGATTTGGAGCCAAATTATGTTTTCTCATTTCTCTTAGTGCTCCTCTAGTGAAGTCCTCAAGGTCATATATCCTGGCTTTTATCGAAGGAAATCTTAAGTGTCTTAGGAATTCATGGATCTAGTCCACAACATCCTTTCCTATAGAGAAATCTCCTACTTGGAACCTCCTTGGAAGAAAGGTTTCCTTATGTCTTTTAGGGCCTAGATGCTCACTATCCATCAAGATAATCTCCCAAAAGAACTCAATTATTTCCAATCTTTCTAGGACATATTTGGGAAGAATGTGGGGCGGTTGTGGGTATGCATATACTCTAATGATAGAAAAATTCTTAAAGATGAACATGTCAGCCCATTTGTGCTGAATCTCATTATCAAATCTATGGAGTCTAAGCAATTTTCTAACAATTAAGGGAAATATGTCCCTTTCAATACCTAACATGTTCATAATTGGAGACACAAAATCACTATAAAAAGAAATGGAGTTAGAGAAGTGGTAATTCTTATCCCATAACCTGGTCTAGAGCTGCAGTGGAATAGACCCTCCTTCATTCTCTGTCTCTTTGATGAATTTTGGGTTGATATAGACAATGTTGCAATATAGGATCAAGTGCATCAACATGGAGTAGTGGGTGAACCTGAAATTCCTCAAATAAGTCTTTGTAGTCACTAGCTCGTGGTGGATCACATTGAGTATGTATCTCACATAATCAAACTCTTTGTTAGTGTACATGTCCTGGATGTTAGTAGCCATGACATATATATCTAGAGTCACTATGAATCCTCCATCTAGTCCAATGACTTTGTGTAGACCATAGATGGTATAATGGAAATAGGGGAAGAAAAGGTCAATATCAATTGTGTCTGTCACTTTCTTTGACAATAATCATGCTTCTTTCTTCTCTCTAGGGATATGTTTCCTCATAACCCTTCCAGTGTAGTAACTTTTTTGTCTCTTGAATAAGGCTTATTCTATTGCTAGGTCAATATCCACGCTCATGGGTCCTTGAAGGTCAAAATATTAAATACAAGTATCTATGTCTAACATGCAGAGTATAGACTTTTCCTTCTTGTGGAAAGCTTCTATCACAAGATTGTATTCTTCAATTAGTGCCTTCATCAAGTATACATCCACAAACACCTATGGTACTAACAACTTACCCTAGTTTTTATCCCATGGCTTTGAAATAGGGGGACCTCTCAATATGTTTTTGTAGAAGAACATGAATAGCTCGTACCTAGTTGTATTTGGGAAGACAACATCTCTGCATAATGCATATGGGTCCTTCCACTCATAAGCATTAGTTGATTGTAAATTTGAAGTTCCAGGAAATAGCTTTATCCACTCCTCATCATATATGTTTGGCCTCTTTGTTCTTGGTTGTACAACTTTTGTTGGTACTTCAATGACTTCAGGAGATCCTAGTTGCACCATTTTTTTTGTATGTTGGACTTTGAACTCTTTCTCTGTAACTAACAGTTTCAACTCTCTCTCTCTCTCTCTCACTACAACTTTGAGAATTATGGATGCTCTATAAACGATGAAATTTCCGACTAGAATTTCCTTTAATAAGAAATGCACCACCTACTATATTAAATTTTCATCCAGAGAACATGCATGAAATTCCCCTTTTCAAAAAAGTGTCCCTTTTGACTTAGATTTGGCGATGATCAGAGAGAAAATCATCAACCTATCTTGCCAGCATGCCATTATTTTACCCATTAAGACCCCACACGTTTTCCTTTTTCCTTGCTGTTAAAAAGGCTCATGCTATTTCAAAATTTAAGTCAACTTGGTTCTGAAGTTACGCAAATAGTCAACTTGACCATGTCTCAACTTTTCTACATGCAGATCAGAACCTCTTGAAACCCTTCTGAAGTTACGCTGACAGTCTTATTAACACCTTCGCAAGAGCGAAACCATGTATTAAACACTTAGACATTACCTTGTGAATTCCCACACAAAGCCTTTCATAACCTCATAACATCCTTTTCTTGTGACTTCTTAACCTTTCCGAAGTTATGCTTAACCACCAGATGCTCATATGCCATTTCATAACCACCACTACAAATGGTCTTGAAACCCTCACGAATCCCCACAAACCTATTCTCTCTTCATTTTCATGGCTTCGGAATGGAATTCTGAAAACATTTATTTGACCATTGATGCACTTTACCATTCTTCAACACTTTCCATGTGGCATGCAACTTACTCTCACTTTTCAATACCTTCCGAAGTTACGCACGCTGTTAGTTGGGACCTCAGAACCCATCACCATCATAACCTTTAGACTTTTGAGAAGCTACACAAAAACTAACTGTGACCTCATATCATGCCAGTGGTCAAATGCTTTACCTCTTGCAAAGTTTGACAAACCTCCAAGCGTAACTTCGAGGCTTTTGATATTGAACATAAAACTTGACACGTGAAGAAATGCATGACCTTGTCATGCCTTTTGAACCTTAAGGACAATAAAGAAAAAAGAAAAGGTGAAGTCATGCACGAAAAAAATGGTTAAGGCCAGACATTTTAACACTACAGGATGCATAAAGATAAAGGACTAGGATAATAATAGGGGCCCCGCGACATGACTAAAAAACCTTTTCTTAAGTGAGTAAAAAATTAACAAGGAAATAGATCGACCATAGGGTTTAGAACTTAGGAAAATAATTTTTGAAACCCTATTAACAATATTTAACCATATTTCCTCACTTCGAAGGTATCAATTGACAATTTCTTCAAAATTTTCAATATAGGGAACCCTTGATGATGGGGGTATGTGAGGTTGTTATGCAACTAGTGTCCACTACCCTCCTATATGTGGTGTATATTCCTTTGAGGCTAACCACCTTACACAAACAAGGAATAGGGCATGTGGTCTTGTATGGAGGGCCTCATCATGTGTCTGGCCCAAACACCATCAAGCCACTGAATGAGGCATGGATTATAATTATGGATTATGATTATGAATTATGGATACTGGATATAGATGAAACTGGTATTGTACCTTGCAGTGGGAACTTTTCTAGAGAGGCATGAATGCTCCAAATCTTCATCATGTGTTATTTTGGTGATGTGGATTGATATGCTTGTGTAAAATGCATACCTAATTATGTTCATTGGTGTACATTAGAGATAGAATAGATCATCATGTCAAGTATGAGATTTGATTGATTTGTGGGTTAAAATATTCAGAAGGAAATGTAAATTGTATCATAGATGATTGTCTATTGAAAATGAAGTTGTATTTAAAAATTGAAAGTAAACAATTTGATGTGATTATCTTGGTTGAAATTGATGACATAATTGTATGATGTTGTGTGGTTGTATACATGAATTGGTGGAAGTTAATTCTATGTTGTCTAATGTATGTATTGTATGAATTTTGAAGGTAAGTGACTAGAAAACTGTAGGTATGTTATTATGTTTTGAATATTGACTAACTTTTGCATGAGAAATTATTCTATGTTAGTGAATTGCCTAGTCTTTGAATTCTTATAAGAAAAGTTTCCTTATGTAGTTAAATTCATACAAGTGGAAAGAATATGCTTGATGTGGATATACAAATGTATTAAACCTAAACCTTTTTTCTTTTGCAAAGAATATTTTTATATAGTTATATGGCTTCAAAGAATGATTATATTAGTATTTTGGTTATAAGATGTTTTACGACTAATGCGTTGTGTTCTATTATAGCTTTGCAAATTTTAGGAGTAAGTCAAGTTCTTGGGGGGGGGAGGGGGAGAGGATGTAATACCCTTTCATATGCTTCATTTCAATTTGTGTGGCTAAAACATTTTCAGTACTTTGGTAGGTGAGCTAGACTCTTTATGATGTTTTGATGTTACTTAATGGTCGATGTTTATGATGAATATATTATTACTATGTATTAAAGTTTTATTGGAGTAATAATATTATGGTTATAATTATATAGTATCATAATTAATTGTGTGTAAAATTAATTTTAGTAAGGTTGTTAGTAAATAAGGATAATTATATCCTTATGTATACATAAATGTTTAAAATGTTTTAAGACGTTTTAGATTATATATATATATATATATATATATATATATATATATATATATATATATATATATATATATATATATATATATATATATATATTGATTACTACTAATATTTTAATTAGTAAATATTAGTGTTTATTATTTATGGATACTTCACAAAAAAAGAAGATAAATATTAAATATCATTATCATATTTTAATTATCAATATTTATTGATGACTATTATTCATTTCAGATATTAGTTATTTAGTATTGTTGATTCTTAAAATTTATTGTTTATTTTCTAAATGGAAAGTTTTCATTTCAAGGAATCTAATTGTGGGGAGTTTCTAATTCGAAAGCTTTTGTGGAATTTGAGAAATTCTATTTTATAATCTTGTATTTTGATTTTTTGAGTTTGGGAAACTTTTTATCTTCTTATCATTCAAATTTTGAAGATTCATGTGTTTCATTTTGGGTATAGATTTATTCAATCAAAATTGCAAATTATAGAGGATTGAGAGACTTTTCTTGTGTACATATATTTATTTTCATTATTGGTTTGTTTTCACAAATAAGCTTATTCTGATGTATTTTAGAATCTTGTTGACTTTTTTTTTATTTGGCTTTATTCATGCAATCTATGTATAGTTTGTTCCATTTACTCTAGAAAATGTATTCTATTGAACTCACATTTCTTGGAGGTATTGCCTAAAATGTTTGTTGAATCTTTAATCTTTTCCTTGGGGTAGCCCTTTTTACTAGTGTTTTCTTTTAAGGTTCAAGCCTTCTTAACTCGATAGTTCACTCAATGCTATGTCTCATACTTTGTGGAGCATAGTCTGTACTGGCCACATGACATTATGTATACATGGGAGGATCTACATGATGGAATAGTAGATTGTTTGTGATGCAACCCTTATGAATCCTTCCACGGTGTTTGCAAAAATCTTGCCTTAGTATATTGGGTTACAGCTGCCTCTATTACCCATAGCCTTGCCTTGCATGTGATTCATTAATAATCCACCTTGGTTAAGAGAAATACATATACAAAGGCCAAATACCTTGGTTTCAAACAGTCAAAAGGCTAATCAAATATGTTGAAAACGCATGCCAAAAGTGATTTGAGTCTATGTCCTTGGTTCAAACCGTAAATTACGAACCACTATTTTGTTTTAAACCCCACGTCATTGTGTTTCCATTGATAATACCATTTGGCATTGATTATAAAGTTTCCATAGGACCTATTCATCACATCTTCATTCATTAGATTCTATGTTTGGGCTCATCTGATAGGCTGTCAATTCGGTAACCTACTTTATATATGGAATTTCCCATCAACAATTCTTTTACCTGGCCTATAGGCGTCAATGCCATCCTTATCTTTTCATGACAATTTAAGCACTTTAGGACAATAAGTTCATGACTTATTCATTACATAGTACATTTTATTATACATTGAAATAAAGTGGAATGGTTTAGGAAAAGGAAAAGGAAAAGGAAAATGGTAGGTTTTTTATTCGGATAAAAAGATATTAATCTTTTATTATTGGGATCATCATTTAATAGAGTGTATGGAAGTCTTAGTTAAGACTAACAACAAACGTACATGTTTACCATTAGATAGACATGAGTATTGGTCTTACGTACTAAAATTATCATTCTTGATGTCAAAGATTCGGTGCTGATGTTGTTGGGTAATCAAAAAAATAGTTCAACCTTATATCATGGTTTTTTCCTTATAACGGATAATCTTAAAAGGACTCTTATTAGTCTCGCCTATGTAGGCCGAGACTTACGTTTTTTTTTCATTTTTTCTATTAATTTGCATAAAAAACTGTCCCTGTCCAAAATATTAAACATGATTTTCAATGTTTGACAGTGTGTTGATTTTTATTTTGGATTTTTTGAAAAGTATTTCTTTTTTCTTATTGGTTGCTCCTGTTTTTGCTAGGGTTTAATTATTTTTTCATTCTAAAAATTAAAAAAAATTGTCTAATCAATTAAAAAGTAGGATAAAGAAATATTTATTTATTAGTACAAGTACTAATAATGTTACTATTCTTTAATATTAATTATACTTTTTATACATATTTCTTTACATTTTAATCTAATAAACCAATTTTATCTAAATATTTATTATCTTATTAAATAAATTATATATTAAACTTTATTTTATTATTAATTTTATTTATTTCTAATTTTTTTTTATTGATACACATTATTGTTTATTCTATTTTCATTTTCATTTAAATTTAAATTTATTCTAATTATTTATGTTATCACAATCATAAATAAAAGCTATTATAAATAATTTAATTTATAATTATTTTTCTTCTATTTAAGTTTGAATTATTTATCTTGCACCCACTTGTCTTTATCACCTTTATTATCTATCACTTATTTAAGTATTTAAAATTAATTTAATAAACAAATGATATACTTAGATTACATTATTTATTATTAATATTATATATTTCAAATTATTGTTATTTTTAACATTTACATTTTTATATTTTGACTATTTTTTATTTATTTTTTATTCTAAAATTATATATGTCTATTTTAAAAAATTACTATGACAAACAAAATTCATTAATAGTTCAATTTACAATTATTTTGTTCCATTAAAATTTGAATTATTGTTATATATATATATATATATATATATATATATATATATATATATATATATATATATATATATATATATATATATATATATATATATATATATATATATATATATATATATTCCCTCTTAAATACCTCTCTGTATATATCACTTCATACATCTTTATCTTTCTATCTTTCCCTCTTTCTACCTCTATTTCTCAGTCTCTCTCTCTTGATCTCCCTTTCAATGTTCACTCTATATTTTATCTCTATCGCCCCCCCACCCCATATCTCTATGTTTCTTATTCTCTCTAAAAGAATGTATGCATATTTTTTGGGTATGATGTATCAGATCTAGCAATAAAAGTTTCTTTCCCTCTAAAATATGACATGGATGGTGAAGCTCTTTTGGCATGGACTAATACACCCAGGTCTCTGTTAGGAATGAATGCAAAGTGTTTTGGTAGTCATTCTGTAGCAGTTGTTGTTGCATTCATGACTTGGATTGTCATTGATGTCAACACAGTGATATTTTGGATATTAGCAGGAAAGTAGGTACAGTTTTGTTTTGCGCACATGTTATATTGTAGATTGGCTTTTGCGTAGTTGATGGTATGTTCTTTGGTGTGTTATTAACCTATGGTTAATAGCGCAAAAAGAAATTCATTCATTTGTAAGAGTTATGAGCATTTTGGTGAAAGCAGTGTTTAGACAGTGTTTCTGTGTAGCGATGTTTGGAAATCGGAGGATATCTCTTAGTTGGGATGGAATCTGATTTTGCGTAGTTAAAGGGATGTTGGAGACTCATTAATGATGACGTGGTTCATAGCGCAAACTTCGAGGACATGTTTGGAGAAAGTTACAGTAACTGGAAGCCGACAGTTTTATGTGAATTCTATGTGTAGCGTGTAGAATTTATTATTTTGTAATTGAGGACCGACTCATTTGTAATTATTTGAGTTTGGTATATAAGAAGGAATGTTTTCCTTATTGTAATGTGTACTATGAAGATTGTGATGCGAATATATGCATGAAGTGAAGAAAAGAGCTAATTCAGTGATGAAGAAAGACTTGTGAGTACAAAGATCTGGAATTGTGATCTTGTGTAGCAGAGAGTGCAGTTTGGCACAGTGTGAAGGAGGTAACATATTTCATATTATTCTATTGAATAATTCTAAGATCTTTTGGACAGTGGGTTCAGAGATCTTGCCTTAAAGCTATTTGGGCAGTGGGTCCTTTTGTCTTCCATAAACTCTTAACCAGGTTAGAATCTTTTAACAGGGATTCAAAATCTCCTAACAGGAATTCATATGTACTGAATGTATTTCATAAGACTCCTAACAGGGTCCATCCTCTAACAAGGAACTTTCATATTAGTGCATCATTTTGTGGGCATCATTCCCACCGGGGTTTACTCTTATCAAGAGGTTCCCTAGTTAACATTTCTTGTGTTATTGTGCAATTGTGTATGATTATCTTTCTATGGTTGATCAGTACATTG
Organism: Chamaecyparis obtusa; assembly: GCA_027943335.1. Classification (NCBI taxonomy): domain Eukaryota; kingdom Viridiplantae; phylum Streptophyta; class Pinopsida; order Cupressales; family Cupressaceae; genus Chamaecyparis; species Chamaecyparis obtusa. Next base: position 995,882 of record BSBK01002612.1, on the reverse strand, counting down.
ATTATATTGTTTAAAGTTGTTGAATGGATAAATTATTTGATAACTGATTCACCCCCCCCCCCCCCTCTCAGTTATCTTGGGGATCTTTACTTTCTAACAATTGGTATCAGAGCAGCAGGTCCTTGAAAGAAAAGTTTAACAACTTAAGGATATCCATGGCGAATTTCAGAAAAGAAAGCCCTAAGTTTGATGGAGTAAATTTTGACAGCTGGAAAGAAAAGATGAAGACACATCTATTGTGTTTAGGACCAAGTTATTGGTTGATTACAAAGAATGAGAAGACTATCATTGAGGAAGACAATCTAGAGGCAGGAACTAAAGATGAACTAGATCTATTCATGTGTAACATACTTGCAAGAGAAGCACTTTTGTCAGCACTACCGAAGAATGAATATAGTCAGGTAAGATGTTTGAAAACATCTCATGCAATTTGGAAAGCTTTACATTCTACTTTTGAAGGTGATGAACATGCAAAGAAGGCTAGATTACATAATTGGATTTGTGCATTTGAAGATATTAGAATGATGGAAGATGAATCTATTAGAAGCTATATTGGTAGGATGTCTGAGATTGTGACAGGAATAAAGTCTTGTGGAGGTGATAAGACAGAGAATGAAGTGATATGAAAAATTTTGAGAACTTTGACACCAGTATTCAAGCAGACAACGCAGATGATTGAAAAATTGATACCTTGTACATTGAACTTTTCAAGAGAGACTCTTCTTGGAAGATTAGAAACAACAAAGATGAACTTGAGATTATCAGGAGAGCTACCTAGAATGGAGACAACATTCAGTGCTCTTAGCATCAGACCTACAAGAAGTACTAGTGTGAATGGAGATTATGCCAGCAGTAGCAGATCTGAGGAAGATAAGAAGATTGAAGAAGGTATTACATTACTTGTAAAAAGAGAACTAGATGGTAAGAAAATCTTTAAATGTTGGACTTGTCAAGAATATGGTCATTTTGCATCTAAATGTCCTAAAAGAGTTAAGAAGTATAGAAGCAACTTTAAACCTAGGAGATCTAAAGAATGTTATTATGCAAATGATGGAGATTTTGAAGAAGGAATTGAAAAACATTTAAGTGATAGTGATAATGATAACTTTGAGGAAATAGGATTTGTAGCAATTAAAGATGAAAGTTCTAAATCTGATAAAAGGGAAGAAAAAGCATTAGTTTCACGAGTTGAAAAGAAATCTGATTAGATTATAGACAGTGGTTGTTCACATCATATGACTGAAGATAAAAGAAAGTTTGTTAAGTTAGATAATTATGATGGAGGAATTGTTAGAGTTGGTAACAATGCACCTTGTTTGATTAAGGGTATAGGATCTATTACTCTTGATGGAAAGACTAACACTGATGATGTTTACTTTGTTGATGGATTAAGACATAATCTACTAAGTGTTGGACAATTAGCTGATAAGGGTTATCAAGTTTGGTTTTTTGAGAAAACTTGTGTGATAAAAGATAAAGATGGAAATCTGATTGGAAAAGGATCCAGAACCAGAGGTAATGTATTTCAGTTGAATCCTACTGAGATGACATGTTTGATAACTAGGATTGATGACAATTGGTTATGGCATAAAAGGTTTTGTCATATAAACTTTGATAATATTGTCAAGGTGAGCACTACACTTGCGGTAAGAGATTTACCTAGAATTATGAAACCTACTAACATGATTTGTAAAGAATGTATGATGGAAAAGTAGAAAAGGAGTTCATTTCCCAATAAGAAGTTCACTTCGGCAGAGAAGCTGGAGATTGTTCATACAGACTTGAGTGGTCCTACTAGGACTAGAGGATTCTATGGTGAAAGGTATTTTATGATTCTTGTTGATGATTTTACAAGAATGATGTGGATTGCATTTTTGAAAGAAAAATCTGAAGCATTTGATAAATTTAAGATCATGAAAAGAAAAATTGAGAATGAATCTGGAATGAAGATTAAGTGTCTAAGATCTGATAGAGGTGGTGAATTTACATCTAGAGAGTTTAACACTTTTTGTGAAATGAATCATATTAAGAGACAACTTTCAGCCCCTAGAACACCAGAACAAAATGGTATTGCAGAAAGAAGAAATAGGTCAATAACTGAAGCAGCAAGAGCTATGTTGTTTGAAAATGATTTGGCTAAAACTTTTTGGAGAGAAGCAGTGAACACAGCAGTATACACTATGAACAGAGTACAAATCAGAGCAGATACAAACAAGACACCTTATGAATTATGGTTTGGACATACACCCTTAGTTAAGTATTTTAGAATTTTTGGAAGTAAATGTTATATTAAGAGAGATGATGATATAGGAAAGTTTGATCCTAGAAGTGATAAAGGAATATTTCTTGGATATTCTTTAAAAAGCAAAGCATATAGATGTTATAACAAAAGAACTAAGACTATTGTTGAAAGTGCAAATGTAAAAGTTGATCAAAAGTTTAAATTCAGGAAAGAATGCTTGATTATTAATCTGATGGAGAAGCACAACCTCAGCCTAACATTGAAAATGTAGAATTATTTTTTGAAACTAACAGTGATTTACTGAATGAAAGTCATACTAAAGAAGACAGAGAAGTGAATAGAGAAAAAAATAGAGAAGAAAACAAAGAAGAAAGAAGAGAAGAATCTACAATCGAAACAAGATCAGTAACTATGACACCTAATAGGTATACTTCAAGACATCACCCTGTTGAGCAAGTTATTGGAAGTTTAGATAGAGGAGTTTTGACTCGGAATAAGGTACATTTATGTTTGATTTCTCAAATTGAACCTAAGACTACTAATGAAGCTTGTGAAGATGAACATTGGATCAATGCTATGAAAGAAGAACTAGAGCAGATTGAAAAAAACAAGACATGGGAATTGGTCCCTAGACCTGAAGACAAGAATGTGATTGGAACAAAGTGGGTATTCAGAAACAAGATGAATGAACAAGGAGAAGTGATAAGAAACAAAGCAAGATTGGTATGTAAAGGATATTCACAACAAGAAGGAATTGACTATGAAGAAACTTTTGCACCTATGGCCAGACTTGAAGCAGTGAGAATGTTTCTAGCATATGCAACTTACAAGAAATTCAGAGTGTATCAGATGGATGTGAAGTCAGCATTTTTGAATGGTGAATTGGAAGAAGAAGTCTACATTGAGCAGCTTGAAGGTTTTCCTTTGACACAAGAAGGAGATATGGTATGTAAGTTAAAGAAAGCTTTATATGGATTAAAACAAGCACCTAGAATTTGGTATGCAAGATTGGATAAGTATTTATTGAAATTGGGATTTATAAAAGGAACAGCAGATAGTAAATTATACACAAAAGAAATTGAGAATGGTTTGTTGGTTATAGTTATATTTTTTGATGATATTATCTTTGGAGGAGAAGATGAAGCTAGTGACAAATTTGCAGATGAAATGAAGACTGAATTTGAGATGAGCATGATTGGAGAAATGAAATATTTTTTGGGATTACATATAACATAAAGCAAGGAAGGTATATTTATAAGTTAGACTAAGTATTTAAATGAATTATTGAAAATATTTGGAATGGAAGATTCTAAACTTGTCGGAACACCTATGGTAACAGGACATAAGTTATCTAGCAAAGATGAGACACTAGCAGTTGAGCAGAAAAAGTACAGATCTATAATTGGAGGATTGTAGTACTTGACACATACAAGACTTGATATAGCACATTCAGTGGGGATTGTAGCAAGATTTCAAGTAGAACCTAGAGAATCACATTATGCAGCAGTAAAGAGGATACTGAGATATCTGAAAGGAACAATGGATTATGGATTATGGTATGAGAATTCTGATGATTTTACCTTATGTGCCTATACTAATGTAGATTGGGGAGGCAACATTGATGACAAGAAAAGCACTAGTGGTGGAGCCTTTTTTCTTGGAGGCAAATTGGTCTCTTGGCTAAGTAAGAAGTAGAATTGTACTTCACAAAGCACAGCAGAAGCAGAATATGTTGCAGCAGCAAATAATTGTAATCAGATTATTTGGATGAAGCAGATGTTGAAAGATATTGGAATAAAATTTGATGAGCCTATTGTTATACATTGTGATAACACCAGTACAGTGAGTATGTCAAAAAATCCTGTTTTACATTCTGAGACTAAACATATTGAGATCAAGTATCATGTTGTAAGAGAGAAAGTTGCAGAAAAAGAAGTAAGATTGGAGTACATAAGTACAAAGGAGCAGATAGCAGATATATTTACAAAGCCTTTACCTAAGGATACATTTGTGTATCTGAGAGGTATGCTTGGGGTTATGCCCCAACCTATTTTTGAGAATTGATACAGATGATTGCATTCATACAGTGGTATATGAGCCCTATCTTTCTTCTGGATTGGATGTTGGAACTTCCTCTATGGGGGAGTTTATGAGCTGAGTCATGAGGACTCTTGTTATTGTATTTTTCTGAAAAGTGTCTTTTGACATTAAGTTTTTGTTGACTTAGTGATGGAATTTCTATCATTGATGTCAATGGGGGAGAGATATACATGAAAAACATTATGGATTGTATGAGAAAGTTGAATAGGAAAACGAAGCAAGATTTGATTTGATATTTTGCAGTGATGTTGTAGTATTGGATTTTTAGAACATTGGATGTTTTTCATCTATGTTGCCATCAATGCCAATGGGGGAGATTTTTAGGAATGAATGCAAAGTGTTTTGGCAGTCATTCTATAACAGTTGTTGTTGTATTCATGACTTGGATTGTCATTGATGTCAACACAGTGATATTATGGATATTAGCAGGAAAGCAGGTACAGTTTTGTTTTGCGCACATGTTATATTGTAGATTATCTTTTGCGCAGTTGATGGTATGTTCTTTGGTGTGTTATTAAGCTATGGTTAATAGCACAAAAATAAATTCATTCATTTGTAAGAGTTATGAGCATTTTGGTGAAAGCAGTGTTTAGACAGTGTTTCTGTGTAGCGATGTTTGGAAATCGGAGGATATCTCTTCGCCGAGATGGAATCTAATTTTGTGTAGTTAAAGGGATGTTGGAGACTCATTAATGATGATGTGTTTCATAGCGTAAACTTTGAGGACATGTTTGGAGAAAGTTACAGTAACTGGAAGCTAACAGTTTTATGTGAATTCTGTGTGTAGCGTGTAGAATTTATTATTTTGTAATTGAGGACTGACTCATTTGTAATTATTTGAGTTTGGTATATAAGAAGGAATTTTTTCCTTATTGTAATGTGTACTATGAAGATTGTGATGCGAATATATGCATGAAGTGAAGAAAAGAGCTAATTCAGTGATGAAGGAAGACTTGTGAGTACATAGATCTGGAATTGTGATCTTTTGTAGCAGAGAGTGCAGTTTGGCACAGTGTGAAGGAGGTAACATATTTCATATTATTCTGTTGAATAATTATAAGATCTTTTGGATAGTGGGTTCAGAGATCTTGCCTTGAAGCTGTTTGGGCAGTGGGTCCTTCTGTCTTCCATAAACTCTTAACCGGGTTAGAATCTTTTAATAGGGATTCAAAATCTCCTAATAGGGATTCATATGTACTGAATGTATTTCATAAGACTCCTAACAGGGTCCATCCTCTAACAAGGAACTTTCATATTAGTGCATCATTTTGTGGGCATCATTCCCACAGGGGTTTACTCTTTTCAAGAGGTTCCCTAGTTAACATATCTTGTGTTATTGTGCAATTGTGTATGATTATCTTTCTATGGTTGATCAGTACATTGATTATATTGTTTAAAGCTATTGAATGGATAAATTATTTGATAACTGATTCACCCCCCCCCCCATCTCAGTTATCTTGGGGATCTTTACTTTCTAACAGTCTCTTCCTAGTAATGTTTTTCCATGTGTCAAAGCAAATTTTGACTATGCAAAGGTGTGTTCTTCTTCCTCTGTGTATACAATGCCCATCTTTATTTCTCTCTCTAGATATTGAGTGCTAAGTGAATTCATAGGCTTCGACCATTTCAAGAATTTGTTCATCAAGAGCTAAATATCAAGGACAACATGAAATTTGTTCATCTTGAGTTAATGATTCTAATTTTGACATCTTTGTTATCGCAAATTCGGTTATACTAGTCTAGACTATACCTACCACAATTGTGCACATGCCAAAAGAAAGAAAACTTCATTGAATGGCTAGGCCTTAATTATTCTAAATAAATAGAAATCAAGCATGTAACCATGAATTTGATTTTTCAGAAATTATAATTTACGACGTTAGATCCTTAACTCATGAATTGAGTATTAAATTTGTCTCATGTATCCAACATATTCTTGAAATGGAAAATCCATAGTGTAGCCATTGAGATAAACATTATTTCAATAGATAATTTCAACCTCAAAGACAATAGAGTAATAGGATTAAGTAGATCAAATTATAATAATTTATTTGCATTGTAAACAATAAGTACATCAAAGACTTGTAATGAAAGATTTAGTAATAAGTGGAAAGTAATATTTTAACCTACATTTCAAACTAGCCACATAATTTAGCAACATTTTGTCTGATTAGACAAGCTATTTTATTGTAGGTGTTAAGCTATAAATATGCCTCTTATCAAGTAACTTTATCTTACAATTGGTCAATTTGTCTTTTAATTTTTTTCTTAATCGTGATTTTCTTTCCTATTAGGCGGGACTCCTGCTGTAACACAAATCTTGTTTAATAATTTCATTTACTTGTTGTACTTTAATTTTTGTAACTATGAAGAGGTGATATGGTTAAGAGAAATTTGATGTTAGTACTATCTTATAGAATATCTTTGATTGAGGCAGTTTCTATTGTTTTGTGTGGAGCCTGATTAGTCCCCAAGTGGGAGATTGTTGGCATGTGATGACTGATCAGGGAAGTACTGTACACTTTTCATTCATCATGGGGTTAACTCGTCAAGCATTTTTGAGTTGACACGTCAAACATTTCTCTAGGTTGACTCATCAAGTATTTTAGGGTTAACTTATTAACCTACATAAGTTTTGTTATAATGGCTTAGGGTTAGGGATTTCAGGATTATGGATGTTTTTAGTAGCTTCTTGCGGCGGTATTGAGCTATAAGGGATTGTTGATTGTAATCAGGTTGTAATCACTGGATAATAATAATATTGGACTCGTTGTTGATGGATGTAACCCAGGGATTGGGTGAACCACGTTAAATCTTTGTGTCTTGTGTTCTCTTCTGTGTGGTTTATTATTTTCTGATATTGGTTATATTTGCATGTAACTATTATTTATGTCTTGTTAATCCTAACGGTTTCATTATTGTCATTGGTTGAGTTATAGTAGGTGGACATTTTTATTAGAACACTATAAAATGTATATTTTAACATTGAAGTTGTGTACTGATTTTTGCCTCCATTCATAGTTTTTTTACATTAAATTTTTTATCTCACTGTTATATGTACTTTCTATTCTTATTTTATATTTTGTGGTATTTTAACTCTCATTATCAAGGGTGTTTTCCTTGTAAGCGTGTATAACATTCATTGCTAGAAATAGTTGGCAAACTTTTCTTATTTGCTTACTTCTTTTAGTTCTGGGGGCCTAAGGGAGATTAGAAATTGTTGTTAGCCAAATAATATAGTATGTATTCTCTTTAATTATAATGTAATTTTATTCTCTTTGTTTAATTAAATTGTCCTTATGATTATTCTTAGATGTTAATTTGGTCAGTTAGCAATCGTGGATTTGTAGTAGAGATTCAAACATAATATTAAAAACATATTATAAACCCCTTTTTTCTTTAAAGTCTTTATTGACTTTGTAACTAAAATATTATGTTTAAATAATTTGGGAACATAGTCAAACTAGAGTTATAAGTGAATATGCATGCTCTATTTGCTTTATATGCTCTTGTGTAGGTGCATCCTTACAATATCGATATGAGTTTAGCTTCCTTTAGGTGAGTAAAATATATATTAGTATGTGCTTTTGACTATTATTAAGGATTAATTGATAAATAGATAATGCATTGGTTGATGCTTGGCTAAAGCATATTATTTGATCTCCTAGTATATGCTTATTAAAGATTGTTAAGGTTTCCTATGGGATAGTTTGATGATTGGATTGTGTTACTAATATAGTTTATAGATAGTTTGGCTTTATTTTATTTTATTTCACTTTGGTCAATTATGTAATATAGGACTCCCTAGGCATTTCTTACCAATTTTTTTGTTATTCAATCCTTGCATTCATTATAGTTCTTACTATAATTAATGTATGAGAATCCATATTGATTTTATTAAGATATCATATTCTTCAAAATTATGTTTCTTTCACTTTTGACCAATCCTCTAGTTGTTGACTTGTTACTTCACCAACTTGAGTGTTGCAAATGATAACCAATTATTTATGTGAATCAATGAAAAACCTTTACCTTGAAATAATTTTTTTATTATAATAGGATGGGCTATAACTCTATTCTAAGTTGGTATATTAGGTCACATTATCAGTTAAGTCTAAGGTTTCATCGATGTTCCACCTGAGTGGGTGGAAACCAACGTTGAAACTATCTAGGACTATATCCTTGTTGCCCCAATTTTGATACCTATAGTTGAAGGATGGTCTAAATTAAACTCTGTCATTTTTAGAGACTCCCTTGCCTTAGTTATTTTCATCATAATCAAGATTTTGGGATTTAGGAGTCATTTGGGAACAGTTGTTGGAAACTGATTGTCTAGTCAAAAATATCTTTGCTTTCTTTTGTCTTCATTTAGTCCGTCTCTTAGTTGTAAAAGTCAGTTCAAAAAACCTCCATCATCTTTCAGGAACTAAATATCAGGCCCGATAGGCACTTCCAAAACCATTGTCTAAGTCCAAATATATGAGTGGAACTAAAGAAAAAATAAGGGAAGCAGAGCGACTTGTCAGGAACTTCTATTTGGGAAAAATTTAAAAAGTTGAAAAGGGTGTCAGATTCTGAGCTTCTAAATAGAACTAAGAAAAGTGATGTAGAGTTCATCCAATAAAGGAGTGTCGAAAGAAACTCAAATTCTAAAATAGTTGTCGAGTTCTAAATGAATAAAAAATAACCAGGAGAATCCTAAGGAAAGATCGAGAGAAGGAAGAAGTTGAGACATCAGAATGAAGATCAAGTTACGAAAAGATGTTCAAAATCTGAAATAAGAAATAGAATGCTTAGTTGGTGAAAATAATTTTAGAAAGAGAAGATAGAGGAGAAATTTGAGTATGCGGTAAGTGTTTTCAAAACCCAACACTCCATTTAGAACTATTCATAAAATAAAAAAGTTTCCCTTTTTCATATAAGGCAAAGATAAGTAGGCAGAGAAAATTAAAGGTTCAGGAAGAGACGTCAAAGTTTGAAACTCAATATTGAACAAGAAAAGAAAGAAAGAGAGATGACATGGCACTTGAATTCATCATTGGTGCTTCTGAAAAGCTATTAAAAAGTGGTAAATTCAAAAAAGGGAGGTGATGTACTTGACATGTGGGAAGTAAGTCAATAGTATTTTTGATGAAACTAGTATTAATGGTGCAACTTGTCACCCATTAAAGGAGCACTTTTTATGCAATTAAAACATCCTCCAAAGTTATTCAATAATATTTGAAGTGTGAAGAAGATGTCAAGCTAGGGCATCACCTAAATTTAGTCTGTGAATAACGAGCGACAAAAATTGAGTGAGTCAACTATCTTAAAGATATAATTCTATCGACAAATCTTAGATTGAGTTTTGTGTGCAAATTTGAAAATCAAAATGAAATATAAGCACCTACGTTATGATCACTTGAATGGTTTGGAAAGTTCCTTGTGCAAAATTAGAGACACAAAGTTGGGTCAAGTGGATTTAGATGAATTATATAAAAATTTAATAATCTAAATAGGCACCCCATCACATAAAAACTAGTAGATAGTGGTTTGTTACAAATAGCTAGATTCTCAATTGTAGTGCAGTGTGAATACTTAATTATGGAGGTTGTTAATCACTATAACCCTGAAACAAGCCAAATCAAGAAGCAAAATGAAGAATTTCTTATCACTTTGAATAGAGAGACAATTCAAAATTATTTTTGATTTTCGGTTGGGGAAGATTACGCTTATTGGGACTTTGCCTCATCTCAATCTCATTTAAGTGAAAAGAAGACCTACTACTCAAATATGATGGCTAGGGATTGGTTTCAGTTGAGGATATCTGGGAAATCCAAACTTCCCAAAAACATTCTCGGTACCAAAGTTAAAGGATAAATCATGGACATCATTTTTTTGTTACATAGACTAAGAGGAAATGAAGAAACAATTTTCCTTGATAAATTGATTTTTTTTCTTTGTGCAAACATTCTTCTCTGGGTTCGCTAATATTGATTGACTTGAAATAATCATTGGTAGTATCCATTTGTTGATAACTCAATTCCCTCTCAATAATTTATTTTACATGTCATCATATATCATTTATGCCCTAGCTTGCAGGTAGTATTGGCTAGGCTTGGAGCATGTGGAGGACTTTGAAGATGACATTCAAGTTTATGATTTTTACCCTAGCCTGAAAATGCACAAGAGTTATGTCAAATTTTACAGGGTAAATGATATGTTCACTATAATGATAGATCGGGATTACAATGATGTCATCAAAGGAGGATATCCCTTGAAGTTGTCACAATGATTCTAGAGTACGGAAGCTATTTCATTCAATTCCTGATATTCACACACATCATTGTTGGAGCTTTTGATGACTTTCCTTGGAAGTTTCCCAGGTATGTGGATGATAAAATTATCATGTTAGAACTGTGTAGGAAAATCTTTGAAGTGAATAAAAGGTGTGTGGAAAAATATAAACCCACCACTCATTTTCCTATTTCAGTAGGTGCATATTCACGATCTTCAAATTCAAATGCAATCAATGTTACTAAGGCATATAGTAGATATTCTATGGAAACCTCTGATGTTTTAAGGCTACATTTTGATCCTCACAATTTTGTTAGAGATAATTTTCAATTGGGTCTAGCTTACCACCATGTGCCTACCCTTGAGGATTTCAGGGAGAATTGTGTTGGTGATTTTGAAGTGAGAAAGAGGTCTTGGTATAGGTTAACCATTGATCAAATTCAATATTACAAGCTTACATTTAATACACAAGGAATTATAGAGGATGGATCTGACGTAGTGGATCCAAAATATTATGCACAGATTAAAGGCACTCCATTAGAAGAGGTTAACTGGTACATACCAGAGCCTGATGATATTGGTGTTAGGAAAAACCCTATTCTGAAAAGGACCCAAGCTTGGATAATGAGGAAGATCAAGATTACAATGACAACTATAATTATAGATCAGGATTACCATGATGTCCTAAAAGGAGGATATCCCCTAAATTTTTCATAGTGATTCTGGAGTACGGAAGCTATTTCATTCAATTCCTGATATTCACACACATAATTGTTGGAGCTTTTGATGACTTTTCCTTGGAAGTTTCCCAGGTATGTGGATGATAAAATTATCATGTTAGAACTATGTAGGAAAATCTCCAAAGTGAATAAAAGGTGTGTGGAAAAAATATAAAGCCACCACTCCTTTTCCTATTTCAGCAGGTGCATATTCACAGTCTTCAAATTCAAATGCAATCAATGTTACTAAGGCATATAGTAGATATTCTATGGAAACCTATGATTTTTTAAGGCTACATTTTGATCCTAACAATTATGTTAGAGATAATTTTCAATTGGGTCTAGCTTACCACCATGTGACTACCCTTGAGGATTTTAGGGAAAATTGTGTCGATGATTTTGAAGTGAGAAAGAGGTCTTGGTCTAGGTTAACCATTGATCAAATTCAATATTACAAGCTTACATTTAATACACAAGGAATTATAGAGGATGGATCTGATGTAGTGGATCCAAAATATTATGCATAGATTAAAGGCACTCCATTAGAAGAGATTAAGTGGTACATACCAGAGCTTGATGATATTGGTGATAGGAAAACCCATATTCTGAAAAGGACCCAATCTTGGATAATGAGGAATAAAGGTGGAAAGAGAGGAGCTTATAATTACTAATAAGGTGGAAAGAAAGGAGCTTATAATTATGATTTTTTTCCTTCCAACAACCTCACCTGGATGCAAGGAGATAGAATGATGGAAATCAATTTCTCTTACCACCTACATACCAAAGACTAGCTATCGAAGCACCACCCAACCCCAAGAAAGGAAACATTTGTGTGTTTCATTTAACTACTAATCATAATAGAGAGACTTACCCAAAAATTACTAAACATGTATGTAGTTTATCACTACTGATGAGGGTCAAGAAGATACAATTAGAGAAGGATCAAATCTAGGACAAACTGGCAACTCTAAAAATTATCACTTGGAATACGAATCTGAATCCAAAAGAGGGGGTAACTTCTACACAACAATGGATGAATCTTCATTGGTATTACTCACCAAAGGTTAAAAAAGGAAACAACTATTGGAATAACCACCAACATCCCCCTTCAGGATTCATGGCATTATTTAATAGCCTTATGTGTCTTCTATAAGTCTAGTGGTTGTATCAGGCATTAACAGGTCAATCTTTTGGTGCAATGGAAACCACTAGTTGTAATAAGTGGTATTAGAGCTTGGTCATAGATTCAAATCCCCTCAGGTGATGTTGAGGGAGGGATTGTTGGACTAACCACCAACATCCCCCTTTGGGATTCATGACATGGTTTAACAAAATCATGTGTCTTCTATGATTCTAGTGGTTGTATCAGACATTAATAGGTTGATCTTTTGGTGTAATGACAACTGCTAGTTGTAACAACAATAACAAGGGGTATATATCCTAAAAAGGCCCAAAGATACCACATCTCAAGATACGCCTCTTAAGATCATGGATCAACCCAAGGACTATCAATTGGTGGAGATACCTAGTAAGGGAAAAAGTTCCTTTTACATTGTTCAATTTTGTGAGGCATCTAGAATTCAAATCTCCCCCTTAGAATATCTTCAAATAAATCCATTAGAATTAGATCTCCTTATATAATATGTAAACCTAGCTCAACAAGAGTTTACTCTTGCATGAACCAACTATCTGATGAAGAGTCCCCTATGTCAAAACTTTCCTTAGATGCCATGAATATCACATCTATTGTGCCTAATAAAAAATCTGACCCATTTTACATGTCTCTGTTCATTAATAGACAAAATTTGAGTAATTTAATTCAAGAGCCTTTGATAATGTCATACTCTCCCCTATAGAAAAATCCCTTGACATTTCATGTACTAAAACCTTTGGTAGGTGTTATTCTATGGACACTAAGAAAGTTCCCTTGGTTGGCCAAATTAAAGATTCCTAAGTTGCATTGGTTTCTCATCCGACAAAGAGATTAAAATTAACAATTCTAGTGGGGTACATCCTTGTGAGCTATGAAATGTTTTTGAGTCATATGTTTTGCAAGGATATGGGAGGGGAAATAAAATTGGATTGTTCTCATGCCTTGATTCTTGTTGGAAACAAAAAGGTCAAATTGAAGATAGAAGACAAAGAAAAAATTACTATCCTAAAATTGGATGGCCCTAGAGACCAAATATTATATGAGGAAATGGAATTCAAAAATTACATGTTGTTCACAGATCAAGAAATTGCAGAAGAAAAGGATGAAATAAAAAAGTCTTCTCATTTATGGACTATGGAATTCGATGGAAGTTGTGCTTCATCATGTTCTAGCATGAGAGTAGTGTTGATTTCTCCAGATGGATAAAATAATCCTTTGTCATATAAATTGGAATTCAATAACACCAATAACACAATGAAGTATGGGGCATCATTGTTGGGCATTGTTGCAATGAATGAAAGAGGAGTAAAATTGTTTCTAGCAAGAGGTGATGTGGAATTGATAGTGAAGCAGGTTAGAGGTTCCTTTACTATAAAAAATTAAAGACTTGAGCATTATAGAAATAGAGTGTGGGGTGAATTGAAAGCCTTGATTCCTTCTTTATTGAGTCAATTCCTAGGGAGTAGAATACCAAAGAAGATTCTTTGGTGGTGTCAATGTCCTCACTTCTGCCTCACCTATAGTTTGAAGAAAAAAAGTATAATATTGAGTTAGTGCACAAGCCCAATGTCCCTGATAATGTTGAGGAATGGAATTTTTTCAAAGATGATCTTCATCTTTATTATTTATTCAAGAATGCAAAAGTATTCATGCAGCAATATTTTGAAGGAGGGGAGAATCACTACAAAGAACTTACCCTGGATAGCAAGAAAGACCTCACTTGAGGTATTTTGAAGTTGAAAGGTAATAAAATTCCTAAAATCATGATATCTCTGGAAATAAGTTTTTATAGACATGATGCTTATATCAGATAGAAATGAGCTGAAAAAGGTAACACTTCTAGTGAGTATGAAAACATCAAAATTGGAGACCTATAGAGCCCTAAGATGGGTAACATCAAAAAATATTGCACAAATGAATCAATGCATAAATGAATCAATCGATTAATAATATAAAGAAAGAGGAAAACCTCACATTCCATTTTGGAAGAGAATATTGAAATGAATTGAAGACAAATACTAACCTCAAAGTATAGCAGATCTGGAAATTGTTGTTTTCTGGTGTCTGTACTGAGTTTCTGGAAATTTTGCAACCAGACCTAGAACAAAAACACAGAGATAGAGAAAAACCATAAATCTTTTTCTTTTCTGAACCAAGTCAACCTTGACCCAAATACAGGTTGACCTTGACCCCTTTATGTTAACCTTGACCTACATTGCTCTGACAAAAATTATGTTCATGAATCCTAAAAATTTTTCGATAAGGGTATCCAAATCTGCTCTATAATTCATTGTTCTACACCTGCACCTACAAGAAAAATGGTTTTGTTGTTTGGATGGGGAGTTTTCCTTGGTAAAACCTTGGTTTTGGAATTAACCTTGAAATAGAATTGAAATTGAAGTAATAAACAAAGTAAATAGAACAATTCACCTTGCTTATGTTGAAACCCTTGTGGAGGATTCAAATCCTTGAATCCACAAGTATGGATGCTCCAAATGGATGTAGAATTGTAGGATGTAGGATGCCTCAAATAAATTGCCTTTAGATCTTTAACACCAATCTTGAATGGATCTTGGAATAGGAAGAAGCTTGAATGGATATGGATGGAGAAATAGTAAACAAGAGGGCTCCATAGAGCTTGAATCCTTCAATGGCTACCAATGGATCTCCTTAATGAATTGGATCTTGAATACTTGAATGTTTGAATGTTTGAATTCTTGACTGCTTCCTTTCTCCTTCTTGCTTGATCTCTTCTCTTGCTTCATTGATTATTTGAAATGAGAGGAGAAGGCTTCCTTATATATTAGTCTAGGGCACAAACTTCTAGAGAGGTTGAAATATGAGAAACAAATTTCCATTAGGCTCATACCCCTAGGAGTGGACCTAAATTAAATACCTTTTGAGAGTCACTATTTTGAAGCCTGAAACAACCGACCTGGAAGCGGGAAAAAAAAATTCTTTCCAAACCCAAACATTTGGAAATCTTCAAAATTCAAAATTTGGACCCTGGGTCAGGGTCAAGGTCGACCCTGACCCATAAGGTCGACCTAGACCCTGAGATCAAGAACCTCAAAATCTCAGAGAAAGATGCCATAAATAGATAGGAAAGAAGTGGAAAATAGGGTAGGATAGGGGAGAAAGCTAGATCAAAGTCAAAGACCCATTCAAGGCGTTTGACATGACCTCAAACCACTTACTTGGAGAGATAAACTAGTTGTATACAGATTAGATGTCTAATAACTAGAGATGATAAATTAACTATTGAAAGCCAATAAATCAATCTAATGCAACACAATGAAGAATACAAAGTAACTATAAAATGATGAAACTAAATCAATTACCTTCACCTACCATGCAGCTTGTCTCCATTGTCCTCCTAGCCTTGATTTCTTGAAGAGGTTGAGCTCTCAGATTTCCAAATGAAGCCTTTTCCCAAGATGCTATCAAAGTGTGGAGATTTTATGAAATGAGTGCACAATAGCTTATGCAATCTAATGGATGGAATGCAAATGAAATGATGATAATATGGATTGATTGCTCTTAGAATGCTTGGATGCTTGATTGCTTGATTGCTTGAATGCTTGAAAAATGCCTATTAGCTATTAGCCCACAAAGGGGAAATGAGGCTCCTTTTATAGAGTTTTGGAGGATCTAGGCCTAGGTGGCACAATCCTACAGTTGAGAATGAAAGGTGAAAGATCCTAAGGCTAGGATTGACTTGGTTGAAGGAGTTGAGAGAAAGGGGGATGTAGTTGGAATGTGAGAGGAAGAATAGGGATGATGTTCCTCTCACATTGACATGGAGGAGAAGGTGGAAGGGAAAGACACATGTCAAGTGTCTCACAAAGACCAAAGAGAGAAAGAGGGAGAGACCTTTTCCTCATGAGGACTCTTTGTACAAGTGTCCCATGAGTCACCTTTGACCCTTAGAGGTGGCTTGAGAAGCCCCTTAGGAATATGAAATGTATCTTGACTTGGTTGTTGAGAGGACATGTGGTCATGAGACTAAGTCCTATGAGGCCACATAGCCCTTAAGAATAGGACATGTGTGGGTGAGGATAATTACAAATAAATAATTAATAATAATTATTTATTTTAGCCAAGGTGATGTGTCAAGTGAGTGGGTAGATGAGGTGGACTAGGGGACTTAGTCATATTTAGATGATTGTATATTTAATTAAATCACTTTAATAAGACTAATTAGAAGACTTAGGATAGAAGAATGAACTATAGTGAATTTAGTAAATAAATTGAATAATTTATTTAATAAATAGAGGAAATAATTATTAATTAAATAATAAATATTTAATTAATTTATCAAGTCAATAGTAATTAAATAATAAATATTTAATTAATTAATGAAGCCATTTTTAAGTGTATACACTAGTCCTAAATGGAAGTCCTTCCATTTTCTGATGATACATTTATCCCCCACTTTAGCAAGAGTATGGACTCGATGCAAACTCTTGGTAAAGGAGATCACAAAAAAAATAAAAAATCTTATTGAAATCAAAGGGACAAAGCAATCCTCAAGCCCCCAGGGACTCAAGTCTTTGTCAACCCCAAGATTACAATAAGAGAGACATCACCAGAAAAAAGAGAGAAGAGGGTGTGATTACCTCACCCAATGAGAACTTATGTCCCATTTTGAATCACACAAGGAAACAATGAAACTGGAAAGATGGAGTTGAATCGCCTAGTGAATGTGGCTACTCACTAGTCAACCCATCAAGGATTCACCCTCAAGAATATTCTATTCCAATAAGATTAAAGCTAAAACAAGAGAGATAAAGTCTTAAGGACACCTTCTGACCTTAAGGAATAAAAAATTTGTAAATTGAAACAGGAGGGATCAAGAGATCCTATAAGGTAAAAATCCATGCTTTAAGGATTAGTCTCTAATCCATAAAAGGAGAAAAGTTTTGAAAAATATTTTGAAAGTGCCTATGTGCAAAAAGTGAGCAGAGTGTATGCCCCCATGTTAAAGTCATTGCTAACATTTTAACAAGAGCAATGGCTTGAATGAAAACATAAACAACTCCACTTATTACGTTTCCACTATGAGATGCCTCCAAGCAAAGACAAATCAAGGGAAATACCACATAAACATACAGAGAACACATAAGCGATCTACCTACCATGGGGTCAGTATGATCATAAGATTTTATATATATATATATATATATATATATATATATATATATGATATTATTGCAAATAAATTGACATCATTCCACAAAGAAAGTAGAACTACAATCACAAGGGATGAAAGAAAACACAAGAGTTACGAAGAAGAGTCTTTTCAAATCACAACATGGAGACCAAAAATAATCAGTGCTACCAAGTCGCAAATCCAAGTGGACTACACAAGGGAAACATTTACAAACAATAGAATAGGTACAACATATAGAAGAATAGAGATACATATAGAGGAATAGTACAATAGGTTTGATTCCTTTATCATCTTTTACCAACAAAGTAACAAGGGTTGTATAAAAGAATGTAACAAACATTTAGCAAACATATTACGAGAGAAACACAATACAACAAGAAAACACACAAAAAGATACCATGAAGGACAAGCCAATCAAGCACATTGCCTACTCTCCCCATCTCAGTCTATATCATTTAGGGAAGGTGGGAAACTCACAAGAGGGACTATATCCAACACAGTAGGAATAATAGCCAGTTCCAAACAAGGATCCTCTTGAGAATCGTATTATTCAATACTAGGTGTAATTATCAATTGTGTTGAAAGCATATTAGGTAAATCAATATCAATGTCAATAGTCTCATATTCATCATTAGCATCATTAGGATCATCAAGAGTATCTTCTTAATCAAGATTAATCAAAATAGAATCTAAGATATGAATAGAATCATTATAATCATTCATCTTAACATCATTATTAACATTAACTTCTTCCAACACGTCAAACATAGGCTGGTCAAAAGAAGGTAAAGAACTTTGAAGAATAGAGGCACGAGCCTTAGCTTGAGCCTGATGCTTCTTACGATGTTCATTGGTAGATTGGTTACATTTTGTCTTGTTTGAAATATGTTGATAACTAGGAGGAACAACCATCAGTTCCTTCAGAAGTTTTATAGGAGGATTAGTAGGATTCTTAGTAGGCTAAAAAGTAACACTAGGATCTTGATTAACATAACTAGAAGCAATGGATAAAGGAGGTATGTAAGGCATAGGCAAAAGACCATGGTTAAGATCCATCTAAGGCATGCTTAACTCAATAATCTTGTGATGCTTATAGGCTTGATATGAGAAAAAATGGTTATCAGGTCGAGAAGAACATGAATTAGGTAATGAAGGCCAAAAGAAGTCAAGGATAGCACAATCCCTAGGCCTAGAAAGTTGATATAAACTATGATTAATCATTTTCATTTCTTCATCATGAATTAATTTAATACACTTATGGATAGGAGAAGCAACAACATGCATGGAATTCAACCAAGGAAAACCAAGCTTAACTTGAAACTGATCAGAAGTAGGAACAATAATGAAGGTAGTGTCCACAACTTTATCACAAAGTTCAACAGGAAAGTTAATAGAACCAAATGATGGATATAGAAATCCATTACAAGTTTGGATTTTCACATTAGATGTATCATAACAATCACGTTGTAAGTTATTCATAAAAATATTTTCTTCAGTAATGACATTGACTAAGGATGTAGGATCAACAAGACAACCACATGTAGGTATCTTATAAATCCTAGCATAAATGTAGAGGGGACCATCAGGAGCTTTAATAGTCTCAGAATCATCAAAGGTGATCAAGAGTTCCCTAGGTCTTTTATTCTTAGGTTGTTTTCAAGGTTTAGGTTGAGGTTTTAGTTTAGGCTTAGGTTGAGGTGGAACTTAAAGTTGAGGTTGAGATTGAGGCTGGGGTGAAGATACAGGTTGAGACAAAAAAACATGATCCACATGGTTAACAATATGATTGAGATCATCCATCTTTGAATCATAAATAATATCCATAGAAGATGGCTGAACAATGGTATTAGTATCATGTGTAGGCAAAGGATTCATATAGATTTGGCAGTTTTGATTAGGAGGAGAAATAGATTTGTTCCTACTATCATCAAAATTATTAATAGATAAAGCATTAGAATCAATTAAGTCTTGAACCTTATGTTTTAGAGAATAACACTTCTCAATATCATGGTCATTCTAATAATGGTATTGACAAAAGGCTTTGGGATCAAAGCATTTGGATTCCATCATTGTAGGTAAAAGAGGTTGAATAAGAGGCAAAGTAATCATATTAGCATTCAAAAATTTAATCATAATACAATGTAAAGATTCAAAAAGAGGAGTAAACTTATGATTCAAACGCAAATTAGTGGATGCAGAAGTGGCATTGTTGGATGCAACAACAACTTGATCAACAACTGCATTTTCTTTCTTATTTATCTTGACATAGTTGTTAGGTTTTTAAAACTTGTTGGGATTAGGAGCAACATCACTCTTATCAACTAGAACAGGAGCCATTGGAGTGTTTCTCTCAAATTGACTCACTTGTAATTGATAATGATGAAGCGCTGCACAAAGTTTTTGAAAAGAGGTAAATTCAGTAAGAAGAATCTTATCTCTAATATCCTTTTGTAAATTTGAAGTGAACATATGCTGAATATAAATATCAGGAATAAGATAAGAAATTTGAGCATAAAAATGCTTAAATCTACCCATAAATTCAATCAATTTTTCTTTAGTATTTTGTTTACAATGCATCAAATCAGTTAAGGAAACTTGCAGACCAATGTTATTTTGGAACTATTGGATAAAGACATTAGAAATTTTTGGAAAAGAATCAATAGAATAAGGAGGAGAGGAACAATACCATTGCAAGGCCTTATCACAAAAAGTTCTAGCAAACAACTTGGCTAAAATCCTATGGTCATGAGCATAGTCACTACAAAGGATTTGAAATATTTTAACATGAGTGATAGGGTCTCCCTTACCATTGTAATTCTCAAGATGAGGCATATCAGCTTGCTAAGGAACATGAGCACAAATAATATCTAGGGATAAAGGACTGCCCATGTCAAATGTAGGAATACTAAACTTGGATTGAGTTAAGGAAGCAATTTGTTGTTGTAAAGAGGACATAGTTTGAGCCAAACTAATGATTGTGGAATCATTAGAAGAAATAGGAGGCATAGAAACATTAGAAACACTAGGGAAGTTGTAGGAAGCAACAAGAATAGAAGACACAATTGGTGGAACACTTGGAACCATAGTTGGAAGAGGATTTGAATAGGTAAAAGGAACACTATGGTAATAAGGTTGTGAGGTAGGTAGAGACACTAGTGGAACACTCATAGGAAGAGATGGAATAGATTTAGTCACTAAAGGAGTATAAGTAGGAATGCTAGGTAAAGGAACGGAAGAAGCTTCCACACTAGTGACAGGAGTGAATCCTAGATCTTGAGCTTCTTGAGCTAAAGGTTTGATATTTAAATGCACAAGATGAGTGATACCACGCAAGAGATTAAAACCTTGATCACTATCTCGAAGAACTTTCTTAAGAGCCTCTATATCTTGAATATAAATTTGATTATGGTTTTCTTGAATAAGCCAATTTACCATTTTATCAAGTTCAGTTGACAGTTTTTGGAATTGTTCAGGAGGAACTCTTAAAGCATCATCCTCATCATGATATGAGTGAGAAGAGTTATGCTCCATAGTAGGATTAGAATCATGAGTGGTCAAATTTTCATCCGGGATCCTAAGGAAAGGAGAGGAAGACTCTGGATCAAAGGAACCCATAAGTCTGCAACTTCTTCTAACTATGATATTATAAGTAGAACTAGAGGTCATAAAGCTCATATATCAATGCAATGCAAATGAACTAAATTAGGAAAACACAAGACATAAACAAATAAATGTTTTTGTATTTTTTCTTATATATGATATTTTTGTTTTATTTTTTAAATGTAAATGCAACCACATAAAAGAAGACTAATCTAATATACATGCAAGATCTAACATGAAATGTAAATCTAACACCACAAAAGAAAGAGTTGTTGTAAGAAGGTTCACCAAAATGTAAAGAAAATAAAATGATCCAAAAGTTTGAATGATGATGTGAAAATGTGAATGATATCCTTTACATATAGAAGAATTGGGAAAGGTAAGATTCTCTTTTTAATCCCAAATTCCCAAAGGAAAGATCCAAATTGATTAACCACAAGAAAATGACCAATGCATAAATGAATCAATCAATTAGTAATATGAAGAAAGAGGAAAACCTCACATTCCATTTTGGAAGAGAATATTGAAATGAATTGAAGACAAATACTAACCTCAAAGTATAGAAGATCTAGAAATTGTTTTTTTCTGGTGTCTGTATTGAGTTTCTAGAAATTCTGCAATCAAATCTGCAACAGAAACATAGAGATAGAGAAAACCCAGAAATCTTTTTCTTTTCTAAACCAGGTCGACCTTGACCCAAATAGAGGTTGATCTTAACCCCTTTATGTTGACCTGGACTTGCATTGCTCCAATGGAAATTCTATTTGCAGATCCCAAAAGTTTGTCGAAAAGGGTATCCAGATCTACTTTGTAATTCATTGTTCCACACCTGCACCTGCAAGAAAAATGGTTTTGTTGTTTGGATGGGGGGTTTCCCTTCGTCAAACCATAGTTTTTGAATTAACCTTGAAATAGAATTGAAATTGCATTAATAAACAAAGTAAATATAACAATTCACCTTGCTTATGTTGAAACCCTTGTGGAGGATTTGAATCCTTGAATCCACAAGTATGGATGCTCCAAATGGATGTAGAATTGTAGGATGTAGGATGTCTCAAATCAATTGCCTTTAGATCTTCAACACCAATCTTGAATGGATATGGATGGAGAAATATTCAACAAGAGGGCTCTATAGAGCTTGAATCCTTCAATGGCTACCAATGGATCTCCTTGATGAATTAGATCTTGAATACTTGAATGTTTGAATGTTTGAATGCTTGAATGCTTGAATGCTTCCTTTCTTCTTCTTGCTTTCTATCTTCTCTTGCTTCATTGATTATTTGAAATGAGAGGAGAAGGCTTCCTTATATACTAGTCTAGGGCACAAACTTCTAGAGAGGTCGACATATGAGAAATAAATTTTTGTTAGGCTCATATACCTAGGAGTGGACATAAATTAAATACCTTTTGAGGAACACCATTTTGAAGCCCAAAAAAACTGACCCAGAAGGAGGAAAAAAGAATTCTTTCCAAACCTCGACATCCGAAAATCTTAAGAATTTGAAATTTGGACCCCAGGTCAGGGTTGAGGTTGACCTTGACCCTGAGATCAAGCACCTCAAAATCTCATAGCAAGATGCCAAAAATAGGTAGGAAAGAAGTGAAAAAAAGGGTAGGACAGGGGAAAAACCTAGATCTAAGTCAAAGACCCATTCAAGGTGTTTGAAATGACCCCAAACCACTTACTCGGAGGGCTAAATTAGTCCTAAATGGAAGTGCTTCCATTTTTTGACGATACATATGGACCACATTTTACAGATAGTGGCAAGATTAGATATTATCTATTCTTGATAGTTTTTGTGATTATAACCAGATTGAGGTTGATAAAAGTGATCAACACGAGACCACATTCACTACACCATGGGGAACCTTCACCTATAAACAAATTTCATTTGGATTGATTAATGCGGGAGTTACTTTTCAGAGGGCTATGGACCTATCGCTCAAGGACCTAAAGAACAATATTATAGTAATTTTTCTAGATGATTTGATAGTATTTGATAAGAAGATAAAAAATCATCTACATGACCTAGAAGTGATCTTGCAAAGGTATCAAGAACATGGTATTTCCTTGAACCCAAAGAAATCAGTATTTTGCGTAATAGAGGGAAAATTATTGGGGCACATTGTATCATAGTAAGGAATCAAGATAGATCCTGAAAGAGTAAAATCTATCTAGTAGTTGAGCTTACCATCCAATAAAATAGGAGTAAAGTCCTTTTTCAGCCAAGTGAACTTCCTAAGGAGGTTTGGACTAGATTTCTCTGAAATCACCAAGCATATCGTAGACATGATGAAAGGCAACCAAAGATTCTAATGGAATTAACCTAGTATGAAGACGTTCGATGAAATTAAGAAATAAATAAATTACACACTAGTGCTAACACATCCTAATTTAATAAATATTTTAGTATCTACTATTATGCTTTAGAGCATACCACGCCTACAATTTTACTTCAGGAGAATGAAGATAAAGTATAGGCACCTATTAATTTCATGAATACACCTTTGAAAAATCATGAGTTAACATACTCTTAGATAAAGAAGCATGCTTTTGCAATATTGAAATCATTGAAGAAATTTGGATTATATATCATACATTCACACACTACAGTATTTGTGTCAGAACCCATGGAAAAGAGTGTCATTGTCCAACAAGAAATAGGGTGTAATATAAGAGGATGCTAGATAGCAAAGGTTTGAGAATACTATATAGAAATCAAACCTACTAAAATGGTATGTAGAAAAGGTTTGTGCAATATGATATCCAAAAGTAAACCCAAAGCATCGAAAGACACTCCAAAGGTATTGATGGTAAGTCTACAAGATCAATGGTTTTCAGATATAGCCTATTTCATAACCTACGATGAGTTCTTAGAAGGCCTCCCCCTGAAGAAAAAGAGAAACCTAAGGATCAAGGAAAGAAAGTATTTGATATGGAATGATAACCTATACAAGAAGGCCCTAGATGGAACTTTTCTCTAATGTGTGGATAAGGAGAAACAACACAAGATCCTAAGGACATTTCACAATGAAGCTTGTGGTGGACACTACTCTTCTATTGTTATGGCCTTCAAAATATTAAGGCAATGTTACTATTGGCCTATAATGTTCAAAGACACCTACCATTAGGTATCCAAATGTGACAAATTCATTTTGTTCACTAGAAATGATAGACAAATATTTATAGAAATGAGGATTGGACTTTGTTGGCCAAAAAAATCTGAGATATAGCATCAAAAATAAAATATCCTCATGGAAAAATAAAACTTTATCAAATGGGTGGAGGCTATAGCAGTGAAGAAAAAAACTACTGAAGTAGTCTTTGATTTTCTCAAGGAAAATGTCCTAGTACATTTTGGTGTTCTGTTAAAGGTAGTGATTGATAATGAAACATATTTCTCTTCTTTTGAAATATTGCAATTATATTATGATAATCTCCATAGCTCATTCATTGGATTAGTATGCCCAAGGAAATGGTCAAGATGAATCAAGCAATAAGAATTTGTCCAGTATCATGAAGAAGTTGGTATCATAAACCCAAATAAATTGGCACAAGAAGTTGTACAAATATTTATGGGTAGATAGGACAACACCGAAGAAAGCTATTGTTATATCCCATTTTTAGATAGTATATGGCATCAAATCTAGCTTACCATTACATCTGGAATTATCTGTGTCTAAATTGCAAAAATTAGTGGAAGATTCTATTTTTCAAGATGCTCTTGAGAAAAGGATTACGTGCCTAACAAAGATTGAGGAATAAAGAAAAGACACAGTGGACTAGATTACCCTACACCAAGCCAAAGTTGAAAACATCATTGATAAGAAGGCCATACCTAGAAAGTTCATGGAAGGTGTTCTAGTGTTGTTATGGGACAAGAGGAGATAACCTAAAGGTACACATAGAAATTTTTATTCATTATGGAAAGGGTCATTCTAAATTTATTAGATTTGTGGGAATGACTCATTCAAATTGGCATACCTAGATAAATAAGTATTACCATTTTAATACAATGGGCAAGACTTGAAGTTGTATCAAATGCAAGATCTTGGAAAACATTAAACCCATGTAATTGTATCATAGTAATTTTTGGTTGCATTCATTTTCCTTAGTTTTTTGTTAGTGTATTTTCTTAGTATAGTTCATTTTTTTCATCATCTGTGTCCCATTTTTAGTTGGTCCTTTCTTGAGTCATTGTGTGAAACTAGACATGTTGAGATCATTGCTTCATCCCTTGTGGTCTATTTCCACAGTCAAAGCCATCTTTTGTCCCAATTTTGGTACATAAAGTTGAAGGATGGTCTAAATTAAACTTTTTTATTTTAAGAGACTCCCTTGCCTTAGTCATTTTCATCATAATCAAGATTTTGGGCTTCAAGTGTCAGTTGGGAACAGTTGTTGAGAACAGAGTGTCTAGTGAGAAATATCTTTTCTTTGTTTTTTCTTTGTTAAATTTGTCTCTTAGTCATAAAATTCAAGTCAAAAGTCCTTGATCATCTTTTTGAAAGTAAACATCAGGCCTGACAGGCATTTTTGAAACCATCATTAGAGCCTGATGGTATGGGTGGAACTAAAGAAAAATTAAGGGAAGTGGAGCAACTTGTCAAGAAATTCTATCTGGGAAAAAACTTAAAAAGCTAGCAAGGTTGTCATATTTTTAGCTTCTAAATAGAACTAAGAAAAGTGGTGTAGAATTCATCCAATGAAGGAGTAAAAAAAGAAACTCAACTTCTGGAACAATCATCGGATTCCAAATGATAAAAAGGAACTAGGAGAAGCCAAATGAAACATCAAGAGAAGAAATAAATTGAGACATTGGAATGAATATCAAGTTCCAAAAAGATGTTTAGAATCCAAAGGAAGAAATAGAATGCTTAGTTGGTGAAAATAAATTTATAAATACAAGAAAGAAGAGAAAGTTAAGTATCCAGGAAGTGTTGTCAGAACCTGACACTCCATTTGGAACTAATCATAAAAGATCAAAGGTTCCCTTTTTTATATAAGGAAAATCTAAGTAGGAAGAGAAAATTAAAGGTTTCTGAAGAGACATTGGAGTTAGAAACTCAATATCGAACAAGAAAAGAAAGAAAGAGAGATGACATGGCACTTCCATTTATCATTGGAACTTCCAAAAAGCTATTGAAAGGTGGAAAATTCAAAAAAAAAGGTGATGTACTCGACATGTGGGAAGTAGTTCGTATTATTGCTAACGAGACCAACATTAATGACACAAATTGTCACCCATTAAAGGAGTAATTTTTACAAAATTAAAACATCCTCCAAAGATATTCTCTACAATTTAAAGTGTGAAGAAGACACCAAGCTAGGGAATCACCTAAATTTAGTCTATGAAAAACAAGCGTCAAATATCCAGTGAGTCAACTATCTCAGTGATATTATTTTTTTTGTAAATCTTAAATTGAGTTGTGCTTGCAAATTTAAAAATCAAAATGAAATATAAGCACCTAGGTTACAATCACTTAAATAGTTTGGAATGTTCCTTGTGCAAAACTAGAGACACAAAGTTGGGTCAGTTGGATTTAGGTGAATTCTGGAGAAGATTTAATACTCCAAATAGGAACCCCATCACAAAAAAAACTAGCAGAGAGTGGTTTGTTACAATAATTTGGGTTCCTAGTTGATGTGTAGTGCACATACTTAATTATGTAGTGTGTTGACCACTAGCTATAACCCTAAAACAAGGCAAATCCAGACAATCCAAGCTTCCCAAAACCATTCTCGGTACCAATTTTAAAGGAGAAATCATAGACATCATTGTGTTGTTACATAGACTAAGAGGAAATGAAGAATAAATTTGCCTTCATAAATGGATGTTTTTCTGTGTGCAAACAATCTTCTTTGGGCCTGCTTATATTGATTGAGCCAAAATAATTACTGATTGTATCCATCCGTTGATAAGTCAATTTCTTCTCAATAATTTATTTTACATGTCATCATATATCATTTATGCCCTAGCTTTCCAACAGTATTGGCCAGGGTTGGAGAATGTGAAGGACCTTAAAGATGACATCCAAGTTTATGATTTTTACCCTAGCCTGCAACTACATAATAGCTATGCCAAATTTCATAGGGTAAACAACATGTTCACTATGAAGATAGCTCAAGAATTACAAGTATTCCCTAAAAGGAGGATCTCCCCTAAAGATGTCATAGCGATTCTATAGTATGGATTCTATTTCATTAAATTCCTAAAATTCACATGCATCATAGTTGGAGCTTTTGACAACATCCCTTGAAATTTTCCCAAGTACGCAGATGATAAAATTATCATGGTGGAACTTTGTAGGCAAATCTCTGAAGTGAATAAAATGTGTGCAAAAAACCATAAAGTCACCATTCTTTTTCTTATTTCATTAGGTGCATATTCATTTTCTTCAAATTCATACGCAATCAATATTACTAAGAATGCTAGTAAATATTCTATGAAAAACTATTATGTTTTAAGGCCACATTTTGATCCCAGTAATTATGTGAGAGATAATTTGCAATTGGGTCCATCTTACCACTGTGTGCCTACCCTTGAGGATTTATGAAAAAAATGTGTAAATTATTTTGAGGTGAGAAAGAGGTCTTGGTATAGGTTAAACTATTGGCAAAATGGTCAGTGCTCCCCTCAAGATTTGTGACATGGCTTAACCATCTTATGTGTCTTCTATAAGTCTAGTGGTTGTATCAGGCATTAACAGGTCAATCTTTTGGTACAATGACAACCACTACTTGTAACAAGTGGTATCAAATCTTGGTCACAGGTTCGAATCCCCTTGGGTAACGATGAGGGAGAGATTGTTAGAAAAATGGTTAGCACTCCCCTTAGGATTCATGACATGGATTAACCACCTCCCCTATCTTCTATAAGTCTAGTGGTTGTATCAGGTATTAACAGGTCGATCTTTTGGTGCAATGACAACCACTACTTGTAACATAAACATTGATTCAATTCAAGAGTATAGGCTTACATTTAATACCCAAGGAAATGTGGAGGATGGATCTAATGTAGTGGATCCTAAATATTATGCACGAATTCAGGGAACTTGATTACAAGAGATTAATTAGGACATACCAAAGCATGATGATATTGGTGTGAGGACTACCTCTATTATAAAAAGGACCCAAGCTTGGATAATGAGGAAGAAAGGTGGAAAGAGAGGAGCTACTTCATCACAAACTTTCACAACCCTACATAGATTATACATGTTTCTATAACATCCACAACCCCTATTTATGATACACCTATGCAAAATTCCTTAAATGTTGTAGGAGGAGGAGATGAACCACCACCTAAGAAGGAACATGGCATAAAAGCCACTTGCAGATTTGGTTACTTACCTCATATAGACCTAATTGTAGAGGATAAAGTTGAACATCAAAGCCCAAAGATTCCAGGGGAATAAGGAGCTCAGGAAGAAGGAGCTCGGGAAGAAGGAACACAAGATCAAGAAATTCAGGATGAAGGTGCCCAAGAAGAAGAGATAGAGACTCTTCAAGAAGATGTTGTTAAGAAGAAAGAAGCAACAAAAGGTCAGCTACCTTTAGGATCAGGTTCTAAAAAATTTCTCAAATTTCCCTTTTCAAAGTTCTTGAACTGTTACTCCATCTATTAAAAGAACTTTGTTTGTAAATTATGAGTCATTGCAAAGTGCCACTCAAGTCCTTGTGAGGCCTACCCCAGCCCATCATAGCTTAGCACCATTTTTTCCTATTTATTCTTTTTAGTTGACACTATTTTGAGACACTCCAACTATTTGATTACATGTTATTTTTGAGGATCTGCAACATCCCATACTATGTTATTTATACATTATGATCTTGATGTGTACCTATTCAGGTGGTACCCTATGTTAGTTAATGCTGATTATCTACATGGTTAAGTTTTAATGATGCATTATGATGGATATAGGTTAGAAAATATCAAGATGCAGACTGGTTGAAAATTAATTTTATGCATATGGATTAGATGTAGACATTGTTTAATTACCAGTGAGTCATTGATGCAAATCTAAGTGAGTGTGTGTGTTTAATTTACATTATGTTTCTTACTATGTTATATGTTGATTTATTGGACCTAATAATGTGTGCAAGAAATTTAACCATGGTACTAAAATGGGGTTTTAGGAATGGACCTATGTATATATCGTAATGCTAAGGTCATGTCTATAAAGAGACATGTACCTCATTGTAATGTGTTTTATTTTTTAAAGTGTTATGCATGGTTGTATTTAATTTAGTTTTGTAAATTTTTAAATAGGTCATGCCAAATGTAATTATGTTGTGTCACTTGACACATGTGTTCTTATGAGTTGGCATGGCTAGTAAATGTAACTAGCATATGGTTAGCTTTAACCCAAGGGTTACCTAGTGTAGTACCCATGCTTACCCTAAGGTTTAGAGAGATCAGATTGGTTCAAGGGAGTTGAATTTTGTGAGTTAACTTTAGGTGGGGTTTAGGAGGGCCAAATATGCTTCCAGAAGGTAGTTAGGGTGATATTTGTCCACCCCACTTGGTATGCTAGAGGTTAGGGGTCATTTTCAGCTCATTAAGAGTCCTTAAACTTGATAAAGACACTCCTAAAATATCTCCTTTTGAAAGTGGAAAAAATTAGAGTTTGAGGAATTTGGACAAGGTATCTTATCCTTCTCGTGTGAGCCTTAAACTCCATTTATGAGGGTCTTGAATAGTAAGGAGAAGGAAATACTTTAGAATATTCCTCATTAATGAGGAAATCATATATTCTTAGGATGGAGCCTTTTTAGGGGGATTTGGGAGGAAAGTGAAGGTTGTTCACCCACTCTCTACTCTTAGAGACACCTAGTTTTGGAAGGGATTTTTGAGAAGGAAAAAGGCATAAAGTGAAAAGCTCCTTTCAACCTCAACATTTTACCTTAAGCTTGTACATGAGGTTGGATCTCTTGTACTATAAGCTTAGAGTAGTTTGTTTTAATCATGCATGTAAATAGCTTAAGAGTCCATTAATGGAGGCTATGTGTTATTTGTTTTAAACTCCATGGGTTTCCATGGAGGTTTTATTGAGTCTTATTCTTCTTTTGTGTTTCATGTTTTATTGGGGTTCTTCAAGGCACACTCACCCTTGGGAGGGAAAAGTAACCTTGAAGGAGTGAAGATTTAGAGACTACCCATGTAGTGCAGAGTCTCCCATGTGTGGAGGGATGTACATGGGTGGGTAAGTCCCCATGATGCCAATCATGTCGAAGGGCATTTGGGGGTAATAAGGGGAATTTGATGGCTTGAAGACATGGTTTTGATTATTGAGGAGATGTTGTTGTATAGGAATATTGAACCCATGTGTGGTCTATTCCTCATGTTTTTATATTTGATTGGCTATCTCCTCATGTGGCGAGTCCTCTTCACCCATTTTGTTTCAAGTCCTTTGAGGCCTTGTAAAAGATTGGGTTTGTGGGAATCTTTCTTTGAGTATGTCTGTTTGAATTTTCCTTGATGTTTTGACTCCTTGTTACCTGGTACATTTCTATATCCCCAAGCTTTGGGATGGCCTTGTAAAGGCCTAGGTTGGGAGGTGAGCCTCCATGGTCAACCTTTGTTCTTCATGCAGGATTTGTTGGAGCCTTGGAAAGTCTGGTGGAGTTTTTGGTGAAACCACCACTTGGTGGTCTTGGTGTTTCAAAGTTGTTTCAAATCAATTTGTGTCTTGTAAATTTTGTAAAGGGAAGAAATCTATAATTCTTGTAAGTCTCCTATCTGATGAATGAAGAAATAAAAAGTTTCATTATATTTATTTGGTTGTTATAATTGTTGAAATACTTAACTTTACATGTATTTAGATTTATCAAAAGTTTTACCTTATTAAATTGAGTTAAATAATCCTTATAGAAATTATAATTAGAAAATTTCCCTTATAAATATTAGAAATTATAAATATTAGAAAGGAAATTTATTCTAAACTACTCATGTCACTTTAGTAAATGCAAAAATACAAGGCATTAGGAAACTACATCTTTCTTTTTAAGCTAAATTAAAGTAAGGATTAATCTTTTATGTTAAATAGATATTCTAATTAAATGATAAAAATAAAGTTAAAATGATTATAAAAATGAAAAAACTCAAGTTATGTATAAAACCCAAAAGTAAGAAAGATTTATAATCTTAAATGGTTTAAAAATTAGAAATAAGGTAGAGTTTATTCTTGAATTTAAGATTTTTTATTATAAAATTATATTTATTCAATAATTATATATATATATATATATATATATATATATATATATATATATATATATATATATATATATATATATATATATATATATATATATATATATATATATATATATATATATATATGTGTGTGTGCTTATTATTAGAGAAGTTTATAAAATAAACCTAGCAACCTTAAACTTTAAATTAACAGTGGGGTGGCCGTCGTGCTAAACTCTCGGCTCCTCCTTCATATCCCCATTCCATTGCCACAATGGGGCACCGCCCATGGTGTCTGTCACCCACGATGGTGGCGACAACCATGGTGGTCACCACCGTGAGCGGTGGCACTTGTCATGGTCATCGCCACTCCGCCCAACTAGGTTCATCTCCTTTGCAACCATAAAACATGAAAGAGTTAGCATAAAAAAATAATAAGATATATTTAAAAAATAAATAAATTAACAAAAATAAATAATAAAACATTTCATAGGAAAAATAAATAAAACAACATAAGAGAAATAACCCTTATGTTATTTCTGGAAAACATCAGCTTATTTATAGAACTTTTAAACTGGTAAGATTAGATTTGGTAAATAAATTAATAATATGGAATTCAAATTTTATTTGGAGAAAGATATAGCTACAAATGTGGACTTATTGCTTAGAAAATTCTAGAAGCTTTCAAATTAGATTTTGTCCTAATGTTTAATAAATTCCAAAATGTATTTGTTAAAGATTCATTAGTTGGAATTGTTGACTATGTAAAAGGGGATATCCTAGATAAAATTTTAAACTAGATTTATTTTAGTTTTAGTTGTTTTCAATTTTTTTAAAATTTATTTAGTTGCAAATTGTTGTCTTGTAGGAAAAACTATCTAGAAGAAAATTTAATGATTTATTATTAAATAGATTTGGATTAGGACTTAAATTCAAATCAAGGGGATATAATATACTCTAGTTTTACGACTTGGTATTTTATATTAAGGTTATTAAATTAATTATCTTTTTTTAAGTGAGATCATTTACATTAGATTTATTTATTTAGGAATTCGTATATTAATTTAAGTTGGATTTAATTAAGTCATTTAGTTGTTTAGTTTTATAAATGTGTTAGAATAATATAGATTTTAATCTATTAGTCTATGATAGATTTAAGTCATTCTTAAAAATTCAACATAGACAATTTAACATTTATAAATTAATTTTGTATCATTGATAAAAAAATTGATAAGATTATTAATGGATTAAGTTAATACATTAATTAGAGATTGAATAAAGTTATTAATTAAGTAATCATGTTTAACTGTAAAGTATCATCGTAATCCTCTTTTAACTTGTTCGACCCTAGTCCTCTGGTTCATAGTAACCTAGTTAACTTTATAAGTTGACGATAGGGTTACGACCCTGTTTGCATTTTGTATTCCTCATAGTCAAACTTAGTCAACCTAAGCCTAATTTCTCCTAACCAGTTGCTAAACTATATCAGTTAGTGTGAACCTTAGTAAACTTAGAGGCTTGTGTTTGTACCACTATAGTTATACATTGGTCTTTTAGAAAAAATTTGTAGTTGTGTTTTGCCCAACTTTTGGGCATGACAGTCCTTTCCTCTCCAACATGGTTGGAGGAAACTTTAAAGAGGAAGAGAAAGAGGGAATCTAAAATACAACCCTCGAGAGGGGCAGTGATACAACTAATCCAAACGATGCCTACCCCAAAGGCTAAGAAACTAAAAGTAACCTCTAAATTTGTTGAAGATGAAAAAATAGGACATGTGATCTTTGAATTGGTCCAAAACATATTGTAGAAGGATCCTGATAAAACTACAATAGATAATTTCCAAATGAAAGGGATGGATATAGACATACCCAAGTATGATCAAGATATGAGATTCCGGTAGTTTACCCATCAGAGGATGCACAAAAGGTTGGAAAAGACCAAGATGGACAAGGAAAAACTAAAGGTCATGGTAGGGTTACAATCAAATAGTCTACAAAATATATTGGCTCAATTTTCCTCTTAGATAGAAGGTGCCTCCAACACCATATTGGATCCTACAACTAATAAAAATATGGCAATAATTTCATAGTTACAACTAACATATTGCGATGGAGGAGCGAGTGGGGGGAATAGCGAGTGGGAAAGGAACAATTCAAAATTCAAATCTAGACAGTAGAGGGAATGGCGGATTTGACGTTGGTTCATTAGGGACTAGAAGTCAATAGGAGGAGACAAGTGTGAATGGAGAGCAAGGAAAGATTCCTGATGTCAGTTTGGGGTCAGGGGACCTAGGGGGCCAGAATGGAGGCTACTGATCAAAATAGGATGAATACCGGCATGCCTGTCAGAAGTTGGTCAGGTCTTTTTGGCGTTAAGACAACTGGTAAGTCCTCTCTCCTTCCTGTTAAAAATGTATCCAACCTCGAGCAGGGTACCTTTTCTATCACCATTATAGATCAAATAATTGATTTCAATATTTCTAGAATGGCTAACTCTCTTGTGGGGAGATTTTTGGGGTCTCACCCTAATATCAAGGTGGTTAGGGCATTTGTGATAAGAAAATGGATCTTGAAAGGTCAAGTTGAGGTGGCGGCTCTCCCCAGAGGCTGCTTGCCCTTTTATTTTTCTTGTGAGGAAGATCTAAGGAATACCTTGTGTAATGGACTATGGGTGATAAGAAAGCACTCCATGATTCTCCATAAGTGGTGTCCTAAACTAAATATGCAGGATGATTTGAAAGTGCAGGCTCTGATCTGGGTGAACCTCCTGGGCCTGCCACTTGATTTCTAGATGGAAGATGTTTTCAAGGGAATAGCTAATGTTTTTGGGGAACTCTTGTCTATGGATCCTATCACGGTCTCCAGGAGATGCCTAACGTATGCCAAGATTTATGTGGGGGTTCACTAGGGAGTGGACATGCTGGAATCTATAACACTCCAGTCCAAATTAGGCTCTTGGGTCCAAAAGATTGAGTATGAGTCCACACCATTTTTCTATTATCACTGTAAGAAAACTAGACATTGGGCTAAACAATGCCCAAAACTAATACCCCAACCTAAGAAACAAAAGAAGGTGTGGGTTAGAAAGTCAGGATCTAGAATGAACTTTAATGGGAAGATTGACAATGGGAAGAAAGAAGGAAAGATGGAGGAGAGGGACCCTATTGGAGAATGCAGTGGCACTTCCCCTTCTGACACGGAGCTGAATAAGGGGGTTAACATAGAATTAATTAATGATTCTCCCCATAGAAAAATTGATGATTCTTTTGCTGAAGAAGCTCAAAGTAGGCCCTTGGGTGCAATGGAGGTTAAGGAGGATTTTGATGTGTATTTGATTGAGAGAGAAATGTCTGGAGGTAATTAATTTTAAAACCTTATCTATACATAATAAGGATGATACCTTCCAGGATGCCCAAAATTGTGCCATACTGGGGTTTTCTGAGGACTTGTCTCAGAATACTATTTCTACTCCTACGGGATCTGACATGCATTTACCCCTTATTTCTATGTCTAAAAAGTGGGGAGATGAGGTAGATATTGACACTCCCCTTTTGGGGTGTGATGTCTTGACTGAAGATGGATAGACAGATGTGGAGAACAAAAAGACAGTTAAGAATAAGAAAAAAGGAATGCTTAAGATGACGAAGAATGCTACTATGATTGCTAGAAGTACTAGAAGTAGAAAAAATGGAGATGTGGGAGCCATTCATGTTTCACCAGGAAGGCCCTCTAATAAAAAAAGAAGAGCTTTAGAGACCAACAAGAACATAGAAGATGGTAGTCAAAGAACCATCCCAGAGTCTAGATCCTTTCATAAGAATGAAGATTATTTCTTGGAATGTAAGAGGATTAAATAATCCTCATAAGCAGGACATGGTTAAAAATATAATAAGAGAGAACAAGCCAGATATTGTTTTACTTCAGGAGACTAAGATGTCAAAGGACAAAGTTGAGAAACTCCATTTCTTTAGCAATGGTAAAGCCCTAGGTGGTGATGTTGATGGGGCTTCAGGGGGGATTGTGATTACTTGGAACTATAATTGCATTAGGGGGGAGGTTATCTCCCAAGGTAATAATATGGCTAATATCATATTTTGGCATATTAAGGATGGCATCTCGTGGATTTTGACAAATATCTATGCTCCCAATACTAAATGGGGGAGGAAATATTTTTGGAATGATATCTATAGAAAAAGGAGAAACTTTGTTGATGAAGGATGGATCATAATGGGGGATTCTAACACTCCTTTAAAGGAAAATGAGAAACTTAGAGGGAGCCAACCAAATCTGGACAACAGAATTGATCACATGGACTTCATTGATAGCCAAGCCTTACATGACATCGACTTGCAGGGGATTAGTTATACCTGGACCAACAAGAGATCTGGTAATGAGCTTATCCAAGTCAAACTTGATAGGGTGCTTGCTAGTAGTAAATGGTTTAATAGTTATTCTTGCACTTTATCAGCTTATATTAGCGCTGGTTCATATCACTATCTGATTACCCTTATTGTTGAGCCTAATGGTTTGAAAAGGAATTTCCCTTTTCATTTTGAGAAAATGTGGAAAAAATCATTGAGGAATGGTGGAGTATTAGGATTGAAGGAACAACAATGTTCAAAATTGCAAAGAAACTAAAAAATGTTAAGGACAATATTTAAAAATGGAACAAAGAGACTTTTGGGAAAATCTTTACCAAAAAAAGGAAAATTGCAGAGGAGTTGAAGGAAATTTAGGATAGTATTCAGAAGGATGGGTACAACATCTTTTCTAAGGATGAGGAAGATACTAAACTTGTGGAATACAATGATATCATCTCAAAAGAGGAAAGCTTTTGGGGACAAAGGTCTAGGAAGATTTTTTTGAAGGAAGGGGATAGAAATTTGAAGTACTTTTTCATGACCATGATGAAACATAGGATGGGAAATAAAATCTCCATACTTAAGATTAATGGAACCATTAGTGAAAAAGAGGATGAGTTCAGGGGAGTAGTGAATAAGTTTTTCAGTGATCTCTTAAAGGAAGCTAATAACCTAAACAAGGAAAGTCAAAAGGAGTTGTTGGATGGTATTCCTTGTATTTTGAACGAAGAACAAAATAGAGAAATTACTGCTATCCCTTCAAAGGATGAGATTTATAAGGCAATATTTTCCTTTGAAGGTGACAAAGCCCCTGGTCCTGATGGATTCCCTCTTTTCTTTTTTCATAAGTATTGGAGTATTATTGAGGATGATGTTACCAATGCGGTTAAAGAATTTTTTGGCTCAAGAAGGATTCTTAAGGAACTTAATGGGACCTTTATAGCCTTGATTCCAAAGAAAGTGGGGGTGGATAGTTTGGATCAGTTCAGACCTATCAGCTTATGTAACTTTGTCTACAAGATTATCTCAAAAGTTCTTACCTTGAGAGTTCTTTTCCTACCTTCCTTGATTTCTGGACAACATAATGGATTTGTTAATGGGAGACAAATTCTGGACTCAATCATTTTTGTTCATGAAAATATCCATTCCTTGATGATGTCTAAAAAAGAAGGTTTTCTGTTGAAGTTGGACTTGTCTAAAGCCTATGATAGGGTGGACTAGGATTTTTTGAAGGCTACTTTAGAGGCTTTTGGTTTCAATAAGAGAAGTAGATATCTTATACATTGTCTAGTCTCCTCTTCTACTTTCTCCATGCTTTTGAATGGATCTCCTACTCCCTTCTTCAAGTCTTCGAGAGGTATTAGATAGGGGGATCCTTTGTCTCCTGTCTTGTTCATTATTATGGCGGAGTGTCTAGGTAGATATGTTGGCCGGTTGGTTAACAAAAGTGAATTTATAGGGCTTCAACCTTCTTCAAAGGAGAAGATTTGTTCTCACCAGCAGTTTGTGGATGACTCTATTATTATGGGGGAAGCCTCTATAAAAAATGGTAAAATGATCAAAAAAGCCCTTGATAATTATGGTGTTTCTACTAGACAGATTATAAATTGGAACAAGAGCTCTATTTTCTTTATTAATGTTCCTAAACAAATACAAGAAAGGATAAAAAGGGTTATGGGATGTGAGGTGGGATGCCTTCCTATGTCCTACTTAGGTTTTCCTCTTTGCCTTGATCCCCCTGATTCTTTTTGGAGAGCTATGATTGATAAATTTCATAGGAGCTTAGCTGGTTGGAAGGGTGCTCTTCTGAGCTAGGTTGGTAACATTTTGGTTCTTAAGGCTACTCTCCAAAGAATCCCCCTCTATGCTTTAAGTATTTTTTAAATCCCTAGGAAATTTTCTTAAAGTATCTAGAAAATTCAAAAGAACTTCCTTTGGTCTGGAGTGGAACACAAAAAGAGAATGGCTCTCATTGCTTGAGATAAGGTTTGTAAACTGGTTAAGAAAGGAGGTCTCGGTCTTCGAAGTATAAGAAGTATGAATGATTTTCTTATGGCCAAACTCCTTTGGATATTTTTCAAGACCTCGGGAGAGTGGAGTACTATTTGGCACAACAAGTATAATAGGGACAAGAGTGACTTCCAATTTTTTTTGAATTAGGAATCTACACAAGGAGGTTCTAGCATTTGGACTAATGCTTTGAGAAACAAGGATTTGATCAAGAAGGGTGTCAAATGGAAGGTGGGAAATGGTAAGAATATTATTTTTTGGGAAGATGTTTGGATTTTGGATCACCCTCTTAATTCTAATTCAATTTGGAAAGAAAAGATGCTACATTGTAAACAGGCTTTTGGTTTGCATGTGGCTGACTATTGGGATGGGGATAACTAGACTCACTTTTCTAGGGTGGATCCCTCTCTTAGAAGTTTGAATTAAATTTTGAATGTTGTCTTCCTCATTGATGAAGAGGATACTTTAATCTTGAAATACAATTCTAATGGCTCTTTCTCGATCTCCTCTTTGTATATGCATAATTTTGAGAATTGTCTTGAACCATGTTGGGCGAAAGCTTGGTTTAAAGGTTTAACCCCTAAAATTAATGTGTTTTTCTGGATCTTATTGTAGGATAAAATATTAACTATTGAAAATCTTAGAAAAAGGGGTTTATATCTAACTAACAGGTGCTATCTATGCAAGAATGATGAGGAGAACATTAATCACATGACTATTCATTGTGCCTTTGCTAGGAAAATATGGGAGAAGTTTTTGGATTTGATGGATATGGGTTGGATCTTTCCATAGGGTATTTAGGAGATTTTTACTTCATGGAGATCTCCTATGAATAATGATCTTTATTATCTATCTGGAACTTCCTTTTACCCTATATCTTCTGGTGGCTTTGGAAAGAGAGGACTGATAGGATCTTTAGGAATAAGGAGTCTAGCTAGGATATGATCTTTCACAAGATTAAGAGGGCCCTGCTAGAGAACATTGGGTTGATGAATAAATATCAGGATCCTAAAGATGATTGGGAGGTGAAAGTCTTAAAAAATTGGAAGCTAGATGGTAAGAAGGTCCATGATATCAAGAGAAGTCTGAGGGATGAGGCCCGCTGGGATTGCCCCCCTAATGGCTGGATGAAAATCAATTTTTATGGTGCCTCTAAGGGAAACCCAGTGATTACTGGTTGCAACATTATTATTAGAGATGAGAATGGGAATTAAAAGGGTGCCAAGGCCATTCCTATCGGTTTTAATACTAACCATGTTGTTGAGGCCAATGCTGCTCTTTATGGTCTTATGTTGGCGAAAAGGAAAAAGTATAGAAAATTTTAGGTTGAAGGGGATTCTCTGAATATTATTGTCTTAATAATATCATGACCCCTTCATGGAAAATTGCTAATGCCATTAACAAATCCAAAAATATCATAAAATCCTTTGAGGCATGTGTGATAACTCATAATTATAGGGAAGACAATTCAACGGCTGAGTGGGCTGCAAATGTGGCATGTCGTAACCAGGTGGATAGTGAATGGGAGGAAAGGATCGTCCTTCCTCCTGAAGGGGCATCATTAATCAATATGGATCGATTGCATAGCAAGCAACATGTACTTAATGAAGATCACATTAATGGTTAATAAGTGCAAGGGCTCGTGGGAGGATGACGAAGGACATTGGGGTGATATCGAGATGATTATTGCCTTCAACTCGCATAATTTATGGGTCTTTCGAGGCATTAGAGGGTATTATTATGACTTCAAGCCTATGCTTCAGACTATTATGAGAAGTTTTGAGAGAGGTTTTTTTTATAGTTGCAGAGCCATGGGAGGTCATAAGAAAAGATGTGAGCTGGGGAATTGTAATGAGTGGAACCAAAACCTGGAGGTTTGGAACATTGTTAAGGAAGGGGGACTGATGGTTTATTTGGAAAAGTTTCATGGAGGGAAGATTGTTGTTACCAAGCATTTCATCAAGACCTGGAAAAAAGGGAAAATTATGGTGGGAATGCAGAGCATGGAGGTGACTGAGGAGATCATCGTTGAGGTGATAGGTCTTAAGATAGAAGGGATTAACTTCTATAGGGACAAGAAGGTGTTAGATAAAGCTCTAGAGGTTTTTGTGCCTATGGACTAGGAAAGGAAGCACATGGTTAAGTTTGATAATTCTTACTTTAACCCTAAATGCATCACTAGGCCATGGAGACTAGTTCTTTTTGTTATCATTAGTTAGATTAGGCTGGATGGAAGATATACCAAAATTTATAATCACCATTTGACTCTGTTAAATGATTTTAGACATGGGGTTAAATTCAATTTCCCCTTTTATTTGTTGAGCTCTTTGAATGCTACAATTCTTAGCTGGCAGAGGGACCCTAATGGTGACCATGCCTATCATGATGGGCTGATGGTCCTTATCTATGAGGTTCTTAATTCTAAGAAGGTTGAGAGGTTTCGGCTGAATCAAAAGGCCCTTGAAGATTATGACACTAATGGAAAATAGTCAAAGGAACCCTTTATAGAGGACACTGAAGAATATGAGGGTGATTCTGAGGAAACCAGCAAACCCTGTAGGCATCATGAATCCTCATCCAAAAGAAAGAAGACCAAGTTTGAGGATTTAGTTATTGATATGGAGGTGGAGGAAGAGGAGAGTAGGTATGATAGTGTGAAGAGGAAGGGTAAAAAGAAAATGGAGCCTATAAGGAAGCACACCAGAGCCAATAAGAGGATTAAGAAGAGGGGTAAGAGGGTTGTCATTTCTTCCAATGATGGCTCTACCTCACAAGAGAATATTCGGGGAAAATAGGAAAAGCGGGTGGAGAAGGATCCTATCATGGAGGAAAGAGATGAGTTAGATCAAAATGTTCTGGTTGATGACAACATCATGTAGGAAATTTCTTAGGATGTGGCTAACATTGAGAAGGATGGTCAAGCTGATAAAAGGGATAAGGTGGAGAGCTCCAAGGAAGAGACAGTGGGTGTGAATAAGGACTTTGCAAATCTAGGGTGTCTTTCTTTCCTTATCAACCTCAGCACCATGAAAAATGACATCAGCACTATCAAAACCCATATCCACCAGCTTCAAAAGGAAACATGGATCCTTGGAAAAATGAATCTGGGAGAGAAGACTATGGGACAGTGCATTGATGAGCTGAAGGAGACTGTTGGCAGGGCTGAGGGGCTTACAACCTTTAATGACAAAATCATAGCGATGGAGGAGAAAATAAAATATGGGGAGATGGTTAAAAAGAGAATTGAAAAAATGGAAAACATAATTGAGAAGCTGGCGAAGATGGTGGGTAACATCGCTGAGTAGAGTTTTTCCATTCTCAAGGCTTTGGCTAATCATGTCAAGATTCTCATGGACAAAATGGAATAGGGAAAAGGGGAGCAGGCACTTATTGAGGTCAAGGAGGACCACGGGCCCAGCAAAAGAACCAGAGCAAGCTTCAAGAAGCTGGAGGATAATAAGAACAAAGATATTGAGGAACTTAAAGTTTCCTCTCACAATATGTAGATGTTGGCTAAATAGGCGGCTGATCTTATGAAGTGTATCTAGCCTGATGTCTGTTGTCTGTTGTCCTGCTATCTTTTTGTTGTCTTTTTTATCTCTCTTTCTATTTATAGACTTGTTAAGTGTTTTGGTGTCTTATTTTTTGGTGCTGATGCACTATTTCCAATGGATCTTTAATGGTTATCTTGTAATCTTGATGTAAAAGGTTTCGGGTCCTTTCAAAACCTATTTTTACGTAATCAATACAAGTAGACAAACATCTTGACAACGTGACCAAAGAATTGATCAAGGACCTCAAGGTACATGGTCTAACCTTCATTACCAGACTAAGATTTCCTTATAGGTCTCTAATCCAAGAATAAAACTATTAAATATTTGAAATAGTTATGACCAAGGTCGAAGATAGATACTAAAAATACAATTTAAAACAAATCATTGAAGTGATAGATATGAAGGTGGAGAATGTTGTCAAATTGGGCTTGATACAATCACCTAGTGAACTGCTTCAAAAGAGGACTTTTAGTTTGGTATATAAGTGTGAATGTATCACTAAGAGTATTAAAAAGTTGAGGGAACTCATGGATGACATCAAGGAAGACATTGAGAAGATAAGGACTTACTTCTCAGACATTGGTTTGACTTACACAAGAAAGGGGAGAAGGAAGTAATCATTATAGAAGGGATGAAAATAATTTACCAACATAATATTAGCAATATAACTAGTGTGTGGTTGTACTATAAGGAGGAATGTAATGCCCACCCTAGTATCTATAGATCTATATAGTTTTTTTGACTATTAGTGACCCACACTTAGTCATTTATCTAGGCAATGATGGTCGGTCATCACTATGACTGAGTGATTATGTAAAGGCCGAGCTATGTAATGTATACTTACTGAGAAGTAGTACTACCAAGTAAACTTCTGGTCACTATGTATTTTTGTATTATGCCGAGTCTAGTTTTTGCCGAGTCATATATGCAATGATTACAGAGCGACAGAGATATCAACATATGCCAAGTATAGTGAATGTCGAGTATCAGGAACTGCATTTTCCGAGTTAGCCATGAATGACATATGAGTTTGTTATGGCATAGTGATCGAGGTAAATCATTTTGGGCAACATTCATGTTTTGTATTTTGTTTGTTGAGGTAATTACAAATCTATTTTGCAATCATTGATCCCTATGTAATATTTAGAGCCAATCATAAATTAGTAAGGCTTAAGATGAAAAAGAAATTAATTTGAACCGTAGATCTTGAATCATGAAGATGGTTTGCTAATTATATAAGGTTAAGATCTAAACCCTAAAATGTGTAAGAGTGAAAGATAGTGAATGAGAAGAAAATGAGCAGAGAGGCACATTCAGTGAAGTGAAGCATTTAGACATAATTCAGTGACCGAGCTAAGCAGTGAAAGGAAAAAATAGAGATAAATCTGATAGAAGAGATCAATACAATATAGTAAAGAGAAGATCTATAATCTGCATATAGTGCAAATCAAAAGATCAGGTACTGAGACATTCTAACCAGTGTATCAGAGTAAATCTCTTAACCGAGTAGTCCTAATAGACTTTTTATAATCTCTTAACCGAGTGCTTACTTTATTGTAAGTTTCAAATCCTTTAGCAAGGTAGACTATATAAGTCTTTTAGCTCTTAATAGGGTAGACCCTTTTTTAGATCATCTTTTCATCAAATTTTGTAAGCCCTAACAAGAAAATTTATTACTGCAATAGTGAAGATTCATGGGTGTCATCCCCACCCTAGTTTTACCTTTCAAGGGTTTCTAGGTAACCAAAATTATTGTGTTATGAGTACT
Organism: Chamaecyparis obtusa; assembly: GCA_027943335.1. Taxonomy (NCBI): domain Eukaryota; kingdom Viridiplantae; phylum Streptophyta; class Pinopsida; order Cupressales; family Cupressaceae; genus Chamaecyparis; species Chamaecyparis obtusa. Next base: position 952,731 of record BSBK01002612.1, on the reverse strand, counting down.
TTCATGGATGTTGCTTAGTATGTTAGTTATTTTGTTATGATCAAGTATTGTTGATGCTATGCAAAAAAAATTATTCATATCAAAATGGATTAGTAGGTGATATCTGAATCACCCCCCCCCTTCTTGGTATCACATTTCCGAATTATATTTCCAACAATTGGTATCAGAGCTGCAAGGTTTCTCATAGGAAGTCTAACCACTTGAAGAAAAAGATCTTGAGATGGAAGTCTATAAGCTGGGAAAGGTCATAGAGAATCATAAGATTGATGTACAGATGGCATTACAAAAATTGGAAGCAGCCAAAAGCAAATTGAAGAAATCCTTGAATAGAAGGAGAGAAATTGCTATTCAGTAAAATGCGTCACAATATCAAGAAGAAGATACCACTAGACTATTTGATAATGGAAACTCTACAAAAAGTGACAAAGCCATAAAAGAGCTACTGGAGAAAAATACCATACTAAATGATGACATCAGAAATCTAAGGAGAGAATAGGAAATTCAATCTACCAGACTTTGTGAAGTAGTTGAACAGAAAAAGAAAGCTGAAGATGATAAGATAATGCCTGAAGAAGACAAAAGACAAATTGCAATAAGACTAGATGAAAGGACAAGTGACATGCAAAGGTTGACCAATAATCAACTAGACATGGTAAATCAACTAGTGGTGGTTAATCAAGAGTTGGGTAGGAAAGATATGGAAATCAACCAACTGAGGTCTGAAAATGATCAATTGAAGAATGAACTAAGATCTAAAAAGGAAATCAATGAAAGGATGAACAAACCTAATGAAGCTGCAAAATATTTTGAAGAGTTGTTAAGGTCACCTAGGAGATCTGGTGATAGATCTAGACTTGGACTAAATGAACATGCATCATCTACTAAAGAAGGAGAATCATCAAAGAATGGAGAACAAAAGAATGGAAAAACAAAGAACAAAAAGCCCACATGCCATCACTGTGGAAAGCCGGGACATACAACCAACATATGCAGAAGCAAACATGGTAAGTTTGATCCTAAATCTAAGTTCAATGGGCATTGCTTTAACTATAAGAAACATGGACATCAGGCACATGAATGTAGGTCTAAGGTCAGTAATCCATCTACCTCACCTAATTTTCAAGGTAATTGTTTCAACTGTCAGAAGTATGGGCATAGAGAATTTCAATGCAAATCTACACCTAGATGGTGATCAAATGAACAGACTAAGTCACCTATGAAGAATAACTCATACAATTGGGATTATAACACTTGGTACAATTGTCATTACTATGGAAAATATGGACACGTTGGAGAAAATTATATGAAGACTCATTTCAGAGGAAAATCTAAAAGCTAGAAGAATGGAAGCATGGTATGTTACAAGTGTAATAAGATAGGTCACTTAAAGAAAGATTGTAGATCACCTATGCCGAGCAATGATCAAAATTAGAATGAAGATATTTGTGAAATTTTGAAAAATTAGATTGACAAGACATGGAAGAAGAAAGATGAAGAAAGCACAAGTGAAGCTAGCACATCTGAGGTCACCCAATTCGATGGATCAAGTGATCACACTTCTTCTAACTAAGCATAGAAGGTATGTTTGGAACTGAATCTTACAAGGCTTTATCTTACATCAATTCCTAACATAAAGATTGAGTAAAAGTCCATATCTGCATAGATAAAGATGCATTAGGACATATCTGAGTGAAATAGAGAATTTCATTTTTGATGTCGGGCATCAGTGTCTTGACTGAGTTATCAATGTATGTCGAGCACCTATCATGGTCATGATGCTATATACACCGATCTATGTCTTAACGGTTATATTGATCGAGCCTATGTTAGCTGAGGTTAACATGAGTTTTCCAAGATAGCTATATTCCACTTAGAAATTTTGTACAGAGCATTTATGAGGCCCTAATTCTACTTTTAGAATCTATAAAGTGGAAAATTTCCACCCATTTCATTTTACCAAGTGAATTGAGATTTCTTTGAGTGATTTAGAGTGTGGGCAACCAGTTTGTTAAAGGTGATTCTAAATCTTTTCAGCATGTCGTCGGCAAAAATCATCTACAGTACAATGAATAAACAAGGGATGGAAGTTTTCAATGCACAATTGGTGAGAAATGAAGTTTGTAAGCCATAGACATTTAGGGCAATTTTGGAAACCACAATAAAAGGAGATTTGTCTGGCACCCTATCTTCAATTCTAGAGAATGTGTTAATAATGAATGATATTAGGTCATGTTACATGTGCATAATCGGAGAAATCAGAGATTACGAGATCAGGGAGGCATATGAAAAATTATGTGATAATGGAGTGTTGAAGCTAGAGTATAAATTGGTTTTTGAACAAGGGTTAGTGCATGCCCTAGATTTCCCATAGAATTTCAAATTTGAATGGATAAAAATAGAATGGAGTCAAGTACATGATATACAACTATGGCTGGAAGATGGACCCATGAAGATAACAAAGGAAATGATCCAACGAGTTACTAGATACCGTATGATTCAAGGAAAAAGGATAATGAAGTGTTCAAGAAAAGAAGACATTTAGGCAAACACACAGGCAGTATGGAACAAGCATGGAATGATGATCTCCACCACAATAGATCTAGAAATTGACTTTGTTGTTAGGGTTATCTTGCACAAATTCTACCAATCCAATCGATTGGACAACATCCCCTGTATGGCAATGGACCAAGCATGGAAAATCATTAGGAAAGGCCACATGTATGACCTTGTCGAGCTCCAGTTGACTCAGCTTACCAAGAACCTTAACTCAATCTGGACTGCAAAAGAATTCAATGTGTAAGTTTGGCTCTATGCTAATCTATCTATTCTTTTATATATAGAAGTGTTTTCCTACTCATGGAGCTGTGATATGGGACAAGAAGAGACCCATTACTATTCAAATCAATGAGTTCATAGGTCAGATAGGAGATAGTTTTAATGGTGTGATGGATAACTATTTTGTTGAATTCAAAAAGAAAATGATAAAGAGGAGTAGAGTCCCTGTGTCATTAGTTGAAAAATACAACAAGGATATATGTTTTCTTGTTGACACAGACTTCACTTATGCACAAGCAGTCTTGCCTAGGGTTTCATGGCTAATTCCATTACCCTATGAAGTAAATATAGATGAAGCTACTGCTGCTATTGCAGCCCTCTTAGCTAAAGAAATTGATAACAAAGCACCCTACTTTGGAACATACAAAGAATCCAAATCTAAAATCACTATGGGTTTAATGGTTGCAACTCTAGAAAGAAAGAGAAATAAAATAGTAAAGAATTTGGAGAAATATGTGGAAGAAATGGAAAAGGATGCACCACTAGAATTAACCCAAGGACTGGGAGAAGATGAAAAAAGTGACTCTAGTGACAGTGAAGAAGAAGAGGCTCAAGTAGAAAAGAAGAAAGGTAAGAAGCTAGTGATTGCCGAGCCCCCAACCAAGAAAAGAATACTGAAACCTAAAGTGTCATCGACACCTGTGCTGAGGCCTAGAATAAGAGGAGTTGTTGTTGAGACTCCAAAGAAATCCCCTACATCTGGTAAATGAAAACCTACATAGCCTAAGGAAGTGCCGAGCAAAAGGCCTAGAAGGAAACTTGTTTTGTAACAAGGAGATGATGAAGAAACTGAAAGTGATGAAGAGGTGAAGAAGAAGGTTGCATTGCAGGATGTCAAACCTATTGTGGATGACATATGTCACAAGATAACAAACTCTACAAGAGTGGATGACTTGAAAGGATTAAAGTTTGGAAACCTAAGTATAGGAGACAAAGAAAAGGTTGAAGATGCTATCCCTGAAATGCTCTGCATTTTCAAAATGTTACCTCTTTAGCTGGAAAACTGAATCCCTAAGGAGTTAAGCAACAAGGTTTCACAAAAATGGGAATATGCTCTTAATACAAAAAAATAATAAGAGAGAGAACCCTAGCACAAGTGGAATCAAATCTCACCCCTACCAACATTAGAAAAATTGTGGATCAACATCAAGAAAAATTTGACCCTAAGCTTAGAGCTTATTCAATCCTTCAACACAAGGTTGAGGATGTTGTACAAAAAAGTATCAAGATTTGGAAGATAGGGTTTGGTTTGTTGATTGACAAAGATGAAGATAAAGATGCTAGTACATCCAAGGATGTCAAGCCTGCAACAGAACTAAATGTAATGGAATCACCCATTCTAGAGACTAAAGCTCCTAAGGTAGAGGAAATTAAGTAGGTATCAAAAGTACACATTGTTGATATAATGGAGGTTACCCCAATCAAGAATCAAGTATTGACCAAGTAAGATATACAGGATGAGGAAGCAAAAGACACATCTTTATCGGGCAGTAATACTATACTTTTGCAAGTCAAAGCTTATCTAACAATTGATGTGACATCAAATGTTAACACTACCCCTACCAAACCTGTAGTTGTTACAGTTGACATGTTAGCCAGTACAAGCACTACCGAGGAACAAGATAAGTTGGCACCAACAAATCAACCCACATCTGTTGAGGAGTTACAACAAGGTAAAGAAGAGAAGTTCGAAGAAAAAGCTACTAGTCCTCATGTGGAGGATAAGGGAATAGAAGGAAAAGAAGTAAAAGACAAAGCTATTGAGATATAGGAGCCTACAGAATAAGAGGCAATACAAGCTCTTGTACAAATGCCAAGTGGGAGCACATCGAAGAAGGAACTGAAGAAGAAAATGGAAGTCTTTTCCTAGAGGTAACCATTGATGAAGTTATTGTTATTCCTAAATGGGATTCTGATAACTTATCTTATGAGCAGATGAAACTATTTAAAGATTTATTGACAAGGAAAAGTAGACAGGAAAAACTTAGAAGAGAACATCAACAGAAACAGGTTCTGTATGAAATTAATGAGTTTTCAGATGTAAACGGTTCCACTCCCACATTGGAACAACTTGTACATATTGTTCACAAAGTAAATAATGAAGCAAGTAGTGCCAGTGATAAGCTATTTGAGTGGTTGGAAAGAAAGTTTGAGACCAAGATGCTAGAAAAAGTATCTGTCAAGATTGCAATAAAATAGGTCGCACTTTCCACTTTGGTAATAGAGATCGAAGAAGTAGTTGCGAATGCACACTCTCTGCTTACCAAAATTTGCAATGTAGATAGTTCACTAAGGATAACCAATGACTGGTTGATCAACTACAGCAAGAACTTAAATCTACTAGTCAGTCCTTAAGCGTGGATGCAGAAAATAGCTCCAAACATTATGCCAAGATCATGCATACACAAGGAAGGATAACTGAACTGATGGCTAATTATGGAAAGATTAGATCTCGACTACTTTCTATGCAAACAATTTTAACACCTCACCTGGAAGACATATAGAGAAAGTTGGTCATGGCTAAGGACTTAACCTAGAAGGATCCAAATCTGTCTACTGTCAAGAGCCTAGTCAATCTAGCTACCGAGCTAGAAGTGCAGTCAGAAGTTTTAACTATTGCTGCCGAAGGATGGGAAACTACACTACACATGGTTATGATGCTGCATAAGCCATTTCTAGAGAAATAATTTTAGATCCCCACTCCAGAAGAGATTCTTCATGTCAAAAACAAGGGGGAAATAAAATGACATGACATGACAAAGGGAAGGTAACAAAATTTTGAATCTATATATATCTTAGGGGGAGTATTATGCTATACTACGTACTTTTGTAAATACAAGTGTAATGTCATGACAAAGTGTTTTTGCCACTAATGTCAAAGGGGGAGATTGTAGATCTCTATAGTTTTGTTGACTATTAGTGACCCACACTTAGTCATTTATCTAGGCAATGATGGTTGGTCATCACTGCGACTGAGTCATTATGTAAAGGCTGAGTTATGTAATGTATACTTACTAAGTAGTAGTACTACTGAGTAAACTTATGGTCACTATGTATTTTTGTATTATGCCGAGTCTAGTTTTTTCCAAGTCATATATGCAATGATTACCGAGCGATGGAGATATCAACATATGTCAAGTACAGTGAATGTCGAGTATCAGGAACCGCATTTGCCGAGTTAGCCAGGAATGACATATGATTTTTTTATGGCATAGTGATCGAGGTAATTCATTTTGGGTGACATTCATGTTTTGTATTTTGTTTGTTGAGGTAATTACGGAGGTGATTATGCATCTATTTTGAAATAATTGATCCCTATGTAATACTTAGAGCCAATCAGAAATTAGTAAGGCTTAAGCAGCAAAAGGAATTAATCTGAACTATAGATCTTGAATCATGAAGATGGTTTGCTAATTATATAAGGTTAAGATCTAAACCCTAAAAAGTGTAAGAGTGAAAGATAGCGAATGAGAAGAGAATGAGTAGAGAGGCACATTCAGTGAAGTGAAGCATTCAGACAGAATTCAGTGACCGAGCTAAGCAATGAAAGGATAGAATAGAGATATATCTAATAGAAGAGATCAATACAATATAGTAAAGAGAAGATCTGTAATCTGCATACAGTGCAAACTGACATATCAAGTACTGAGACATTCTAACCAGTGTATCAGGGTAAATCTCTCAACTAAGTAGTCCTAACAAAATTTTTGTAATCTCTTAACCGAGTGCTTACTTTGTTGTAAGTTTCAAATCCTTTAGCAAGGTAGACTCTATAAGTCTTTTAGCTCTTAACATGGTAGACCCCTCACAAGGTAGATCATGTTTTGATCAAATTTTGTAAGCCCTAACAAGAAAAATGTATTACTACAGTAGTGAAGATTTGTGTGTGTCATCCCCACCCCAGTTTTACCTTTCAAGGGTTTATGGGTGACCAAAATTACTGTGTTATGAGTACTTTCATGGATGTTGCTTAGTATGTTAGTTATTTTGTTATGATCAAGTATTGTTGATGCTATGCAAAATGTTTTATTCATATCAAAATGGATTAGTAGGTGATATCTGATTCACCCCCCCCCCCCCCTCCCCCCCCTCTCAATATCACATTTCCCAATTATATTTCCAACAGTATCTGCATATTTTAGGACTGATGGGATTATTACTTTGTTATTGGGATTATATGTTTGGACTATTTCATTTTTATGATGGGAAATTTGAGCATAAATATTTGGTTAATAAAATTTATGGAGATATTAAATGATTTGGCATAAAATGATGAATGTTTAGAGATGAACTATTTGTGAAATGTTTCATACTTGATTTATATTATTATGTTTATGATGGATCTAACCCTACTAATCCCATTATGTTTTGATGATTACACTACTTGATGTGAGTGTAGGATGAGGAGAGGTAGTCGTAGTTACTCCTATGAGAGATCCACACAATGTCACACTCTCCCTCCTTGTTTGACACTGTGTGTGTGTGTGTGTGTGTGTGTGTGTGTTTCTATATATATATATGTGTGTGTGTGTGTGTGTGTGTGTGTGTCTATATATATGTGTGTGTGTGTGTGTGTGTGTTGGTTAGTGTTGCAGGATGTAGGTACGAGGCATCGACTCCACCTAGCTACATAGGTTTGATCATGCCTTCAAAATCTTTGAACTATTATTGTGTGGAGATTTTACAAAGCTACTCTCAAGGAAACCCGTGGACTTAGATTCCTATTAGGAAGTTACCCTAGTTGGGGGATTTGAGTGCAGTGTTTTGATGTTGGATTGATTTCTTGTATGTATGTATGTATGTATGTATGTATGTATATATTTATTTTATATATGTATTATAAATAGATGTACATTATATATGTATGTGTAAATGTGGGTGCACACATATATACTCATGCATATGTACATATTATTATTTATGTATTTTTATTTTCTTGTATAAATGATATCTTTAATGTTTAAATAAAGTGTATTAAATAGAAATAATAATAATAATAAAGTTAAAAAGGAAGCTCTTTCGATAAAACTAGCTATCTAGGAGATTTGAATTTGAGAACTCCTAGAATTTAGGCTAGTTTGATTCCAAGTGAGCTATGTGTGTTACTTAAGAGCTTTGTGCTCCCTTTGTCTTGTATGGTGTTTTTAGGGAATATTTTAATTAAAATAATAAAAGGCTTTAATACTTATTTACAAAAAGTTTTGATTAGTTCTCAACCAACCATGGAAGTTGGAGAAGTTGTTTCCCGTAAAGAAACTCCTCCAACCATATAGTTGGGGATAAATTATTGTCGAGAGGAGTTTGGGGAGATTAGGATATTTGGAGAGAAAATTTAGAGTTTGAGAGAAATTTGGTGATTATTGTTCCGGAAGTGTATTTTTGGGGGTTTCTGTGTTGTTGAATTCTTTACTGGTTTTTTGAGGGAAAGTGTGGAGATTGTTGAAGAAGGAGGAAGGATTGGTTTCTAGAGGAAACTCTATCTAGGAGGCTACCATCTCACCATTTCTCAAATCTTGGAGGATTTATAGTGGAGTGCTTTAGTTTGGTTAAGAGGATTCTCCACAGGACTCTAGGTAGGGCCTCGAACCGGGATGAATATCTTTTCTTCCCTATGTATATGTGTGTGTGACTTAGGTATAATGATTTTCATAATTTAGAAACTATGGATTGGTAAGGAATTTTATATGATGTGTTTTCCATGTTTTGCAAACTATGTATTCGAGAAGTTTATTGAATGTTTATGCAATAGTTTCTTGTAAATTCTTCCTGGAAGTTTTGTGATTAGATATGATTATGTATTAAGGTGTATTTTATTGTTTTCTTATGGTTTAGGGAAGTTTAGGAAGGATTAGGAAATGTTAGGATGGTTTAGGGAAGGGTGTAGTTAGTTTTTCCCCTTCTGTGCTTATGCGGGCTTTCACTTTCAATTTAAAGTTTTGATTAGATGGTTTTATTTTGGGAGTTAGGATGTGTTGAGGAAGTGTTCTAGAAGTTTTAATGAGGTACCTAAATTAGGTAGACCTTAGGGAACCTTTCCCAGACACTCTCCACACCTAAAAATCTCAGTTTCAGGCAATTCTGGGAGATTCTGGGTACAGTCTCGTATGAGCATCCTGGAATATCGTACGAGTTTTTACTAGTACCCATACGACCTTTGGTAGATTTCCATATGGGAGTGCTTGTATTTTTTTATGGGTAACTATATAATGTTGTATGGGGTTTTAGAGGGTCCTAGGGGCTCAAATTTTGCAGATTTTGGGCTTGTGACATCTATAACCTATTTCTTATGTTTGGGTTGCAACTTGTATCACTTATATATGTTCATATCTTATTTTTTAGTATTATAATGTGTTACTTTTGGTGTTTCCATACTTGGCATATACTTGTGTTCATATTATGAGGCTAGGGCTCGTCTTGGTGGCCTGAGTCCATAGGAGGGTTCCCTAGACCTACAAGTTGAACCTTTTGAAGTACTTTAAGGTTTCATGGCTTGTGTGTGTGGGTAGGGTACTAGGTATCCTAGGTGAGTGGATCACCATAGGTGTTGAAACCAAAAGTGGTTTCTAGATGATCCTATGGGTGAGTTGGTAAAAAGTGATAACCTAATAATGAACTTGGGAAAGGGAGGGTTTTAAAAGATAATGAAGGATACATAAATGTAAGTCCACATAGTCCTATTGGAGTACCGGGACCATAGGTAACTTCCATGATGGATCCCTATTGATAAAGGGGGGATTGGGGTTACATGGTTTCCAGGAAGGATCCCAATATGTAGGATATGTGATGACACTCACCTAGGTGGTATGCTAGAAACCTAACCTATGTGTATATTATGATGATATCTTGTTATGTCTTGTCTTTTGATTTCAAGTTATTTTTTCTTAAAGCCTTAGGTTGATTTAGGCCTCGTGAGTATCTTGGTTCAATCTCCTAGTATAGGGGGTGGAGCTTCTTATTTTCACATAGCTGGGTGGCAAATATCTTTCGACGTACTATTCATGTTTTGTGGCTTGGATGTGTCTCAATTTCCTACAGTGATAAATATTTCTCAATTTGTATCATGTATTATTGAAAAGAAAGATGTAAAGATCTCTTTGTATGCCTTCAAGCCATTCAATGTAATTTTTATTGTAATTGTATTCATTATTGGAATTTGAAAGAACAAAGTAATTTAATCAAGGAGGGATAGTTTTAAGGTTATTTCAAGGGATTTTATTTGAAGATTCAAAAGTTGTAATTTAAAATGAAATCTTGTATCCTTTCTTTATCTCTCCTATGTGGAATGAAAAGAAATGTCTCAATGTAAAGGTTTAATTGTAATTAAAAGGTAGTTATTCAATGTGTAGGCAAAAAGGAATGAAAATGAAATAGAGAATGAAAGATATAGTTATGAAAGAAATATAACTCTCGTACCCTTCTCTTATATTCTGAAATGCAAAGTAAAGGAAAAGGAAATGGAATTCAATTTTATTAGTAATGAAATGCAATGCTTTTACATTGGTAAATGAAATCAATAAGGGAACCTTAAGGAATGTATTTGTGAATGTTAATAGTGAAATGTTTGAATGTTTGAAAAAAAATTGTTAGCTATAATTTTAGGTTAAAAGACCTCATTTCTTTTGGGTTCCTTGGCGGGGACATTACAAGGAACATAAAAAAATTAACTAAAATTAATGCAATACTCATGTGGTGTAGTAAGTATTACCCAACCTTCAATGAAAAAGCTAAGGGAATAAGGGAAAACACTCTTTATTGGGAAATCAGAAACACAAATGTAAGTGTGCCAAGGATTGATGATATTACCCATGTAACCATAGCTCTGTAGAAATAAAAGGAAATCTAGGAAAACCAAGAGGTAATTGTTACTAGAAAAGAGGGAGAAAAGGAGGCTTTGTGACATCTATTCTCGAGAACCTTTTAGTTGTCAGATCCTTATTAGTTTTGTTTCTTAAGGGACTCTTTCTTTATATTTGTGTTTTTAAAAGGTGTTTTAAAAATACAGTTGTTCGATAACTGACCCAAGGGGAGGTGACAAGACTATTTATTTTCATCTGAAACTTTTACTTAAAATTTCCTCTTTTGTTGTGACAACTATGTGAGACTCAAATTTTGAGTTGAAGTGTAGTTCAATAAGATCTGAATTTTCTTTTGTTGAATAGATGAATGAATGGTGAATGGAATGAATTAATTGCATATATAAAACTATGTTTTTGGGAATCGATAATTATGGGGTGTTCTTTGTGACACTATTTATTCTATTCTTCTATGTTTTTATGTTCCTAGTAGATCTATATTTCTTATGGTTATGCACTGTATCTGATTTTCAAAGTTGTGGAGATGAGTATACAAAAGTTATTTTTATATTTAAGCATTTGAATATGTGTTTGATTTGTGAATATCTCATTGTAATGCCCTACCAGGGAACCCAGGAGAACTTAACCTAAACAACCATCTAAGTTTGCAGAATAAATTTTTTTTAAATAGTTAACATACAAGATAATCATCAATGTAGAAGCAATTACCATTTACTCACAATAGTACGATAACCAACACAAGTTACAACTCTCAAGGGTTCCTTGACGAATATTACTTTAACATTAATTAATTTAGATTAGGTACAATTACAAAATTCATATAAACAAATGAAGAATAAAACAACATCACATAGAAGATGACATAAATACAACTGGTACCATAAGGTATCCATAAACCTACATCCACTGCACATGTCGCAGGGTATGTAATACAATAACCAAAAAGAGGTACACATGATATCTTTGAATAACTGATACAAAGATACATGATCACAGGAAGAAGAGAAAGAAGAACACAACTCCATCAATGATGATCAAGAAGGAACAACTGCCACAGGGATCATCTAGCACTGGTACCCAAATGTTAGAATCTCAAATGGTAAAAGAATCACTACCACCTGACCTCGTGAACCTAAATGGTCCACTCCCTTCGTGCTGAGGAGGTAACAATAGATCCCACTTAGATAACAAACATCAAACAGACCAAGCTGAGGAAAGGGTCCTAAAAGCTCCCTAACTCAAGGTGATAAAGTAATAATGCCATGAAAGACTCACTATTCCAGAGGCAACCGACACATGTAGGATAACTAGACTATGCATAGGAAGGTGTCATCATGTACGTCTAACCCTTGAGTTTTGTCCTAGTAATATTGCTGGATCTTGGCACCCAAGTGACCTTACACAGTGTCAATGACCTCTCGTATTGATGAAGCCATCGACTATGCCAACTCATCCCTTAAAAAGGGGGCTAGTCATCCTCTCCATTCCCACCTTAGTTTGTACTAGCACTAAGCCAGGGCGAGGAAACCATATCTTATTAGGTTCATTTTTAAATCTCTCAATGTTATATTTAGTTATCACTTGATTAAGATACTTAACAATAAGTGATCCTGGCAGCCACTTGTGGGCCCCAATGCTTATTGCAAGCCACCTCCTACTACATATCTAGGTAAACTACCCTAGGCTCACAAATCTCTCAAAGATCAAACAGGTACATATCCAGGTAATCCCAAATCCAATTTCACATACAAGAACTAGAAATGATTACAAAGGCACCAAAAGCAGAATACAAAAACATCATGAGCCTATATGGTCAAGATAGGGTATAATCGGATAAATACACACATACATCCAAACATAATACTGAGAACAAGAACAACTAACAAAAACCCCGACCTCTATCTTTCCCTTAGGTCTTATAGTACCCAATAACCCATAAAAATTACACCAGAAGACACACCAGGCACAAAGAATACAACACCCACATTATCGAGAACTGAAAAAGATCTACAAGCATTTAAATACCACATCACGCATGATTGAATCCAAGCATGAGAATAAATAAACCTACTAGGATAATTCTGAACATAAACATCACAACATTGACATAAGCAAAGAATATTCCCTCATGTTGTCTAATGAACTTAACAGATAAAAAGACCCAATTTGAGTGAAATTATAACACTTGTTAAGTTCGTTTTGCCAAAATGAGATAAATGCTAAACAAAACCTATTTAACTATTTATTTAATTATGTTTAATAAAATAAATAGTCATATCTAAATTTCCATAATAAATTACCTCTATCTTTAGGCTCTTTGAATTTCAATATACAAAATATCATTACTTCCAATTTTTCAAAAAATGCCACTTAAAAATTAAGCTAAATTAATATTACAAACTAATTAACTACAAGCTAATTTTCAACAAAATTAAATTTAATTAAACTCAATTTAATTAAATTAAATACCATATAATGCAGAAGTTAATTAAAATTTATTTTTAAAAAATTAATTAACAAATAAAATTCTAAATTAATTAATAAATAAAATTTTAAATTTAATAACTAAAATTTATTAAACAAAACTAATTTTCATATAAAATAAAATGTATAATAATAAATAAAAAGGAAAAGGTTTATAGGGGGGGAGCTGGGCCCACACCTGCCCCTTGCCCTTACCGCATGGTACCAAGGTACCGCCGACAGGGCTCCCTACTGTCACGGTACTGTCAACAGGGCCTTCCCTGCTGCACGGAACTAGAGGTACTGTCAGCAGGTGGTCCCCACCTCGAGTCCCCCAAAAACTTTCCAATGCAATTCATTTTTTTAATAATATTTATTTATTTTATTTTTTTAAAAGATTTGTTTTATTAAAAACAAAAGCCAACATAACAAGACAAATATATATTTTTACATATATTTATTTTTAATTAAAGCATTTTCTTTTATAATGCCAATGCATTTTTTTTTTAAATAATAGATTTCCGAAATTAGAAAATAATAGTCAGTACTGTGTATGTTTAAACCAGAGGGTATTTTCTTTGAAACCAAAGGCATGTCATTTTCAAGAAGGAATATATTCCTGAATTATACCAAAACACATATAATTTTATCCTAATAAATTTACTGGTGCAATTTTAATTTTCCAAAGCAGACAAAAGAACAAAGAGAGGAAATTTAATTTTCAGAATGAATATTTATACCCAGATTGGGTTTTTTCAACACAATTTGATTTTCTCTTCAAAGATAAATTATTTCTTCAAACCCTATAGTTATACTATTGCCCAGATTTAATATTTCATTTTGTAGGAAATCTATAAACAATCATTTAACGAAATTTTGCCAGTGTAACGGTACAATGCTAAATAATAATAAAATGCAAGAATCAACTATACCAGGGTTTCTAAATACCCAGACCTAAGATAATCACAAATTAACCAAATATAAAATACATAGAATTTCACACAAGGAGATAAAGACAAATAACTGTGAAAATAGTGCTAACAGGAAAAATTCCATACCTACCTCAGATCCAATGCCAGAAGCTAAAAATGGAAAACCTTGTAGTTCTGAAAATAGAAACCCCTCTAGGATTCAACCCAACCTATAGATCTGAAAACCATGTAGCATACAGGTACCCAATCTAGATGCACAAAGAAGCCCAAATCAACAAGCAGCCATAACAATCCACAAATCTCCAAAATACCAAGCACGCAAGTTCTCCCCCCAAAAATCCTCTCCAAAACCTGTCTCCCCTCAAAATGAATGCAATAATTTCCTAATAGGAATTCAATTCCCAAATTCATGCAATTCCTAAAGACAACTCAAAAGCTAACACAGAGTTCAACTCCAAATCAGAAATGACTCATAAGACAACTCCTAATCCAACTCTAATTCTAAAATTGAAAGTAAATATTAATTAATTAATTAAAATATCTTTTAAATGCACAACACAACTTGACTTTTGAAAACTAGTTCACTTTTTGACAACTCACTTTTCAATTATGCACATGTTAAATTTAAAACACATATTAAATAAATAAAATACTTAATGCATCCTAAAATATGCAATTAAATATTTAATTTATTTAATAATACTCACAAACATAATAAAACTCAATTATTAATAAAATAATCAATTAAATCCAAATAATCAATTATTTGATTTTAATTAATTTTATCAAAATAAACTTAGGACATAATGAATATTAATTTCCAAATACTCAAATAATCAACTTTAATTTAATTTCCTCAATTAATCATAGAAGCATATTTAGTCATAAAATTCAACTATGAACCTAACATTGATAATCACATAAAATAACCTATATAAACATAAATCAACTATAATCAATAAATGAATAATCACATAAAAATCACCCACATAACCACAAATAACCTAAAGCCAAACGAGATAAAATCAGACAAAACCAAAACCAAGCAACACCAGAAAGGGATCCACGAACTTTGCCAACCTAACAAATTCGGATAGGGTAGTCAACAGATACTTATCCAACAACTAGGATAAATGGGTTTGGGTTAGGGTTTTGGATCCGTGTTATCTCCCCTCTCTTACCATTTGAGATATTGTGATAGGGCACGCTCATCCTGACAATTCAGGGAAGTCGATGCCCGGTACCTGCAAACCTGCATACAAAACCCGCATGTACATACATATATAACTATATAACAGACAATGGTGGAGATCGGTCGATCATGTGGATCTTGCAAGAAATTAACTATGACTACGTCCCTCAACCACATCAGGCACGTCAAACAGAAGTATAAAACAAACACTTCAACCATACACATGCAAGTATGGGATCAATAAAACTATAAACATTAATAACTTCCTAACATATAATCTAACATCCTAGAATAATCTTAACATTTCTAAAATCAGACTAGGGGCGAGGTACTACACTCATGGTGATGGGTGTTCACTAAATGCCTCTTTTTTCTCTCTGGTTAAGAGCATATATACTAATAAATTTTATATGGTAATTTTTGTACCATTGATTTTGTGAACCAGTATGACATGGTTCAAGATTCAAGAGTCACACTATGAAGTTTCTGAGTGTGAATGTAGGCAAGACCATCATATATAAGCCCCTGAGACTTAGGTCTAGCCCCTTAGGACTTGTCTATTATAGTCTTTAATTTTTCCAGGTAATTTATTAAGAAAGGTTATATTATGATCATGTATTTAATGTTTAATGACTCTTATGATATGCATACAGTTGTAAAGACATGTATATAGATACAAATTTTAGGATATGGTGAGGGAACAAGAAAGCACAACTGAGGTATGAAATGATAAGTATGTGCTAAATAAATATGAAAATAGGTATAATCTGTATCCTCTTATTTTCTATTTTTGATATAATAAATGGTATTATGTAGTGTTTCTTAAAGCAATCTACTGGATTATTTTTTTATAAAAAAATTGCATGTTTGATGATTATTTGTCCTTGCATTAAGAGTTCCTCAGTGGGACATTACATGTGCTTCTTCAACTTTCTAAAGCCTAGCTTTATTCATTTTTTTAGTATCCTGAGACAACATGGCTTAATGAAGTGTTAGTATAGCTACCTCAAGTAATAAAGAAATTTATATCTTAATATAGCTTCTCCTAATTTCAATTCTATTTTTTGTTTCTTACTTGATCAAGCAAGAAAGAATTTTGTAAATCCCACCCATGTAGCAAAAGCATTCCACTTTCCCTGACCATATTCCTTGCATCTTCCACACAAATATTGATATCAACAAATTGTATTATTTTAATAGTAGAAATAATAATCCGATCATATCGATCAAGATCAACTCCTTGCGTATTTTTTTCTAACTTTTTTATATTCCTTACCTTTGAGTTAAAGTCAAAAACCATTAAACTCTAAAGATTGAAAAAACCCATCATCATCCATAACTTATCTTTTTACAATCAGTCTCTCATCACTATATTTATTCCAAGGGAACAACGTTATGCACATTGATTTTTTCATCAAGAATCTCATTAAGATGTGCAATAATTTTTCTAGTAGTTTGATCAACCTCATCATCATTTCTTCCTCCTCCACTTTCATCAATCTCTTCAGGATGTATAGAGTAATTAACCAAAGGTTTAGTTCTCTTATTTTTAGTCATTGGCTCATGAATGGGGTATTCTGCACGTACATTGAAATATCATCATTGTGTTCTTTAATAAAAATATTGATTAGGGTACTTCCCTTACTAACCCAAACACACACAACACAATAGGGAAATAAATAAAAAATTACAAGAACCAAACTATTGCAAGAACAAAAACACTTGTTTTATATTATCTTCAATCAAATAATATTACAATATTAAAAAAAATAGCATGCTACAACCACATAGGCATTTTCATTACAATAATATGCAAGACAGAGCAACAAGCTACCCTTCTAGAACTGATCCCAAAACCCACCTTCATCCTTGTATATGTAGCACCAATAATCACCTTAGAATATTCTAGAAAGTGAGACTTTCCCACTTTGGCACCTAACGGTTCAATTTCATGTCTAAGTAATTTTTCCCTCTCTTTCTTTTTGTATCAAAACTTGAGTATTGATGGCACAACTTCCATAAGCCATAGCTTTTGAACTGTGTACCTAATTTTCTATTATAACCACTTTTCAGAAACCTCTCAAAAATCTCTACATCTAGGACCACATAGTATTATCTTAGATAAGTATTAACTACTTTTAGAGCCTCTAAGACCTTCAAAATTAAGTTCAAAGTTTTTGTACCTCCCTATCAAAATAGAAAATTTAATATCTTCAAAACCGGACTTGAGCTTTCCACAAAACTTTATCAACATGCTTATAAATCCAAAATGAGCCTCCAACAAAGTGATTGGAACAATTTGTCCTTAAAAAACTTACTAAAAATAGTAAACTTTCCAAAAATAGTACCCCTACCCAAAAATAGCCCTTATTGAAAAACCAGACAATATTTTTGGATGATGCAAGATTGCTCTTACACCCTACGCTCCTGCATGAAATCCACTTTAAATTTTGTTATTTCTTATTGGATAGATCATATGGTCAAACCTCCAACTATGGGGACTTCTCATATATCTTCTCATATTTTTAAATCAACACATCTATCCTATTAAGATGATCTAAATCTGCATAGAAACATTTGAAACTAGGATCAATGGTTCTCCTCTATTATTCAAGCTTCCTAAGGTTGTTCCACTTCCTTCTACTTTCTTGCACTTGATTCTTTGACTACCAATTTCATACAACATCCTCCTCATATAAAATATCCTGAGGGTAAAGATTCTTGTTTGCCAATGTATGTGTAAAAACAAGGCAAATGAATTCTTCGGGATCACAAAACCTATATAGGTACGTTTCCAATTTATAAGTTTTTAGAAAATTATTTAACGAATCAATATTATTGCACCCAATACCAAACTCAAAAATTTATATAACTCAAAGTAGATAGGTACCCCTTCTCCTCCAGTCAAGTATTCTATTTCCACCCATAACATTTGCCAAAATAATTCAATGGATGTAAGTCTAGCGGGTAAAAATGTTGGTATCACATGAGTGGGTTGGGGGAAACCACAAACCCTAATAATTGTAGCTTCAACATGATAATACCAATCTATTAGTATTATAAGGTCCAAGATTATTGAGAGGAGAGTGAATCAATAATCTACCAATTCCAAATTTTTCATTAACCATTCAACAACATTCATCTACTTATAACTTGTGCAGAAATTAAAAAATGCAACAAGTGAAACCATCCAAACATGCAATACAAGAACACCAGTATTTTTCTTGTGGAAACCCTTGGTTAGAGGGAAAAAACACTGTGGGAATTAGTACCTACAAATATTTTCACTTTTCTGAAGTACACATTGTTAAAGGCTTATCCTTGTTAGGAGCTTTAAAATGCCCTATTAGGAGTCACCCAATTAAGGGATTTACCTCTAGATCTATTAGGAGTAACCCAATTAAGGGATTCTAAACCCTAATTAAAGAGCCACCTAGTTAGAGGATTTCAATTCAAGACCTATTAGGATAAACCTGGTTAAGGGATTTTCTCGAAGAACCTATTTGGATTCAGAAAGTACAATGATATGAGAATATAACTCCTTTTCCAGTACAGATCTAATTAAGCTCAAACTTCTTCTTCTTGCAGGCTATCTTCACCCTCTCTTAACCACACCATGACATCCACAATATGTGGCTTCACAATTCATCAATCTAAATATAAATATCTCTTTCACTCACTAGGACAGTCACCGCCTTAAACAAAACATATTACATTTAAATTTCACCATTTTAATCTTTTGTGCTTCACCCTAGTCTGCCAAAACTTATTACCAAATAATAAAATGCATATACAAATCTTTGGCAGCCTCCAAATGCACCCACACATCGATTTGATCAAGAACAATGAAACTCTTTGACTTTTCCAACATGTGTTTAAAGCTTGATAAATTTGATCACCTTGAACACTGTTAGATCATCTCACCATTACAAATCAAATCTACCACATCACCATGAAACCTAGAACATAAAAAGATTTGTTGCAACCAACTGCATCATCCCTGATTGAGGATCTAACACCAACTATTCCAAAAACTTTTTCATTCTGCATAGAGAAGTCTTCTAGTTATTAAAACTATGCCTTTTGATACTCCAATCATCTTGTGGTTTTGATATTAAACTCATACCTTAGTTAAGATAATTCTGACTGAACCACAACACCTGAATCCACACTCATTTGATAGAACATTCAAATCATTCATCATCTATCACTACATGTTCTTCTATATTCTCTATCAACCTTTAATCAATCATAACTCTCTCCATTCATGTTTCCAACCTCTACGATCCAACATACAATATCTAGAGACAACTCTTAGTCTCCAATAAGAACCACAAACTCCAATTCCTTCTACAATATTGGATAATTAGTAGCACATCAGGAATACTATCAACCCACACAACACTAAGTTGACATCAATGGAAACATAATAAATGATCTTCTTTTCATCAAACCTATACCACACAACACTCAATAATCTCTGCATCAGTTATGTCAACAATATCCCCATTTGGTATTGATGGAAACACCACAATATAATCATGGCAACATCTCAAACTTCTTGATGATAATTAATCCCCTTTAGTTGATGCTTTTATCCTAATAACTCTGTGTATTCTTCTCTCCTTTAATATTTTCCATGTAGTCATCACCGAAGTCTTCTCCTCCTTTGAAAAAAATTCCAAAGGCACCACACACTACTACATTTGGGGCCAAATTTTGACGGCCATTTGTCGAATTTGCAACGCTCATTTGTCAAAATTTTGACACATGAGTCCGTCGCCATTTTTGCGTAGAAGATTGCGACAAAGGACCTACCTGTCGGTTTACCGACACCATCTCACGTCAAAAAGTTTCAAATGACAACAACTTCGAAATGGCATTTCCTGTGGTTCATCCATCAGAATTCTAATAACAAGACCTATCAAAAATATACAATCTCTGTCGAAACTGACTGTCGAACAATATTATTTCTGATAGTATAACTATTGGAATACCGATAGTTAGCATCATATTCTGACAGATCTACTTATCGGTGATATGGCCTCACTGTTGAAAGTTCTATCGAATATTTTATCTTTACGACACTTAAACTGTCAAAATAGCGACAATTCTGCACTATTCTCCGACAGGTTTCTCTGTTGAACGTATAGCATTACTGTCGCACGAAATGTCGTAAATTTTTTTTTTTCGACATTTTGTTTGTCGAATGCATAACACTTCTGTCAGAATTAATTATGAATTGTCAAAAAATAGATTGATAGGCACATTAAAGTTAACACAGCTCAAGAGAGCATCATAGGTTGTCTCTTTCTTCGGTCTATATTATTGACAGAATGTTTTACCTTTCATTAGCTCATCAAATCTAGGGATTTGAAAGAATTTAATAGAATATTTTCATGACAACGTATATTATTTAAGTTGACATTGCACGAATTTATCTACTTCGTGCACTTGTAGACTATGAGAACGGTGATAAAGAAGCATTGCCATGGGAGGAGATGCTTCTTTATCATCGTCTTCATAGTATACAAGTGCACGAAGTAGATAAATTAGTGCAACGTCAACTTAAATAATATATGTTGTCATGAAAATATTCTATTAAATTCTTTCAAATCCCCAAATTTGATGAGCTAATGAAAGGTAAAACATTCTGTCAATAATATAGACTGAAGAAAGAGACAACCTATGATGGTCTCTTGAGTTGTGTTATCTTTAGTCCTAGCTACCTATCGATCGTCGAGAATAATCACCACCTTGCATTTATGTACACTACAGAAATTGATCACAATCTTGCAAAAACATTTTACACTTGTACATCTCATCAATACTGAAGGCCTAAAGTAATTTTATATGATCACTAGCACATTTCGTGCATGGATGAGAAAACACTATCCAAAGTTTCTAGATAACCCTTTTTGAGAAGAGGAATGAGTGGAGGCCAAAGAAGGGATAATTGTGAAGGTTTTATAGATGTAGGTTACTAAATCATCATCTCTGCACTGGTACTCAATCTGTCCTCCACTCCATATACATCTTCTCAAAATCTAAAAACTCTTCATCATTGATTCTCGTCATTTTTTTAGCATCTCTATGGACTAAGACCTTAAATTATTGAGCTTCTCTTTGTTTTGAGAATAGTTTAACATTCTCTACTTAACAGGGCCAACCACATGAAGGTGGAAGCTCACCTAGCCCCTCCTAGGAGCCTCTTATGACCCTTTACGACATTTTAAGACCTCTAAGATGTATTCGTAGGGATCGTAAATGGTCGTAAAGGGTCATAAGGGGTCCTAGGACACAACAGCTGAGAAACATAAATGTAGGCATCATGGTCGCAATTTTTTGGAGACACAACATAATTGAGTGGTTTTTCAAGACGATGCAAAGTAGTGGTTGCTTTGCATCATCTGGGAATAGCACTCAATTATGTTGTGTCTCCAAAAAATTGTGACCATGATGCCTACATTTATGTTTCTTAGCTGTTGTGATATGTACATCGCAATCTGTCATTGTTGCAATAGCAGAGCCTATATTCCACAACAAAAAGGAAGACATCTTTTTAGCCTGGGTCTCGATCCTACCCCAATTATCAAAGGATCCAAGGCCAGGCTTGAAAGATGTCTTCCCATTCTGTCTACAACATTGTGTCCATCCATGATCTCAAGAACATCATCATCTTTCCACTCTTCATTTGCCAAAATATATCGCTTCTTCAAGCTTGCAGAGTAATCTTATTAATAAAATAACTCTTGCCAACATTAGGGTACCCACAGATCAAAATAGTTGATGTTATTGGTGTTTGTGCTCAAGGATATTGATTCGTTGTTTTGAAACGGCCAAATCATTTTTATTTCGATTATAGAGAAAAGAAGTGGGAGAAAATGAGCGGGTGAAAGATGATCGAGAGCGAGAGAAGGCATTGCATTTTATTTGATCATAAATGCTCTCTGAAATGACCAATCATGTTTTCTATTCGATTCCTTTTGGTGTTTTTTTTTCCCATATTCAGTAGATAAAAATCATGGCAGCAACAACTTAGCCATCTTTTTGATGTTCTAGGTATTTTATAAAGATACAGGTATGTGGATTTATCATTCAATTGCTTGCAGTTATTGGTCAAATGCAAATATTTTGTCATGTTGCAAGGGCAAGATATCAGTTTGGTGTTTTTGGTTTATGTTAAAATTTGATTTGGTAAAATCCTCAAAAAACACACTACATGTTCTAAAATGTAAAGAAGTTGAATGTTAAATGTAAGATATATATCTCATCCATAGTAATCAAAATGAAGGACATGAAACTTATAAGGATATTTACCAAACCAAAAATATAAGCGAATAGGAAACATGGATTGGTACCTTATGAATTAGTTTTTCAGGTGTACAATCTTCATCAATCTCCTTAGAACAAGACCCCTCCTCATGAAAAATGCATTTAACACAAAAAACAAATCTACAAAACTGAACCAATGGCATGTTTAGAACAAAGAAATAGATTGATAATAATATGATGAAAATTCTATTATGTTTAATACAAGAAAAAGGACCAGTCCCAACAATTCTTAAACATACTTTATTTGATATGATAATAACATGATAATTCAACTGATAAAGGTGTTATCTGCATTTAATCTTCCAATTACTAATTACACAAAAAACAAATTTACAAAATTGAACCAATGGCATGTTCTTCGTATGTGATTTCTTCATCTTTCGAGCCTTTGGCATCATATTCGACCGCAAATTTCAAATGCATTGCATTTTATTTGATCATGAATGCTCTCTGAAATGATCACATTCTACTGGTGTCATGCCCTAGCCCATGCTTTATCTCCATTATTTGATGTTATTTGTGCTTGTGCTCAAGGATATCAATTCACTGTTTTCAAATGTTTGGATCATTTTGGTCATGACTGTTCCTCTAGTACACAGTTAGGAAATGTAACTGTCTAATGATTATATGTAATGTTGAATGGATTAAATGCTTTATTCTTGGTAGAAGTGAATGGAAGGAATAGTGTTGGTGTTAGGTTTCGTTTATTATTGAATTCAATGGTTTCCAAGATGTGTTGAGGAGTTTGCTCCTTGTTTAATGTTAACTGTTCCTGCACAATCCACTCATACAACAATGAAATGCTATGTGATTGAAAATTTCATACAATTGGTCCTTTGGCATGTATTAAATACAATCCAATCACTTATTGAATGCTTTGGAGACTACTGGTTTGACTATCCATGCGTTACCAGTGATTGAGATTCATTAAAGGATACAAAACCCTTCATTTTGGGGTTATTGTGTGTGGATTCAAATGTAGGTTTGATTTGGTTAATGTTTACAAGAGATCAATAAAGTATTTAAAGACAATCTTACATGTTTGGAGAGGTTTGAGAGGCACTTATAATGATTGTACCCTCACAAACAGTGGCATAGACTGCTTTTACTAAGTTTCCTTTCTCTATTTTGAGGTTTCCTTTCTCTGCTGCAGGGGTATAGTCAGAGGTTTCATTGAAAAAATGATCCTTTGAATGGTTACTATGAATATGAATGAATTGATATAGCATATTGCTCATTTTACTTGAAGTTTGGAATAGCTTGTGCAAGGGTGAAAGTAGTTTTGGTCATTTTGGTCAAGACTGTTCCTCTACACAGTCAGAAAATGTAACTGTCTAATGATTATATGTAATGTTGAATGGATTAAATGCTTTATTCTTGGTAGAAGTGAATGGAGTTTCCAAGATGTGTTGAGGAGTTTGCTCCTTGTTTAATGTTAACTGTTCATGCACAATCCACTCATACAACAGTGAAGTTACAAAACTGAACCAATGGCATGTTTACAACAAAGAAATAGAATGATAATAATATGCTGAAAATTCTATATATTATGTTTAATACACGCCAAAGGACCAGTCCCAACAATTCTTAAACATACTAGTTATCTGATATGATCAATTGTTAATAAAGGTCTAATTTTGTAGACTGCTAGCACGAAGGAGGATTTGACCTAGCCAAATTTTCCTTTTACCACACAAAAAAAATGTGCGATAACTATGTCTACTCCAACCTTAATTATTTAAGAATTCATCATATCAGATAAAGTATGTTTAAGAATTGTTGGGATTTCTATTAGACCTTTGTTGTAAACATGTCATTGGTTTTCAAATGTTTGGATTCACGTTTGTTGATATTACTGGCATATATGTTTAATGACGCCATTGTATATTGATGTCACTAAAATGACCGCATTCTACTGGTGTCGTGCCCTAGCCCATGCTTTAACTCCATTATTTGATGTTATTGGTGCTTGTGCTCAAGGATATCCATTTTTTTGAAATGTTGATTGTGGTTAACAAATGGACAGCCCGTGAGCTTCTAGCTAGGCGTCATTTATATTGATAGCTTAGGGCATCAAATGTATTGTATCATTGATAGTTGAGACTTTGTTAAAAGGAAATAGGACAAACAATGATTCTGATTTTGTTTCTCCATTTTGATCTCTAAGTGGCTTACAACCCTAGAGAAGTATATGCAGATTTATAGATCCAGTTGTAGGATACATAGCAGCCGATAATTCACAAGAAATCCATGCATCCAATTTGAATAGCAATTAATACAAAGAACTAGGGTCCTCCAATGGCCCAATCATTCAGGCCTTGACTTTCCCCTCAACCAGTGACCCTTCAAAACCGGGTATTCATGCAATCAGTTAATGATCCTTCATTCTCCTAGTCTGTCCTGCATCCAAACATATTGGAATTACAAAATACAATGATAAAAAGTCTTTCACAATCCCCCTTACCTCAAGGGACACTATCAACCATCCCTTCCACATAGCATTTCACTGTTGTATGAGTGGATTGTTGAGGAATAGTTAACATTAAACAAGGAGCAAACTCCTCAACACATCTTTGTTGTAAACATGCCACTGGTTCAGTTTTGTAAATTTGTTTTTTGTGTTAAATGCATTTAAATGGAACATTAAGCATAGTAATAATATGCTTAATCTATTAGTAATTTCAGATTAAATGCCCATAACACCTTTATCAATTTAGCATGTTATTATAAGATACTAAAGAAGACCTACTATTTGTCAAAGAAATCTTCACTGCCCCCCACAATGAAGACAATGAAGATTGACCTCCTGCCCCACAACAAAGAACATTGTAATAAGAATAAGATATAATATAGTGTTAGATAAACTTTGAACAAAGACATGTAATGCTTAAGTTAATGATCTAAAAAGCTTCAAATATAGGAATTGAAAAAGAAGATAGTGCCAAGAAACATTTTCAAAAATATGAAACGTGAGGAAAAGTAATAACATTAACAATGCCAAGATTCACAGCATTAAATTTCACTTGCGGATGAGTTTCTGCAGTGGGTTGCCCAGCATCAAAAATATGTTGAGTTGCATTTGAGCTGTAACTAAGAGTATCATGTGGAACAAACCCTAAACTTTGAAAGCGTTCTCCAACCTGGCAATTCAAAATTCAATCTAGGTAAGCATCAGTAAGTGAAATAAATTATAGACATCAACATCAACATCATCATAATCATTAGAAATAAACTTTAAAGACATATTTTGGATAGTACTATGTTTCTTGAAAGTTTTTGTGATGCTTCTAAACTTTAAAGACATATTTTATGGCTAATGATAACATAGATTAGTGTTTTGTTTTTTGATGGAATGTTGTTGATCATTCATGGTCTTGAAGAAACTTTTGATTGTTTTGATTCTCAAGTCTTGACATTGTTTCTCAATGTGATATAGGCTGACCACAAGATGGTTCAGTTGGTCCTCTCTTTCTATTTAATCATTTGTCTTCTTCATGGTGTAAGTGTTCATTAATATTCATTAATGGTAGGTGGTGATTCCTTGGTAATAAAGGCATTGACATCATTCATAATCGTATAGCTCTTTACCTGATCTAGTCACATCATCAACATCGAGGTCAGTTTGTCTGGCCTCGGCATCAACCTCAACTTGCTCATTAACAATGGCCTCTACACTCTCTACAGCTGCAATACAAATTGTTACATTAATCCAAACACCAATTGCAATTAAATTTGTATTACTACACCAATCAATTTAAGATGTTTACTTGTATTACTGTGATGCACATCCTCATTGTCATCAACACACATAGGTTGTGTATGGCAAGAATCGGCAAGCTCCAAAGTTTCTAGATAACCATTTTTGAGAAGAAGAAAAAGTGGAAGCCAAAGAAGGGATAATTGTGAAGGTTTTCTAGATGTAGGTTACTTAATCATCATCTCTTGTTGATATATTTCAGATTCTACTCCAGAATGAACAAACTATAGAGATCTAACACAGCTAAACCTAGAATAAAGTAAACAAGAAGGGATAGAAGATACCCAAATATCAACGAAGTATACTCCAATCTATATGCCTCCAACTATACTAACAAAGGTGCTGAGGAGAACCTGATTAGTACCTTAGTGTTAGTGTATTAAGGAAGAGTCCAATCCTAATAGAGGCTTCCAGCCCTAATCAACTCGTATTTAACATTACCAATAATTGCTAGTTGCATGGATCAGATCATAATCTGATCTTTATTCATGCTCAGACTTGTTCTTATCTATTAGAAAAAGCTGCTTATCTTTCACACCAATATATGCTAATCTAAGTTTGCTTAAGGTAGAGAATCAAGGTTTCGGGGGAGGGAAGCACATTATGTTTTTGGTGCTTCTCTCCCTAGAATCCAACACCATATATATATGAATTGAATTATCTTCAAGAGGGTTGACCTGG
Source organism: Chamaecyparis obtusa (assembly GCA_027943335.1). NCBI lineage: Eukaryota > Viridiplantae > Streptophyta > Pinopsida > Cupressales > Cupressaceae > Chamaecyparis > Chamaecyparis obtusa. The sequence continues at coordinate 925,722 of BSBK01002612.1, read as the reverse complement.
TCTTATTAAATATATTTAATGTTAAAGCTAAGAGGCCGACCTTGGGCCCTTAACTAATTCAACCAACACATATATATAAATGAAATAATAATCTCCTTATTATTATAAATCACACAAGGGTATTTATTTGATTAGTTTGATCTTGGCCGAAAGGCTATAATTATTAACACTCTGCACTGGTACTCAATCTAGCCTCCACTCCATATATGTCTTCTCAGAATCTAAAAACTCTCCATCATTGATTCTTGTCATTTTTTCACCATCTTGATGGATTGAGACCTTAAATTATTGAGCTTCTCTTTGTTTTGAGAATAGTTAAGCATTCTCTACTTAATAGGGCCAAGCACGCGAAGGTGGAAGCTCATCTAGCCCCTCCTAGGAGCCTCTTATGACTCTTTACAACATTTTAAGACCTCTAAGATGTATTCTTAGGGATCACAAACGGTCATAAAGGGTCATAAGGGGTCCTGGGACACAAAAGCTAAGAAACATAATTGTAGGCATCGTGGTCACAATTTTTTGGAGACAACGTAATTGAGTTGTATACCCAAATGGTGGAGAGCAACTCCTGCACCTCTGATTCCAAGTTGACTACATTTGTTGCTCATGAATACAAGGTCATCCAATAGATGTATTCAACTTGGAATTGGGGGTGCAAAATTTTCTCTACACTGCTTAGGTACACAACTCAATTTTGTTGTCTCCAAAAGATTGTGACTATGATGCCTACAATTATGTTTCTCAGCTATTGTGAAATCTACATTTATGTTTCTTAGTTGTCGTGTTTATGTGCATGCTTTTTATGTATTTTGGATAGTAAGTCTAATTTAATTTGTCCATGGACTAAGACCTTAAATCATCTAATGAGGACGCTTAGAACACTAGTATATGCAAATTTCATTATTTAATAATAAAAATCTATTAAAATGTTTATACCTTCTCCCATTGGCTGGTGTAATTCCTCTTTGAGTATCCCCTTTCTCCTTTTCATCCAAAATGAACTCATTCCAATCCCTCATTAGAATAAAGGGAGGATGCTCAAACTTCAGCAAGACTTCATACACGTAACATTCATAGATTACGTTCAATGTGTTATTTATGTTCGTAAATTAGTGTTGTGTACAAATCTACAGATGGTGCATGTTACAAAGTCACGCTCAAGCTTTAAAATGATAGTCAATCCATAGTCAAGGTCAAGGAACAAATGGAACAACCAAGAAAACACTATACATTAAATCATGTGATTGATAGCAGATTGGGGCTCACCTAAGCCATAAACATGAAGAATTATTCTAAAAAAAGATGTAAACTATATATATGCACACCTGAGGAAAAGAGAAGTTACGTCATATCCATATTAAAATATTAGTTACAATATGAAAATACTAAACTAACTAATTCCTGAGTTCATCTCTGCATATGGTCGCAACAAAGATATGCGATTACAATACAGAGAAGGCATCGTAAAAATATAATTTTGGAATTTGCCCTAGCTTGACACATTTTGCACTCAAATCCTTCATCATGGATAAGTGGAGATGGGCGGATAGATGTAGATGAGTTTTCATCAACCCAACTAAAGTATCCACAGCCATTATTTCCCTGTGATGCCCAGTCTACATTAGTTCTTATATTATAATGAATAGTATTTACATTAGAAACATTAAATATATACACATCAGCAACCTTTTTTCTATTTGGGCAACACCAAAATTGTCATCCAGAGTTGTTCGATGTTCGTGAAGTCTCCAACACACACTGCCCACCACCACATCGACAGTTTGGCACATTGACAAGAGTCATCGAGCCTATATATCAATAATGCACCGTACTATCATTACTACATTTATTATTTTTATATGAAATACACCAAGGAGTACCATCAGAAATATTAACCATTTACAATAATGAAAAGTAAACCTAAATCAAATAGCTCATTTTTTTATCAGCATGTGTAGTCTCTGTGTATATGAAAAATGAAAGAAATATGAAGCTGAAATAAAATAGTGAACAAAATAGTATTCGATCCACATAGACTAAATGAAATATACCATCAAAAGAAGGTGACAAAATCCTATCACAAAGCACAGACATAGGAAATCAAAAAGGGACAAAAGACAAGAAATAAGAAAAATCATTACGACTATAGAAAAATCATTTATACTACAATCAAAAAAAGAAACACTCTTTGTCAACAATTTTCAAAATCATTAGGACTATAGAAAAATAATTAAGACTATAAAAAATCAAATTTTAGAAATGGATGGTTCTAATGCTTTTCCATTACAAAAATTGAGCATTCATCATTTGGTATTGTGTATTCCATTTAAGTATGTCAACAATGTTCAAAATCCTGTCACCAAGCACAGACAAGAAATAAGAAAAATCATTAGGACTAGAAATATCAAGTTCTATAAATGGACGGTTCTGATATTGCTTTTCCATTACAACAATTGAGCATTCATCATTTAGTACTTCTTGGTGTATTCCATTTAAGTTTTTCAGTTGTCGTGTTTATGTGCATGTTCTTTATGTGTTTGGCTTCTCTCCCTCGCAAGGGATGCGTCGATAGGTAATTGATTTGAAAGCATAATGATTTGACAATCTTTTTTCAGAATAGGCGTAATCATCCCACCAACCTTAATTAGCAACATTTTTGATATATGTCAAGTACTTATAATCAGTATGCCCAAAAAATAGAGACTTAGTAGTAAAAGCATGTCCTTTGGTTTACTAGTTTACTTATAATCAGTATGTCCTTTGGTTTACTAGTTTACTTATAATCAATATGTCCTTTGGTTTACTAGTTTAATCTGGTTTAAGAATGGTTTGTTTCATGTTTGAATGTACCATTGAATGAAGCTTGGCTATATTAAGTATAATCTTAAGACTCGTGACTCTTCAAATTATCTTGTTTCCTTCAGACCTCTAAACATGTGTACTTTGAGTAGCCCTCCAACAAATGGACTTGTGATGATTTTCACAATAGTACATGTGTAGGAGGACTACTAAAAGTACTGCTTAGGCAAATCTTAATGTTCATCACCTATGCCTATAAGAGTTGATCATAGAAGGTATATGATGTTGGGTAAGCTCCCAATAGCACTTAGGTAAATATGCATGTTCATCACCTGTGCATATGAAGTGGCTCTAATGGAAGATACAATCACTAAATTATGCATACTCCTTATTTTGTTCTACGTTGATATTGTCAGACATGGCCTTTCTTGAATGGAATGACTCGTTACTTGTACATTGACTAGAATGTTGGTGGAAGAAGGATGATTTGTTTGCAACCATTTTTTCAACTCTAATTTTCTCAACACAAAGGGACATTTATCATAGCCATAGAAACGTGATTATTTTAAAATGAAATACACCAAGGAGTACCATCAAAAATATTGACTATTTACAATCATGAATAGTTAACCTTAAAATAGCTAATTTTTTTATCAGCATGTGTACTCTCTGTGTATATGAAAAATGAATGAAATATCAAGCTGAAATAAAACAGTGAACAAAAATTCAAATTCAAGGCCTAATTTATCAAGAGCAACAAACATTAGGATGAAATAAAAATCATTAAGAGTATAGAAAAATCATTAGGACTATAGAAAAATCATTAAGACTAGAAAATCAAGTTCTAGAAAAATCATAAAGAGTACTATAGAAAAATCATTAATACTACAAAATCAAGTTCTAGAAAAATCATTACGACTATAGAAAAATCAATTAGACTATAAAATCAAGTTCTAGAAATGGACGGTTCTGATGCTTTGCCATTACAACAATTGAGAATTCATCATTTGGTACTTCTTGGTGTATTCCATTTAAGTTTTTTAGCTGTCATGTTTATGTGCATGTTCTTTATGTGTTTGGCTTCTCTCCCTTGCAAGGGATATGTCGATAGGTAATTGATTTGAAAGCATAATGATTTGACTGTTCCAAGTAATGTTTTTAATCCTTTGAAGTTTCTCATGATCCTGATGTAAGTTGATTGGATTAAGCAATTTGGGGATCCAATAGGACTTTAGGGGAGCTCAATAAATGTTTTGGAAGAATTAGAGGAACTATTAGCATGACTGTTCCTTCATCTACAGCGAGTTAGACTGAATTTTCTAAGTTTTTCTTTTGTTTTGAAGTGTATTTTGTAATCTATTTCCTTTCCATGGACCCAAAGACCTAGGACCCATGGAAAAAGGATACTAACAATGTATTATAAAACTCTAATGTTTTTGACTTGTAGAGATTTGAGAAAGTAAAGAGAACAGTAGCTATGTTCAATGTTAACTGTTCCTGCACAATCCACTCATACAACAGTGAAATGCTATGTGATTGACAATTCATACAACTGGTCCTTTGGCATGTATTAAACATAATAGAATTTTCAGCATATTATTATCATTCTATTTCTTTGTTGTAAACATGCCATTGGTTCGGTTTTAATCTACTGGTGTCATGCCCTAGCCCATGCTTTATCTCCATTATTTGATGTTATTCACTATTTCGAAATGTTGACTGTGGTTATCAAATGGAAAAAATAGAAAAAAAAAATTGTACATGAATTTTTTTTACAAAACTGAACCAATGGCATGTTTACAACAAAGAAATAGAATTATAATAATATGCTGAAAATTCTATTTTGTTTAATACACACCAAAGGACCAGTTGTATGAAATTGTCAATCACATAGCATTTCACTATTTTATGAGTGGATTGTCTAGGAACAGTTAACATTAAACAAGGAGCAAACTCCTCAACACATCTTGGAAACCATTGAATTCAATAATAAATGAAACCTAACACCAACACTATTCCTTCCATTCACTTCTACCAAGAATTCCAGCACAAGCACAAGCTATTCCAAATTTGAAGTACAAGCTATTCTAAACTTCAAATAAAATGAGAAATATGCTATATCAAATCATTCATATTCATAGTAACCATTCAAAGGATCATTTTGTCAATGAACCCTCTGACTGTACCCTTGTGGCAGAGAAAGGAAACCTCAAAATAGAGAAAGGAAACTTAGTAAAACCAGTCTATGCCGCTATTTGTGAGGGTACAGTCATGATAAGTGCCTCTCAAACCTCTCCAAACATGTAAGATTGTCTTTAAATACTTTATTGATCTCTTCTAAACATTAACCAAATCAAACCTACATTTGAATCCACACACAATAACCCCAAAATGAAGGGTTTTGTATCCTTTAATGAATCTCAGACACTGGTAACGCAAGGACAGTCAAACCAGTAGTCTCCAAAGCATTCAATAAGTGACTGGATTGTATTTAATATAGGCCAAAGGACCAATTGTATGAAATTGTCAATCACGTAGCATTCCACTGTTGTATGAGTGGATTGTGCAGGAACAGTTAACATTAAACAAGGAGAAAACTCCTCAACACATCTTGGAAACCATTGAATTCAATAATAAATGAAACCTAATACCAACACTATTCCTTCCATTCACTTCTACCAAGAATAAAGCATTTAATCCATTCAACATTACATATAATCATTAGACAGTTACATTTTCTGACTGTGTAGAGGAACACTCACGACCAAAATGATCAAAACTACTTTCACCCTTGCACAAGCTATTCCAAACTTCAAGTAAAATGAGAAATATGCTATATCAAATCATTCATATTCATAGTAACCATTCAAAGAATCATTTTGTCAATGAACCCTCTGACTATACCCCTGCGGCAGAGAAAGGAAACCTCAAAATAGAGAAAGAAAACTTAGTAAAACCAGTCTATGTCATTGTTTTTGAGGGTACAATCATGATAAGTGCCTCTTAAAGCTCTCCAAACATGTAAGAATGTCTTTAAATACTTCATTGATCTCTTCTAAACATTAACGCATGGACAGTCAAACCAGTAGTCTCCAAAGCATTCAATAAGTGAATATGAATGTTTGAAAACTTTCCTCTCAACTTCCCCAACCACTCCTAATCGGTTAGAGGGACTAGTTGAGTGTTTAGACACTAAAACTTCTTAAACATACTTTATCTGATATGATGAATTGTAATATCAACAAACGTGAATCCAAACATTTGAAAATAGTGAATCAATATCCTTGAGCACAAGCACCAATAACATCAAATAATGGAGATAAAGCACGGGCAAGGGCACAACACCAGTAGAATGTGATCATTTCAGTGAGCATTCATGATCAAATAAAATGCAATGCATTTGAAATTTGTGGTCGAATATGATGCCAGAGGCTTGAAAGACATTGCCCGTTAAAGATACCAATCAAAGATGAAGAAATCACATACCTTCTCTCATGCTCAGCTTGCACGAAGGAAGATTTGATAGCCAAATCTTCCTTGTACCACACGAAGAACATGCCATTGGTTCAGTTTAGCATGTTATTATCATATCAGATAAATTATGTTTAAGAATTGTTGGTAAGGATAGGAATAGTGGAGATTCTAGAAATATCCCTCTAACCGATTAGGAGTGGTTGGGGAAGTTGAGAGGAAAGTTTTCAAACATTCATATTCACTTATTGAATGCTTTGGAGACTACTGGTTTGACATTCCATGCATTACAAGTGACTGAGATTCATTAAAGGATACAAAACCCTTCATTCTGGGTTATTGTGTGTGGATTCATCCGCTTTAGCCAGGAAGATCAAGAAGATGGGGCAAGATGACATTGTGGTAGAAGAAGTATTTAAAGAAGAAACAAGAAGCAATAGAAAAGTTTTCAAGAGTTTGGAACAACATTTCAGAATCCATGAATGGTATGGGTAAGGTGACCTTCATTCTTGGCCATGACTTTAATGAAACATTGGATATGGCTGATAAGAAGAAGGGTCACTTGTTGATAGTGTTCCTTGAGGGAAGGGGGATTGTGAAAGACTCATTATCATTGTATTGTATATTTCCAATATGTTTGGATGCAGGGCAGACCAGGAGAATGAAGGATCACTCACGGATTGCATGATAACCCAGTTTTGAAGGGTCACTGGTTGAGGGGACAGTCAAGGTCCAGATGTTGATAGTAATTCATTGAGGGAAGGGGGATTCTAAAAGACTTTTTATCATTGTATTGTGTAATGCCAATATTTTTGGATGCAGGGCAGACCAGGAGAATGAAGGATCACTCACTGATTGCATGATAACCTAGTTTTGAAGGGTCACTAGTTGAGGGGACAGTCAAGTTCTGGATGTTGATAGTGTTCCTTGAGGGAAGGGGGATTGTGAAAGGCTTGTTATCATTGTATTGTGTATTTCCAATATGTTTGGATGCAGGGAAAACCAGGAGAATGAATGATCACTCATTGATTGCATAATAACCTGGTTTTGAAGGATCACTAGAAGAGGGGGGAATGAAGGATCACTCACTGATTGCATGATAACCCCAAGCATTCTTTCCATTAAGTTTCCACAATATCTCAAAATATGATCATTATTCTTTACTTTCTTCTATATGCTATTCTTTCTATGGTTTTGTTATCTCAGAAATATATCAAAAACATTGCAGATGTGCATATAAAAGTAAAATATTGTCCTTCAATTGTTCCACATTGAAGCATTTCCTCTTGGGAGTATTCTCTTCATTTGTACAATATCTATCAAAAATGGTTCCCATATTTCTTCAAGATCTATTTTAATCTTTATACTGCAATTTTGATTAGATTTGACCAATAGTTGATTTCATTGGTATTTTATAGCATATACTCCTAATGTGAAATGTGGAGAGAAAGAAAGAGACACACTAGGTATGAATTACACAATATACCCATCATCACTTAGCACTTAAATAATAAATTATGGATGGGGAACAACCCCCTAACTTCTGGATGTTTGTTTCATGTTGGCCTCTTATTATATGCAAAGGTAGGCCTGTCTTAGGCTAACAACCATAGTGTAGGGGCCATAAATTATGGATCCCAAAATAGTGCACACTTGTATTAAATTAGGTTCACTATACTACAAGGGAATGGAAACCATGCAATAGTGCCTCATGGGGATGAAAGTAACCCTTCACCAAGAAGATGATTGTGTCTGCAATATTTACTAGAGGCAAAGAACATAATTTGGTTCCAACAATTACTCCTAGAAGATAATGGCACCCACAAAACACTTGGAAAAGATAGCACTCACTATATCTTTTATCACTCTTTTAAAGCTGGGACAATAAATCTCAAAGATTGATCAATGAATTCTTGAACATAAAGAACCATTGATAGTTATGATTCATGTGTACAATAGCCAACAACTAGTTGTTCCAATCATGGTGTCCAATAATTATGTTAGAAAAAGCATCTACAAATCCCTTACACAACCATAATAGATTCAAACCATGAACCATAAGAACCTAACAATGGGACTAAGAAAGATATAGCCTAAACAAATCTTGATCATATTCCACCCTATTGTAAGGCCCAAGAAGTAACTCTATCTTAAAGCTACACATTCCTCTAGATGAAGCTCAAAGGTCAGGTAGCTAAAGCATAGCAATACTTGAATGAATATAGGAATAATTTGATGTACAATCATTTGCTAGCTTGGTTTGTGGGTTTTCCACATAATATTTTCCCTTTAACCACATTTCTAGTTTGAGAAAATCAGAAAAAATTGTTTTAGATTTATATTATCCTTTTGAACTAGCACACTGCCATCAAAATGCATAATCATTGGTCATATCAAGAAAATTCCTATTGATTAGTAGGATATCCTTATAAAAATTTGATGCATGGATTTCTTGTGAATTATCGACTGCTATGTATCCTGCAACTATGAAAGGAATAGTGTTGGTGTTAGGTTTCATTTATTATTGAATTCAATGGTTTCCAAGATGTGTTGAGGAGTTTTCTCCTTGTTTAATGTTAATTGTTCCTGCACAATCCACTCATAAAATAGTGAAATGCTATGTGGAAGGGATGGTTGATAGTGTTCCTTGGGGGAAGGGGGATTTTGAAAGACTTGTTATCATTGTATTGTGTATTTACAATATGTTTGGATGCAAGGTAGACCAGGAGAATGAAGGATCACTCACTGATTGCATGATAACCTAGTTTTGAAGGGTCACTGGTTGAGGGGACAGTCAAGGTCTGGATGATTGGGCCATTGGAGGACCCTAGTTCTTTGTATTAATTTCTATTCAAATTGGATGCATGGATTTCTTGTGAATTATCAGCTGCTATGTATCCTGCAACTGGATCCATAAATCTGCATATACTTCTCTAGGGTTGTAAGCCACTTAGGGATCAAAATAGAGAAACTAAATAAAAATCATTCTTTGTCCTATTTCCTTTTTAAAAAGTCTCAACTATCAATGATACAATACATTTGATGCCCTAAGCTATCAATACAAATGGCACCTAGCTAGAAGCTCACGGGCTATCCATTTGATAACCACAAAAATGGATATCCTTGAGCACAAGCACCAATAACATCAAATAATTTAGTTAAAGCACAGCTAGGGCATGACACCAATAGAATGTGGTCATTTTAGTGATAAAAATATACAATGGTGTCATTAAACACATATGCCAGTAATATCAACAAACATGAATCCAAACATTTGAATACAGTGAATCGATATCCTTGAGCACAAGCACTAATAACATCAAATAATAGAGATATAGCACTAGCTAGGGTAGGACACTAGTAGAATGCGGTCATTTCAAAGAGCAACTCCCTCAACAATAAAATGAAATGCATTCAAATATGATGCCAGAGGCTCGAAAGATGAAGAAATCACATACCTTCTCCCATGCTCAGCTTTCGCTCCTTTTCTCCCGCTCTCCAATCAAAATAAAAATGATGAGGTTGTTTCACTTTTTTTTTTAAATGTATACCCCGAATCTATCAGAGTTCTGATGGTCAATTAAACACCCATCGGAATACCGACATCATCGAGGCCTATTACAAAAAAAAAAACACCAAATTCGTAAGAAAAAGTTACCTATCGGAAACTTATGTCGAAATTTGGCCCCAAATGTAGTAGTGACACAACATAGATCACCTTCTATTGCAACAATCTTCTTCTCCTCCGACTGCTCCCCCTAAGGAGTAGTCCCCTTAACATCAATCCAAAGTGAAATATATTCAATAAATCCACATGATTGATGCTGCAACAACATCTTAATTTTATTCAAGTAGGGGTATAAACCATAACTTTCCTCTTAGATACTCAAAAGTATCCATGGGTAGTGGCTTAGTAAATATGTCTGCTATCTATTCCTTGGTTGGTACAAATTCCAACTTAACTTCTTTCTCTTGCACTTTCTCTCTCATAAAATAATACTTGATTGCAATGTGTTTTGTCATAGAATGCATCACTAGATTCTTTGAAATTTTAATTGCACTTTTATTATCATAGTAAATAATTACCTGTTCAATTACCTTCTCTTTGATTCCTTCTAGTATCTACTTCATCCATGCAATCTGTGTATATTTGATAGTAGCTTCCACATACTCAACTTCTGCAGTATATTAAGAAATGCATTTTTTCTTCTCACTTGTCCATGATACAAGTCTTTCTCCCAAGAAGAACGCTCCTCCACTTGTACCTTTTCTATCATCAATGTTTCTTTCCCAATCTACATCAATAAACACATTCAAGGAGAAATCACCTTTATGTGCATACCATAAACCATAGTCTTCAGTCCCTTTCAAGTACCTGAATATTCTCTTCACCACCACCATGTGGGATTCCTTAGGATTTTCTTGAAATCTAGCCACTATCCCAATTGCTTGAGCAATGTATGTTCTACTATGAACAACATATTGCAACTTCCCTAGATCATAAACCTGTATAGGGTTGCATCCACTGCACTTAACTATCATCCTTAGACAACTTGCATCCAGGCACCATGGGGGTTCCAACTAGCTTGGAGTATTCCATTCCAAAGGTTTTGAGAACTTTCTTTATATACTTAGACTAATTGGCATAAATACCATCCTTTAGCTATGAAATCTAGAATCCAATGAAGAACTTAATTTCTCCAATCATTGACATTTCAAATTCTTTCTTCATCTCTTCTACAAATGCCAAAATCATTTCATTATTTCCACCAAAGATTATTTCATCTACAAATACTTCAGCTAACAATAAATTGTCACCTTCAACCTTCAAGTATACATTGTTGTATTCATTTGTTCTTTTAAACCAATCTTAACAAGATAAGAGTGTAGCCTTTCATGCCATTCTCTAGGTGCTTGTTTCAATTTATACAGTGCCTTTTGTATCTTGCACACCATATCTTTGTTCTTTGTCAATCCAAACCCATCTGGTTGTTCTATGTATACCTCTTCTTCAATAATTTCATTTAGAAAAGGATATTTAACAACCATTTGGAAACCTTAAACCTTTTGTAAGCTTCATAAAAAAAGTAAGATTCTTACCCCTTTGAGTCTTTCCATTGGAACAAAGGTCTCTCCATAGTCTAATCCTTCCTCTTGTGTATAACCCTTACATACAAGTCTTTCCTTGTTGTGGATCACTTCCCCATCTTCATTTAGTTTGTTTCTGAAGCCCCATTTTTTACCAATCATATTCTTGTCTATTGGTCTAGGAACAAGTTCCCATGTGTCATTCTTTTTAATATGATCAAGTTCCTCTTCCATGGATTTTATCTAATTTAATCATTCTTCAAAGATTAATTAATGGTCTTAGCCTCAAACGTTGAAATCATACATGTACTTTCCCTAATTTTTAATTTTATTTTCTCACCTGCATCTTTGTCACCTATGATTTTATTAGTAGAATGATTCAAATTTACATACCTTGGAATAATCGGTTCAAGTCTAGGAGCTTCTTCTTCCATTTGAACCACTTCTTCCTCATTGTTATGTTCAATTGTATCGTGCACTTCAGGTTGCACATACACAGTCTTCTGGACATTCTTTGATTCTTTCTTGCTAGATTCATTATATTTTTCAAGATACACATCCACCTTCACATTTATACTTTCAATATCTTGTTTGTCCTTTTGTTGAAACACTTTTAGGCCTTGATTTTAGTAAAGTATCCAAGGAAAATAACTTTATCACTCTTAGGTCGAATTTGTCTATGAACTCATCTCTCTTGATATAGCATCTTCTACCAAAGACTTTGAAATACTTGACACTAGGTGTATAACCATACCATAATTCATAAGTTGTCGTACTAGTTCCTTTCTTCACTTGCACCCGATTCAATGTGTATATTGCAATGTTAATGTCTTCTCTCGAATACATTTTATGTACATCACCTTGAATCATCATTGCTCTAGCTGCATCTACTATAGTCTTGTTCCTCCATTTTGCAATACCATTTTGATTTGGAGTTCTTAGAGCTGACATCTATCTTTTGATTCCATTCTCCTCACAATATTCAATAAAATCCCATGAAGTAAACTCTCCTACTTTGTCTAATATTAAGCACTTCAAGATTTTGTTTGTTTCATTCTCAACAAGTTCCCTAAACACTTTGAACTTGTAGAAAGCTTCATATTTATCCTTTAAGAAATTCACCCACATCATCCTTGAATAGTCATCAATAAAGAACATAAAATATTTATCACCATGATAACTCTTTGCTCTCATAGGACCAAAAAGATCAGTATGTACCAAATCCAATATATTCTCAGATGAAAATGTCTTACAGATGAAAGTAGAACCTATTAATTTACCCAACTAACATTCTTTGCACATGACATTGTATGGATTAACTAGTTTTTGCAATACCCTAATTGCATTTGACTTGCTAATTTTGATCAAGCTATCAAAATTCACATAGCAAAACCTTTTATGCCACAACCAACTGTCTTCAACTCTAGCAACCAAACAACTATTAATAGCAGTATTCAGATGGAATAAATTACCTTTAATTTTACTACTAATAGCAATTAGATCTCCTAAGCTTCAAAGTATCCTACATATACCTCCTTTGAACTCTAGGTGATAACCTTTGTCTTTCAAATGACTAGCACTCAACAATTTATGGCTTAGACCTTATACCAAATAGACATCATCAGTATTTATTTTTCCATTCAAATAAACTAAACCTTTACCTTTTACCAAGAAAGGTGTGTTGTTTCCAAACCTGACCACACCACCATCAAATTCTTCTAGCTTTGTGAACTTTCTTCTATCATCGATCATGTGATGTGATCACCCACTATCAATAACCCACTCATTACTATGTTCCATATGTGATACCAGTGCCTTTTCACCTTCTGAGGTGTCTTCTTTTACCGCAACAAATACTATTTCTTCTTCTTCATTATCTTCAAATTCTTCATCAATTACACCTTCATCCAATGCAACATAGCATTGTTTCCTTCCTTTTTCCTTGAATCTTCTGGTCTTTTCCTTTTGCACACCATTAGCACACCTAGAAATAATATATCCTATCGTGTCGCATGAGAAACACTTCAAAGGTAACTTGCCTTTGTACTTGTCGATAAATCTAAGTAGTCTCTTTTTAAGTTATGCTTCAAGATTTTCTTGCTTTCTATCATAATCCAAAATGGATTCAAGTTCCCTAGAATAACTTGACATAATAAATCATGACTTAGTTCTTTACCCTTATTCATTGAAGCCATAGACAAAGAGGACTTGAAATATGCTTCAACTTTAGGAATACTATTGTCATGGTTACTCAATTCAAAGGCAGTAATCTTACTAATCAATCCATCAATATAAACATTATCTATTGTTCTAGACTCTTGAATGGTAGAAACTCTAATGGCATAAGGTGGTAATAAGGTTCTTAACATTTTACTTACCACATCCTCTTATTCAATGTTACCTCCAACACTTTTGATAGCACCAACTACTTCCTTTATCCTTTGGCCATACTGAGAAATTTTCTCACCTTCCACCATTTTCATGTCATCATATTTTCCCTTCAGACTGCCTACCTTAGCTTTTTGTACATGTTTGTCTCCACCATAGATTAATTTTAGATTTTCCCAAACCTCATAAGAAGTCTCTAGTCCATGTATATCAATGTATTTTGTATCAAATAAAGTACTTACAATAACTTCCAATGCTTGTATATTCTCATGCTACTCCTTCAATTGATCTGAAGTAAGAGTTCCAGTAGGGATTACATATTTATGCTTGACATGATTCCAGAAATATTGTCCCATAACTTTTAGATAAATCTTTATCTAGTCGCTCCATATGGTGTAGTTGTCTCTTGTGAACTTAGGACCTTCCTTCTTTATCATTGGATCTTTTCCCCAAGCTATTAAGCTTACCACAAAGAGGACCAAGGCCTTGATACTAATTGTTAGTATTATAAGGTCCAAGATTATTGAGAGAGGGGGTGAATCAAGAATCTACCAATTCCAAATTTTTCATTAACCATTCAACAAAATTCATCTACTTATAACTTATGCAACAATAAACAATGAAACAAGTCAAACCATCCAAACATGCAACACAAGAACACCAGTATTTTTCTCGTGGAAACCCTTGGTTAGAGGGAAAAACCATGGTGAGGATTAGTACCCACAAATATTTGCACTCTTCTAAAGTACGCCCTAGTAGGATCTTTGCAAATGCCCTGTTAGGAGCAAGACCGTGTTAGGAGTCATTCGGTTAAGGGATTTTGAATGCTAATTAAAGAGCCACCTAGTTAGAGGATTTCAATTCAAGACATGTTAGGATCTACCTAGTTAAGGGATTTTATTGGAGAACATGTTACAATTTAGCAAGTACAATGATATGAGAATAGCACTCCTCCTTTGCCAATATAGATCCAATTAAGCTCAAAATTCTACTTCTTATAGGCTATCTTCACCTTTCTCTCGACCGCACCATGACATCCATGATCTACAACTCACAATTCATTAATCTGAATAAAAATATCTTTTTCACTCACTAGGATGGCTACCTCCTTAAACAAAGCATATTACATTTAAAATCACCATTTTAATCTTTTGCGCTTCACACTAGTCTGTTAAAACTTATTACCAAACAATAAAATACATTTAAAAATCCATGGCGGCCTCCAAATACACCCGCACATTGATTTGATCAAGAATAATCAAACTCCTTGACTTTTCCAACATGCTTTCAAAAGATTGATAAATTCGATCACATTGAACAATGTGAGATCAGTTTATCATTACAAATCAAATCTACCACGTTACCATGACATATGGAATATGAAAAGATTTACCGCAACCAACCGCATCATCACTAGTTGAGGATCTAACACCAATTTTTCCAAAAAAAAATCTATTCTACACGGAATGATCTTCTAGTTATTAAAACTATGTCTTGTGGCACTCCAATCATATTGTGGTTGTGATATCAATCCCATATCTTAGTTAAGATAATTTTGACTGAACCACAACACCTAAATCCACACCGATTTGATAGAACACTCAAATCATTCATCATTTGTCACTATTTGTTCTTTTGGCTACTATTTCAGCCTTCAATTGATCACAACTCTCTCCATTCATGTTTCCAATCTATGTGATCCAACATACAACAACTAGAGACAACTCTTAGTCTCCCATAAGAATTGCACTCTCCAATTCCTTCTGCAATACATGATACTTAGAAGCACATCAGGAACATTGCAAACCAACACAATACTAAGTTGACATTAATGAAAACACAATAAGTGAGCTTATTGTCATCAAACTTGTACCACACAACACTCAACAATCTTTGCATCAATTATGCCAACACAATATCCCCAATTATATTCAAATCTCTAAGTTGGTAGAATATCTTTTGGTCTTAATATATTTTTTTATCCTCTAAGGAAATCTTTGAATTTCAAATCCTCTTATAAGATTTTTAATCTTCAAGACAAAAAAATTATGAAAAAGGACATAAGTATTCTTGGGACAACTCATATCCCACACAAGTCCAACATTTAATTGGGGCCTTTCTACTAGTACCATCAACCCTTTGCAAATTTCCTATCTTATCAAAATAATCATGATTAAAAAGTAATATCAAATGACACAAATGAACATATAATCTGAAACTAATTGACTTTTGGTTCCTCTATATTCTTATCAACCCTTCATGTATCTCTTTCATAATGTATGCCACACAATCATAATCAACATTCACCTTAGGGTTCTGAATAGAGATGGTCATACACTTTATTCCTATAGGTATCCGATCAGACGCATCCTTACCTAATACCTAGCATAGTGCATAATATGCGTACTGGAAATAAAACTCAAATTTTGCAACATTGAAGGGCACCAACTCGCAATCATAAATAAGGACAAGTTTTTGCTTATGCCCCTTGATTCTATATCTAGGCATTGTAGCTTGTCCGAGAGTAACTCTATGAGTTGTATAGACCTCTTCCTCCTTATCCAAATCAATATATGTAATTGTAGCCCCATAAATCATGAAATCCTCAAACATTTTTCTTACATCAAATATCAACAAGGGTTTCCCATAAAATTTCATTATAGTCCTAGATGCAAGACAATAAGCCCTGACCAAAATAATTAATAATTCAACATCCATAAAAATATCTATGATTATGAATTTGGCCAAATTTAAGTTCCAAGGATTCCACATAGGTGGAGTTTTTATACAATTTTAGTAAAAAATAAGTGAAAATAGCCAACCTAGAAGAAGGTATGTATGTATGCCTATAGTCATAGAAACTATCCCTCCATGTAAGTTCATTTGCAGTAATGGAAGAGGATGATTTTGGGAGGAGGTCAAAGAATTGTTGTAATGGCCTCCCTTTGAATTTCTTACCAGAACTAGATGCTACAAAGCTGTCACTCATTTTCAAAATTCCTAGCCTCTCAAAAAATAGGTTACACTAATAAATATTCATTAAGGCAACGAGAATTCTCAAATTTTCAAAATCTCCTTCAAATTATGCAAGGGAAGGACAATTCTAACTTACTTTTTTTCTCTATTCCCTGTGAAACCCTTTTCTATCTCTAAAAACTTTATCCTTTGGTCACCAGATTTCCTTTACATTCTGACAATACAAGGTTGAATAATGATGACTGAGATCATGCATTTATTTTTCATCAACTTGAAGTTGATTATGTCATCTTTCCAAATAAATGTTTGCATTGTGCGAACAAAGCATCATCAACTAGATGTACCTCTTCTTCTTCAAATCCTAGCAAGATCAATCTTTTTATATTTGGAATTACATGATCGATTAAAACCTCCTTGACTACTCCTCAAAACATTTCTCCATCTCCTGTGGCACCATGTGACACTTATCTATAGGCTGACCCCTTCTAACTTTATGACTAGATGTCGAATTGAAATTCCTCAAGTCTAAAAAAACCTTTTAGTTTATTATCATACCATGTATTTCCCAGTTAGCTATGTGTTATCTGATCATTTCACCACTTGCACATATAAAATTCAACCCATTATACTTGTAGAGGCACCAAATCATCCTTTAGGTACATGTGTTTGCATCCTTCTTCTTTGCACTTAATTTCCATCTTTTTATTATCACCCCACATAGATGCAAGGTTCTTCCAAATGACTCCAATAGCCTTGCCTTTAATAGCTATGTTTCAAGCATCAATGAGTCTGTAGCCCAACAACCTTTCATATTGCTTGTGCTTGCACCAAATGAGGTGCAATGTTATAGCCAATAGTAACTTATAAAAATATTTTATATCCAATGATTGAAAGTTTTCGTTGAGTGAGAAATTGAGCAAACTCCAAGTGTGGATTATTTGAAATGCCTATCTTCGATGCTATGAAGGGATTTCTAAGCCTTCTTACTACATCTTTCACAGTGGAAATGAAATCCCAACATAAAATTCGGAGACAATACTTTGAAGATTTGGAAGAAGAAAATTCCTTTTTGTTCCATGTAATGAGATGTAGGCTTGTCTATGTTACAAAAGAGGGTTGTGGTGTAGTGGTTGGGACTATATTTACATATTTGATAATGCATTTAAATATATCTTTTGATTTCATTTACCCATTGCTTTTTCCCCTAATGGTGACTGCATTTATGAGGCTTAAACAAGCTAAATCAATCCCAGAAGTTGTCTTGTCTATCAGTGAAGATTCTAACATACCCCACAGTTCAAGTTCAATTGAGAAAGGATCATTCATTTTATTTTGAATTGATTACCTATCGTATATTGTCTTCCAAATGATAAAAAGGGCACTATTTATAGAAATTGCAGCCTTTAAAATTGTTCATATGATGTTAAAATGCATATCCATTCAAGATGAAGACTGATAGATAAAAACTAAATTAAAATAAATTGTAAGAAATTTTTTGATCCAATCCATAAGACACATTGATGTATAATAGTTCACATTGAAAAAGGTGCAAAACATTACAAAGTAGCTAAGCATTGAAAATCAAACTTATTAAAAATAGTACTAATGTTGCAATATGTGATGTTTGCTAATGTGGATGATATCAGAGGTGGATTGCACTCAAATGTTGCTTCACAATTATACTATGAATGATAATTGAACCAGAGATTTAAATCAGCTAATATATTATTTATATTTATAAGTTTGATTTTAGATGCTTTAGTGGTAAACTAATGTAACATTTTAAAATCAATGAATAATTGTTCAAAATCAATAAGTAACTATGATAATTTTCAAAGAACTATGGCTTCATGAAATACCATGATTGCATGGGGAATCTAATTTAACTATTCAATTAAATGAATAATTATAGGCATGACATGATATAAGAAGTAGAATGAACACACTTATACACAAGGGAGGGTTTATGACATATATTGTCCCACTTGCCCTAATAAACATGTAGAGTCAAATTTTTGATAGATCAATGTAGCTTGCAGCTCTTTTTGGCACATAATGAAAATGGTATCAGCTAATTAGGAAAAATATTTCAACTTGGATCTTATTCTATAATTTGTAATCAATAAGAGGGCAAACCTATCGTAATATATGAAAATAATAATAAATTTAACAATTTTCAATATTTAAATCATATTCTATATTTGTAATTAGTAAGAGGGTCATTGTTAGCAATATCTACGAAAAACAATAATTATAAATTGTTTATATGCTTTGACATATTTTGTAATTTGTAATGAGAAAGAAGGCAAGAGTATGCTACCTAATACCTACCCAAAAAAATATTTTTAAAAGTTTTTCAATGGTCACTGTAATCAAGAATGGGGCAAATATATGATAATATTGGAACGGGAAAATAATTATTATAAATTTCACATGCAGATTACCTAGTTTGATTGTATGAGTTTGTTTGGTAGTCAAGCAATCCGGTTTGGGGATTTCAATTATCACCATTTACTTTGCTATTGTAGAGCCAAAAGATAGAAATGTATAATCAAATGAAAACGTTGCTTTAAAAAAGTATTCAATGAGAAATATCAAGTATTTGATTATGGGGACACGTTTTGGGGATGGGGACTTTTTTTTTTTTTTCAATTTGGGGATGATGATGTAAATATAATATAATACTTGAAAAGTTAGTCAATATGTAAAACAAATTACAAATTGGGGGAGCTATTACAGAGATGTTGGTTGTCACGTGGTGCCTTATAAGCACATTCTTTCTCGAATCTGCAAGAAATATTAATTTGTTGACCTGAATTCTTGTTCCCACAAGTTTTGGATGTATGACAATACAAGTGGTAAAGCAGATGGTGCAGTTGAACAATTTCTTGCAACAAAGGAAACTCTACAAGTTGATGCTGACTAAGAGAAGCTTAGAGCAAATTTTGAAATCTAGAGACAAAAATGGAAGCATTATGTCATATTTATAGTATTTTTGTATTTGGAAATCTAAGAGTATGATAGATTTTTATTTGATATCTAGTACGCTTGTCAATTATTGAATAAAATACATATCCTGGCATTGTCTCTTGGAATGCAGTATCCAACGAATACAATATGCAAGCCATATATCTTGTCTCTTGTCTTTTCAGAGAAAGAATAGCATAAAGGAAAGGGTTGGCGTGAACAGAAAATGACAAAAAGTTTAGAAGATTGTGTTGAATAAGTGACCCATAGCTTGGTACAGCAAAACACCACAACCCTATTTTATAGCATACAAAAGGTTCCATCTTGTTACAGAGGAACAAAAAGTTATTTTCTTCTTCCAAATCTTAAAAAAACTGCTGCAATCTGAGTCAAGTTTGGGAATTCGCTTATTTTGATCAGCCCCTTGCATTTCAGTCGGGGAATCGAACCTAGGTAGTCTTTGTTTGGTGAGAGCAGCATACTCTGTTTTATTCACTCGGTGTCTTAGGCCCTAGCCATTGATTGATACAGCTCTTTGAATGTGATGTCTTAGGCCTTAGCCATTTTGTATATATCTTGCAACCATAGCATTCCATGAGACATCATCTCTTTGAGGCATTTTGTCAAACAGTTCACATGCCTTGTTTATGCCTCCACATTTTATGTCTTTCGCATGCAGCAATTGTGCATCTACCAACAAAGAAGAAGTAGCTGGCATAAATGGTTGTACATTGGGAAATGAATTGTGAAATTGATACTGAATTTGCTTGTATCACTTGAGCTGGTAATGCAACTGAGATGCCATTAATTAGAATGTTGGCAGGTTCACGCTCTGCTTTAGACAATGAAGGTGATACCATGGATGTATTAACTGTTGACAGCCTTGCTCTTCACAGAAGAACAACACATGCAGTAGCTTTTCTTTTAAGCATTTATTACACCTACTTGGGGAGAGAGATATATTGAATCATCTAAAATCAATAGCTAACACCTTTCATTGGCCCGTGCATCTGCTAGTTACAATTACGGTCAACTGGTGATACCCACGAAGAAGCAAATGAATTTTTTTCTCAACATAGTGGGGTTGATAAAAGGCACGTGACCTCATATGGTATCATCGCTCTCAAGACCACAGTCTCCATCAAGTTGACCGGTGGGGAAGTGGATGGTCACCTTTTAACGACTAACATTTACTGCGTATCACATTTCTTACAATTAATATTGCTACTTCCCTTAGTCGTTGTGGAGGCGTGGATAACACTTAATCTGTAGTTTGATTTTTTTAGCAGTGGTTCTATGGTGGGGCTATCTGCGTTTCTAAATACAAAATCAGGAGCTAAGCTCACGGGGGTGTGGATAAGTGACTTAAAACCTTTAATAAGTACGCGGACCAAGTTATGACATGAAGTGGTCATGTGCCTAGAAAATAAATCTACCCAAACACATTTTAATAACATTTATAATTGTGATATTGCTATCAGGATTCAATTGTGTAAGTGTTTGAATCAAACTCATTGACCTATGTTTCACAAGTAGTGGTTCACAAGAACTCATCTTTCATGAGAATGAATGGAACACTTAGCACTCATTGGTGATGCTCATAGAAGTGAAGCACTAGACTTCTAGGAGGTCACCCATCCCAGTACTACTCCAACTAGAGCGTGCTTAATTACAGAATTCACCCATCCCACTATGAGAGATGGGTTCTTGTGAAACATAGATCAATGAATTTGACTCAAAAACCTACACAGTTGAATCCTAATAGCAATATCACAATTTGACTTACTGCGAATAAGAAATGTGTTTTCTCGCCTCTAAGATCTCAATAAGCAGATTTCTGAGTGAACAGTTTTCAATTACGTAGGTGCTCTGGGGTCATGGAAAAATCAGCGCTTTGGAACAGGATATAGGCATCCGTTGAAGCGATTGTTTTCAGATTTCATTGTTGGAATGTCTAGTAGACATGTATGCAATAATGTGGACGCGTAGACAAGACATGTCAAATGTTTACTCAAAAAGATTTAGAGCTTTTCATTGAATGTTATGATTGCAGGCATAATGTGCTTTTGTTGAAAGAGATTTTGAAACTTACAAACAATTGTGACTGGTAGGTGTAAATTCAAAGTACGCAACTTTTGCCAACATCTTCACAGTCTGCGAAAATGGGAGTCTTGGAATAGGGTAGCAACATTATCAACAGTTTCCTCTCATTCACTATTGTGCTCGCCTCTTCCAGTTGCATTCAAAGAAAATGAAAATAAAAATAACCGTACCACAAATACAAAGATTTATCATCACAGAAGTACACATCTTTGGCTTGTTATTGCTAATTTGGAATAGAAGATTCATGGTGCTCAGTGCACTTGCCGTCCCGCCTTGTGACCACATTTCTTTGAGGCATTTTGTCAAAAAGTTCATGTATCGAGGCATTTAATAAAATAATTCATGTGCTTTGTCTATGCTCCCACATTTTGCATACATGTCTACGAAGGCAATGTCAACTGCAACATCAAACAAAATTCCTCTATCATTTATGCTTTTATGGATATGCATACCCTATTCCAGAGTTCACATCTTGGCACATGCGGGAAGGATGCTAACAGAGGTTGTAGAATTTGGCTTTACACCAACCAATTGCATTTCTTTGTTCCATGGAAAACTAAGGCGAATTAATTAATTTCTCAAAAATTGTGTGCAACTGCTATATCCTATGGTCGTTGAAAATTATTTTGTCATGCCCAAAAACTGAGCAAAACACAACTACAAATTTCTTTTTCTAAAACCTACTAACCAACTACAAACAATCACACTTACGCAACTAAGAAGAGAACACTAACTGGCACAAGACCCTATGTGCACGCAAATTGGTGTAGAGAGAAAATAGACAACTAAAAATATTAAAGTGTCTGACAACACCTCAAAGGTCAAACTATAGAAGGTTGACCAAGTTGACCAAGTTTGACAAAAAGTCAAACTTCATCAAATAGCTCCTAACTATTCTACAGGGTTCCCTAGACTACTAGCTTGGATCGGCACACAAAATGAGATAGTTGACTAAAAGTCAACCAAAGTTGACCAAATGTCAACCATACACTAAAGTACGTGCAACCAAGCTAAAAGGATACAAAATGCACCCAGGAATACTTGGGCATGCAAACCAAGGCATTAGACCAAGTTTTGACCAAGAGTTAACCAAAAAGTCAACTGTGCCCAAACATGACCAACAAGGTTCTACTAGGGTTAAAACATACCAAGGTAAATTTTCACGAACGCAAACCAAGACTATGTCCAAGGTTTGACTAAGTTGACTAAAAAGTCAACTGTGCATTAAAATGACTTTCATAACATAACTATGATTCATGGCATAACAGAAAGGGACTATGCATGCAAACCAAGGCACTTGCCTAAGGTTTGACTATGAGTTGACCCAAAGTCAACTGTGCATGAAAAGGACAATCTGACCTAAAAGACTAGAGACTTGACATTAAGGGGATGTTCAAAATGTCCTAACATCAATACGACCATCAAAAATTAAATATCAAACTAAATTTCATTTTATACAAGCCTTTCTAAATCTTAGTACAATTTATTAAACAAAGATTTATGCATATTGATATTTATAAAAACAAAACTAATCGAACTTAATAACCATAGTTAGATTTCAAATTAAAGATAGTTTAAACAATATAAATATCTACAATCTATACCATATTATAAAACTAATTTAAAGTACAACTCAATTTATTAAATTTAATTTGATAAATTAAACCATGCAAAATCTAATTTTAACAATTTCCTTATTATTAAATAAATTTAATAAACTTAACTAAATTTTTTTAACTTAATATCATCTTAATCCAAAATAAATTAAGTCTAATCTAAATTAGTCTAAACAATAAACTAATCAATAAATATTAAACATTTTAAATATTAAGTCTTCCAAATTCATAATTTAAGATTACTGTTTAACTAGAATACTTACCAATATTCTAAACCAAATAACTTCATAATGCTTTTGAAAAGAAATGAAAAGAAACTAATGTTAAAATAAAACAAATCTAAATTCCAATAACAAGTCAACTCTTTATAATTTTATTATAATTTTATAATTTTATAATTATAAAACTCTTTATAATTTTATTATAAACAAACTTTAAAATTTCCTCTTGCCCTTTTAATTTATTCTCATCCTTCAAACCCTTGCGCGTAGGGCCGAACACAAGCGGTAGGAGGAGGCGGAAATGGCAGAGGGAGCGGGGAGAGCAATGGTGGAGGAGAAGGGAAGGGCAGCAGCAGGGGGGGGGAGAGCTCGGCGCGTGTGCCACCCCACCACCACTGCATACACAGTGGTGGCGTGAGGTCCTGCGTCGTCGGCCTCCGCCCGCTCACCATTGCACAGGGGACGAGGTTAGGGTTTTAGCCCGCCCCGCCTCCCTTAGTAAATTTTGTTTTATTTTTTAAAAAAAATTCATAACAAGCGCCCAGCACGTAATAAGTATTAAAATTTTATTTTTATTTTTAAAAAGAATGTATTTAATATAGTTATATTATATATATATTTAATTAATGAAACTAATATTTATTTATTTTTATTCTTAAATTACTGGCGAACTTAATAAATCCTTGAATTTCAAAACAGGGAATATTAAGAGGATTTTTTTCAAAAATCTTAAAAAATATATGAAATCAATAATTCAAGCCAAACATATGTTTGAAATTAAAAAAAATTTAAAAAATTTATTTCAAGCAAAAAAATTTTTTGAAGAAATATTCAAAAAATTCTCTAAGTACACAAATTAAAATAAATTTCTCATTTGCCTTTACAAACAAAATTTATTTAATTTAATCCATAACAACAATACGCACAAATATCCATTTAGTGAGTTGATATTTTGGGCAATACATAAAAAGAATTTTAAATGAACTTTAATAAAATTAATAACGGTACATAATCAAATTCTTGCCAAAACATACCACTAATTTATTCTCATGATATTGTAAAAAATTTCTCGCAAACTTTTCTAAGATCAAAATCTCATACCCATAAAATTTAAATACAAATTTCAACTTTCATTTTGCCATTATGATCCATTTTACCAAAGCCCATAATTTTCATATTCGTTTTCTCAATTGTATTACAAAAATTGAAAGTTTAATTTACAAGGGGAAATCTTGATTTCCATTTAAACATAAAACATGGAGAATACAAGTTCAAAATTTCGCTCGACAATATGTTAGCTTCAAGTTTCCAGTTGTACCTGATAGAACGAGGTTGACCACAGAGGCTCACATCCCAACCTAGGCCATTACATGGCCACCCCCAAGCTAGGGGATCCAATCTTGGAACGGGATACATACAGAAACTTTAGCATAAAGGAAAACATCCACACAAAAATACACTTAAGTCATAATCCCAACAGGGTTTTACAAGAGGAAGGTCTCCAAGAGGCCTTCCTAAAAACAGGGCAGAGGTGGACTACCAAACGGAGAAAGCCACAACATAAATATAAATTTTCTAAGCCACACATGGACTTGGGAAGACCATCTTCAAGAAGATGCGGTCAAATCTCCTTATGCCCCCCCACATGCCCGTAGGCCATACTTGGCATCATGGGTATCATGAAATCCTCATATTTATCCCTCCACACATGGGAGACTCTACACATCCTAGGTCTTCTTCCTACTACACCGTTCAAGGTTACTCCACCCTCCCTAGGGTGAGTAAACCTTGAAGAATCCCATCCCAAAATGAATTCACAAAGTAAAAATAACAAAATTTACAAAAGTTAAATTTAAAACTAAAAACCTTAAAAAGCCATGAACTCCATTAATAGAGCTCCAAGCTCAAACACATGCAAGAAATTAACAAAAATATCACAAGGCCAACCTTATTCCAAGCAAGGGTTGAAATTCTGAAGTTTGAAAGTCCTTCCAAGCTAATCTTTCTCAAGCTCTTTCAAAACCGAATGGTTTCCGAATCTAGAGAGTGGGTGAACACTCAAACCTTTCCCAAAGCTTTCCCTAAATAGGCAAACCTCCTAAAATCTAGGAACCTATCAAAAGAGAGGAAGAAACTTTCATTCCCTTCTTCCCACTTGCCTTCCCTCTCATTAATGGAGTTGAAAGAAAATTTGGGAAGGAGAGAGAGGTTAACCAAAACCTCACAACTCTTCAAATTCGCCCAACTTTAAAATCTTGACTTTTGGGCAGTCATAAATGAGTGTTAAGGCTCTTAATGGACTGAAAATGACCCCTAACCCCTAAGGTACCAACCTGGATAGCTAAAATTTGTGTTGTATACCGATCATAAAGATTTACAGTATTTGGGTAGTCAGAATAAGTTGAATCAGGGACATATGTTCAATGGGTTGAATATTTGCAGAGTTATACATTTGTGATAAGACATAAGAGTGGAGTCACTAACCAAGTTGCTAATGCATTGAGTAGAAGAAGATCTTTGATGACCGAGATGAAAATTGAAGTTCTTGATTTTGATGACATGAGAGATTCATATTAATTTGATCCTGATTTTCTGAGCCGTGGAGAAAGTGTAGAGTACCTATTCAAGATCAACCGAGTACTAAATGGGAATACTATTTTAATTCAAGGAGGTATGTTGTTTAAAGGTATTCAGTTTTGTATACCGAGAGGATCAATGAGAACTGATTTGATAAAGGAGAAACATAGTAGTGGTTTGGCTAGACACTTTGGTGTTGACAAGACATTGAATTTTCTCAAGGAGAAATACTTTTGGCCACAGTTGTATAAGGATGTTCAGAAATTTGTGAAAAGTTGTGGAATTTGTCAAGTTGCAAAGGAAGTGAGTCAGAATCCTAGATTGTATACACCGATTTCTATTCCTGAGAAACCTTGGATTTATATCAGTATGGATTTTGTTCTTTGCCTACCGAAGACAATAAGAGGTAATGATTCTATATTTGTTTTTGTGGATAGATTTTTTAAAATGGCACATTTTATACCCTATAGAAAGACATCAGATACAGTACATATAGAAGATCTTTTCTTTAAGGAAATTGTCAGAATGCATGGATTACCGAGGAGTATCATCTTTGACCAAGACAGTAAATTTGTTGGATACTTTTGGAAGACTCTTTGGAGAAAGTTTGGCACTGAGCTGAGGTATAGTTCTAAATTTCACCCATAGACTGATGGACAAATAGAAGTTGTGAATAGAAGCTTGGGTAATCTTTTGAGATGTTTAGTTGGAGGCACACTAAGTAATTGGGATTCTATGTTGGCACAAGCAGAGTTTGCATATAATAATTTAGTGAATAGGAGTATTGGAAAAACACCTTTTGAGATTGTAAATGGAATACAACTGAGAGCTATATCAGATTTGAGGGATATTGCTAATAAAGAAAAGAGAAGTGTAGAAAGAGTAAAGTTTGCTGAGTTCATGAAGACATTGCATGAAGATGTGAAACATAAGTTGGAGAAAAGTAATAAAAAATACAAAGATAGAGCTGATAGATCTAGAACACATAAGAATTTTGCAGTCGGTGATGAAGTAATGGTTTATTTGAAGAAAGGCATATTTCCTGTTGGAACATATGGGAAGCTGAAAATGAAGAAGTTTGGTCCTTGCAAGATATTGAGAAAATTTGACAGTGGAAATGTTTATGAGAATGAGTTACCTGATGACATGGATATATCACCTATATTCAACATTGTTGCTTTGTATGAGTACCATGAATCAGATGAAGAAATGACAGTACTGAATGATTATCCTAAGAAACAGATAGAAGAAGTTGAGCAGATTTTGGAACAAAGAATTGGTAGAAGTATAAGAGGAAAATAGTATATGGAATATCTAGTAAAGTGGAAGAACAGACCGATTGAAGATAGTTCATGGATTTCACAATCTAAGTTGGATTTGGCTTGGATTGTACCTACTACATGATTTAGAGAATCATTTCAAATAACCCCATGTGTCCAATGCAGGAGCATCTTGGGTCCTTGGCAATCCTATGTCACCAAAAATAAGTTTGAGTTTTCCTATGTTGCTCGGCTCCTTCTTTGACCGAGTTGGCTTGGTAGTTGCTTGGTTCCTTCGTTAACTGAGTTGGTCAGTTAATTCCCTGGTGCTCAGTTATCTTTTCCTAGCTCTCGGTTATCCTTTCTTACCGAGTTGTTTATTTTAGTTTTCTGTTGAGGCTGACTTGTGCAATCAATTATGGTCATGGATGTAATGTTGGTATCTATCATTGGGAAGTCTGTGGACCTAGATCTAGTTGTTCCTTCCATTGATGGTGGATCTGAAGGCCGACTTGTTCGGTAGCCTCTTGTATATATTGTGGTTGTTGGTTGTAGTTTTAGGAGAGAAGTTTTAGTAGAAGATAGAAGTTAGAAGATTGGACATAATTTTTGAATCCTCGCATGTTGGAGGACTGTTGTAATTGAATTATAATATCTAGCCCTAATCAGGAAGGCCTTACATCTTGGCATGTATCAATCTATTTGATGAAATAAAGGATTTGATATGCATTCTCTCTCTCTTTTGTGTATTGTTTCTTCCATGTGTTATCTTTGCAAGGTAGATCTGGATTAGGATGTGCCTTTGGCCCCTATCCTCATCCTTCCTTGTGTCAGTTGAAGAGAAGACAAAATGGTAATTCCTGAGGGAAGGAGAAGCTTGATCACTCGGTGAAGGATAAATCAACTATTGAAGATGAACCGAAACTTGTGGAGCCAAGGAAGAAGATAGGTAGGGTTATCTTTAAGGGTACTTATAATTATGGTGAAGAAGGACATAGATCTTTCGAATGTTCACATAAGAAGCTCACTAGTAGTAGGAATGTTGTGGTGAATGAGAACATACTGAATGAACCTGAAGTAGAATCCAAAAACTTTTTGGTTCAAAGAACATTTCTCTGTACTAAGGTAGAACTTTGTCAGAGGAGTAATTTATTCAGAACTCGGTGCAAGTTAGGAGGTAAACTTTGTAATGTGATTGTAGATAGTGGTAGTACTGATAACCTTGTAGCTAAGGAGATGGTTCAGAAAATTGGTTTGAAGAGAGTGAGACATCCTTATCCTTATAGGATTGGCTAGTTGCAAGATGTTCATTCTCTAGAAGTGAGGGAGCAATGTCTTGTTGATTTTTATATTGGCCAGTATAAGCATGATGTAGGGGCATTCTAGGGTGCTCGGTGAATCTACATGGTGGTGTGTTGATTTGGTTCTGTGTTACTCGGTTGCATCTTTAACCCACGGTCTCAGTTATTAAAGGGTGCTCGATCACTGAAAGAACTCGATGAAACCTCTTGTGCTCAGTGATACCTGTGTTGCTTGGTGTTGCTTGGCTTGGTTGATTATTTCACTAGTGCTTGGTTGTTTCTCTGGCACTCGATAGTTCTATTTTACCAACTGGAGTTCTTGAGGGTTTGGATGGTTGACTTGGTGCATTTATTATTGGTATTTTTTGTTGTATTCTCCTATGTAGATCTTGAGGTTGACATGGAGAATTAAATGTTTGTAAGGCTATTTATGAGTTGACTGTTGTTTCATTTAATATTTGTTTGTAATAGGATCTGACTTGGCTTAGGAATTAATTATGTCATCCAGCCAACTTGTGGCTGAAGATTAGTATTTAAGGAGTGTTTGGGTGGTTGTTTAGCATCAGATTTAGGAGATGGGAGAGTGATTATATCTAGATCCTGTGAGATCTTGGAGATCATATTGTTATCTGATAGTTTGTAATAGCAGAGCTAGTGGTTGCATGCTTGGAGACAAGGAGATTGTTTGGAGGCTTGCGAGCTCAAGTTCAAATCTGCCTTAGGGTTTCTATCAGTTGTTGATTATTTTAGAACTAGACTAGCTAGAGTTAGGGCTTGGATCTTTGTTGATCTTGTAGAACTATTTCTTGATTGTAATTGGCCATAACCCGGAAGGCCTTACAACTGGGCATGTTAATGAAAATTCAGTTGAAAACAATTGTCTTGTTGTGTCATTTCCGCATTGTGGTGTTTGGTTTCTTGTGGGGACTATCCTTAATTGGATCCTCCTTACCTGTCCTGTGTCATGTGGTATTAGAGCTTGAAGATCTTGAGTGTGTAAACCGGTTGAAGCTATTTGCACCAGGACCTTGTTGGTGACTTATTGCTTTGGGTTTTTGAAAATCTTGAAGGATGCCTCCAAGAAGATTGGACCCTAGAGCGATTGAAAATCTCTATGATGCTATGGAATCAAAGATTATAGAGAAGGTTAAAGTTGATTTGAGATTTGAGATGGAATTGATGAAGAATGATATGATTGTTGAGGTCATGAGAGCTATTGCTAGTATACCGAGGAATCTTGGTACTGATGATGGTTATGAGGAAGTTGCTAAAGAATTTGAAGCTACTGGATCTAGTGGTGATGACCGGAGAGACAGATCTAGTGAAGATAGAACTGGTCGGTTACATAGATCTGGAACTCGGTTAAGTGCTAGTTACCGAATGGAAGTTTCTACTTTCTCTAGTAATTTGAGACCAGAGGATTTGATTGATTGGATTGGTGAATTAGAAGATTTCTTTGAGCTAGAATAAGTTGAAGATCCTCTTTGAGTAAGATTGGCACAAACTAAGTTGAAAGGACATGCCGCTCTTTGGTGGAAAGAATTACAAAGAGATAAAGAAGATGAAGGTGAAATGAAGATCAATCTATGGAGGTTGATGGTGACTAAATTAAAATCTAAGTTCATACCTGCCGACTATGAGCTTAACTTGTTTAAGAAGTTGCAGAATCTGAAGCAAAAAGATTTGACCATGGAGGACTATACCGAGGAGTTCTATAAATTGACTATTCAGTCTGGATATAGAGAACTTGGTAAAGAAAAAGTAGCTCGGTATATGAATGGTTTGAGATTTAATATTCAGGATGAGCTTGGTATGTTGAAGATTGACTCGGTTAAAGATGTTTATCAGTATGCTATGAAGGCAGAAGATAAGTTGAAAAGGAGACAACATAGTAATCCCCGAGGGAAGGAAAAGATTGATCACTCGGTGAAGAATAAACTGACTATTGAAGATGAACTGAAACCTATGGAATTGAAGAAGAAGATAGGTAGGGTTATCTTTAAGGGTACTTGTTATAATTGTGGGGAAGAAGGAAACCATTTTTTGAGTGTACACAGAAGAAGCTTGGTGACCAACGGACTACTGTGGTAAATGAGAACATTCAAAATGAACCTAAATTTGAGAACTTTCTAGTTTGGAGAACATTGCTCGGTACAAAGGAGGAACCTTGTGAGAGGAGTAATTTATTTAGGACTCAGTGCAAGTCTAGAGGTAAACTTTGTGATGTAATTGTTGATAGTGGTAGTACTGATAACCTTGTTGTTAGGGACATGGTTCATAAAATTGGTTTGAATAGAATGAAGCATCCTCATCCTTATAGGATTGGTTGGCTACAAAATGTTCATGCTCTGGAAGTGAGGGAGCAGTGCTTTGTTGATTTTCAGATTGGCCAGTATAAGGATCTAGTATTATGTGATATTGTGGAGATGAATAGTTGTCATATATTGCTTAGTAGACCTTGGCAATATGATTGCAGAGATATGTATGATTGTGTCAAGAATGTGTTTAATGTTGATAAGGATTCAATAGGAAGTTTTCCCTAATGCCTTTGTTGAATACAACACTCGGTAGGAGGAGTCTGAGTATTGGTAGCCAAGTTGAGTTGTCGTATCCTAAGAGGATAGATGATCAGTATGGAGAACAAGTCTGTGTGTTATCAAGGAAACACTTGAAGAGATAGAGGAAACTAAAGTGGAAGAGTATGCAAGGTGAAAAGTTGGAGGACATGTATGTGAAGAACCAGTTCGGGGTTTATGTGTTGAATCCCAGAAGATGTTCTTCCAGCCTCTGAGAACATCTTTTCAAACCTGGGGTGTCTGATGCAAGGGAATTCTAGGGTGCTCGGTGAATCTGCATGGTGGTGTGTTGTTTTGGTTTTGTGTTACTTGGTTGCAGCTTTAACCAATGGTCTCGGTTATTGAAGGGTACTTGGTGGAACTTGTGCTCGGTGATACCTGTGTTTCTCGGTGTTGCTTGGCTTGGTTGGTTGTTTCAGTGGTGCTCGGTTGTTTCTCTGTGCTTGGTAGTTCTGGTTTACCGATTGGAGTTCTTCAGGGTTTGGTTGGTCGATTTGGTGCATTTATTGTTGGTAGCTTTTGTTGTATTCTCCTATGTAGATCTTGAGGCCGACATGGAGACTTAAATGTTTGTAAGGTTGTTTATGAGCTGACTGTTGTTACATTTAATATTTATTTGTAATAGGAGCTGACTTGGCTTAGGAGTTAATTATGTCATCCAACCGAATTGTGGCTGAAGATTAGTATTTAAGGAGTGTTTGGGTAGTTATTTAGCATTAGATTTAGCAGATGGGAGAGTAATTAGATCTAGATCCTGTGAGATCTTGAAGATCAGATTGTTATCTGATATTTTGTAATAGCAGAGCTAGTGGTTGTATGCTTGGAGACAAGGAGATTGTTTGGAGGCTTGCGAGCTCAAGTTCAGATCTATCTTAGGGTTTCCATCAGTTGCTGATTATTTCAGAACTGGACTAGCTGAAGTTAGGGCTTGACTATTTGTTGATCTTGCAGAACTGTTTCTT
Organism: Chamaecyparis obtusa; assembly: GCA_027943335.1. NCBI lineage: Eukaryota > Viridiplantae > Streptophyta > Pinopsida > Cupressales > Cupressaceae > Chamaecyparis > Chamaecyparis obtusa. The sequence goes on along the minus strand of BSBK01002612.1, from coordinate 893,418 downwards.
GATTGTAATTAGCCATAACTCAGAAGGCCTTACAGCCAAGCATGTTAATGAAAATTTAGTTGAAATCAATTGTCTTGTGTTATTTTTGCATTGTGGTGTTTGGTTTCTTATGGGGACTGTCCTTAATTGGATCCTCCTTACCTGTCCTGCGTTAAAGGATCAAGTGTTGTGTGATACTGTGGACATGAGTAGTTGTCACATATTGCTCGATAGACCTTGGCAGTATGATTGTAGAGCTATGCATGATTGTGTCAAGAATGTATTTACTATTGAGAAGAATGACATGAAGTTTTCATTGATTCCTTTGCTAGATACAATAGTTGATAGGAGAAACCTGAGCTTTGGAAGCCCAAATGAGTTGAAGGATCCTGATAGGATTGGAGATCAGTATGGAGATCAAACCTATGTATTGTCAAGGAAAGACTTGGAAAGAAAGAGGAAGCATAAGTGGGAGAGTATGCAAGGTGGAGACTCGAAGGACCTATATGTGAAGAACCAGTTCGAGGTTTATGTGCTGAATCCTGGAAGATGTTCTTCCAGCCTTTGAGAACATCTTTTTGAATTTGGGGTGTCTGATGCAGGGGCATCCTAGGGTAATCGACAAATCTACATGTTTGTGTGTTGAAGTGGTTTTGTGTTGCTCGGTTGCAGCTTTAACCAAAGATCTTGGTCATTAAAGGGGCTCAGTCACTGAAGGGACTTGGTAAAACTCTAGCGCTCAACAGAACATGTACTCGGCGATGCATGTGGTGTTTAGTCAACATGCTTTCTCGGTGATGCCTAGTTGGCTCAGTTGTTTTACTGGCACTCGATAGTTCTGGCTTACCGACTAGAGTTATCAGAGTTTAGTTCACTAACTTGGTGTATTTAATGTTGGTAGCTTGTGTTGTATTCTCCTATGTGGATCTTGAGGCTGACATGGAGAATTAATTGTTTGTAAGGCTATTTGAGAGCTGACTGTTGTTGAATTTAATATTTGTTTATTGTAGAAGCCGACTTGGCTTAGGAGTTAATTGTTTCTTCCAGCTGACTTGTGGTTGAAGAAATGTATTTAAGGAGTGTTTGGGTAGTTGTTTAGGGGAGGCAGAGTCAGTGAAGGAGAAAGATAATAATTGGATCCTGCGAGATCTTGAAGATCATATTGTTGTCTGATATTTGTAATAGTAGAGCTAGTGGTTTGCATGCTTGGAGACAAGGAGGTTGCTTGGTGGCTTGCGAGCTCAAGTTTAGATTTGCCTTAGTGTTTCCACCAATTGTTGATGTGCTACAGAGCTGGACTAGCTAGGAGGTCACAGAAATTCTAGTGTAAGTGATTGTATTTGGCCCTAACCTGAAAGGCCTTACAACTGGGCATGTTGAATGAAATTCTATTTGAAGCATTATATTGTTGTGTTTCGGTGTTGTTGTTGTTGTTGGTGTAGACTCAGACTATCCATTCTTGGATCCTCCAGGACTGCCCTACGTCATAATATGTAAAAAATTACAAATTGGGGGAGCTATTACAGAGATGTTGGTTGTCACGTGGTGCCTTATAAAAGGCACATGCACATTCTTGGTCGAATCTGCAAGAAATATTAATATGTTGACCTGAATTCTTGTTTCCACAAGTTTTGGATGTATGACAATACAAGTAGTTGAACAATTTCTTGCAACAAAGGAAACTCTACAGGTTCATAGTGACTAAGAGAAGATTAGAGCAAATTTTGAAATCTAGAGAAAAAAATGGAAGCATTGTGTCATATTTACAGTATTTTTGTATTTGGAAATCTAAGAGTATGATATATTTTTATTTGATATCTAGTACGCTTGTCAATTATTGAATAAAATACATACCCTAACATTATCTCTTGCAATGCAGTATCCAGGGAATACAATATGCAAGCCATAAATCTTGTCTCTTGTTATTTTAGAGAATGATATATTGAATCATTTAAGCATTTATTACACCTACTTGGGGAGAGAGATATATATTGAATCGTCAAAAATTAGTAGCTAACACCTTTCATTGGCCCGTGCATCTGCGGGTTACTATTACGGTCAACTGGTGATACCCACTGAGAAGCAAATGAATTTTTTTCTCAACGTAGTGGGGTTGATCAAAGACACGTGACCTCATATGGTATCATCGCTCTCAGACCATAGTCTCCATCAAGTTGAGCGGCGGGGAAGTGGATGGTCACCTTTTAACTACTAACATTTACTGCGTATCACATGTCTTACAATTAACATTGCTACTTCCCTTAGTCATTATGGAGGCATGGATAACACTTAATCTTTAGTTAGATTTTTTAGCAGTGGTTCTATGGTGGGGCTATCTACGTTTTTAAATACAAAATCAAGAGCTAAGGTCACGGGGGGTGTGGATAAGTGACTTAAAATCTTTAATAAGTAGGGGGACTAAGTTTACTTAAAGTGGTCATGTACCTAGGAAATAAACTTAGCCAAAGGCATTTTGAAATTGCTGTTATCATTGTAGATTTTTGAGTCAAACTTATTGATATAAAATGATTTATGTTTTATAAGTAGTAGTTCACTTAAGAAAGCATGTCAAATGTTTACTCAAAAATATTTAGAGCTTTCCATTGAATGCTATGTTGCAGGCATAATGTGCATTTGTTGAAAGGGATTTTGAAACTTACAAACAATTGTGACTGACAGGTGTAAATTCAGAGTACACAACTTTTGCCAGCATCTTCACAGCCTTTGCGAAAATGGGGAATAGGGTAGTTCATGTGTGAGGCATTTAATCAAACAATTAATGTGCTTTGTCTATGCTCCAACATTTTGCATGCGTGTCTACCAGGGCAATGTCAACTGCAACATCAAACAAAATTCCTCTTATCATTTATGCTTTTATGGATATGCATACCCTATTCCAGAATTCCCAAATTGGCGCAGGCGGGGAGGATGTTAACAGAGTTGTATTTCTCTATTCCATGGAAAACTGAGGTGAATAAATTCCTTTCTCGAAAATTGTGTGCAACCGTTATATCCTATTAAAGTAAGATTTGTGACATTTATTCCTAAATTGTGGTTGGTTGCTCCCTTTTTTCTTAGTGGTTTTTTCATTTTTCATTTTAAAAAAAATATTCTAATGATTTAGGTGATCTCTCCCGTGCAATGCAGTAAATAGAAAAAGAGGGTGAGAATAACACAATGCAGATTATACAAAGTCTTTTGTATTAGCTGCATGCAGACACGTGGTTTTCATGATGATACACATGGGAAGTTTTGGTTTCAATAGCTATATTGTGCATCCCTTGATTTTTTTTGTCAATCATATCTTGATTCTGCATACCAGATATCACCTTTACCACAGTTTCCATGAATTAATTTTAGTGATGCTTATTCAGTGTACTTTACTACATCTTCTTTGAGAATCCAGAAAATACTGGCAATTCTATAGTAGGGAATGTGACTGCCACCTCAGCAGCAGTTCTCCCGAGCATAAAGACAGCGGGAATAAAAGTGCTATTTGTAAAAGATACTGTAATCTCTTCAATCTACATATTATTGATAAAGAGGGAATTTCAATTTCCTCTTTTGCAATCTCTTTCAATCTACATATTATTAACAAAGAGGGAATTTCAATTTTCCAATTTCCAAAATTTCAAATTTTTTGACAGGTGCATTATCATCTACAATTTTCTTGTTTAAACTCTTTTTTTTTTTTTTTGATCGATGAAGGGCTGAAGCTGGGATTTTTATATATATAAATATAAACATAAATTAATAAAGTATCACAGTAATCGGTTGATACCGATATTTACTTCTAATTTCTTTAGTACAAAACACCAGGAATAGCCATGAAAACCAGTACAAATCTCCGCCTATAAAAAGCTTCTCGAGCTCAAAAACCTACTCCACCAGGTACAAAACATCACTGCAAATGGTCACTGAGTCCCTCGGATCAGTCGGCAATAACTGCCCCACCAAACCAGTTGCAAACCGCTGCTAAAGCCATCAATTCTGGTACTTCCTGTCACGAAAATCCTCTGCAATTTTGAACTTGAAATGCAAAGGTCATCCTCAGGGTGCCAACAGTCTATCAATAGTCAACATCTGAATTGAGATCTACTTTATATCACCACCATTAGATCATCATGTTTCGCGGGCTTGGAAACTTTAACTCCGCAACACCGACATTCCCTTAATGGTTGTCGCATGATCGCATAGTTTGAAAATGGCTTATGCGAACATGCGACACCCCATATACCTTCACCACCATTAACTACCCTTGGGTACCAGACCCACGATGTACATCCACCTCAGCACTCTCCGGCCAATTGGAAAGGAGACACGTCGGTAAGACCCGACACACGGACCCACACCATAGTTCATAGCTTTGTCACAAGGTCTGGTGGTTAGTCGCATCTTCTCATAGTTTGAAATAAAGCTATGAGAACATGCGACAAACCACCAGCGTGTTGCCACGGGCTAACTGAAAACTATCATGTTACCGCCACATCTCTATGTTGCGTCCAATAGAACTCTACCACCTCAGCTTCCATTTGACAACGCATCTACAGTACTTCCATCACCAACGGGCCTAGGAACAAGTGTCAACCGATCACATGATCACATGACAGAAAACTCTGACATGCGATAATGCAACATCTAACCACAGGATGCCACATAACAACTAGCGGGTCCACTGCCCTCCCCGCCAACGGGCCCCAACACAAGAAGTAACTGGTCGCATGGTCACATGTCATTTAGCTCTGACATGCGCTCATGCGACATTCAATCATTTTAAAACCATTGAAGACCTGGGCCCACCATCCAATTGCACTTGCGCAGTTAGGACCGACAAACAAGGAGTGCCGACAAAAGGGAAGAAATGCGAGGTCGAAAAAATCTTGGGTTTTTGGGGAAGGATCAAAAACATTTAGGGATTTCGACGTCAGAAGATAAGTGCGCAAACGCGGGAAGGCACAAAGTCGAAAACAACGAGGGTATTAATGCAGACCAAACAGAAAACATCATAGGTTTTCGACACTTTGGCATAATTTAGATCTCTGGGACCCATGATGCATATCCATCTCAACGCTTGCTGGTCAAACAGAAAGGGACACATCGGCAAGACCCGACACATGGACCCACCTTTAATTTCGCAATAGCGTCTTTCAATAGTTGTCGCATGATCGCATGGCCAAGAAAAGAGCTATGCAAACATGCGACACATCGTAGCCCTTTACCACCGTTAATCGCCACCATTAGATCATCCACGATGTGACCCCACTGAAAAGTCTGGGCCCACCAATGTGTCAACATTCTCTTTCTAGCTTAGCCAATCACAACATGACACCTCGGTGATGAATCATCATGCGGACCCACTACAGACAAACCATCGGCATCTAATCGGATGGTGGGCGCATGATTGAATGGGGAGAGAATATTCCATGTGATCACACGTCAGCCGTCAATCAAAAACTCTAACACAAGCCTTGCTGACAACACTCCACCTCATATTTTCCTTATCGGACGGTGGGCGCATGATCGCAAGGGTTGAGAATATTCCATGTGATCACCCGCCAACCATCGATCAAAATCTCTAACACAAGCCTCACTGACAACACTCCACCTCTGTATTTCCTTCGGCCAATAGGGGAGCGCCATTTGTGCATACGTGTCACCATGGACCCACAGTTTGAAACCCTACACCATAAAGAAGAATCAATGGCCGGCATGATTTCGCATAGCTCTGACAAATCCCTTGTGCTTTAGCGACCACCGTTGATGCTCTGACATGTCAGGACCGTCTGACTCATCCGAAAACTAGGTCCCACCATTGAGATTCAGCAACAAAGGCAAGCTCATAGTCGTTGGATAGACTTTCTTCATTCGCCAACCTAGCGATGACTAACATGATAAAGAATTGGGCCCACACAATCGCAGCAGCGCACATAGGAAATGCTGGTATTAGAGATTTAACTGCGCAGAGGTGACCGACCGAAAACAACCAAGGTTTTCGACGCCAGAAGATAACTCATGTCCGGACGCCATCACTCTTCGATGGACAATAGGTATCTGCTCCTCTTGTCCTAATCCTACTCCTCATTTAATGTTCTAAACTCCTACACACACTATGCGCTATGAAAGAAGACGCTCGTCTTATCACCACAAGGAGCCGTTCTGTCAACTTCTGAGGCAAAAATATATCAGGACCTGATTTGACCATTTTGATTTAGTGGTTAGATTCAATGAGCTCCGTTGAAACTCCGCTGACGTCGGATAGAATAATTACTTCTTTCTACTGTAAATTTAAAATGTGACTATGTTGTAACTTCTATGTTTTAGATCAATAAATCATTTGTCTTAAAAAATTAAAATTCCAAACAGTAAATTATTTAGACTGAAAACTGTAGTTCTAAAAGTTGAATTACAAAATTGATTTTCATTTACTTTCTTTTATATCAAATAATAATAAATTAATAAAATAACTGAAAATTGTTCAAAGAGGTCAAATTTCTTGTCTATTTTTGTCTACATAATTTTCTATATGTACACAACTTTTTGGAATGTATTCTCATAAAGATAATACAGTTTATAGATTTGATTGTGTGCAAGTTTTTTATATCAACTTTTCCAATCACACTCTTGATCCATCATCAAGAATAGAAGAGCAGAGCTGAAAGAGCAAGTATGATATACAAATATAAAGGTGGAGAAGGGGAGAGAATAGGGAGGCACAAGGAATAAGAACCCAAGAAGGTAAAAAAACAAGTGAGTGGTTTCTTTGGAATACATTTTGTATGTTTGGTAAGAGGAATCTTTGAAGTGGGCACTATATTTGTTTTTAATTTTAAATATTAATTTTTTGGGGGGCTACATATAATTAGTTTGAGATTTTGAGTGATTTTGAAAAATATTTCAACTATTAAATTTTATAGTTTTTATAATATTAATATTAATAATCTTTTGTATTTGTTTTAGTGATATATTTTAGGTATGATTTGAAAACTTTAAAATTATTACCATAAAAATATCAATAAAAGAAATTATTCATCTTAATAATATTTACTAAGACTGATTTGAAATTTATAAATTGTTACAATCTAACTATCAACAAACATTTTTCATTCATTTTTCATTCATGTTAATGATATATTATAAACATGATTTGGAAATGTATAAAATCTTACAGTATAATCATCAATAAATATTTTAATTCATCTCGATGCTATACCAGTTACCATAATTTTAAAATTTTAAAATTGTCACAAGCATTTAAAAAAATCATTTTTTATTATCTTATTAACAAAGACAATCGTGTCAAAAGGATGCCCGACATTCTACAATTTTCAAGCAACGATGGTCTCAGATTGTTTGATAGAAGGGGCATGTTTGTTTGGTCAACTAAAATTAGCCTAAAAGGATTGTGGGCAATGATAATGGACTGCTATTGCACTTGTTAGTAGTGATGTATGTTTTCTTTGTGTGCAGCTAGAGTATGAAAATGCTACAGGACAGAAGACTCGTTGGTTACTAATATTTCCATATAGTGCTTCAAAATTCAACCCCAATAAAATATGGCATTGTATTTGATTCTAACTCTATTGTAAGTAATTTTCCTTTGTGAAATGATCAAGTGAGAATTTAATTTTTGACATAACCTTTTGCAAGCACTTTGAGACTATCTCTACACCATAATATGGCTTCCAAAACAATTTCATACAAAAGGATTAGTGAATGAACGTGCTCACCATTGTAAACATTCGTTGATTCACTATGAATCTCACTTCTATGGGATTAGAAGAACCAACTATCAAGATCTATTCTTACTTATTTAAATATCTCTAACATTAAGAAATACAATTTTTAGGAACAGACGCATAGATAAACATCAAAAGATCAGGATTTAAGACCACTATTCTTAATATTATATTCCTTACTCCGCATTTAGGATTTATTGTGGCAGGAAAATCAGGCTAAATTTTTCAAATATAAAGGATTGAATGATTTGCCTAGATGACTTATTTGTACTATTATCATGTCCCAAAAGTCTCTCAATTAGGTTGGTGTAGGAGCACCTAGACATCACGTGGTCAAGTGGCTACAAGATATCCTTAGGGATATTTTGATATTTGATGTTCATTAATATGATTGGTAATGCCATTCCATGTAATGGAATACAATTGTAAAACAAGTTGTGATAAAAATGTAATGTTGTCCTAGTTAAGGTCTTGATTGGTCAAATGGGTTAAAAGTTGCAAAATGACCCTTCAAATGGTAATAAGCATGTATAAGATTGTTAAATGGTCATTTGGACATGTATTGAAGCTTTATGAAAATCCATGGAGTCATATATGTAAAAATTTGTAAAAGTTGTCATGAAAATGTAAAGTTGTAAAAATACAATATTGCAAAGTTGCATTAAAAGTTGTAAAAGGAAGTTTAATGGTTATGAGAGGTAGTTGTAAAGTCAAAATTGACCAAGAATTTATAAAAATGCATTGTATGGTCATTCCAAATATAAATGGGAAGAAGGAGAGCATTTTGAACAATTGGTGTATTCAAAACTTGCTATTTTGATTGGTGTTAATTATTTTTATGTTTTTTCCAGGCCTTGTACAAACCTGTACGACTTGGTAATTTTGTAAAAAAATGTATGGATAGATATTAGATTGAATAATTTTCCTTGTTGTTTTGGTTTGGATTTATTTCATTAAGAACTAAGAAAGTTATGCCAATTTTGGTTAAAGTTAGTATCTGCATATTTGAGATCTCTTGAGAATAGTCATGTTGTAGCGTTTAGTACAGACGCATTTGGAAGATTCAAAACCTCTGATTTGATTCATTTGAAAGATATGTGAATAACCTTTCATTTCCTTGTGGTTTGAGTCATTTTTATGCAAATTAGTGGAAATTATGAAGATCTTGGTGAAAACTAGTTTTAAATTGTCTTTAATGGAGTTGCAGGAAAATATTTGTGCTTATATAATGATTTAACAATTGGAAAATTTAATGGATTACATATTATGAAACTAGATCCATAAATATTTCATTTGAAATTGGTTTGGGATCATTTGGTTATGGTTTTTGAATGTTATATGATGCCCTAGGTGGATTGGGTAAACAACCTTTCTTATTTTGTGATAGAAAAATAGGTCTATCATCCTTTATAATATTTAATATTTTTTTATACTGTAGACACCTAAAACCCCTTTAGAAAATAAAGTATTTTTATTTTCTGAAAAACCTCTGATGACATCATCATTTGTTAATTAATTATTTATTTAATTCATTCATTCATTTTTATGTCATTAAATCTTTTTACCATTAATTAAAAATATTTAATTAAGGAATCCCTCTTAAAAATGTTTAAATCTTATTTAAACATCATTCCCCTATTTATTAATTATTTAATTAATAAATTGACCAAAAATCTCAAAATAAATAATTTATTTACTTTTTGCCCAAAACCTTGCCAAATTTGTAAAAACCACTAACCTCTTCTAGAATCTTCTAATCCCTCTTTAATTTTGATTAAAGGCTAATCCCATCATTTTCTAACCCTAATCCCAACTCAAAATATTTAATTAAGATTAAATATTAATCCCCAATCCCTAAATTACCCTAGAAAAATTCTAGACTCTTCTAGAACTTTCCTAATCCTTCCCTAAACCCATTTAGGGGAAATTACCTACTTTCCCTAAGCTAATCTAAGTCTCCTTTGACTCCTAGTCAAACCCTAACCCTAATGAGCCTCAAAATTCATTAAAGCCTTTAAGATAAATAAATCTTTATTTATTTCCTAAATTCTTATTATCCCTAGAAAAGCCTAGACTCTTCTAGAAAGTCTTCATCCTTATCCCCTTTGACTCAAACCCTAACCTTACCCCAAACTCTAACCTATCCTCCTAACCCAACCCCTTAGGAAATCCTATAAATACCCTCATTTCTAAGAGCAATCCATCCAGTTTCTTTTCAAGTAATAGTAATCTTATAATGCCATTTTCATGTTAGATCATAGCTTAAAATCAACTAATTATTAGATTTCATTATTTTTTTCAAGCTTTCTTAGAACACACCATAGCTTAGCAATAATGGATCAACTTAGTTTGCTTCATTGTTTTGCATAGCTTAGCATAATCTCACACTTCATTTGGATTAAAATCAATCTAGTTTAATTGTTTTTGTTTCTTAAATCTCCATTAAAGCATTCTTGAGTTCTTGAGGCCTTAGGGGCAATTTTGGGTGTTCTACCCAATATTGTGCCATTTTTGGGGTTTTCATGAATCTCGATCCATCTTAGCATGCATTTAGAATATGCTCCAAGTGCTTAGAGACTACACCCACATCCTCTAAGCAAGAGAAAATCAGACAGTGCTTGGGTGCACCTGTTTAGGCTCTATCTGAGGTGGCTTAGCTTAGATGTTTTTGTTTTGAATTGACATAATGTTAGATTAAAACTTAATGTTTTCTTGTCTTAGGCTTTCAAAACAGATACAAATAGCCTAGTCTACATTCTGGCACGCCCGGTGGGACCCACTTCACAAGTCTTTCAATTTTTGGAGTTTTTGGCAAAGTTTGAAGTTTGAAGATGGAGGAGGCAGTTTGATCATCTTTCTTGTCTAAAAGCTCGTTATTCCTCTATTTTTTCTATTCATTCTTCTTCCCCTTGCAAAATCTTGGCCTATTCTTCCAAAAAATCCCTAAGAAAATCTCATTTTGACAAAAAACGTGTATTTTCTGTGTAAAAATTCCATTTAAACTATTTAAAATTGTCAGAGGATCGCATCTGGTAAATCCAGGATAGTATCTGGGATTCCTGGATTGCATCTGGGGACTACACCATTCCTGGATCACATCTGGTGACTACACCATTCCTGGATCGCATCTGGGGACTACACCATTCCTAGATCGCATCTGGTAAATTCAGGGTAGCATCTGGTAAATTCATGGTAGCATCTAGGAAATAGGATAGCATCTCGTAATACTTCAATTTGGGGTAAAAATGAACAAAACAAAGGCATAAACATCTTATTTTAGTGCTTATAATGAATCCCCAAATCACTCTCGAATGCATTAAAGAGTAAAAATTGCAAAACCTAACAAACAAACAAAACCAATCCAATCATTTGCATCCTTGCAACATCAAGGTTTTAGAAGCATTCATGCAAAAATTAGGAACACTTGAAAGCTTTGGGTACTTAAAAAGAATCTCAAATTTGCATCTTAAAATCTAAATAGGTTCCTAAAAATCAGTCCTAAAAATTCTGTTAAAAACTAACATCTTTTTGTGGCAAAGTCTTGAATGTTTTTCAAATTCACGCATCAAACTAAATCTAGGAACTTTGCCTTGGGGTCTAAAAATGGAGCAAACAAAATCTTGAATGAAGCTAAAGGAATGAAGCTAAGTCCTAAAGAGTCATTGTCATTTTGAAAATCAAACACACTCTTGGATGCATTAAAAGAAACAAAAATCTCTATTCCTTCCTTTTTCAGTTCAAGCAAATGTAAAATCAAATCTTGAATGACTTAAGGATCAAAACAAAGCTCTTTTCAAAGTTCCTTAAACAACACGCCAATCTCAATCTTGAATGCTCAAAGGAAAGAACTTGCAATCACTCAAATGCTTACTTTTTGGAGAAAGAAAAACTCAAAATCTAAACACTTGTGTCTTCAAAAAATTTTAGTCAAAATCACACTTAATTCAAATTGGAAAAGAACAACTTGCTTAATGTGCATCTAGGAGCTTTTATTTTCTGTAAATCCTTGTTAAAGTAAGCAACATAGAACATTTGAACTTGGACAAGCTCACTTGTTTTACTTTTAGCAAGGCCTATCCAGGGAGAAAAGTGCTTCCTCCTCGGAGAATGACCTCAAACCGGTATCCCCCCCGGCTGGTATATAAATAAAGTGAAGGCAAAAAGTACTCACTTATATCTCCTAATCCACGGGTGTTTGTGCCAAATACAGTGATTGGGGATGGTAAATATTCCTCCCCCAGCGTTGTTGGCTAGGCTCTTAAGTGAGTCACAGGCGGTCAGCATAACTGGATATGGAGACTCCACGGGACTATTAAAAACTTGATAAAATAGAGGCTACCCTATCTACATCTAAAGTATCAAAATCCTTTTGCAAGGACCAATTCCAAGGGATTTACCATGTCGCCTCAAGATTACTCACCATTTGTATTCCCTTCTAGGGGGTACCAAGCTATGGGCAAGCAATTTTGATACTCACCTTCCTTAGGTAGATCTGCTTGAAGTGCTTGACAGTCAAATACTTCATGAAAACATTGTTGGAACATACACTTTTCAAAGCTTTATCAGAGTCAGTTATCCCATTTGTATCCCGCAAGGTTGCTTTGTCCATTGTGGAGATTGCTTTTCCAAAAGTCTTTTTTAATCTACCCTTTGCCATTAGAAAACATCAAACTGATCAACAAACCTGGTTCAAGATACTCAAAAAATTTTGCAGAGAAACCTTTGCAATCAGATTATCCAAAAGCCTTTTGTCTCAAACCAACTATCAGAATTTCCCCAAGTTATGCCCAATTTGATCAAACATCCGAAAGCTAAGTTGCCAAAATCCATAGATTATCAAGAGAAGAAAGTTGTAGAGAGAAACCTTAAGAGCCATCAATCCTCCATCCAAGCAACCCAAGCAAAAGAAAAATATCAAGAAAGACTTGATAATATTGGCTATAATGCAAGAGTCAAACAGTTTGCCTATCGATTCCGAGTAAGACATCACTACGTCAATCTTGAAAGAGAGGACTAGTTGGATCCATCACATGTCCTATTCTACCTTTAGATCTCAAAATCCTATCTTGGCAGTCCTTCATCCTAGTTTCATCCTAGTTTCAACCCTGCATCACCAAACCTTAGTTACATCCTAGAGTCCTTCTTAGTTGCATTCATCGTCATCTTCCTAGCAGAATCATAGATCATCCATCCCTGTTGCATCTGCATCATCTTTTTTAGAAAGAGCATTGTTTCATCATCCTTCACCGTCCTTCCATCAGCAATCCATCAATCAGAATCCCAAATCCTTGATCCAAATCTAGCGGCCATTATCCAAATCAAAACCCACCATCCTTTGTACCAAATCCAGAGATCCGAATCCACAAGCACTTAGTGTTCAAGACCTTTGAGCTGTTTCCATCCCCTATCCTAAATCAGAAATCATCCCCTTTTTTGACAAAGCATTGTCTAAAGGAAATCCAACTTGTCCTTGCACAGCCTCATCATCTCGAGCAAGAGATTGGCTTGCATTGATAAGAATCCAGTTGACCAAAGATCATTAGTCTATCCTAGGTTGGCCAAATCCTATCACTGATCCTCCATTAGGAAAAATAGCAGGTCATTCTTGACACTTAGTAATCTTCCACCAGCATTCCACCAATCCTCCACCCAATCTTGACCCAAATCATAGCATCCCACCAAGCCTCCATCATCGCCAAACATTTTACCAATCTATCACCATCTTCCATCCAATCTTCTACCATCTTTGATCCATATACAAGCATCCCACCAATCCTTGCATTACATTCTAGAAGTTCATCCATCCTTAGAAGTTTCTTAGCTTGCATCCATCTTTTCATAGATTCTTTTAGGACCATCTTGCATCCATCTAGCATCTGCATCTCCATGCCTGTCGAGACAAGATCTAGATCTAGGAAGTGAAGGAACATGAATCCTAATCCAATCACTAGCTCGTATGATCCCAACATTTTTACTAGTTTGATGGTAGCATATGATCCCCAAATACAAACTGGAAATACATGGGATGATCCCAATATCCCCTCAGCTCCTCTGGCAATAGGAACATTTGTGAGTCATCCAGAGAATCCACCAGTTGTCAATACAATCATGGCCCAAAATCAGCAGAGCATGTTCACTAACTTTGCAAAAGCGCATACTCCCATTCCTCCATATCTCCATCCTTGCATTCCCATAAGCACTATCCAAATCCTAGCACAAGTCTACTCTCCATTCATCCAACCATTCCCTGATTCAACCTTGCAAACATCTCAAGAAACCTCCACCATTCCCCTTCTTTTGCAAGGAAGCTTCACAAGTCCCGTAACACAAGTTGTAACACCATCTGCTCCATTCCCTATCACAGGTACTTCATCATCCGCCATGGCCACTCAAGCTCTTGCTCAAATCCAACTCTTGTCACAAAATCAACTCCCACCTCTTACACAAACCTTTACGCAAGAAGTTCCACCAGCTTCCATGGGCCAAACAGCACCTTTCACTCCGAGAGAGATGCAATCATCCTTCCCCTTCACTTCACAAGCTTCCAAATCCACACCTTTTATGCCAGGAGGGATGCAATCATCTTTTCCTTTCACTCCACAAGCTTCAGCATCCACACCATCATTTCCAGGGTCAACGCAATCGTTTCCCTCTTTCACCCAACAAACCTCCACATCATCTACTCTAGGGGCAACACAATCATTCCCCCTTCATACTTAGCAAAATTCCACATCAGCATCACCTTTTTCATGGGGAACACAAGCATCATCTTCATTCTCCCCCCAGCAACCATCTACATAGGCACAAGCCCAGCAAAATGCCTTCACCACAGGAACACCTTCCATGGGTTTTTCCAATCCACCATTCATGTCCCAAACTCCCATCATATCTACCTTCCCGGAATCCACTACAACACAATTCCCACTGCACATTGGTTCTCATTGGGGCCTCACTCAAGAAGACATGAAAGCCTTTGGCATACCAACCCATTCTCCTACATCCATGTTTGCAAACCAACAAACCACCTTCTCCCAAGTAGCACAACAACAACCATCACAGCCTTAGCCAGCTTCATCCTTTGCAAGCTACCCCTTCACCACACCAAGTGCTTTTCAGCAAGTTCCTCCATCTCAACAGCCAAGTTCCTCTCATTCTGCAAGTTAGCTTGCCCAACCACCCTTTGCTTCAAACTTCCCTACATCAGTTCCACCCTTAAGCAATGCGGGAATGCACCCAACCTATATCAGCCAACTGCAAAGCCAAGTCTAGCAAGGGCCATCCTACCAGCAAGCTGCACCATTCCACAAACCACCCCCACAGCAACCATACTTCCAATCATAGCAACAAACCCCTATCATTCCCTAATAGCAACAAGTTTCCTCCTATCAGTTACAGCACCAAGTCCCCGTCATCCCACAACACTAGCAAGCAGTCTCATATCCTCCACTACAATATCCCCCTATACTACATCAACAATATCCCCAGCAAACATCACTCCAAAATCCACTCCAATCTACCTATCCCGCTAAGCCATCTCCATATCCCACTCCACAATACCCACCTCAAATGGGAGTACCCGCTTAAACACCAATCAATGTCGAGTGGGAAGCCATGAAGAATTCTCTTAAGGAGCTTTAAACTGGTACCGATAGCAAAACCTACAAGTTTGAGGAGGTGTGTCCTTATCCGTTTGACTAAACCATTGCTGCTATACCTTTCCCCAAGCACTTTGAGACACCTAAGTTTGATAAATATCAAGGGAAAGGAGATCCAGTCAACCATATTAAAGAATTCTATATGGCATGCCAAGAAGTGGCTTACAGTGATAACTATCTCTTACGCCTATTCCCCAAAAGCTTGGGAGGAACTGTTGTTGAGTGGTTCTACAAAATACCATGTGGGACTATCACAACCTTTGTTGAACTCTCTAAAAAGTTCATTGCCCGTTATGCCCACAATGTTGAGAATGAATTGACCTTGTTAGATCTCTGCAACTCAAAATAGAAAGAAGGAGAAAGCCTATCAGAATACTTGCAATGATGGTAGAACCTTACCACCAGGTTATCATACCAACCACCTGAAAAATATTTGACCAAAATCTTTATTGATAATTTGCATCCTAAACTGTCCCATTTTATGAGGATGAACTATCTCCAAACCTATCAAGATATCAAGAGCAAGGGGATAGGTATTGAAAAGGCCCTTCTAGACGAAGGCACAATCCGGCACTTCAAAAATGATGCCCAAAAACCTAGCAATGATAAATCTTGTTACTGGAATCATAACAAGAATGTTGTTACTGATGGAGCCACTGATACCAAGCATGTCCAATTTTTCATGGCTAGTCCTCCATCAACTCCTGCATACCAACAATAACAAGTGCCCATCTATCAAAAACCTCCTCAAGTCCATCAGCAACCCATGCAACAATATCATTCTCAGAATAATCAGCAGAATTATCAGCAGCAAGCCCATCAAGCTTATCAAGGTAATCCAAACAATTAGGTCAATGTCGTTAATGTTGCTCCCAAACAACACAAGCCCAGAGCTCAAAACAATCCAAGGAAGACCTTCACACCACTGGGTGAACCTCTGGATGTTATCTTTCACTGAATGGCCAAGGCCAACCTGATCACATTTCCACCAATCCATCTAGTTGATGATACCACTCCCAAGCCCGATTGGTACAAAGATCATGAGTATTGTGATTATCATCATGTCAAAAGACACACTACCCTGAAGTGTATGAGACTCAAAAACTATATCCAAGATCTCATTGACCAAAAGGAGATCCAGGTAGATGCACCTGCTCTAGCCTCGCCAAATGCCAATTTGCAAATTTATCAGAATGTGTTCCCACAACACAATGCTGGGAACAACCAAACTAATACCAATCATTCCCAGAATCATGGCAAGGGCAAGCAAGAAGATCACACTACTACCTACATCAATTATGATAAATTTTTTGGATGTATAACCCAAGTTGAGCCCACAGTCAATGCCATCCATGTCAGAGGAGCGGATCGTCAATGTGTTATTACTACCCGTAGAGGCCGGATCACTGTTGTTGGTGCCCATCCAAGGCCAGTACACAATGCACACAATGCATAGTATAACCTCATAGAACATCTTGGGAACACACCAACCCAAATATCCATCTTGGACCTTCTCCGCACTTCACCTCTCCATTAGGAGATCCTTGACCGAGCTCTCAAAGAAGGGCATGTCCCCACAGACATTAACACCACCCAGTTTGAGACCCTTGTGGGACATCTATCTGCAGCTTGTGCTTTATCCTTAAAAACATCTGACATGCCAAACATTGCACCTGACCATACTCTCCCTCTTCGCATCGCCGTCATGGTCAGAGACTTTTCCATCAAATGGGTCTTAATAGATAATGGCTCGGCCCTGAACTTGTGTACTTTGAAATTCATTCAGTAGATTGGGTCCACCCAAGCTGATATAGCACATGAAGTAATCACTATCAAAGCCTATGACAACTTGGAGCATACCTCTGAAGGTACCATTACTTTTCCTATTCAGCTAGGCCCAGCAACACAAGATACCATTTGTCATGTTGTTGATCTTGACCTACCATTCAATATCCTCCTAGGCCGACCATGGATTCATTCCATCAAGGTTGTACCATCTACTTACCATCAGTGCATCAAATTTCTGCATCAAGGCACTAAGGTTACCATCCATGCTGATCCCCAACCCTTCGCATACTGTCATGTAATGGAAGCATCATTCCCTTACTCCACTCATTGTCCTGGAACTGACATTGGTACTTCTATTGCCAGCTCATCCCGATCCCATTGTGATCTAGAAACCATTCTCACCTCCACCCTCTCTTCCATCAAAATCAATAACCAAGGCTGTGGTGAATATAGCCTACATGATGCATTTTCCGTAGGGGCCCTCCCACATGATCCACATACTCAAGGGCACCCGAGTCACCAAAGCAAGCCTATTGAAGAGCATCATGAAATCAAGAGAATGGGACCTATGACTTTTGAATGCCATGGCACATTAAATAGTCAAGAAATGGATCCTGACATCAATAGGTGGTTGTACAAAGATCCCCCACCACCTGACACTCAACTTCTTGATTACTTCAAGGATAAATACCCACAATCACACAAATACACTACTGAGAAATGGAATTACCAAGATGGTGGTCTAGGACCACAAGAAGGCAGAAGCAAAGACCCGATCACAGCATCCAAAAACCCACAAAATCAGGGTCTTGGCTTTAATACCCCTCACCTACATATACAAGAGCCCAATACCGCAACTGGGGGCACCAACATGACTAGTGTTCCCCTCTTGAATAGCTAGGACAACCTCATAGAAATTGAAGACATCCCTGAAGAGAAAGAAATCAGATCCTATGATGATATCTTTGATGATGACACCCTCCTGGGGACTTCTGTCCTCCAACAACTTGCCATCAATCTCATAGAACTTCCCCTCATTCACCCTCAACTCATAGACTGGGACCAACCAAGCATCACACACATTGATGAGTTCCAGAGCACAGAAACACTCCTAGAGTTCATGGGGGCATCAGGCCCACAATCAATTCAGGATTCAGAGTCAACTCACATCTATAAGCTTGACCCAGAAGGATACTTTGGGGAGGAGGCAATCTTTAGCTACAAAAGAGGAATAGAAAGAGTAAAACATGAATCTTTATGTGAAAACCCTTCTGGGGCACATTCTGATTCCAAAATAGTAAAAATAAAGACCGTATCTTCTAGTGAAAACTTGGCAATTCAAGCGCTAGAAGATGAAGACTTGCCTCTTCCTCCTATCTAGGATTACAAACCTGAGCAGTCACCTATCATCATAGAAGAAACCAAGCCAGTCAACTTGGGTATAGAGGAATGTCCGAGGATCACCTACATTGCGGCCAATCTGACAAAGGGTGAAGAAATGGCTTTGATTGCCCTCCTTAGAGAATCAATTATAAATTTTGCATGGTCATATGCACACATGCCTGGGCTTGACCCTAATCTTGTCATCCATCATCTAGCAGTGGATCCTAATGTCAAGCCAGTAAAGTAGAAGCTGAGAAAAATGCATCCAAAGGTCGCCTTATTAGTCAAAGCAGAGCTTGAAAAAATCCTCCAAGCCAAGATTATCAGAGCTATAGATTACTCAGATTGGATCTCTAACATGGTACCTATCACAAAGCTTTCAGGTGACATCAGAATATGCACAGATTTCAGGGACCTGAACAAGGCATGTCCTAAAGATGATTTTCCGCTACCAAATATAGACATGATTGTAGATCTTACAGTGGGTCATGAAATGTTGTCACTAATGGATGGCTTTTCAGGCTACAATCAGATTCATATAGCAGAAGTAGATCAACATAAAATAGCATTCACAACTCCATGGGGTACCTTCTGCTACAACATGATGCCATTCAGGCTAAAGAATGCAGGAGCCACATATCAAAGAGCGATGATAGCAATCTTCCATGACATGATCCACAAGATTCTAGAAGACTATGTGGATGATATTCTTGCAAAATCAAAGACACGCCATGAACACCTTGACATTCTTGAGAGTGTGTTTGATCGCCTACAGCACTATGGGTTAAAGCTCAATCCAAAGAAATGTGTCTTTGTTACATCTAGAAAGCTCCTAGGTTTCATAGTATCACGACGAGGCATAGAGATTGACCCTAAAAAGGTCAAAGAAATAACAAAAATGCCTCCACCAAGAACACTCAAATAGCTCAGAAGCCTACAAGGAAAGCTTCAATCAGTGTGTCTATTCATTTCTCAACTAGCAGACAAGTGCCAACCTTTTACGCATCTCTTATGCAAAGACACAAGCTTCAAATGGGATCCCATATGTTAGAGAAGCTTTAATAAGCTCAAGGAGTATCTGGCCAATTCTCCAATCCTAGTACCACCAATTCCAGGATGCCCTCTCATACTCTACATCTCGGCAACCACTACAACACTGGGGGCACTCCTAGCTCAGCATGATGATGAAAACAAAGAGAGAGCCATCTACTACATTAGTCGAACTCTTGTCAGCTATGAGCTTAATTACTCACCCATGGAAAAAGCATGCCTTGCAATGGTTTTTGCCACTCAAAAGCTTAGACATTACATGCTCAATCACACAATCGAGCTCATTTCAAAGGTGGACCCCCTCAAATATCTACTATCAAGGACAACTCTCACAGGCCGTATGGAAAAATGGGTCATGTTACTCAGTGAGTTTGACATCCAGTATATTGATCGGAAAGCAATCAAAGGGAAAGTCATTGCTAATCAGCTAGCAGAGGCACCACTGGTGGATGCTTATCCACTAATTATGGAATTCCCTGATGAACACTTATGTATGATCAAAGAATAGCCCATGTGGAAACTATACTTTGATGGCTCCTACACATTACATGGATCAAGGGCAGGAATCCTATTTGTCACACCTCAAGGTGACTACATCCCAAAATCATTCAAGTTGGGATTCCCATGTACTAACAACATCGCAGAATATGAGGCACTCATCTCAGGTCTCAAAACAGCCATTCAATGGAATATCACAGAACTACAAGTGTTTGGAGATTCACAGTTGATTATCAAGCAAGTCCTAGATGAATATCAAATGAAGGATGACAAGCTGCTACCCTACAAAGAACTAGTGGACAGACTAAAAGAGCATTTTCTAAATCTATAGTTCACACAAATACCAAGGCTTCAGAACAAAGCAACAGATGCAATGGCAACTATTGGATCCTTGTTAAAAATCCCATGCGATGCATCACAGTATGAATTCCTAGTCGAGCAGCTACACACGCTAGCCTCTGAGAATGCTGATGCAGAAATGGTGTGTGCCTTGGTTGGTCCTTAGTCCCCGTGGTACCACAACATCCATGCATATCTAAAGAATGGTTTCATATCTCCCCATCTCACCAACAACCAACATCACAACCTTATTCACAAAGCTTCCCACTACACTCTTGTAGCCAACACCCTTTATTGTCGAGGGTATCACAATATCCTCTCTAGGTGTTTAGATTCAAACCAGGCCGTCCTGGCTTTACAAGAGGTCCACGTTAGAATTTGTGGTGCCCACACGAGTGGCATGGTTCTAGCTAAGCAGTTTCTTCAAGTTGGGTATTATTGGCCAACCATGGAACATAATGCTTGCAAGTTTGTCAGAAAATGTTTACCATGTCAGTAGCATGCAAATCTGATTCATGCACCATCACAAGAATTGCAGCCCATTGCGCCACCTTGGCCATTTTCACGTTGGGGCTTTAACCTTGTCAGCTTAATCACCCCCCTCTCCTTGGATGGACACAAGTACATAATAACTACCACAGAGTACTTCACCAAATGGGTTGAAGTAATTTCGCTCACCCTAACTACTGGCATACAAATATCCAAGTTCATCCTTTACCACATCATTTGCTGCTTTGGCATACCATCTACCATCTTCACAGACCATGGCACACCTTTTGAAAACCAGCATGTGGATGATCTATGTGCTAGACTCCACATCCATCACCATTTCTCCAGTCCATATTTCCCTTAAGGAAATGGCCAAGCTGAGGCAACCAACAAAACTATCTTGAAAATCCTCAAGGTTGTCAATGATTCTGGTCATGACTGGCACCTCCAAATCAATCTCACCCTTTGGGCCTACCGTACTTCTTATCGCACTCCCATAGGAACCACCCCATATTCCCTTGTCTATGGTGCCAAAGCCATTCTGTCGATCGAGGTCGAGCTCCCATCTTTGCGAGTCTCCATGAAGAACTACACTACTGATGAAGACTATCGTGTGGCCCATCTCACATAACTAGACCTATTAGATGAAAAGAGACAACAAGCATATGATCACCTGGTTGCATACCAGAATTGACTCAAAAGGAGTTATAATAAGAAGGTCCATCCTAGACAGTTCTAGGTCGGTGACATGGTCCTCAAAGAAAATCAGAAAGTCCAAGCAAACAGAGAAAAGAAAGGCAAGTTTGAGCCTACTTGGCTGGGCCCCTATGTTGTCACAGCATGCTTCAGCTCTGGAGCTTATCAGTTATCTACACCAGAAGGTGAGCCTTTGAATGATCCAATCAACATCATACATCTGAAGAGGTTCTATGCCTGAACCAGATCTTACATATTCAGAAAATCCATAAAAAATGAAAAAAGCAGAAAAATACAAAAAAAATCAAAAAAGTAAAAAAGAAAAGAAAATAATCGTCCACTAGTGAAAACTTGGCAATTCAAGCACCTTGGACAAGTATGTTGGTGAAAACCTAGCAAATAGGCCCCATACATAGTGGACCGAGTCATTATCTATCAAACTCCCATTCCCCCCATCCCAACATCTCAGTCCTTTTTCTACCATCCCCATCCCCATCCACCATCCCCCAACATTCCTCTTTTCATAACCCTCAAGCCAAACTGCAATCCATACCCTGCACATATCTTGTACCATCTATTGCGCATATCTTGTACTATATCCTATCTATCATGTATAGCATCGTCCTTCCTGTCTCTCCTGTATAAGCAAGATCTTCCTATCCCCCATCCTGAGCTTTTGTACATATCTGTTGTATATCTTTTCCCATCTATTGTACATATCATCCCTTCTTGTTGTACATATCCTCGTCAGTCCTACAGCAATGATTGATCATAAATCTTGTCCTCCCAGCCTTGTACTTCAGCAACATTAATTGTCAACTATTCTTGATCACTGTGATTATTCTTTGACTTCATCATTTGCCAACAAACAACAACACTCATTCTCTCATCAATCAGCGGGTCCTTGAGGATGTCTCCTTCCTCTTGTCAGACCTAATTTTCCACCCATCACACCAGGTCCATGTCGATGCATCCTTCCACACATTCAGACCAATCTTCCCACCATCAATCAATCCATCACTCAATCAATCACATCAAATCTCTCTCCTTGGCAAAGGATGTCTTTTTTGGATTTATCATTTTGGTCTTGGATTTTGTCATTTGGATCTTGTTAATCTTTTATAGCTTCTCATTGTTCTCTACTCAAAGTCACCACAATCCTTTATATCATGGTGTGCTGCGAATGAGGACAATTTAGGGCAAGGTCTTTTGATCTTTTCATTCTGCCTGTGAGTCAGTCAGATGTGACCCTTGCACATTTCACATGTGATCTTCTAGGTTCCATGGTGCACTTGGGAAATGTCATTTTCTTGTGGTTTCTCCTACATCGTTTCCACCATGATTCCTCTTGGGTTCATGCGTGATACTGGGGCAACCCTGCGTGTCTTTTTAGTGTCAGTCCTATGCAACATTGGTGACAAGGCCTCATGATCCCAGTATCCTTGGCAGGTCTCTAGCATTGCTATATCAAACTAGGTTGTGCTCTCCACATTTGCACTTGGAGCTTTCCCAAATCCCCTGCATTCTGCATCATATAGATTAATCTTTGCATCCCCATATAGTTGCATCCCACATCTTGCATTCCATCTCATCTTGCATTCACCCATCTTTGCTCTTGGAAGCTTGGTTATTTATCTCCCCTTCTTCCTAGGTCCTTCCTTCTTTGTTTCCTTTCGAGAAAATTCCACAATGTTTACTCCTTGCATTATTTTCTCAAGGGGGCACAACCTCGTATTCCTCTAAATTCTAGCCTTGGGCATCTTATTTTCTTGTCTTTGACGCCATGCCACTTGCGGCATCGCATCAAAGAGGGGAAAAATGTAGACACCTAAAACCCCTTTAGAAAATAAAGTATTTTTATTTTCTGAAAAACCTCTAATGACATCATCATTTGTTAATTAATTATTTATTTAATTAATTAATTCATTTTTATGTCATTAAATCCCTTTACCATTAATTAAAAATATTTAATTAAGGAATCCCTCCCAAAAATGTTTAAATCTTATTTAAACATCATTCCCCTATTTATTAATTATTTAATTAATAAATTGACCAAAAATCCCAAAATAAATAATTTATTTATTTTTTGCCCAAAACTTTGCCAAATTCCTAAAACCCACTAACCTCTTCCAGAATCTTCTAATCCCTCTTTAATTTCAATTAAAAGCTAATCCCATCATTTTCTAACCCTAATCCCAACTCAAAATATTTAATTAAGATTAAATATTAATCCTCAATCCCTAAATTGCCCTAGAAAATTTTACACTCTTCTAGAACTTTCCTAATCCTTCCCTAAACCCATTTAGGGGAAATTACCTACTTTCCCTAAGCTAATCTAAGTCTCCTTTGACTCCTAGTCAAACCCTAACCCTAATGAGCCTCAAAATTCATTAAAGCCTTTAAGATAAATAAATCTTTATTTATTTCCTAAATTCCTATTATCCCTAGAAAAGTCTAGACTCTTCTAGAAAGTCTTCATCCTTATCCCCTTTGACTCAAACCCTAACCTTACCCCAAACTCTAACCTATCCTCCTAACCCAACCCCTTAGGAAATCCTATAAATACCCTCATTTCTAAGAGCAATCCATCCAGTTTCTTTTCAAGTAATAGTAATCTTATAATGCCATTTTCATGTTAGATCATAGCTTAAAATCAACTAATTATTAGATTTCATTATTTTTTTCAAGCTTTCTTAGAACACACCATAGCTTAGCAATAATGGATCAACTTAGTTTGCTTCATTTTTTTGCATAGCTTAGCATAATCTCACACTTCATTTGGATTAAAATCAATCTAGTTTAATCATTTGTGTTTCTTAAATCTCCATTAAAGCATTCTTGAGTTCTTGAGGCCTTAGGGGCAATTTTGGGTGTTCTACCCAATATTGTGTCATTTTTGGGGTTTTCATGAATCTCGATCCATCTTAGTATGCATTTAGAATATGCTCCAAGTGCTTAGAGAGCACACCCACATCCCCTAAGCAAGAGCAAATCAAACAGTGCTTGGGTGCACCTGTTTAGGCTCTATCTGAGGTGGCTTAGCTTAGATGTTTTTATTTTGAATTGATATAATGTTAAATTAAAACCTAATGTTTCCTTGTCTTAGCCTTTCAAAATAGATATAGATAGCCTAGTCTACATATACTATCCATAAACCTTTCCTAAAGCTACTTAGGAGATGTTTCCTACATTTCCTAAGCTAATCCAAGTCCTCTTTGACTTTTGGTCAAACCCTTCCCTCAATGAGCCTCACACACTCATTTAAGCCTCTTACACCATGTTTAAGGCTTCTTACAGCCTCATAAAGAGACCCATGTCTTTTCTTCCACACTTGTTCCCCTTGCACACTTCCCTAGTGTTTCTCACACATGTGTGAGCAACCCTAACCCAAGGTAAACCTTACCATACCCCAAACCATATCTCTTACTCTACCCCAGACCTTACCTCTAACTCAAACTCATCCTCCTAACCTAAGCCCTTCCCAAATCCTATAAATACCCTCACTTCCCAAGATCAAATATAGAATTCACATCATTCATACTAAGTAGTGTTATAATTCTAGATTGTTCTTAGATCATCTTAAGCTTTTAGCATAATTGTTAGATTTCATTATTTTTCAAGCTTTCTAACACATCATAGCTTAGAATAATGGATAAATATTAGTTTCATTTTTATTTTTTCATAGCTTCTTGCATCATATCATATCTATTTTGGACTAAAATCAACTTAGAATAAACATTCATACTCATAGCATAATCTGCATTTTTAGCTCATTAGGATCCTTAAGGCCTTAGGGGGAAAATGGGTGTTCCATACCTATTTTTGTGCCACTATGGGGTTCTTATGGTCCCTAATCAATCCGGATACCTCCTAATCATCATTAGGGAATTTCTCCAAGTGATTCAAGAGCACACCCACATCCCTAAAGCAAGAGCAAATCAAATGGTGACAGGGTGCTCTCATTTAAGCTCTATCTGAGTGTCTTTGCAAATAATTTTCTCTATAAGTTAGGAATATGCTCATAAACTAATGTTTTAATTATCTATTCCTTTCAAGATAGATTAGGTTTTCACTGATCACATTTTGGCACGCCCGGTGGGACCACACGCCTTGGAAATTGCATTTTTTAGGGTTTTCCAAGCAAAAAACCCATGTTTTCAGAAAACTCATCCTATTACAGGTGAATACTCATACAATTAAACTCCTTGGGATAATTTCTTATATGATTCAGGATCTTGACTTGTACTAGGACCACCCATCACTCGTATGGGAGCTTTTTAAGCCTTTTTGGCTTATTTTTGGCCCATTGGCCCTGTTTTCTCCTACTGTAAAGAATATTTACTCATAATAAGCCTACCCATTACTCATATGAGTAAAGACCTCAAAATACCCTGCCCTATTTACTTGTATGGGAAATAGGGGGTCTTGTAAGGCCTTAGGCCAAGGAAAAGTTGGTTTTTTGGGGGTTTCTAGGGGTTTTCAGGCCCTTTTGACTACTTGTTTCAAGTTTTTAACACCATCTTCTGTAGGTACCCTTGGAATGCATCAAAATCACTAAAAAACCTAAGGCCCTAAGGCTCATCAACTTGTTGGATCAATTAGGAACTTCAAATACTTCATTTGGTTGCTTAAAACGAACACTAAACACACTCTTGAGTGCCTAAAATCAAAGAATCTACAAACCTTTCCTATTTGTTCCTAATAAGTCCTAATAAACTTAAAACCTTCCTAAATGGTCCTAAAAGAAATCAACATCATCCCTAAAGTCTTCTAGCTTGCTAAAATAAATCTCAAAATTATGTAAAATTAGGACTTTAGAAAGCATTCATGCCAAATAGAAACATTTCTTGTTTTGGAAGCTTAAAAAGAACTTCAAAGTTGCATCTCAAAACTAATTGGTTTCAAATCAGTCTTAAATGCATTCAAATGTTCCCAAAATCAAACTTAAGTGCATAAATTAGAGTTAAAAATAACTTCATTTGCAATATCTCAAAGTTTTGGTAAAAGTATCATGCAAACTAGGAAGAAAATCAACCAAATCTTTGCTAAATCTTTCCTAGTTAGTTCCTAAAAAAGTCCTAATCATTTCCTAAATGTTTCTAATTCATTCTAAGTACTTTATGCTTGGTTAAAACAAACTTCATGTTGTGAAATCTTCAATTCCTTTCAAAGTTTCATGCATCAAACCAAATCTAGGAATCTCATCTTGGGTATAAAACATACAAACTAATGCACAAATTCTTGAATGAAAAACCAAAGGTCCAAAGGAGTCATTTTTACATTGAGTCCAAATCAAAAACATTCTTGAGTGATTTAAAAGAGGATGAAAAGCATCTCTACTCCTTCCTCTTTCAAATTGAATTCAAAAAAAACTTAATCTTGAATGACTTAAAACCAAAACAAAGCTCATTTCAAAGTTCTTAAAGCAATACGCAAATCAATTCTTGAGTGCTCAAACAAAGAACTTGTAATCACTCGAAGTTTTACTTTTTGTAAAGAGAAAGAACAAGTCAAAGCTTAAATCACATGTTTTTTCAACACACTTAAATCAAATTGGGAAAAGAATCTTCATGATGTACATCTAGGAGTTTCCCATTTCTGCAAATCCTTGTTAATCTAAGTAACGTAAAACATTTGAACTTAGAAAAGTTCACCTATTTTACTTTTAGAGAGGCCTATTTGGGGAGAAAAGTGCTTCCTCTCTGGAGAACGACCTCAAACCGGTATCTTCCCTGACAGGTATAAAAATAAAGCACTGAGAAAACTCTTGCTTACATCCCCTCAAGCTCGGGTGATGCATGTTGATGGTAGCCTAGGGTAGGTGAATAATCCCTACAATTCCAGCATGGTCAACTATGCTCTTAAATGAGTCACACATGTACAAACCGATTGGGAGGACTCCATCAAACAACTACAAACTTGATAAAATAGAAGCTACCCTATCTACATCAAAAAGTATCAGAATCCTTGTGCAAGGACTGATCCAAGGGGTTTACCGGATCACCTTAAGATACTCACCATATGTATCCCCTTTTAGGGGGTATCAAGCTATGGGAAAGGATTTTGATACTCACCTCCCTTAGGTAGATCTTCTTGAAGCAATTTTCACAGTCAAAAGATCAATGAAAAAATTTGTCAGAATATACACCTTTCAAAGCTTTCTTTCAGATTCAGTAGCTAAATTCATTTCTTGTATCCCACAAGGTTCCCTTGTCCCTTATCTAGATTGTTTTCAGAAAATCTTTGTCAAGTTTGTCCTTTTCCATTGGAAACATCAAACTGATACACAACTTGACTCAAGTTATTCAAAAAACCTTGCAGAGGAATCCTTTAAAATTAGATATCGAAAGCTTCGTCTCAATCTAAGTACCCAAATCTCTCCAAGTTATGTTTGATTTGACGAAACACCCAAAGGCTAAACTTTCCAAATCCCAAGCCTATCAAGAGAAGAAAGTTGCAGAGAGAAATCTTAATTGAAAACCATCAATCTTTTGTACAAGCAACCCAAACTGAAGAAAAGTACCAAGAAAAGCTTGATAATGTGGGCTATAACACAAGAGTCAAGCAGTTTGCATATCGATTCCTAGTTAACCATCGCTACGTCAATCTTGAGAGAGAAGACTAGTTGGATCCATCACATATCCATTCTACCTTCAGGAGCCAAATCCTATCTCGATAGTCCTTCATCCTAGCTCATCCTAGTTTCATCCTTGCATCACCACCAAGCCTTAGTTACATCTTAAAGTCATTCTAGTTGCATTTTTCATCATCTTCCTAGTTGCATCATAGGTCATCCATTTCAGTTGCATCTAGGTCATTCTCTTAGAAATAGCATCATTCCATCATCCTTCACCATCATTCCATCTGCAATCAGAATCCCAAAATCCTTGATCCAAATCCAACATCCATCATCCAAGCCAACCTCACCATCCTTGCACCAAACCCAATAATCCAAATTCAAAAGCACTTAGTGTTCAAAATCTTTGATTTGTTTTCAATCCTTATCCTAAATCAGAAATCACCCCCTTTGACAGAGCATTGTCTAAAGGAAATCCAACTTGTCCTTGCACAGCCTCATCATCTTGAGAAAGAGATTGGCTTGCATTGATAAGAATCCAGTTGACCAAAGATCATTAGTCTATCCTAGGTCGACCAAATCCTACCACTGATCCTCCATCAGGAAAAGAGCAGCTCATTTGTTGACACTTAGTAATCTTCCACTAGCATCCCACCAATCATCCACCAAATCTTGATCCAAATCAGAGTATCCCACCAATCCCCCATCATCGCCAAGCATTTCACCAATCTTTCACCAATCTTTCACCATCTCCCGCCAATATTTCACCATCTTTAAACCAAATCAAAGCATCTCACCAATCCTTCAGAGCATCTCATCATCCCTAGAGTCGATCCAAATCCTTGCATTGCATTCCAGAAATCCACCATCCTTAGAAGTTTATTAGACTTGTATCCATCATTCTGTAGAGTCTTTTAGGAACATCTTGCATCCATCTAGCATCTGCATCTTTAGATTTCTACTCCATGCCTATCGAGACAAGATCTAGAAAATGAAGAAACATGGATCCTTATCAAATTCCCAGCTCATCTGATCCCAACATTTCTACCAATGCGATGGTATCTTACGATCCCCAAATCTAACAAACTGTTAATGCATGGGATGATTCCAATATCCCTCAGCTTCTTTTGCAATAGAAACATTCATGAATCACCCAGGGAATGTGCAAATGGTTAGTGCACTCACTACTCAGAATTAGAAAAACATGTTGGCTCACTTCACACAAGAGGGTGCGCCCATTCCACCATATCTCCAACCTCACTTTCCCATCAACACCATCTGACTCCTCGCAGAAGCATACACCCCCATCATCCAACAAATCCCTGATCCACTTTTCCACATATCACAAGTAGCTTCTCACATCCCTTCTCTTTTGCAAAGCAGTTTCACAAGCCCTACAACACAAGCAACACAATCCACTCCATTTCCTCTCATAGGTGCACCATCATCTTCCGTAGCAGCTCAATCCATCATCCCTACCCAAATATTTTCACAAAACCAAATGCCACCTCCCACACAAACCTTAACACAAGTAGTTTCACCACCTTCCATGGGCCAAGCAGCATCATTTTTCTCAGGGGCAACACAATCATCCTTCCCATTCACTCCACAAGCTTCTACACCCATGACATCATTTCTAGGGGCAATGCAATCATTCTCCTCTTTCTCCCAGCAAGCTTCCACATCCGCACCACCCTTTTCATGGGGAACGCAAGCATCTTCATTCACCACACAACAAAAATCTACCCAGAAACAAGCCCAACAAACTACCTTCACAACAGGTATGCCTTCCATGGGGTTTTCAAATCCACCATTCATGTCCCAAACATCCATCACATATACCTTTCCCACATCCTCTGCATCGCAGTTCCCACCGTGCACTAGTTCTCGATGGGGCCTCACTAAAAAATAAATGCAACCCTTAGGAATACCAACTCACTTCTCTGCATCCATTCTGGCAAACCAACAAGCCACCTTCTCACAAGCAGCACAACAACAACCATGTCAACCTCTGCCAACTTCATCCTTTTCCCCATTCGCAAACCATCTATTCACACCACCCACCGCATCTCAAATAGTTCTGCCACCTCAGCAGCAGAGTTCTTCCCATCTCGCAAGCTACCTTACCCAACCACCTCCTTCTTTTGGCTTCCCTACATCAGTTCCACCCTTAAGCAATGCGGGAATGCATCCATCCTACATCAATCAAGCGTAAAGCCAAGTACAGCAAGGGCCATCTTATTAGCAAGTTGTATCATTCCACTAGCCTCCTCCGCAACAGAAATTCTTCCAATCGCAATAACAAATCCCTATCATTCCCCAGCAGTAGCAAGCTTCATCCTATCTAGTGCAATAGCAACATCCCATCATCCCCCAACACCAACAAACAGTTCCATATCCTCCACCGCAATACACCCCCACACTACATCAGCAATATCCTCCCCAGTAATCATCACTCCAAAATCCATCCCAATCCGCCTATCTTGTTGGGCAATCTCCATATCCCACTCTACAATATCCACCTCAAAATCACCCTTATTCACCAACACCATTAGATCCTTTCGAAATGGGAGTACCTGCTCCAATGCCAATCAATACCGAGTGGGAAGCAATGAATAATGCTCATAAGGAGCTCCAGACTGGCACAGAAAATAAAACCTTCAAGTTTGAAGAGGTGTGTCCCTATCTGTTTGATCAATCAATCACAGTTGTTCCTTTTCCTAAGCACTTCGAGAGTGATGGAAGGGAGACACTATAAATCACATCAAAGAGTTCTATATGGCATGCCAAGAAGTAGCTTACAACAACAATTATATTTTGCACGTATTCCCAAAAGCTTGGGAGGAACTGTTGTTGAGTGGTTTTATAAAATACCATGTGGGACCATCACACTTTTGCTGAACTCTCTGAGAAGTTCATTGCTCAACATGCCCACAATGTTGAGAATGAGTTGAATTTGCTAGACCTTTGCAAGTCCAAATAGAAAGAAGGATAAAGCCTAGCAGACTACTTACAACGATGGCAGAACCTCACTACCAGGTTATCATATCAACTGCCTGAAAAGCATCTAACCAAGATCTTCATCAATAACCTACATCCCAAACTCTCCCACTTCATGCGGATGAATTGTATCCAAACATATCAAGATATCAAAGGAAAGGGGATAGATATCAAAAGAGGTCTCCTAGACAAAGGTGCAATCTGGCATTACAAAAATAATTCCCAAAGTAAACCCAGCAATGATAAACCCCATTACTAGAATCGTAACAAAAATGTAGTCACTAACAGAGCTACGGATACCAAGCATGTCCAAATCATTATGGTCGGTCCTACACCTATTCATGCATATCAACAACCTCAAACTCATCAGCAACCTATGCAAAAATATCAGCCTCAAAACAATCAGCAGAACTATCAGTAGCAAGCATATCAAGCCCATCAAGGAAATCCGACCAATCAAGCTAATGCCATCACTACTACTCCCAATCAAAATAGACCCAGAGCCCAGACTTACTAGAAAATAATCTTTACACAACTTGGTGAACCTATGGATGTTATCTTTCACTGGATGGCCAAGGTCAATATAATTACGTACCTACCAATCCAACAGTTTGGTGATGCCACTCCTAAGCCCAACTGGTACAAAGATCATGAGTATTGTGATTATCATCGTGTCAAAGGACACACTACCCTAAGGTGTATGAAACTCAAGCATTACATCCAAGATCTCATTGATCAAAAGGAGATCCAAGTGGACACACCTGCACAAGCCTTGCCTAATGCCAATTTGCAGATCTATCAAAATGGGTTCCCACAACACAAGGGTGGGAAAAATCAAGCTAATGCTAATCCTCCTAATCAGAACCAAGGCAAAGGAAAACAAGGAGATCATGTTGATCACAAAGACTACACTACTACTTATATCAATTACGACAAGTTTTTTGGATGTATAACCCAAGTCGAACCCACAGTCAATGTCATCCACGTCAAAGGAGAAGATAGTCAATGTGTCATTACCACCCATAGAGGTTGGATAACTATCATCGGTGCAAATCCAAGACCAGCACACAATGCACAATACAACCTTATAGAACATCTTGGGAATACACCAGTCCAAATCTCCATCCTCGACCTTCTCCACACTTCACCCATCCATTAATAAATTCTTAACCGAGCCCTCCATGAAGCACAAGTCCCCACAGATATAAACACCATCCAGTTTAAAAACCTTGTGGGATATCTATCTGCACCATGTGCTCTATCATTCAAGCCATCTGACATACCAGCTATTGAGCCTTACCACAATCTCCCTCTCCACATCATCATTATGGTCAGAGATTTTCCATAAAAAAGGTCATGATAGATAATGGCTCAGCCCTAAACTTGTGTACTCTAAAATTCATTCAGCAAATTAGGTTCATAGAGGCTGACATATCACATGAATTCATCACCATCAAGACATATGATAACTTGGAGTGTACCTCTAAAGGTACCATTCTTTTGCCTATCCAGCTAGGCCCAACAACACAAGACACCATTTGCCATGTTGTTGATCTTGACCTACCATTCAATATCATCCCCAATCGACCATGGATCCATTCCATCAAGGTTGTACCATCCACTTACCATCAGTATGTTAAATTTCCACATCAATGCACTAAGGTTACCATCCATGTAGACCCCCAACCCTTCACATACTATCATGCAATGGAAACATCATTCCCTCATTCCACCCATTGTCCTGGAACCGACATTGGTACTTCTATCACCAGTTCTTCATGATCCCATTGTGATCTAAAGACTATCCTCACCTCCACTCTCTCTTCTGTCAAGATCAACAACCAGGATTGTGGTGAATACAGCCTACATGATGCATTTTTAGTAGGGGCCCTCCCACTTGATCCACATACACAAGGGCACCCAAGTCACTAAAGCAAGCCCACTCAGGAAAATCATGAAATCAAGAAAATGGGACCTGTGACTTTTGTCTCTCATGGAAACATAAATAGTCAAGAAATGGACCTTGACATCAATAGGTGGTTGTACAGAGATCCCCCACCACCTAACACTCAACTTCTTGGTTACTTCAAAGATAAGTATCCACAACCACACAAGTACGTCACTGAGCAATGGAAATATCAAGGTCGTGGTCTAGGAACATAAGAAGGTGGAAGCAAAGACCCCATCACCGCATCAAAGAATCCACAACATCAAGGTCTTTTCTTTAATACCCCTCACCTACATATACAAGAGCCCAATACCGCAATTGGGAGCACCAACATGACCAACGTTCCCTTCTTGAATATCCAGGATGACCTTGTAGAGATCGAAGACATCCCTAAAGAGGAAGAAAAGAAATCATATGATGACATCTTCGACGATGATACCCTCCTATGCACTTTTTTCCTCCAAAAACTCACCATTAACCTATGTGTGTGAATTTTGTACCTGATCTGTAGACACAACACTTCAATAAAACATTAGAGGTTAGTTGAAATCGAAATCATGCAATAAATTGAAAGCTAAACTAACCAGGTGATTTACTACCTTCTAATAGGTGCAAGTATGATGTTCTCAGATTGTTATCGAGATCAGTGACCTTGACAACACCTAAATGAAGGATTTGAATGCAAAATTGATATGAAATATGAATGCAATTAATCTATTTTTATTTTATTTTTCTATGCAATGATATGATGAAAACTGATATGAAACTAGAATCTAAGATGAAATTGATATGAAATTGATCCAACAATGATATGAAAATGAATCTAAATGAATGTAAAAACCAAATTGATCTCACAATAGCCTTGATTCGCAATAAGCTTTGATTCTCCAAATTCCAATTCTTCAAATTCGTAGATGATTTTGGCAGAGTAAGCTCGCAAAATTATGAGATGATTTGAGATGAGATGAAGCCTTAATTTATAGAAATCTAGGGCTTTGACGATGCATGGAAGAAAGCCATAAATCACTCAAATAACTCAGGTTGATTTTTGAGTTATTTTTAAATAAAGGATAATTAACTCACAAAAACATGCAAAAGTAGAGTTTAACTCAAAATAGAGTTTAGCTTTAATTGATAATTGATAGTTGTTTACTTTTTTGATTGTGCATGTTTTATTTATGAATTAATTTAATAATAGAGTGATTTATTTCCAACTTAACTGATTTTGAAAAATAAAACAATTGATTTATGGATTAATCAATTATTTTTCAAACTTTTATTCAAAAACAATATTATTAAAAATTGACAACTTGCTTTAATTAATTAAATAAGAATTTAATCAATTATTCATAGGATTTTGGATTTATTGTCAAAATTAAATAATACAATTTAGGAATAAATAGAATTAACTTCAATTAAATAATTAAGTGGTAGAATTAAATCTAATTAATTAAATATTGGGAATATTCAATTAATCAAACTTTAGGATAAATAAGATTTATCACCAAATAATCATTAAATTAAAGATAATTAAGATGATTAGGAATATTACTAGGAATATTCCCTGATGCAGAATTTGTGATAATCAATTAGGATTCGATGATGTTTAAATGTGCCTTTGGTTGGGACTTTGATGTCAATTTTGTTCGATTTGATGATGTGTAGAAGGTTAATGAGCCTATAGCCCATTTTTGGGGTATTACGTAACCTCATAGAACTGCCCCTCATCCACCCCGAACTCATAGACTGGGACCAACCAAGCGTCACACATATCGATGAGTTCCAAAGCACGGAAGTGCTCCTAGAATTCATGGGGGCATCAAGCCCACAATCAAATCAATATTTAAGATCAACTCACATCTGTAAGATCAACCCTAAAGGATGTTTCGGGGAAGAGGCAAGCTTTAGCCACAAAAGTGAAAAAGAAAAAGAAAAGCATGAGTCCTTATGTGAAAACCCCTCTGGGGCACATTCTTATTCCAAAAAAGTAAAAATAAAGGGTGTATCTTCTAGTGAAAACCTCTTTGAGGTGCTAGAAGATGGAGACTTGCCTCTTCCTCCTATCTAGGATTATAGACCCGAGCAGTCACCTATCATCATTGAGGAAACCAAACTAGTCAACTTGGGCACAGAAGAATGTCCAAGAATCACCTACATTACAGCATCTCTGATAGAGGGTGAAGAAATGGCTCTCACTGCACTACTCCAAGAGGCCATCACAAACTTTGCATGGTCATATGTGCATATGCCTGGGCTCGATCCAAATCTTTTAGTGCACAATCTTGCAGTGGATCCCAATGTCAAGCCAATAAAGTAGAAGCTAAGAAAAATGCATCCAAAAGTGGCCTTGTTAGTAAAAGCAGAGCTCGAGAAACTTCTCCAAGAAAAGATTATCAAAGCTATAGATTACTCAGATTGGATCTCCAACATGGTGCCTATCACAAAGCCTTCAAGTGACATCAGAATTTGCATAGATTTTAGGGACCTAAATAAAGCATGCCCAAAGGATGATTTCCCGCTACCCAACATAGACATGATCGTAGATCTTACTATGGGCCATGAGATGTTGTCACTCATGGATGGCTCTCAGGATACAATTAGATCTGGATAGCAAAAGAAGATCAACATAAAACAACATTCACAACTCCATGGGGTACCTTCTGTTACAACATGATGCCATTTGGTTTGAAGAACGCAGGAGCTACATATTAAAGAGTGATGATAACCATCTTCCATGATATGATCCACAAGATCCTGGAAGATTATGTGGACAACATTCTTGCAAAATCAAAAACATGAGGCGAACACCTAAACATTCTTGAGAGTGTGTTCGATTACCTACAGTATTATGGCTTAAATCTAAATCCAAAGAAATGTGTCTTTGGTGTAACATCTGGAAAGCTTCTAGGCTTTATAGTATCATGGCGTGGCATAGAGATCGACCCCAAAAAGGTCAAATCTATAATAGAGATTCCTCCACCAAGAACCCTCAAGCATCTCAAGAGCCTACAAGGAAAGCTCTAATCAGTACGTCGATTTATCTCATAGCTAGCAGACAAGTGCCAACCATTCATGCATCTGCTTCACAAGGACACAAGCTTCAAATGAGATCCCATCTATCAGAAAAGCTTTGATAAGCTCAAGGAATATCTAGCTAACCCTCCCATCCTTGTACCATCAATTTCAGGATGCCCTCTCATACTCTACATCTCAGCGACCACTACTGCACTAGGGGCATTTTTAGCTCAGCATGATGATGACAACAAAGAGATATCCATCTACTATATCGGTCGAACTCTTGTTGGCTATGAGCTTAACTATTCACCCATGGAAAAATCATGCCTTGCAGTGGTCTTCGCCACTCAAAAGCTCAGACATTACATGCTTAGCCACACAATCAGGTGCATCTCAAAGGTAGACCCACTCAAGTATCTGTTACCAAGGACAACTCTCATAGGCCATATGGAAAAATGGGTCATGCTACTCAGTGAGATTGACATCCAGTACATAGATTGGAAAGCAATCAAAGGGCAAGTCATTGTCAACCAGCTAGCAGAAGCACCACTAGTGGATTCCTATCCACTAATCATGGAATTCCTTGATGAACACCTATGTATGATTGAAGAACAACCTATATGGAAGCTATGCTTTGATGGCTCCTACACATCGCATGGATCAGGAGTAGGAATCCTATTCGTCACACCTCAAGGTGACTATATTCCAAAGTCATTCAAATTGGGATTCTCATGTACTAATAACATTACAGAATATGAGGCACTCATCTCAGGTCTTGAAACAGACATTCAATGAACATCACAAAACTGTAAATGTTTGGGGATTCGTAGCTGATTATCAAGCAAGCCCTAGATGAATTTTAGACAAAGGATGACAAGTTGCTCCCTTACAAAGAACTAGTGGACAAACTCAAAGAGCATTTCATAAATCTACAGTTCACTCAGATAACAAGGCTTCAAAACAAAGCATCTGATGCAATGGAAACCATTGGATCCTTATTGGAGATCCCTCGTGATTCAACTCAGTATGAATTTTTAATCGAGCAACTACACATGCTTGCTTATGCAAATGTCGATGCCGAAATGGTGTATGTCTTGGTTTGTCCTTAGTCCCCATGGTACCACGACATCCATGCATATCTAAATAATGGTATCATATCTTCCCATCTCACCAATAACCAATGCCAAAACCTAATTCACAGAGCTTCCCGCTACACTCTTGTAGCCAACACCCTTTATTGTCGAGGATATCACAATATCCTTTCTAGGTGTTTTGATTCAAATGAGGCCATCCTAGCTTTACAAGAGGTCCATGCTGCATTTGTGGTGCCCACACAAGTGGCATGGTTCTAGCAAAGTAGTTTCTTTGACTTAGGTATTATTGGCCAACCATGGAACATGATGCTTTTGAGTTCATTAGGAAATGTCTACCATGTCAACAACATGCAAATCTAATTCATGCACCAGCACAAGACTTGCAGCCCATTGCACCACCTTGGCCATTTTCATGTTGGGGCTTTGACCTTGTCAACTTAATCACTCCCCTTTCCTCAGATGGACATAAGAACATAATAACTTCCACAGAGTACTTCACAAAATGGGTTGAAGCAATTCTGCTCACCCTAACTACTAGCATCCAAATATCCAAGTTCATCCTATACCATATCATTTTCTTCTTTGGCATACCATCTACCATCTTCACAAACCATGGCACACCTTTTGAAAACCAACATGTCGATGATCTGTGTGCCAGACTCCACATCCATCACCATTTCTCCAGTCCATACTTCCCCCAAGGAAATGGCCAAGCTGAGGAAACCAATAAAACTATCTTGAAAATCCTCAAGAAGGTTGTCAATGATTCTGGTCGTGACTGGCACCTCAAAATAAATCCTACCCTCTAGTCCTATCGCACTCCCATAGGTAACACCCCATATTCCCTTGTATATGGTGCCAAAGTCATTCTGCCAATTGAGTTCGAGCTCCCATCACTATGAGTCTCTATGAAGAACTACACCACTGATGAAGACTATTGTGTGGCACGTCTCACACAGCTGGATCTACTAGATGAAAAGAGACAACAAGCATATGATCACCTGGTTGCATACCAAAATTGACTCAAAAGGAGTTATAACAAAAAGGTCCATCCTAGACAGTTCCAGGTCGGCGACATGGTCCTAAAGGAAAATTAGAAGGTCCAAACACATAGAGAAAAGAAAGGCAAGTTTGAGCCTACTTGGTTGGGCCCCTATGTTGTCACAGCATGCTTTAGCTCCAAAGCCTATCAGCTATCTACACCAGAAGGTGAGCCTTTGAATGATCCAATCAACATCATACATCTGAAGAGGTTCTATGCTTGAACCAGATCCTACATATTCAGAAAATCCATAAAATATGGAAAAAGCATAAAAATACAAAAAAAAGAAAAAAAGAAAAGAAAAATAATCATCCAGTGGTGAAAACTTGGTAATTCAAGCACCTTGGACAAGTATGTTGGTGAAAACCTGGCAAACAGGCTCCATACGTAGTGGACTGAGTCATTATCTATCAAAATCCCATCCTCCACATCCACCCAATAATTTTTCTACCATCCCCATCCCCTCCACCATCCCCAAGCGTTCCTCTATTTTTAATCCTCAAGCAAATCTGTAATCCCTCCCGCACATTATTTTTGTACCATATCTTGTATCCTATCTTGTACCATATTTTGTATAGCACAATCCTTCTTGTATATATCCTATATAGCAAGATCCTCCTATCCCCAATTCTGAGCTTCTGTACATATCTGTTGTAAATCTTTCCCCGTCTATTGTACATATCATCCCATCTTGTTGTACATATCATTGTCAGTCCTACAACAACATTTGATCTAAAATCTTGTCCCACTCAGCCTTGTACTTCAGCAACATCAATTGTCAACTATTCTTGATCACAGCGATTATTCCTTGACTCATCATTTTCCAGTGAACAACAACACTCATTCTCTCATCAATCAAAGGGTCCTTAAGGATGTATCCTTCCTCCTGTCAGACCTAATCTTCCACCAGTCACACTAGGTCTGTGTCGATCTATCCTTCCACACGTTCAGACCAATCTTCCCACCATCAATCAATCAAACCCTCAAATCAATCTCTCTCCTTGGCAAAGGATGTCCTTGGGAGTTATCAATTTGGTTTTGGATTTTATCCTTTGGATCTTGTTAATCTTTTACGGCTTCTCATTGTTCCTCTACTCAAAGTCACCACGAACCTTTATATCATGGTACACTGCGAATGAGGGCAATCTGGGGCAAGGTCTTTTGATCTTTCGCTTATGCCTATGAGTCAGTCAGACATGACCCTTGCACGGTTCACATGTGATCTTCTTAGTTACATGATGCACTTGGGAAATGATGTTTTCTTGTCGTTTCTCCAGCATCGTTTCCACCATGCTTCCTCTTGGTTTCATGCGTGATGTTGGGGCAACCTTGCATGTCTTTTTCATGTTATTCCTATGCAATGTTGGTGATGAAACCTTGAGTTCTTTTGTAACCTTGGCAGGTCTCTAGCATTTCTATATCAAACTAGGTTGTGCTCTCCACATTTGCACTTGGAGCTCCCCAAAATCCCTTGCATCCTACATCATATAGATTCATCTTGCATCTTGCATCTACATGTAGCTTCATCCTACATTGTGCATTCCATCTTCATCTTGCATTCATCCATCTTTTCTCTTGGAAGCTTGGTTATTTATCTCCCTTTCTTCCTTGGTCTTTCCCCTTTTGTTTTGTTTTCAAGAAAATTTTACAACATTTCCTCTTTGTGTTATTTTCTCGAGGGGGCACAACCCCTTATTCCTCTAAATTCTAGCCTGGGGCATCTTATTTTCTTGTCTTTGATGCCACACCACTTGCAGCATCGCATCAAAGAGGGGCAAAATGTAGACACCTAAAAACCCTTTAGAAAATAAAAGTATTTTTATTTTTTGAAAACCTCTGATGACATCATTATTTGTTAATTAATTAATTAATATATTTTTATGCCATTAAATCCCTTTATTTTAATTAAACATCTTTAATTAAAGAATCCCCCCCCCAAACTATTTAAATTAAATTTAAATGATTTTCCTATCTTTATTGAATCAATATTCAATAAATGATGTCACAATCCCTAAATAAATTTCATATTTATTTAAAGCCTCAAAACCTAAGAACCTTCTAGCCTTTCCTAAACCCTTCCAATCTTCCCTAAACCTACTTAGGAGATGTTTCCTACATTTCCTAAGCTAATCCAAGTCCTCTTTGACTTTTGGTCAAACCCTTCCCTCAATGAGCCTTACACACTCATTTAAGCCTCTTACACCCGATTTAAGGCTTCTTATAGCCTCATAAAGAGACCCATGTCTCTTCTTCCACACTTGTTCCCCTTGCACACTTCCCTAGTGTTTCTCACACATGTGTGAGAAACCTTAACCCAAGGTAAACCTTACCATACCCTAAACTATACCTCTTACTCTACCCCAGACCTTACCTCTAACTCTAACTCATCCTCCTAACCCAAGACCTTCCCAAATCCTATAAATACCCTCACTTACCAATAGTAAATATCTAATTCACATCATTCATACTAAGTAGTGTTATAATACTAGATTGTTCTTAGATCATCTTAAGCTTTTAGCATAATTGTTAGATTTCATTGTTTTTCAAGCTTTCTAACACATCATAGCTTAGAATAATGGATAAATCTTAGTTTCATTTATTGTTTTTCATAGCTTCTTTCATCATATCATATCTATTTTGGACTAAAATCAACTTAAAATAAACATTCATAGCATAATCTTCATTTTTAGCTCATTAGAATCCTTAAGGCCTTAGGGGAAAAATGGGTGTTCCATACCCGGTTTTGTGCCACTATGTGGTTCTTATGGTCCCTAATCAATCTAGATACATCATAATCATCATTAGGGAATTTCTCCAAGTGATTCAAGAGCACACCCACATCCCTAAAGCAAGAGCAAATCAAACAGTGACACGGTGCTCCCGTTTAAGCTCTATTTGAGTTTCTTTGCAAATAATTTTCTCTATAAGTTAGGAATATGCTCATAAACTAATGTTTGAATGATCTACACCTTTCAAGACAAATTAGGTTTTCACTGATCACACATTCATCCTTTTATAATACCCTATGCCTTTCTAGACATTAGGGACAAACAAATATGATCTTCCTTGAGAATTAGTGGTTATAAAACATTCTAAACTACAAAAAAATCATAAAATCTCTATAAAAATATATTATCAAATATCTAAAAAATTATAAAATTTCTAAAATTCCAAAGCCATTCAATAACCTCCTTGGAATCACAAACATTT
This sequence comes from Chamaecyparis obtusa, assembly GCA_027943335.1. Classification (NCBI taxonomy): domain Eukaryota; kingdom Viridiplantae; phylum Streptophyta; class Pinopsida; order Cupressales; family Cupressaceae; genus Chamaecyparis; species Chamaecyparis obtusa. The sequence continues at coordinate 851,919 of BSBK01002612.1, read as the reverse complement.
TTAACACAATCGCAACATTGCATTAAACAAAATCGGAATCAATCAACAATCTACCCAGGTAGCTTACATTCATGTGATTATCAATCATTATCAAAATATCTCATGTCTTCATCATACATTATCATTATCTATCAATTTTCATATACAGGATGATTACGTCCTAAAATCAAACATCTCGATCTATCCAAGCAATGACATCAATTGTGACAAGAATAATTTTTGCATGAAAGCATTATGATTGTTTGTTTGATATCTTCAATTTTTTATTTTTATCTTTGGTATCATGTCTTTTAGTTTCTTCAAGATGTCTTTTATTAGAGATATTGATATGGAGACTCTTCTAAGAACTATTCTAGTTCTTCACTAAGTCTATTTTCAGACTTCTTAGGGTTTCTTCCCTCTTGGAACCCTATTACCTTATGAGGTCCTCTTAACTACCCTCCTATTCTCCATGAGTTTCCCTACCAATTCAACTTTCTCTCTTCTCCCATGAACTCACAATGGTAAGTTCATTCACTAGTCTCTTTGTCCCTCTTCTAATTATCTTGCAAGAGTTGAGGGATCTTCTCCATTTTGATCATTCAATGAACAGTTCTTCTGGACTAGTCTAGCAGTCATCTTCATCATATTTGATTAAAAAAACTCCTACAAGTAACCCTTCATCTCCTTGTTCCTAGTTGGGCAATGACTGTGCTCACCTAGTGCAAGGTCAAAAATTTGGCCAACCGCATCTTCAGACTTCCTACTTGCTTATGGACACTATACATTGACTCCTCTCCCATGTCCCAACAGGTCATGATGAACACATGGTGGGATTTTATGGGGGAGTCATTATTCAAAAATTATTCCTATGTACAGACCAGTGAACTGGCAGGAACAAAATAGTAAAACAAGAACCTACAAAAGTGATTAAAACTCACACTCTTGTGCAAAATTTAAATAAAGCTATAGTCACTACTAGTACTATTCAACCACACAACAAACTAATCCATTAGATTCAATCTACATATAATTGATAAAGAAAGAATTTCACTTTTCCTCCTTTTGCAATCTCTTCAATCTACATATTATTAACAAAGAGGGGATTTCAATTTTCCTATTCCCAAAATTTTCAAATTTTGGACTTCTTTTTACTATAAATTTAAAATGTGAATATGTTGTAATTTCAATGTTTTAGATCAATAAATCATTTGTCTTAAAAGTTTACATTCCAAACAATAAATTATTTAGACTAAAAACTGTAGCTCTAAAGGTTGAATTACAAAATTGATTTTAATTCACTTTGTTTTATATCAATAATAATAATAAATAAATAAAATAACTGAAAAGTTGTTCAAAGAGGTCAAATTTCTTGTCTATTTTTGTCTACAGAATTTTCTATATGTACACAACTTTCTAGAATGTATTCTCATAAAGATAATACAGTTTATGGATTTGATTGTGTGCAAGTTTTTCATATCAACTTTTCCAATCATACTCTTGATCCATCATCAAGAATAGAAGAGCAGAGCTGAAAGAGAAAGTATGATGTACAAATATAAAGGTGGAGAAGGGGAGAGAATAGGGAGGCACAATGAATAAGAACCCAAGGAGGTAAAAAAACAAGTGAGTGGTTTCTTTGGAATACATTTTGTATGTTTGGTAATAGGAATCTTGTAAGTGGGTATTGTATTTGTTTTAAATTTTAAATATTATTTTTTGGGGGGACTAGATATGATTAGTTTGAGATTTTGAGTGATTTTGAAAAATATTTGAACTATTAAATTTTACAATTTTTATAATGTTAATATTAATAATCTTATGTATTTGTTTTAGTGATAGATTTCAGGTATGATTTCAGAACTTTACAATTGTTACCATAAAAATATCAATAAAAAAAGTTATTCATCTTAATAATATTTACTGAGAGTGATTTGAAATTTTATAAATTCTTACAATCTAACTATCAACAAACATTTTTCGTTCATGTTAATGATATATTATAAACATGATTTGGAAATGTATAAAATCTTACAGTATAATCATCATTAAATATTTTAATTCATCTCGATGCTATAACAGTTACCATAATTTTAAAATTTTAAAATTGTCACAAGCATTTAAAAAAAACATTTTTTATTATCTTATTAACAAAGACAATCATGTCAAAAGGATGCCCGACATTCGACAATTTTCAAGCAACGATGGTCTCAGATTGTTTGATAGAAGGGGCATGTTTGTTTGGTCAACTGAAATTAGCCTAAAAGGATTGTGGAAAGTGATAATGGATTGCTATTGCATTGGTTAGTAGTGATGTATGTTTTCTTTGTGTGCAGCCAGAGTATGAAAATGCAACAGGACAAAAGACTTGTTGGTTACTCATATTTCCATATAGTGCTCCAAAATTCAACCCCAACAAAATAGGGCATTGTATTGGATTCTAACTATATTGTAAGTAATTTTCCTTTGTGAAATAATCAAGTGAGAATTTAATTTTTGACATAACCTTTTGGAGCACTTTGAGACTATCTCTACACAATAATATGGCTTTCAAAACAATTTCATACAAAAGGATTAGTGAATGAACGTGCTCACTATTGTAAACATTCATTGAGTCGCTATGAATCTCACTTCTATCAGATTAGAAGAACCAACTACCAAGATCTATTCTTGCCTATTTAAATATCTCTAACATTAAGAAATACAATTTTTAGGAACAGACGCATAGATAAACATCAAAAGATCAGGATATTAGACCACTATTCTTAATATTATATTCCATAATTTACATTTAGGATTTATTTTGGCAAGGAAATTGGGTTAAATTTTTCAAATATAGAGGATTGAATGATTTACCTAGATGACTTATTTGTGTACTACTATCATGTCCCAAAAGTCTCTTAGTTAGGTTGGTGCAAGAGCACCTAGACATCACATGGTCAAGTGGCTATAGGATATCCTTAGGGATATTTTGATATTTGATGTTCATTAATATTATTGGTAATGCCATTCCATGTAATGGAATCCAATTGTAAAACAAGTTGTGATAAAAATGTAATGGTGTCCACGTTAAGGTCTTGATTGGTCAAATGGGTTAAAAGTTGCAAAATGGCCCTTGAAATGGTAATAAGCATGTATAAGATTGTTAAATGGTCATTTGTACATGTATTGAATCTTTATGAAAATCCATGGAGTCATATATGTAAAAAGTCATAAAAGTTGTCATGAAAATGTAAAGTTGAAAAAATACAATATTGCAAAGTTGCATTAAAAGTTGTAAAAGGAAGTTTAATGGTTATGAGAGGTATAATTTGTAAGGTCAAAACTGACCAAGAGTTTATAAAAATTCATTGTATGGTCATTCCAAATTGAAATGGGAAGGAGAGCATTTTGAAGCAATTAGTGTATTCAAAACTTGATATTTTGATTGGTGTTAACTATTTTTATATTTTTTCCAGGCCTTGTATGGACCTGTACAACCTGAAAATGTTGTAAAAAAATCTATGGATAGAGATTAGATTGAATAATGTTCCTTCTTGTTTTGGTTTAGATTGATTTGGTTAAGAAATAAGAAAGTTATGCCAATTTTGGTTAAAGTTGTTGTCTGCATATTTGAGATCTCTTGAGAATAGTCATGTTGCAGCATTTAGTATGGATGAATTTGAAAGATTTAAAACATTTGATTGGATTCATTTGAAAGATATGTGAATAACCTTTCATTTCCTTTTGGTTTGAGTCATTTTTTATGCATATTTGTGGAAGTTGTGAAGATTTTGGTGAAAATCAATTTTAAATTGTCTTCAATGGAGTTGCAAGAAAATATTTGTCCTTATATAATGATTTAACAATTGGAAAATTTAATGGATTACATATTATGAGACTAGATCCATAACAGTTTCATGTGCAATTGGTTTGGGATCATTTGGTTCTAGTTTGTGAAAGTTATATGATGCCCTAGGCGGATTGGGTAAACAACCTTTCTTATTTTGTGAGAGAAAAATAGGTCTATCATTCCTTATAATATTTAATCTTTTTTATACTATCCATATCCTATCTCCATCCAATCCAAATATACCCCTTCATCTTTGATCAAATAAAGGACATTAAAATAGAAAACATGTTTTATAAAGCCTCTTGACATATCCATTCCTTTGGGCCACATGTATTTCAATGCACCATGATTATTACCCTACATGCTATTCAAATTTACCATGCTATGTCTTTACATTGTCATATCCCAATCCCTTAGCTTTGGTAATCATAATGAAATAGTCCTTGAGCACACCTTTACCCCATGATTTTCCTATTCATTTTATCATAGTAGTTCATCCATTCATACTTTCATAATACCCTATGCATTGCTAGACATTAGGGACAAACAAATATGATCTTTCTTGAGAATTAGTGATTAATAAAACATTCTAAACTACAAAATAATCATAAAATCTCTATAAGAATATATTGTCAAATATCTAAAAAATCATAAAATTTCTAAAATTCCAAAGCCATTCAATAACCTCCTTGGAATCACAAACATTTCGAACACAATCACAACATTGCATTAAACAAAATCAGGAATCAATCAACAATCTACGATGGTAGCTTACATTCATGTGATTATCAATCATTATCAAACTATCTCATGTCTTCATCATACATTATCATTATCTATCAATTTTTATATACAGGATGATTACGTCCTAAAATCAAACATCTCGATCTATCCAAGAAATGACACCAATTGTGACAAGAATCATTTCTGCATGAAAGCATTATGATTGTTTGTTTGATATCTTCAATTTTTATTTTTATCTTTGGTATCATGTCTTTTAGTTTCTTCAAGATGTCTTTGATTAGAGATATTGATAGGGAGACTCTTCTAAGTTCTTCACTAAGTCTATTTTCAAACTTCTTAGGGCTTCTTCCCTCTTGGAACCCTACTACCTTAGGAGGTCCTCTTAACTACCCTCCTATTCTCCTTGTGTTTCCCTACCAATTCAATTTTCTCTCTTCTCCCATGAACTCACAATGGTAAGTTCATTCACTAGTCTCTTTGTCCCTCTTCTAATTATCTTGCAAGATTTGAAGGCTATTCTCCATTTTTCTCATTCAATGAGCATTTCTTCTGGATTGGTCTAGTAGTCATCTTCATCAAATTCGATAACAAGAACTCCTGCAAGTAACCCTTCATCTCCTTGTTCCTAGTCAGACAATGACTATGCTTGCCTAGTGCAAGGTCACAAATTTGGCCAACCACATCTTCAGACTTCCTACTTGCTTATGGACACAATACATTGACTCATCTCCCATGTCCCAACGGGCCATGATGAACACATAGTGGTATTTTATGGGAGAGTCATTATTCAAAAATTGTTCCTATGTACAAACCAGTGAACTGGCAGGAACAAAACAATAAAACAAGAACCTACAAAACTGATTAAAACTCACACTCATGTACAAAATTGAAATAAAGATATTGTCACTACTAGTACTATTCAACAACACAACAAACTAATCCATTAGATTCTACTCGTGCAAATAAATAGTAAAGTTATGCCTTCACTTCCTGGAAAACAAATGACTGGTTGATTATGCCAGAATTTAAAAACTCGCATCACTCTCTCCAACCTCGTCCAACCTCGTCCAACCTCCTAATCTGAATTCCAAAAGGCTTATAATGGCCTTGGATCGGTTACAAAAGGAAATCAAGAATCAACTGTTACTTCCATCCTATGTACACTTGTCAGAAAAGTTTCATCAACGTAGATTATCCCGACAACAAATCAGGGATCAGTCTAGCCCATTTATGGTCCTCCCGCTAATGCAAGTTTTCTTGATGATCGGTGAAACATATCTCGATGCCTTCAATTTTGTTGGTCTTCCATTCATTGGCCTAGCTTGTGTCGATGCCTCCATCGGGGATCGGTCTGACTAATTTCTACTCTCTCTACTAATGCATGTCTTGTTGATGATCGACGTGTCCTAACCCAACGCCATAAGACCGGTTAGTCGTCCATCGGCAGCATCCATGTCGATGACCTCATCAGAGGTTGGTCTAAATCACATGTCGCTACTCCGCTAGTGTAAGTCACATCGATAAGACCCTTCGACATGACTCCACTCGATACCTACCATCGGTAACTGATCGACAGGACAACCTGATATCATCATCAGCCATCGGTCTGAGTCCAAACGATCTCCACTGAATGATCGGTATTTCTATGTCAATGGTCCAAGTTTCTAATGCTATTTGAATCAGCCTATGTCAACCTGATACATCTGAGGACTCCTTTTGGCTACTCTGTACTGGCATCTGAAAAACAACTGCACTACTCTACTCACAGCCTAGCGCACCAAAATTTGAGGGTTAAGAAGATAACCCCTAGGTGCTCCTGCACCAAATATTTTCTCCATGATGTCTTTGACTAGAGAAACAATGATGGGGCATGTTCACTTTTTTGCTTCTTTTGGATTGTTCCTTAGTAGAATGTCTATTTGTCTTATAACATGACCATCTAAGAGTCGTCGAGGACATATGGATCACATGTGAACTAGGGAATTCCTTTACTATCTGATGTGTCTTCCTCTACACAATTGGAATGTTGATTCATTTGGATTTACTCCATATCTAGATGAGTTCATCCAATTTCCATATTAAGCCTAATGATGATATAGCACCTATAAAACGCACAAGAAGTCCAATCACCTTTTTTATCTATCTCTCATCATTTCTGATATCCTTTTTTTATCCTTCCACTATTTCTTGTTCTCTTATGATCGTAAGATCATTTATTATTTATCAATCAATATCAATATCGGGGCATCACCCTATAGCCAACATCAATCTTGACTTAACCGTCTGCAATCAATCAAATCACTACAAGTCAATCCTAATTTGCACAATTAGCTATCAACTAGCTCAATAAATCATATCAGCTATCAACTAGCCTCATCAACTCAATTGGCTATCAACTAGCCTAATCAACTCATTCCATCTAGTTATCCCGATCATTTCTATCAATTGGTTAGTTATACTTACTAGTTGTGCAACCTTTTATCATTTTCATAGTGCAGTATCCTAACATGTCTTTCAACTTTATCAATCATGCAGGAGCATCATCATAGCTCTTCCTCATGATCTATCGAGAAATTATGCTTCAAATATCTTGCACAATCTCTCGAGGGGGCATATCCTATCAATCATTAGTTGATCAAACTAGGGCATGTATCAGTAAATATTTATTTTTCTTTGAAACAATGTGACAAGTTGCATCATCTCAAAGAGGGGTGAAATGTAGACACTTAAAAATATCATCATGAAATCAACAAAGTTCATCTATTAATTAAATAGACATTCATGTTTATTTAATAATTCATTAGCCTCTTCTACTATTATTTAAATAAATATTATTATTTATTTAAATAATTCTTTATTTTTTCTTTCCAAAAATTAAATAAAATTCTTATTTATTTAATTATGCATTATTACCTATATTTATTAAATAAACATCTTTGTTTATTTTATCAATTCATTAATCCTCTAATTTTCATTTTAGCCAATCGTCTTTAAACACGTGGTTCAACTCCTAAAAATTTCTCCTTCCACCACTTGTTGCATGTCTCTTCATTTGACATTTTCACCTTGTCTACATCTAGGTTCAATACATCCCTAAAATTGAGCACTCCTCTACTTAACCTTTAATCCAAGCCACTCATCTTTATTGTCTCATAATCTCCTTCACTCCCACCAAAACCCTACCTAACCTTGAATCCTATGCAATGTCATATTGCCTCTTAATCTCAACGATTGGTTTTCATGAGGCTTCTATAAAAGATATTTTCTCCTCATTTTGAACTGAACATGCAATCTAGTGAGCTAATCTTATGCAATCTTGGAGAACACTTGAGCATTTTTCATAATTGCTATCTTATCTCAATGTCATCATTATCTTGTTATCTTTCAATTATCATTATCATATCCTTCATATTATCATTTGCTTATCAATCAACATCTCCATTCTCCATAGTCTCTTGTGAATTTGCACTATAAAATTGAAAGACAAGAAAATCAAGCATTTGATGAAGGAATTATTATTGTTTTTGATGTTTACCTAACACGTGTTTTTTTTTCTTTTGTGAAGTAGTGTTCTCTTGATATGAATGATTGAATGTTTCATGGATTCCTTTGCTTATGGTTGGGCTTGATTAGAGTTCATAGTTTTGCATGTCATTTTCAATCACTGTCAATGCTAATCCAATGTCTTGCTCAAAAATACCATCTTCTAGGATAACAAAACACAACAAAAATCCAATGATGTGCAAAAAATCTAAAGACCTTTGCAATCCAATGAAAAAACATACATGATGCATGAGCAATGTCAACAGAAACAACTCAAGTCTACCAATCAACACTTACAAAAAAAGGTATGGCAATAATCAAATCACAATGATCTACAAATTGTAGCCAATCTACTACAACAAGGCTTATTTGTTGCTTAATTCTCTCACCTTTGATCTCGCTTCACTTCTTCCAAGTCTTCATTAAAAATCACACATTGTTGTTAAGAAACAATAAAGTATAGCAACAATAGATGACCACAAAACAGTGAATAAGAGATTTGCAAAGAGAATATGCAAACTAGATATCTTATCTCTTTACCACCACCACCACCAAGTGTTAAGTTGTGCCAAGTATGATATCTTTTACCTCCCCAAATGAAAGCATTAACAACACCCAACCAACATGGATGTAAGCCTCTCTAACCAAGGAAGAACAAACGTTTAAAAAATCCCAAAACTAGGAACTAATCCAATCAACATATCCTGCTAGAAGATAAATATGTCAAGTAGACCAAGAGTGGGGACTGCGAATGCTCCTCCAAGGATAGACTAAGTCATGATAACTCTCTCCAAGAAAAATCGCCTATAGGTCTATAATGAACTCATGTCCATAACCAAGTGTAAGTTCCTTGGTCTTCATGTTGAAACGTTCAAAGATAAACTATCTCACCAAATGTTCTCTCATCCCAAGAGAACTCTAACCTCACCCAAGCTCGTAAAATTTAAGAACACCTCCATGATCTAGAGATAACCATCATAATAAACTAATAGTCCAGTGGAAAGACCCTAATTATCCACCCTCTCATGATAATCTATAAATTTAGAGACTCAAACACCAAATCCATATCAAATTTGATTTACCAATCTACAACAAAATCTTAAAATGATAACAACAAAGTCCATGCTTAACATATATAACTCATAGCTGAAGTTGCTCCACAATAGTGTTTTTGTGCACGCATTCAATTTTCAATTTGACCTTTATCGTATTTATAGACTTCTGATCACTTGCAGTCTGCAGAAGATTCTCATTTTCCCAAAATCATCCCTGGAAACAAATGCATGAGGAATCACATCGACACCAAGCTCAAGAAACATGCAGCCTAGAACAAAGTCTGCTCATTCGGTAATGCTATCCAAAAGATTCATCATTCAAGGCATTAAAATAAAAACAGAGTACAATGCCCAAATGAAGCATCCTCTACACAAATAAACCTAGATCAATCCTTCTACACAATTTAATCTTTTCTGTGACCAGGAAAAAATAGTCACATAAGGAACAATTTTAACTTGAATTTGTATTGTGTGGGGGCCGCGCGAACGCGAGCCCCCTCTTTCACAAATTATGACGTGCACTCTCCACAATGGGAGATGCTAGGCAACGCCCCCTTCTCAGTGCAATGAAGGTGCTTTCCCTAGGCCATCGGCCTTCTTGATCACCGATTGACCCCGCCCAGGTAAGTATGCTTTCTCCGTACCCCTCTGCCCCTATTTGTACCGCCTCTTCTCCATACTTTCCCTCTCCCCACGCATGTGGGATCATTAAAACCATTCCTGTCTCCCTCTTCATCATGAAAACAAACGATTTGCCAGCCCCTCTTCAGTCTGTAAACTGATTTGATGCTCCCACGCTACAAATAACAGCACTAGTCAAATCCCATCGTGAGGGAAGGATTGATGCGGCTCTGCTACATTGAATCAAACAATTAGAAACAACACCAAACTTGGTTTTTAATTGATGCAGATACCCATTAAACAAAATCATCCTGCGCCCACTTCTTCGCCTTTGCAATTTTACCCTCTCCTTTCCCCTTCAAATTTTTGGAAGAGTTCCTCCTCGGAGAATTTATCTATTACGCACTGCACACTACGCGCTTGTTTATGTGTACAAGTAAGCGATAGGACCGAAAACGGGACATACTCTCCTCCATTATAAACAATCAGGGGATGTAGCTCAGATGGTAGAGCGCTCGCTTAGCATGCGAGAGGTACGGGGATCGATACCCCGCATCTCCAGATGTCGGAGAGTTTCGTTTTGATCTTCAAGGTTTAGTGTGCTTTGAAATTAGCAACACATTTCTGAAAGAGTAGTTTTTCTTTACTGTTCAAATATTTTGAAACATGGTCACCACTATGCGGATAACTTGTCTTTTTCCTTTTTGACGAACAGCCACACACTCTCACGAACTGAAATGTGTCAGTCCGTCAATCAATGAAATATGCAGACATTCAAAGATCAAGTATAAGTCCGACGATAGAGATCTCCAACCAAACACAGAAAAATGTTATACAGAGATTCGAGCCCACAAAAACTAAAACCTTCCGTTGCCGGGATTTGAACCCGGGTCGTCTGGGTGAAAGCCAGATATCCTAACCGGACTAGACGACAACGGAGCTAAGGGTCTGTTTTATCTTTTCATAAATTTCATTAGCTCATTTCGTCATAACGTATGTTTCCTCGCTTTCTATTCTAGATGTTTCTCACGAGAATCACTTCTTTTATGTCAATTTAAATATAGTCACTCTAATTTGGTGTAATAATCTTATATTTAGTTTAAATTAATTTTAATGAAGATCATTTGTGATTTTCTTTTGAAAGGAGGGATTATCTAGACCGGCCTCACACTAGAGGTGATAAGGGACTTCAAATCTTATGACCTTCCCAAAATTGCATGACCTACTCAAAAAACTTACGACCTTACCATTTAAGAAGAATTCTTTTGAGAGGCTAGTTCATGACTTTATTTAAATAGTTTAATTTTTTAATGGTTTAATAATCAATAGTAATTTTATAATCTATTCAAATAAAAACTAGTAAATAATTGTCCTATTTTTATTGGTAATAAATTAAAAATTCTAACTGTAAAAATAGCATTCGTTTCCACAATATAAATGAGTGTGAATTGATAAATATGCTATATAAAATTTTGTATGTAATCAATAGCTATAATTTCAAATTGTTGATACCAAAAGAGACCATATATGTGTTTTTAATGATTATTAATATAACAAATATTTGTATATAGTTTCACTAGTAAAAATATTGTTCCTCGAACAATGAGCCCCCTTTTTAAAAAAATAAATTTGAAAACAAGAATTGGGTAATTATATATTTTTACAAGTTAAATTTACTTTTGTTCAGACTTCACAATGGCTCTACATTTTCACAATTTGAGATCTTTCTTTAGTGTTGACTCTCTAGATAGACAGTTCGTGTTTTTTTCAAAAACTAGATATGCAATCAAGTCGAGTTGTCTAGATCCTCCTCCATCGCTTGGTGTAAACAATTTCATCTGTAATTTATCACCTAGGACACGAAGGGCTCCTCATTCCAGGGATCTTCCAGTGTACTGCTCCAATGACACTCGGTCTGCTACGAGTAAAGGTGGAATGCATGGGGAATAATTGTGCCTGAGACAAGAGTGTAAGTCAAACAATGCTTTGGTGGAGGTCTCTGACTGACAGGAGGTTAGATCTCGCAAAAACTGTAAGAAATCTCCATCTTCCCTCATTTATGCACCTGAGCCATTAACTTTGAGAAACAATTTTGATCTGCTTAATGATTTGAAGCCCCATTACAACCCTAGTTTTTATTCCCCTCTGCATCGACAATGGTATGTGACTGATAATATGCAGAACATAGCCCCTAGTAAAAGGATTCCTTTGAATCTAAAACCAACTCAGTCCCCATTCGGAAAATATACTCATCTCCATAAAAGAAGGATCTGTAAAAAACCCCAATCCCATTCTCATATTGAGCACTCCCCTAAAGCTATCCCTTATTCTCCTCCCCATCATAGAGGGAAATCGCCTATGCCCACTATGATAGAGATGGACGATGGGGTCATTGAACAGTTCAACATAAACCCTATTATTATGATAGAACTGGTTAAAGATTTCAAGGAGGCTCCTGATGTCAAAATTTTGCCCCTCCCTCAGCGAGATCCATCCAACAATGTTATTATCAACCTAAATGAAGTTGGTGGTGGTTTTTCAGTCAAGTTTCCAACAAAATCATCTAATGAGAAGCAAGGAAGGCAGAAATCCATAGGAAAGTTAGAAGTCAATAATATAAACACCTTTCCCTTATCATCTCCAAAGCTTCTTAAGACACAAGTTTCCCCTGTGGAAGTCTCCCCCTCCTGCTCTAAGGCTATTATTAAGGAAGATGGAGCTCTGTGAGACATTCCTATGGCAAATGATATTAGTGTAGAAGAATATAAAGAATCTCTACTACAAGTAATAGAACAAGTTGAGGTTATGAGGTTAGTAGTAGAACAAGAATTGAGTAACATAGACGAAGGTGTTGTGGAGAAGGGAGATTTCTATGAGAACTTAGCCTCAATAGAGAATAGATCAAGGAGTCGAGTATCATAAGAGAAAAAGGAGCAAGAAAGATTATCTAGATATCAAGATCAATTAACAAATTCAGTCTCAAAGGATGGAGTTTCGGAAGCCTTGCTTTTGAAGGATAAAGTCACCCTTCTTGACCCTGAAGACAAGGAATCGATAGAAGACATTTTAGATTTTCTACGTCTGAACCCCAATTTGGTGGATGTTTCAGTGGCTGAGGAGGAGTTAGACCAGGATATTCTTCCCAGAATTTTAGTTGTGCTAGAGCATGGAGATAAGGTAGAGAACAATGAATCCTTGAAATTGGAAGAGTCTTACTCAGATTTATCCCTAGGACTAAAATTGATGAATTCTAGTAAGAGTCTTTTAGATTGTGCTTATGTTCCCAAATCTAGAGGTAGGAAACCTCTCAAAGAGCTAAGAGAAAGAGTAGGCCAGGCCTCAAGTCGGACAAAAATAACATAACTTCTTGATGCAGCGAAGGGGAAGATCCTTCCCAATTAGCAATGGAAATCATTTCTTGGAATGTTAGGGGCCTTAATGCCTAACAAAAAATGCCTAATTAAAAGGCACTTATCACTATTTGAGTCAGAGATAGTTATGATTTAGGAAACTAAATTAGACGAGGATGCTTATAGGATATTGAATAAGAAAATAGGTAGTTGGGAAGTCTGTGGCTCCCCCTTGATAGGGGCTTCTAGAGGAATTGGCATAATTTGGAATCCTTGGAAATGCAGTTATTCCCCTCTTGAATCTAGATCGAACTGGATGAGAGGGAGGGTTAGAAGTATAAGAAGTAATTTGAATTTTATACTAATTAACATTTATGGGCTTAAATTTTTGCATGAGAAAAGAGAGTTATGGTAAGAAGTTAGTAATTTTGCTTCTTCCTATCCTAATGAATTAGTAGTTATGGGAGGAGACTTTAATGCTATCCTCAATTTAGAAGATAAGATAGGTAGATCAAGATGCTTTTCTCAATCTGTGAAGGAATTCAAATTGATAATCTAGAAGCTATGGAAGTAAGATCAGGAAATAGTGATTTTACTTGATCCAATAGAAGGACTGACACTTGTATGATTAGAGAGAAATTGGATAGATTATTTTGTATAGGAGATATATCTAACCTGGATTTTGACTTAAAGGCGAAGACTCTTCCCTTCTCGGGTTCAGATCATTTCCCAGTAGAGCTATCATTTCTTGAGGCATCCATCCCCAAAAAGAACCCTTTCAAATTTGAGAAGATGTGGCTTTTAGATGAAAATTGTTTGGAGAATATAGAAAAACAGTGGAAGGAAGCCAATTTTGAGGGATCTAAAACCTTTATTCTGGTGTCCAAACTTAGATTAATTAAAATAAACTTAATTGGAATCAGACCAAGTTTGGGAATATTTTCAAAGATAAACTAGAATTAGAAAATAAGTTAGAAAGACTTAATGAGGAAGTTATTTTGAGAGGTATGAATCAGTCACAATATGAGGAAGAAAAGTTTTAAAGGCAAAAATATGAAGAATTCCTTGCAAAAGAGGAAATCTTCTGGAAACAGCGATCCAGAGAAACTTGGTTGGTAGAAGGTGATAAAAATACTAAATTCTTCTATAATAGTGTGAAACAAAGAAGGTCAGCAAATAAAATTTGGAGATTAAGAAAAGAAAATAATGAATGGATAGAAGACCCAGTTCAAATTGGCTTAGAAGCAGCGAACTATTTTGAGAAAATTCTTAACAATAATGATGGTTCTAACTTGATGGCTCAGAAGGAGATCCTAGGCTTTATCCCCAAAATAATAACAGAAAACCAAAATAAAATTCTCAAAGCTAAATTTACAATGAAAGAAATAGAAGCCACCCTTAGAGACCTTCATCTAGACAAATCCCCGGGTCCCGATGGTTTCCCTGCATTATTTTATCAAAAGTGTTGGTTGTTTATAGGAAAGGAAATTGTAGGGGCATTAGAAGGTATGAGGAATTCTGGAAAATTATTAAAAGAAATTAATAATACATTTCTTGCCTTAATTCCTAAGAAACCAAATGTTGAAAGTCTGGATGATTTTAGACCAATAGCCCTTTGTAATACCCTAAATATAAACTTCTAACCAAAACAATTACTAATAGGTTAAAGGTGTTCCTTCCCTCTATTATCTTAGAGGAACAAACAGGTTTTGTCCCTGGAAGATAAATTTTAGGAGTAATTATAGCTCAAGAGGCTATTCACTCGGTTCAAATGAACAAATCCCCAAGTATGTTTATTAAACTTGATATTTGGAAAGAATATGAAAAAGTTGATTGGAGATTTTTATGTAAATGTTTAGAAGCATTTTTATTTTCAAAAAGGTAGATTAATGTAATCTTTGAATGTATTTCGGGTCCCCATATGTCAGTTCTAGTGAATGGCTCTCCTGTAGGCTTCTTTGAAATCTCTCAAGGACTAAGACAAGGAGACCCTTTGTCTCCCTTTCTCTTTATTATCCCGGTTGAAGCTTTAGGGAGATCCATCTCCAAAGATAAGGTAGAAAATAGAATCAAAGGTACTAAGATTACTTCAGATATAAAGGCTAGCACTCGTCAACAATTTGTTATGATACCTTCCTTTTAGGTGAAGCTAGTAGAGAGGAAGCGTCCTCCTTTAAGAAAATATTAAACCTATATACATATGCTTCTGGCTAAAGGATTAATGAGAACAAATCCAACATTTTCTTCTTAAATACTAATATTGAGGTAGAGGAGGAAATTTGTGAGATTTTGCACTTTAATTGAGGCTCTTTCCCCTGCAAATATCTAGGTTTCTATTTGGATAAAGGGATAAAATCAACCAATTTATGGGGGGATGTATGCAATAAATTGGACAAAAAGATAGAATCTTGGAAAGGGAAATGGCTCTCCAATGTCGGAAGGGCATTGATGATAAAATCAGTTTTTTCAGCAATTCCTACATATTAGATGATGTGTTTTAAACTCCTGGAAGGGGTCAAAGATAAGACAGTGAGAAAAATGAGATCCTTTTTCTAGCAAGGGTCTTGGGAAAAGTCTAGAATGCCCTTAATTTCTTGGGAGAATATTTGTAGGAGGTAGTAAGATGGGGGTATTAACATTAATAATATATCCTTTCAGAAAAAATCCCTAGGCGCTAAACAAACATGGAAGATGATTAAAAACCCATATTCTAAATGGGTAAGGATCTTTAGATATAAATATCTTGATGGTAATGATAACCTAAGTGTTTTTAGATCTCAACCTTTGCCTAAGGGTTCCAAAATTTTGAATCTTATTGCGGAGTGTAGGGATATTATAGTGAAAGGCTTATCATGGGATGTTAAAATGTAGGTAAAGTTCTTTTCTGGGATGACTCTTGGGGAGGATATCCTTCTTTATGATCAGTGTTGGAAGATGAAAAATCAATAGATGCAGCAATTTTGTTAATGGGAAACCTTTTAAGTGATTATATTGAGTCTTCAGATGAGGAGAGTTCTCTAGGCTGGAAATGGAAATCTCTTGATCACCTCAATCTTCCAAGAAGTTTTTTAGATCTTCTTGGTGAAACCCTTAGATGTAGAAAGATAGTTCCCAAAGAAGGTGAAGACTATTATCTGGGAAAGAGCTAAAAATGGGCTTTATAGTGTTAAAGAAGGTTATGAATTTCTCCTAATGAGTTCTTCCAGGAAAGTTGACCTCCTGTTATACCTTTGTTGGAATAAAGATTGTTTACCTAAAGTTGGGATGTTCACATGGGCTGCATTACAAAAAAGGATTCTTACAGCGGAGTGGTTTACCAAAATAGGCTTTAATGGTCCATCCAGGTGTGTTCTATGTGAGAAGGATTCTGAAGATGTGGATCACCTACTGGTAGATTGTGAGTTTTTTAATAGATGTTGGAACTGGTTAATCTAAAAACTAGGTTGGAGAACTGTGCTTCCAAAGGATATAATTGGTTTATTTAAGAGTTGGCCAAGGAAGGCCAATAATGACCTTTTTGGTAAAATTTGGAAAATAACTCGTTCTATGCTTATTTGGGAAATATGGAAGGAAAGGAACAAAAGGCTATTTAAAAATGTTAGGTTAAGTATGGATCAATTTCTATCGAAAGTGGAAGCTTGTATTGTGGAGGTAGTAAATAGTAGAAATTTGCTAGGTAATAAAGATAGATCCTTTTCGATTAGCGATAGTTATTTGAGGAAAAATTGGTTTGGGTTGAAGATTCCATCCTTTGTAGGAAGCAGTGGGGAGGAGACTAAACTGAAAAGGGCTAACTATATATGGAAGCCGCCTACAGAAGGTTGGTTCAAACTCAATTTTGATGGGGCTTTGAAAGGTAATCCAGGGGAAGCAGGTGATGGATTTTGTATCCATGATGACTGGAAAGGTAGTAAGTTTGTTAGCAAATCCATATATCTGGGCCATGAAACAAACAATGTAGCAGAACTTAGGGTTTTATTCGAAGGGTTAAATATTTGCAAGAGGCTTAATTTAGACCATATAGAAATTGAAGGGGACTCCTCCTTAGTCATCAATGTGGTTAGAAAAGGAACAAATCCAAATTGGCATCTGAATGGTATAGTTGAGAAAATAAAGGAAACCTTATTAACCATCCCAAACTTCACCTTGATTCACATCTATAGAGAAGGGAATAAGGTAGCAGACATATTAGATAATAAGGGTGAGGAAGGTGTTAACAATGAACAAATTAATATGGTTTAGAAGGGGGTCACTTTGGCTAATTTCTTGCCTAGAGTCATTCAATCAATAAATTTATATAGTAAGGGTAAGTGGTTAAGTTATAGTCGACTTTACTTAAACCCCTCTATAGGAGCATGGATATTAGATTCATTATGCTATTACGTTATTTTTAGGTTTATTAGGATTTAGTTGGCCCTTAGTTATTTAAGGATTAGCTAATTTTAGGAATGAACCTTTTTAATTCTCCTGGGTCAAAGGTCAGTTATCTAATAAAGTAAGTAGTTAAGTTAGTATATCATTGATTTTATTAGGAAGTGTTGATCAATAATTATGTAATAATTAGCAAGATTCATCAAAATCCTATAAATATCTCAAAATCAATGGGTTTCCCAAAAAATCCTTAAAGGCCCCTCACTCTCGATGATTAGTAATATATTGTTGATTATAGGAATCATGACTCTGAGGCCCTCTTCTCTTTCCAAGAGCTTAGAAAATCTCTACTTTGATTTTATCTAGTAAAGTCTCTAGCAAGTACCTTTAGGTGTCAAGCAATCCACATCCCTCAAGTACAAGAGTAATGGTGAGGTGATGGAAAATTTAAGAAGGATAGGCTTCGTGTGGGATCAAGCTCCCTCAATATGATTTATGAGTGATCAAGCAAGTTAAGAAAATTTAATAGCATTGAAGATTGGATCGGAAGGTTAACTTGTAAAATTTTCTAACAGAGCGAAGAATGGAATCTAGAATTGTAACCTTCCACCTAAAAGAGAACAGGCGAATGGCATTTAGGGGCTAGATCAAACTGGAAAGATGGAATGGTATTCTCAATCCTCTCTCAGACTTTGTTTGCAGGGCCCTAGAAAAGGCTTAGGGGAAGACAATTTTGATAATGAGTTCGCTATCCACATCAATGGACATATAGTGGGGTTGTTTATAGAATTGGCAACATTCAATGGAGTGGAAAAGAAAAAGATTATAGCGGCTGCCAAGGAAATTTTTAAGAAAGATTTCTTGGCTGGCTTGGAAAATGCGGTATATGGCATAGGCAAGAACCTGACTATCCCTTATCTGGAAATCTATATGAAAATGGCATTGGTGGATTTACCTTCTAACGCAGGTCAAGTCTAGAAAATCCAATTAAGGATAGTCCAAACAAACAGCCAAACACCCACAATGGAATAACACAACAACATAATGATTCAACTCAAATTTTCATAAATATGCCCGGCTATAAGGTCTTCTAGGTTATGGCCAATTATAATCAAGAAATAGTTCTACAAGATCAATAAATATCCAAGCCCTAACCCTAGCTAGTCCAGTTTTGAAAACAATCAGCAACTGATGGAAACCCTAAGGCAGATATGAACTTGAGCTCACAAGCCTCCAAGAAATCTCCTTGTCTCCAAGCAAACAACCACTAGCTCTGCTATTACAAACTATCAGATAAAAATATGATCTTCAAGATCTCACAAGATCCAAGTCTATCAGATCTACTTCCCAAATCTGGTCTGATGCCCCAAATTGATGCCCCTAAACAACTACCCAAACACTCCTTAAATACTAATCTTTAACCACAAGTCAGTCAGATGAAACAATTAACTCCTAAGCCAAGTCAGCTTCTACTACAAACAAATATTAAATGCAACAATAGTTGGCTCTCAAATAGCCTTACAAATATTTAATTCTCCATGTCGGCCTCAAGATCTACCTAGGAGAATGCAAAAATAGCTACCAACAATAAATGCACCAAGTCAGCCAACCAAATCACCAAGAACTCTAGTCGGTAAGCCAGAACAACCGAGCACCAATGAAACAACTGACTATGCCAAGCATCATCGAGCAAGCACATGTCGATCGAGAACCACAGACATCGCCAAGTAAAAGTTCCACTAAGCACAAGAGGTTTCACTGAGTCCCTTCAGTGATCGAGCTTCCTTCAATAACTGAGACCATCGGTTATAGCTGCAATTGAGTACCACAGAACCAAAACAACACACCTCCATGCAAATTCACTGAATACCCTAGAATTCCCCTACATCAGACACCCCAAGTTTAAAAAGATGTTCTCATATGCTGGAAGAACATCTTCCGGGATTCAGCACATAAACCTTGAACTGGTTCTTCACATACAAGTCCTCCAACTTTTCACCTTGCATACTCTTCCACTTTTGTTTCCTCTATCTTTTTAAGTCTTTCCTTGATAACACACAGGCTTGTTCTCCATACTGATCATCCATCCTCATAGGATCTGACAACTCAACTCGGCTACCAATACTCAGACTTCTCCTACCGAGTGGTGTATCCAACAAAGGCATTAGGGAAAACTTCATGTTATCCTTCTCAATAGTAAACACATTTTTCACACAATCATACATAGCTCTGCAATCATATTGCCAAGGTCTACTGAGCAATATATGACAACTATTCATCTCCGCAATATCACACAACACTAGATCCTTATACTGGTCAATCTAAAAATTAACAAAGCACTGTTCTCTCACTTCTAGGGCATGACTATCTTTCAACTAGCTAATCCTATAAGGATAAGGATGCTTCATTCTCTTCAAACCAAGTTCCTGAACCATGTCCTCAGCAAAAATGTTATCAGTACTACCACTATCAACAATTACATCACAAAGTTCACCTCCAAACTTGCACCGAGTTCTGAACAAGTTACTCCTCTGATAGGGTTTCACCTTTGTACCAAGCAATGTTCTCCGAACCAGCAAGTTCTCAGATTCAGGTTCATTCCGAATGTTCTCATTTACCACAGCAGTCCGTTTGTCACCAAACTTCTTCTGTGTACACTCAAAAGAATGGTGTCCTTCTTCACCACAATTATAACAAGTACCCTTAAAGATAAATCTGCCTGTCTTCTTCTTCAATTCCACATATTTTGGTTCATCCTCTGCAGTTAGTTTATCCTTCACTGAGTGATAAATCTTTTCCTTCACTCGGGAATTACTATGTTGTTTCCTTTTCAACTTATCTTTTGTCTTCAGAGTATACTGATAAGCATCTTCAACAAAATCAATCTTCAGCATACCAATCTCATCCTGAATATTGAATCTCAAACCATTCACATACCGAGCTACCTTTTCCTTACCAAGTTCTCTGTGTCTAAACTGAATAGTAAGTTTGTAGAACTCCTCAGTATAGTCTTCAACAATCAAATCTTTTTGTTTCAGATTTTGCAACTTCTTAAACAAGTCAAGCTCATAATCAGCAGGTATGAACTTAGCTTTCAATTTAGTCACCACCAACCTCCACCGATTGATCTTCATTTCACCTTCATCTTCTCTATCTCTTTGTAATTCTTTCCACCAAAGAGCAGCATGTCCTTTCAACTTAGTCTGTGCCAATCTCACTCGAATAGGATCTTCAATTTCTTCAAGTTCAAAGAAGTCTTCTAATTCACCAATCCAATAAATCAGATTCTCAGGTTTCAAAATACCAAAGAAATTAGAAACTTCCATTCGGTAACTAGTACTTAACTAAGCTCCAGATCTATGCAACCGACCAGTTCTGTCTTCACCAGATCTATCTCTTTGGTCATCGCCACTAGATCTAGAAGCTTCAAAGTCTTTTGCAGCTTCCTCATAGCCATCTTCAGTACCAAGTTACTCAGTACACCATTAATAGCTCTCATGACCTCGACGATCATGTCATTCTTCATCAATTCCATCTCAGATCTGAAATCAACTTTAACTTTCTTTGTAATCTTTGATTCCATAGTATCAAAGAGATTAGCAATTTCTCTAGGGTCCAATCTTCTCAGAGGCATCCTTCAAGATTTTCAAAAACCCAAAGCAATAAGTCACCAACCAAGGTCCTGGTGCAAACAGCCTCAACCAGAGATCGGTTTACACAGTCAAGATCTTCTCGCTCTGATACCACCGGACACAGGTCAAGTTTAGAGAATCCAATTAAGGACAGTCCAAACAAGCACCCAAACACCCACAGCGGAATAACAGTACAATACAATGATTCAACTCAAATTTTCATTAATATGCCTAGCTATAAGGTCTTTCGGGTTATGGCCAATTACAATCAAGAAACAATTCTACAAGATCAACAAAGATCCAAGCCCTAACCCCAATTGGTCCAATTCTGAAAATAATCAGCAAATGATGAAAACCCTAAGGCAGATCTGAACTTGAGCTCGCAAGCCTCCAAGCAATCTCCTTGTCTCCAAGAAAACAACCACTAGCTCTGCTATTATAAACTATCAGATAACAATCTGATCTTCAAGATCTCACAGGATCCAAGTCTATCAGATCTACTTCCCAAATCTAGTCTAGTGCCCCTAAACAACTACCCGAACACTCCTTAAATACTAATATTTAGCCACAAGTTGGCTGGATGAAATAATTAACTCCTAAGCCAAGTTGGCTTCTACTACAAATAAATATTAAATGCAACAATAGGGTATATGCACAAAGATGGGGGACCAAAAAGGTGCCCCTTTCCTTTTTGGCCCCCAAATGGCCATATTGTGTATGCACTAAAGTGCGTGCACCCTATAGGGCGCATGCACTATGGCTTGAGGTGCCCAAGCCTTAGGCTTGGGAAATTCAAAACATAGGGAACACGCGCTATGCAAAAAGCTAATATGCATGCACCCTATGCAAAAACTAGAAAAGCGTAATATGCATAGTCTTGCATAGCGCTAGCGCACTATAGTGTGTGCGCCCTTTGCAAGAAACAAAAAAGTGGTGATAGAGAGAGAGAGAGAGAGAGAGCGTAACATGCATAGTCTTGCATAGTGCTAGTGCGCCATAGTGTGTGTGCCCTTTGCAAGAAACAAAAAAGTGGTGAGAGAGAGAGAGGGAGGGTGATGAGAGAGAGAGAGAGCATATGTGTGTGTGTGTGAGAGAGAGAGGGGGTGAAAGAGGGTAATAAGGGAAAATATAGAGGGTATGGAGGTGGAGAGAGAGAGAGCTCTCTCTCTCTCTCTCTCTCATCACTATTTAAATCTATGACTTAAATAAGGCGCACGCCCTATGGAAGTCATAGATTTCAATAGTGTGCTCACCCTATAGGGCGCACGCACTTTGTAAGACATTGGAATTTACCAATCTTAAGGCTTGGATTTTCCTTGGAGATCCAACCCAAAGGCTTGGACAATTCAAATAGGCCTGAGACGTGTTTTCCAACAGACATACAAAAAATGACATCTTTTTTTGTGTGCTCCTCGTCAGGTTTACTTATGGCTCAAGATTGTAAAAATCAGACGACGTGATATTGCAAATCTCTTTGGTAGCTATCTAAGCATATAATTTATTTTGAATTCTAATTATGTTAAGTTTTTTATCTCTAATTTCTTTTGTGTGTATGTCCATTTTTTGTAAAAAAACCAACTTGTAGTATTTTGGGCATAGATTTTGGCTCGTTAATAGAATTTTGCAATAAATTACATTTTTAGAAACTAGACTCCATTCTACACACTTTAAAAAAAAAAGAAAATTTGATTTTTGATTAGTTTTAAATGATTTCTAGGGGGAGCACATAGAAATTTCATGTTTTCAAGTTGTGTGCACTTCGTAAATTCATCAAAAAATTACCAAAAAATTTTGGGATAAACTACGTGGTGTTAGCTAACTTCTCACTGGAGCGATTAAAAAAATTCAAAAAAAAAGTTAACATTTTAGGGGGAGCACACCAAACGCTATGTTATGTTTTTTCACAAAAAATAGGACCACTTTTTGTGCTCCCCCTTTTTGAGGGCCTTAATCTGCACCATTTTCAAAATAAGTTAGTAGTTTAGAAACTAGATTCAAATTATTACAACTCTTGTTTTTGTCGCATCTTAAAATTTTGAGTCTAATTATCTTCAATTTCTTGTTGAAGTTTAGAGTTTGTTGATTTTAGGAAAAAAATGGCATCTTATACCCCCTTTTTGGTCCCCCATCTTTGTGCACTTACCCAATTAGTCGGCTCTCAAATAGCCTTACAAACATTTAATTCTCCATGTTGACCTCAAGATCTACCTAGGAGAATGCAACAACAGCTACCAGCAATAAATGCACCAAGTCGGCGAACCAAATCACCAAGAACTCTAGTCGGTAAGCCAGAACAACCGAGCGCCAAAGAAACAACCGAGCACCACAAACATCACCAAGTACAAGTTCCACTGAGCACAAGAGGTTTCACAGAGTCCCTTCAACGACCGAGCTTCCTTCAATAGCCGAGACCATCGGTTAAAGCTACAACTGAGTACCACAGAACCAAAACAACACACCTCCATGTAGATTCACCGAATACCCTAGAATGCCCCTGCATCACCTTCCATCCCAAACTTTCAGCGTTTGCCAATGCTATTTTTTAAGGACGAGGGAAAATTTGGTAAGAGTTGGCCTGTGATGAGGTGAAACTTGGACTTCCTGATGAATACAGTGCTTAAGGAATAGGTCGAACTTGTTGAATTATTGGCGAGCTGGAGGTTTTGACATCCCAGAGGAATTTGATGAAGATGACATTAATAATGTCAGGATTGTTTCTCCCTCAGTTAGGAAAAGCTCGAGGATCAACCCAGCGGACGTGGGTGAAGAGGAAATAGTCTCTCTATGAAAGAATGGAGAAACATGGAGCTATAGCGTGATAATCAGAGATTAAATGTTAGTATTGGAACATAGTAAGAAGGAATAGGGCAACAGGAAAACTTTAAATAGTTTTTTTATATATATCTAAATAGATATGATAGTATAGCACTTTTGTCTATGTAAAGTCGAGAAACTATATACTTATTAGCAAAAACAATAAATATTTCATAAAATGGTTGGAAAGTGTTTTTAGTTTTGTTAAATGGGTTTATATAAAGGTATGTACTGTTAACATATATAGAGTAGATATTCACTAAATAGTCTAGTTATCATATATGTTTAATTCGAAGCTGTTAAATTTCCCCATAGCTCTGTTTACTCTCGGTCCTAATAATAGGAATTTTTCGACTGCTCCTATTTTAGGATTTACCTCAGTCTAGGTCAATTTACTTAATTACGATAATCTTAGTCCTTCAAGGTCCTCTAGGGAGTGTACTATGATAGTTTACCCTCATTTTATCTAGCCCTTTTTCGGCCTATAAAGGTTATGTCAGTCGAAATAGGATCTTTCTCCGCTCTCAATCCTCACTTTTAGGTTTCTCTAGATTCGTTGGTTAGTTTTCTCATGATCCCTATGTACAAGATATGTCTCCCCTCTTATAGATTGTATGGACCATGGTTGTTTTTGGTTCTATAAGCGGCCTCTTGGAGGTTTATTTGGTTATAGGTATTTGGAGTGTTGTAATATGATTAGAGTGAACCATTGCATATATAATTTTTAGTTTTATATATGATTTGAGGCATTGGTCGGGAAGGTGAGTTTATTGTCCCATAATAAGCAAATATTAATAGCATATTTTAGGTAGAAACCCTTAAGAATATTCAGGATTTTAATAAAATAAATTGTTTGACAATTTAAATATTCTAGAACAAAATTTTGTAAGAATATAACGATTTAGATTTCCTCAAATCTTTAATTATTAAACAAATTATGATTCTCAAATTAAAAAAAAATCACGCAATAAAGATTGAAAATACAAAAACATAAAATATATTTAAAATACAAAAACACAAAATAGATTTAAAATTTTAATTCATATTAATCCAAACTATTCACGTCATAAGAATACAAATACATCAATAACTTCTATCACTCTTTCTCTTACCATTTTCTTCTAAAACATATTCTAATCTGTTCAATTTAAAGTTTAAAAACTCTTTAAATATTTTATTATATTTTAATTATATGAATGGAAAAAAATAATAATATTTTCTTTTGGTAAATGTACATAAAAAGAATAAACAATCCTTAATAAGGGTTTTTCAAGTTTTTTCTACCAACTAATGAATAGTTGGGATCAGGGAATTGGAAATTGATGAATTTTATCCTCACTACAGATCCTTATTACTCTTATCTCTACATTGATGATCACAATTTCTGTTTGTACAAGAAAGTATGTCTAATTTAGAATCTACTTTAGTCAAATTATTTCTAGAAAATCCCAATGAATTATTGAAAAGATCTTAGTCACTGAATTTTGTTCTACTCTAGAACATGTGTACCTTCTTTCCACAATGCTCATCCATGGAAAATTCCAGTCAACATCAAGAAGTCTGTTTATTCAATAATTTGAGCGGTGACTCGAACTTGCACCAGACTTCGAACCAGGATGGATTCGCATCAAAATTATCATCTACCTTCCATAGTCAGTCATGGTCTCAACCATCTACTGCCCGTTACATTAGGACTCCCCATCCGTACTCCAGGGGTTCGAATCCTTTTACTTTTCTTCTCCATTCTCCATGAGACGTTTCAGTATGTTTTTATGGCTTTTGGGTTCCCAAACAGTCAAAGAAAACCCATAAAAATCTACCATTTACTTCAAAATTAGTTCTACATTAGTTGAAGGTTTGGTGATCCGCAATAGAGAGTTCAATTTGTCACAATCTTTATCTTAGTGGGTTGGGTCCCCTGTAACATAATGTTTGATTGTGCCCCTACAGATCTTTTATCATATGTAGGTTTTCTTTTTAAATTCCATGCATGTATTAGATTCAACCCTATTCAAGGAAATACTTATGCATTACTAGTTTAGTTGAGTTGTAAAAGTCTTGAGAGTTATTTGATTCAAGGTTTTGAGAGCTTGACAGGTTGTAGATCTCAGTTTTCATATTCGGTACATCGCCTATTATTATAGGTTTAATTTTAACTTTCTTTCTTACCCTCTCCTCATTAAAAATTTAATTATAGGTGAGTATCATCAAGGAAATGGCCTTTTAATCTCTCTCTCCATAGGATACCCACAGCCTGAGAGTGTCTTAATGTTTCAATAGGATAGCTAGATTTCATATCTTGTATAGGCAAAATCTTGATTGACAACACTACTCAAAGCATCAAAAACCTTATTTGACTTACCACTCCTATGTTTCAACATAAAAGTATAACTTTTCAAGAACTCTACCCATCTCATGTGTATCTGATTCAACTTACCTTCACTGTTCAAATATTGTAATGCTTGATGACCGGTGTACAAAAAAAACTCCTTAGGCAAAAAATAATGTCTCCACTTTTTCAAGGCTTGAATTATGGCATAGAACTCATGATCATAAACCGAGTACCTTCTATTTTCATCATTCAATTTCTCACTAAAATAAGAAATGGGTCTACCTTCTTGAGTTAGTATTACTCTAATCACACTTCCACTTGCATCACAATCCATTTGAAATACTTTATTGAAATCATGTAAAGCTAACACATGTTGTTCAGTCACCTTTTGTTTCAATAATTTAAAACTTCTTTGTGATCCACTTATCCACTTTAAATCCTTTTGATCACCTCTCATTGTCTTAGTCATGGGGCTACAATTTGAACTAAAATTTCTGATGAACTTTCAATAGAAACTAGTTAGCCAATGAAATGATCTTACCTCTCCAACACTTTCAGGTGTAGGACATTCAACAATTGATTTAACCTTCTCATGATCTATCTTCAATCCATCTACTGATATCAAAAATCTTAAGTACACTATTTCCTCTTTCATAAAAAAACACTTCTTGATGTTTATCAAGAACTTCTCTTCCCTTAATTTCTACAAAACTCATCTCAAATGCAACAAATGATCCTCCTTTTCCTTACTTAAAATCATAATTTCATCTAGATAAACAATCACAAACTTACCCAATAATTTCTTCAATGCCTCATTCATCAACCTCATGAAAGTACTAGGTGTTTTAGTCAACCCAAAAGGCATTACTAATCACTCATACAACCCTTCATTTACCTTGAATGCAGGCCTCCACTCATCAAATTCTAGGATTCTAATCTGATGATAACCACACTTCAAATCTATCTTTGTAAAATACTTTTCTCCACTCAAACAACCCGTTATATTATCCATCCTAGGTAAAGAAAATCTATACTTCACTATGATCCAATTGGTTGCTCCAGAATCAGTACACATTCTCCATTCTCCATTCTTTTTAGGTGCTAATACTACAGGCACTACAAAAGGTTTCAAACTCTCTCTAATCAAACCTTTCCTCAACAATTCTTGCACGTGTCTATTCAACTCTTCATTCTCTCTAGGTGTCATCTAGTGTGCAGTCTTGTTTGGAAAACTAGCTCCAGGAAATGACTAATACTCCTCACATGTGGTAAGCCATTAGGAACATTATCTGAGATTATGTCTGCATACTCTATCAATAATTATTTTATTTCCTTAGGTTTCTCCTCTTCTGATTCCAAATCAAACTTCTTAGGGATCAAAGCATAACACATGTTGTTCCTTTTCAAACCATCTAAGAAATTTCTTCCTTCTACCAAATAAACTCTAATAATGGTAAAGATTTCATTCTTAGGATTCTCTATCAAAGACAAAAAAACTTTTTTCATCCCATTTGCAACAATAGTATACCTATTCTTTCTTCCATCATGCAAATCTTTCCTATCATATTGTCATAGTCTACCCAACAAGATATGACACACATCCATAGGCATACTATCACAAAGAACTCTATCATGATAATATCTTATCTTTAATTTCATCAGACATTATTCACTTACATGTACCTTATGGTCATCTTTAATTCATGCTATCCAATAGGGCTTCAAATGCTTCAATCTCTACAACTTCAACTTTTCCACCAACTCCCAAGAGGCTAGGTTATCTGAACTACCACTAGACCAATGATCACTTTGCAATATTTTCCTTCAACTTTGCATCTTTTCTCAAACACAATTTTACTCAGTAATGACTCTTGATCTGTGTCTTCATGACATAGGACTCTTCTCACCATTAGGGCTTCTCCATCCTCTAGTTGTTTCAAAGATTCTGTAGGCTTCTTCTCCACATAAGAATATCTACCCTTGTTCTCCTTTATCTTGTTTGAATTCCCTTATGTACACTCAAAGGAAAAGTTTCCTCCTCCACATTTGAAACAGGTTCCTCTAAACAATCTTTTGTCATCTCTCCGATATCCACTTGATCCACTACCTCTATGGAATTTTTTGTCATCTTTTTGGTATGAACTCTCTTCTTTAATTTTTTTCTTGCCTTTATTTGGATCTATAGAATATCTTCCTCCACCAACAAATGTTCCTCCACTCTGAAATTTTCTACCTATTCCTCTTTGTCTTTTCTCATGCCTCTTGTTCAATTTCTCCTAATCTTTAAGGGCATATTGATAAGCTTCCTCTACACTCCGCAATTTAACCAAACTAATCTCATCTTGAATAGATGTCCTCAAACCATTAAGATACTTTGCATCCCTCTTAAAATCATCTGCATGACCAAATCTGATATCCAATCTATAAATTATCCAGTATACTCCTTCACACTAAGATCCTTTTGCTTTAGGTTTTACAACTTCCTAAACAAACTTACTTAGTAATCAACAAGTGAGATCTTAGCCTTCAATTTATTCACCATCTTATCCCATGATTTTATATTGTATTTGCCTCTTTTATGTCTATCAGTCTATAATGTTCCCACCATAAAGATGCATGTCCTCTCAACTTTTTGCAAGCATACTTCACTTTCTTATCATCATTGGTACCCTCATAATCAAATTACTTCTCCATCTTTGTGATCCAATCAAGCAATTCATCTTAATCTAATTTTCCATCATGTAATCAGGTGGATTGAAATGTGGTCTTACATTTACCCTAGTTAGGGCTCTCAAAAATTTGTCATCTCCTTGATCAAGCTCAAGTTGCTTTTCACCTCTTTTAGCTACTTCTTCATTTGTTTATTCATCTTCATCACTCACATCTTCAATATGTCGACCTCTTCTCTGGGTTATTTCAATCGATTCTAACCTAGCTATAATTTGTCTCAACATTTCTAATATTGTTGGATCTGCATGTCTCCTAGCTCCACCTCTAGCATTTCCTCTTCAAGCCATCACAGGTGAATCCTCTATAATTGCGAGTCAGATCCTCACTCTACCACCCCACAAAAAATCAATTCAGGACTTCGCAAGCTCAGGAACTAAGATCTACCTCAACAAAATTAAAAACTCGCTCTAATACCACTTGGTGCAATCAAGAATAGGAGGGACCTCAAAGAGATATGTCTAAACCGTGCAACAAGAGTTTACACAATGGAAACAACAAAGAATAATTGAGAGATATGCCAGATCAACCTTCGCATTATCAAAGATTCAATTGCAAATCATCTACAACTTGTAGTCTTACATGCTAGGCATACATGCCTAATTATACAATGAAAAATCCTAACTACAAACCTTCAAAAGGTTATCTTATTATCACATATACAACATACTAAGAAATAACAGTCAAGGGATCAATTACAACAACTTATAAAGCCTTTGCAAGTATCAAGTCAGACTGGAAAAGAAACACATTCCTCAAGAATAGGAAACATGTTACAAATATAGGTTAGGACCCAAATTATTGTAATCTCCCTCAAATAGATGAAACATGACATGTGATCCCAAAGATGAGTTGGCCACAAGTGTAGCAATATTGAGAAATGAGACATGAATCTTTGTCGATCGAGAAATTCTTTTACGAGATCAAAGAACTCCAACTGACTATTAGAACATGAAGAAAAATAGGAACCCACCAAGAATCCACAAGATCTCAACCGTGAAGTAATGGATCAAGGTGCAAACATAAGTGAAGGTGCAACATGATTTCAAGAAGACTCTCTAAGTTGTGCAACATAAAAAGATCCAAACTAGAGGAACACTAAAAGAAACACAAAGACCGAACTATACAGAAAAAATAGGAAAATATTTTTTTTGGGTTGATGCAAGATCGCTAAGAACCCAAGCTGCTCCTGCATTTTGGTTTTTTCTTTTAGCTCTTGTTCTTGTTCTTGTTTTGTTTTGAGTACTTGATGAATGATGGAAAGTCATTATTTGGTGCATATGCACACATAAGTGTTATGAACAATATTTTTCATTCATATTCCCTTATGGTATAATGTTATCATTATATATTTTTCATATGATTTCAAGATGATGTGAGGTTATTAGAGTTCCTTGAAAATACTCTCATCATATTGACAAAAAACATAACACCCCTTGTTGACTCTTCAACACTTTATTTCTTTTATTTTATATTCCCCATGAATTTGAGATGATGAAAACGTATACAGTCTCTTGAAAAACACTCATCCCATTGACCGAAAATATATTTTTCCTTTTCTGGTTTGCATTTTTTTTTAATTTTCTCTTTGTAAATTTATTTGAGTTTGGAACAATTCATGATTATAAGTCCGTCCAAAAAAGTTAACATAGAATTGACCAAAAAAAATCTTATTTTGTCTTTTTTTTTAATGATTTTGAGTTTTTTCTTGAATCTTGATTGTTGTTGTATCTTTTGTTACATTTTGTATTCTACATTGTTTATTTTAGTCTATTACTTGCACTATATTTATTGGGTTTTCTCTTTACATTCTATTCTAAGGTTGTTCGTTCTTTTCATGTTATCAGTGTCTTGTTGTTAGTTAATTAAAATATTTTTTACAATTTTTTATACCCTCACATATTTAAGATTTCAAAATCTTTGTGCATGAGTAGTAAATTTAACAATGCAAATATTAAGCCATAGTTATGTTAAAAAAATCAATATTTCTCACATGTGACATCATGTTTAAATTATAACATTTTTCCTATATGTTTTAGGCTTTTCAACACATGCTCATTGTACAAGAATTTTCTTTCAGAAATCAAATTAGCAATTTATTGTTTTATAATATGTCATGTTTGAAATAGTGTTACTTAAATGCACAACATGATGTACAATACTTGTCTTCACACTAGGGCATCATTGGAAGGAAAAAAAACTCGTGTTCCCCTACCCTACTTCTTTTAAACATAAAGGATACATTTATAACAAACATTTAAGGCCAACCCATTGTTATATTTGCATTTTATTTCTCGAAACCTTTGTCTCCTTACCTTAAATTGATCATATAGTCTTATATGTAATCAAATTTGAGTTAGGTATATAGCATATCTTATATCATGTTGTGCAATGGCTTAAGTGGATCTTCATGAGTTCTATTTTACACAGCTTAGTTATAGTGGTTATTTACAAGTCCTAGATTTCTCATTAGTTAAATTCACACCTTCATGGGTTCTACACCAATCACATTGATTATGGAGTATATCCTTCATGGAGGCTAACTCCCTCACATCACCATGACTCCCTTATAAATTTGATAATATAGAATCCTTTGAACTTATACAAATTGTTTATGAAACTTTTATTATTTACAATAAATTATTTTGTGTGTTTTATAGATGTAAAGACATTGCTCAAGTGAAAATAGGAAAAAAAAATGCAACACATTCTTATGTATTCCTTGAATCAAGTATCATAATTACAAATTCTACTTTTACTTTAGCAAAACCAATTTTTTGAGCTCACATGCATGTTAAAGAGGGGCCAAAATGTAGAGATGAAAAAGTGCCTCCTTCACATTTTTAAATCTTATTTTTCTCTTGTTCTTAACTCCTTTGTTTAATGAACACAATTATGACTTACTATTATTTTTTATGCATAAATTATCCTCAATCTTCTAGGCCATTTCACTCTTAATCCCTTACAAGCCTAATCACACCAATTTTGTTTTACTCATTATTCAACTACCATGGACATTATTGCACTTGCAATATTGTTCCTAGACAAAAAGGTAGACATTCATGGAATATCTACAATGTGTAAAGTCATTTTCCCTCATTTTTGCTCCTGCCTTTTTACTTTAATTTATATCCTCATCCCTTTTACACATTAAAAAAAACAATCATATTCTACTTATGAAATGAAGAACTAATTACATGTAAATACATAAGAACATGTCTAAAGCATATTAGATATCCACTATTACAAGAATACATGAGAAAGGTTGCTTGTGCTTTCTTAGCTATCATAGCATTTTTCTAAGATTTTCAATTAGATATAATTTCTTAAGGCACCCTTTCTACATAATTTTTTAAAGCTTTGTACAATTTTATTGTTATCAAAGTAGTTTCATTGTTCAACCTTTTCAAGACAAACCTCCAAAGGTGCCTACAACACTATCCATCTAGATAGCTCATTTTTATAGCAAGTGATAGATTGTTGAGTTACGAAGGTCACTACTACATCTATACACGAGACCCTCACAATAATAAGACACAATTGCAACCATACAAAATGCCACAAAAGTAAATTAAGTACAACTATGTGTTGTTTTATCCTCCAAAAAAAGATATAAAATCTTGGTGGATCTTTCATTTTCTTGGAAAAAAAAATCTATTGGCAAATCATTCATTTTTAGAAAATTATTGGGCTAATGTGGAAATCTTTGATGGGTGTAAGGGATAGACTCTATAATATTTAGTTGTTAACATTTATTTAAAATATAATCTATTAACCCTCATTGTATTGTATGAGATAAATGTAATATAATGAGGATCACTAGATTATATTTTAAATCAATAATGACAACTGAAAATTGGTGATATAGCCCTACAGTAACTAATGATCATGATATATTATTCACGAATTAATTTAGATTTCTACAATAACTTATAAAACAAAATTTAAATATTCTAAAACAAAATTTTGTAAAAATGTAGCCATTTAGATTTCCTTAAATCTTTAATTATTAAGCAAATTGTGATTCTCAGATTTCAAAACATAGACAATTGACAAAAATTAGCCACTAAAAAAACCACTCTATAAAGATTGAAAATACAAAAACACGAAATAAATTTAAAATACAAAAACACAAAATAGATTTAAAATTTTAATTCATGTTAATCCAAAACATTCAAATCATAACATTACAAATACATCAATAACTTCTATCACTCTTTCTCTTACCATTTTCTTCTTGAAAACGTATTCTAATCTCTTCAATTCAAAGTTTAAAAACTCTTTAAATATTTTAATTATATGAATGAAAAAAAAAAAAAAAAATTACTTTTGGTAAATGTACATAAAAAAGAATAAACAATCTTTAATAAGGGTTCTCAAGTGGCAAATTTTTGCCAATTGATGAATAGTTGGGATCAGGCAATTGGAAACTGATGAATTTTATCCTCACTGCAGATCCTTATTACTCTTATTTACAATCTCTGTTAGTACAAGAAAGTATGTCTAATTTAAAATCTACTTTACTCAAATTATTTCTAGAAAATCTCAATAAATTATTGGAAAGATCTTAGTCATTGACTTTTGTTCTACTCTACAACATGTGTACCTTTTGATAAGTAGGAGATATGAATCATGGATCAATGAGTTTGACTCAAAAAACTACACAGTTAAATCCTGATAGCAATATCACAATGTGTACCTTTTATCCAAAATGCTCATCTCTGAAAAATTCCAGTCAGCGTCAGAAATCTATTTATTCAATCATTTGAGCGGTGACTCGAACTTGCACCAAACTTCGGACCAGGATGGATTCGAATCAAAATTATCATCTACCCTCCATAGTCAGTCAAGGTCTCAACCATCTGCTGCCCGTTACGTTAGGACTCCCCATCCGTACGCCAGGGGTTCGAATCCTTCTACTTTTCTTCTCCATTCCCCACGAGACGTGTCACTACGTTTTGATGGCTTTTGGGGTCCCAACAGTCAAAGGAAACCCCATAAAAATCTCCCATTTACTTCAAAAGTAGTTCTACATTAATTGAAGGTTTGGTGATCCGCAATAGAGAGTTCAATTTGTCACAATCTTTATCGCAGTGGGTTGGGTCCCCTGTAACATAACGTTTGATTGTGCCCCTACAGATCTTTTATTATATGTAGGTTTTCTTTTTAAATTCCCAGATGCCGTGCATTTCTATGGGTCTAAGAACTCTTCTGATGTCACTATTCTGCAGCATTGAATGAAGCAGAGCCCTTTCCAACTAGGCAGGCATCAAGCATCCTGGATAAAATTTGACCCTAAACATTAATTAGGATGCTGGATAGACATAACTTTCCAACGACACTATAGCAGCTCAATTAAAAGATTATTTATTACTCGTGTATAAAATTCAATTCAACATTTAGTAGGTGCATATAATAGTTATAATTTTAATGACCAGAATGGCAGATAGTTGTGGTATTTTACGTTGGTCGGTTTGAAAAGGTCATTGCTTTCTTCAGCACTATAATATGACTTGCTTCATTCAAGGTTAGCTTAGCTGCTTATTCAGGTAGAGGTAGCTCTTGTATTGAAAATTGTTTAATGGTTTGAAAATTATTGGTACGAGTTAAATCAAAAGTAAAGGAAAGGATTCAGTAGTTGAGGAGATAGTTGAGCAATCAATTTTTTTTTTTAAGAGTAGAAAAGAGGTTCGAATAGATAAGAATCTTAACGGCCTTCAAAATCATATGCAGTGATTTCAAATTAATATCAAGTGTTTACACTGATTCTAGAGCAAAGCTCCTATTTGTAACTAAGATTTCAGGTCCACGGCATCAAATATGATGTCACATGGGCATGTTTTTTGTTTGAGTATTCCAAGAGACACCAAAAAAGGGTAGACTAGAATTGTCTCTCAAATCATTGGTGCACAAATGGAGCATCGTGTGATTTATTACATTTTAAATCTGAAAAATACATTTCATTCAATTATACACATTTATGATCAAAACTAGTAACTTTAAAGTCACAACTACTAATGTTATATTATTAATATTGGACATTAAATCAATAAATACAATCACAACTATTGGAACATGCTCAATTACTGAATCCTCTATCCTAAACAGATGTAACTCACATTCAGACTTTACATTGTTGATAATCTTAAAAATTCAGAATGTTTTTAATTGTCTAAAATATGTTAAAGATGTATCTTTGGTCTATCCCATATTAAAACCCATGTGAAATTTAATTATTCTCTGATAAAAATAAAAATAAAAGAAAAATAATGTAAGTAAATACTATTGCCAGTCCTCACAAGAACAGTCCCTCAATTGATAATCTTAAAAATTTGAGGTGCTTGTAATTGCTTAAAATGTACTAAAGATGTATATTTGGTCTATCCTGTATTAAAGCCTTTATTCACTGATGATAAAAATAAAAGAAAAATATATATATAAGTATAAGTTTTGCAGGCAGGTGTTTTTAAAACATGACATAGAACCTGACCCAGAAAAATTGAAGTCAACGAGCAATACTTCAAAAATTTATGCGTGACAGCTTTATGAAGTATAGATATACAAATGGAGTACTGAAAATTTCCTTCTGCCGTTGTAACAATGCTTTGTGACTAAATCCCCAAATCGTTGTTATTTAACATTTTAAGGTAACTGGCTATTCAGCCGATAGAATTGGGCTGATTAGACAAATTATTCTCATTAATTAATTAAATAAAAAATAAAAAATAAGTAAGACACCCATTAATAAATGAGAAAAAATTGTTTAATCGGCCTAATTCTGTTGACTGCATAGACATTACCAATTTCGAATGACCAAAAAGAATATTGAAAAAGTAGATGTGACCAAAAATAGCCAGAATATTGAAAAAAATGGCAAGGAAAAAGCATTTGCCACACTGAAGAACGGGTTGAAATTCATTTTGTAAACTGTTAGGCCATGCTCTCTGCCATAATGTAGCCCAAAAAATAGCATACCACTTGGCCCATTTTTCTTGTAATATAGCCCACTTTCTGTTGAACTATCCAAAATAGCACCACCACTATTAGGCTCCAGCTGCCTTTTGCAACCCAGGGCACAATTTAAGGTCTCTTGATAGTGAACCAGCAAAGGAAAGGTTACAAGTTGTTCAACTTCAAAGCATGATTGCGTGGAACAGATGTAGCCCCCCTGATACTTGTTTAATACCTACCCACACACTCTTGATGTAAATATTGAATTGATAACCTTAATCAGCATGCTTATGTCATCTGTTAATGATGATAGTGGGTTCTTGATCTATAAATCACTTCTTTTTATGATACTTGTTTTAGTTCCTTGGCAATTTCTCTATTGGATTCAATTTTGTTTATGAAATGCTCTCTTGAATCATGTCATCGGATGTACCCATGGTATCCAGACTAAGTATTTAAAAGCAACAACAATTATATATGTTAAGTCAATCTGATTAGATTGCAACGAATTTTCAAACTTAGCATAGAACATGACACAGAAAAATTGACGCCGATGAGCAATACTGAAGAGATGAATATGTTGTGGCCTTCATCAAATTTAGAAATACAAAGGAACACAGTACTACAAAGCTCCTTTTGCTGTGGTAACAATACTTAGTGAATAAATCCCCACAGAAAGGTTGTAATTTCACAATTCAAATAAAACCAAAATGAAATTCAAAAAACTAGATGTGACCAAAAATGGCAAGGAAAAATAATTGCCACATGAGGCCAAACTCCCTACCATAATGTTGCCTCAAAAATAGCACGCTACTTAGCCAGTAAATGGGCTGTCTAGATCTCCAAAATAGAGACTAGGGCATTTAGACTCCAGGTGCATGTTTGCAACCCAGTGCACAAGATAAGGTCTCTTGGTGGTGAACAAGCAAAGCAAAGGTTGCAAGTTGTTTAAAGACATCATTGGATAGAACGGTGGAGGCTACTTATACTTGTTCAATACTCACGTGAGTCTGTTGGTGTAACATTTAAGATGCCTGTATTCATCTGTTCGTGAATGATAGTGGGTTCTTGATTTATAAATCACCCTCTTTAAATCTTACGCTTGTCAGATATCTTATTGGACTCAATATTGTTTATGATATAGTCTCTTGAATCAAGGCGTCAGATGTCCCAATGGCATCCAAATAAGTATTTAAAAGCAACAAAATTGGGAATACGAAAATACAGTCATCAAATGGACACACCATCTGGCTGCTGTTACAATCTTGCATATACCTTCATGCTTTGTAGCTTGATAAAAAATAAACCAAAATCACATCCTCATGTAGTCTTCAATTACACAAATGAGATGCTTCCTACCAAGGAGTTATACATGTAAGCAATTGCTTGAGCTGCAAATTTACAAAAGCATTCCAACTGCTTATAATCATAAAGTAGTACATCATATAAGATTATTTGCTTCTTCACTTTGCGTGTTTGCAGTAGCATTTAGCTACTAGCCCTTCAAGAATATAGTCTCTGCAGTCTCTTTGAAACTCTTAAGCAGGTAGCTGCACTGTAATTAAATCTTTTCTTGCACATGTTTTATTATGTCAAATTGCCCAACAAGGCTCAGTCGAAACCACCTCCCAGCAGAGACTATGTCATGAAGGTTATCAATTTACAAACATAGAGCATAAGCAGCATGAAGTACTCTTTGATAAGCTTGAAGTTGTATTCATCCTCCAATACACAATTCCGGGAAGCTCTGTCTAAAATGTGACTCCTCGAATGCATATGGTTTCAGGATGCTACTACTTGCACTGCTTGTCTCGAAAATTTGCTTTCGACAAGAGTTTTACAATTAATTTTTCAAGCCTCTTTGCACCTGGGCCGGGATTAAGAACACTTTTATCACCCATGACTGAACATGGATCATGTCCATTATCTCTGTTACCTACACACCAGCCACCAGGAACATAACTACCATTTTTTCTACCCAGTAGTTCACTGTCTATTTTATCAAGAACTGGATCATCTCCATCAAACTTCCTTGCAAAAGGAGCAAAGCTGCCATTCATCTTTTTAAAATCACTCAGGCCAAGAGAATGGGGATGCTGCTTTGGCGGAGTATCCCAAGATATATAATGTAAGTCATGATTGACAGTGGTGTTCTGAAACTCTTGAGCATTGCAAATAACCGTGTGAAAATATCCCTCTGGAGAAGAAATGAAATTTGCATAGTACATCAAAACTGTACGAGGAAGATTATCCCAACCCCATATACAGAATTCAATGAATGCTCTCGATAGTGCCATCCAAGCAGAGCCTGCATTGAATCAAATATGACCATTATAATTCAACGAATTTGAATTTCATGCAATGCGAAATGGAAATTGAATGGAAACAAGGGTCTTACCTGTAAATAATTTAAATGCTGTGGGCACACCTCTTCTCTGAGTAACCCAGAAAACATCTGACTTTTTTGACATATACAAGCCAGGATCTATAATAATTGGTCTAGCACGTTGGTGCCTGCATGAAAACCATTTTTTGATAAGCAACAGAATG
Source organism: Chamaecyparis obtusa (assembly GCA_027943335.1). Taxonomy (NCBI): domain Eukaryota; kingdom Viridiplantae; phylum Streptophyta; class Pinopsida; order Cupressales; family Cupressaceae; genus Chamaecyparis; species Chamaecyparis obtusa. The sequence continues at coordinate 813,418 of BSBK01002612.1, read as the reverse complement.
CATTTATGCATACAGAGAAGACATTAAAAGGGCACCCTCATCTTGTGAATCTCAATAACATCTTTGCATCTGGTACAAAAAGCACTGCCACAGATGAATATATGAATAGGAAAAGATTTCTTACTCTTTCCAACCAATATTGCTGGTGTGCTCGATGAAATTAAGATCCCTTGGCAAATAGGAAAATGTATGTAGTAGATCTGCATAGAACAGTCATTATCACCTCACCTTTTATATGAAAAGATTTTCTTTAATCCAAACATAAATAATGTATCCCTTTTCCAACTAAAATATATGTTATCGATATTAGGCAACAAATAATTGTTTAAAATACAGTCTCAGACCCATATAAGCTGAGGGCTGCAATTTTCTTTTAGACATAGTCATCTATCATATATGTAAAGTCTCAAACAAAGCATGTGGATGTAAAACACTGCGAGTTGAGACTATGATGAAATTTCAGACCCAGAGAATGTGAAAATTTTGAGACATGTGGCTATCAGCATCGATAGTGGATGTGAAAACATTAGATATAGCACCTACATGGGGAATTTTAGACCTTGCTCATATGGATCTAAACAAAATTAAGAAATTTTGTTTTCCAACTTACTAATACAAATTTAAGGCCTGTGATTATCAAGTCCCCTGCAGATACAAATGATTGCAACCGGTAACCACTCACTGCTCGGTGATCGCTGTCCGATGGCCATTTTGCAACCATGTAACAAGTTTAAATGTAAAGTACATGTTAGATACAACTTCTCCACCATTTCTAAACTGCCACAACATTCTAGGCTTATTACTGTAGGACAAACAACAAAGCCTGATCCCACCCCATCTTATAGAATGCTATACTGCTGAAACAGAATAATGTGCAGAAGTTACAGAAGATACAAGAAGCTACTACATTAGAGTGAAAAAAACCCACCAAGAATCAGTTAGCCCTAAGGATGCTCTACAAGTTTCAGAAGCTTTGAATTGGCTTCCAGAACTACTCGCTTCAATTATTATATGCAAATACCTTCAACATATCTATAATCAATGAAACAAATCTTATCACTAATTGCTGTGGACAGCAGTGACTACTTACAAGGAAAAAACCCATCTGATTAAATAAAAACACAAGTCAATTAAACAAATAAGAGTAATCCGATGACCTCTCAAATCTCTACCAAGGGAAGAAGCTTAACTTTTGTATCCAGCAATATCAAGTCACAAGAGAGACAATATCTGAAAGCTACTCAACAGAATTACAGAGGAAAGAAAAAAACACATACCATCTTGCGTTACAAGCGGATAATCTGAAGCACTGAGATTAATAAACCAATCCCATTTAGAGCCTTTCTTCAAAAGAATTGCTGCGGCATGTAGAGTGTTGGCAACCATGGTAGGGCCTCTGTAAGTAACCAAGTTAGCCTTAGTAATCATATGTACATTCGCCACCTCTACAAAAATGGGATCTGACTTAATATAAGTGGCAAGATCAACCCTCTCTTTAAGCGATGCTTCAAGGTCCAAGTGAACCACATACTGGTTCAACGGATGGTACAGTGCCTGCAATGTCCTCTTCAACTTCTCCCCATCCCCTTTTGAGCCTGAAATCAAATAAGCGAACCTTGGAGGAGGCGGCAGTGCTGAAACAACAGGAGATGATACTTTGGACTCCACAAAAACAGCCTTTGTAACCTCATTACTCCCTCGCTTAAAAAGTGCCAACACAGGGTATACACCATTGTTTGAGGCTGAGATTAGGGTTGTGAAAAGCACCAGAAACAGGGACACCAGTGACAGTACGGCCAGGGGTAAGATCCATTTTCTTTCCATACTGGCCAATCTGAAATGCATCTGCACCACATTCTTCATTATCTTCCCAGAAAACAGAAACACATAACAACCAATTCCCAATTTAGCACCTTCCTTCTCTGTTTTGTTTTCTTCACTACAGTAAAGCTCCGCTACTAACGCATATCATCAAAACACTCAGGCCAATCTGAACCCTGATTTTCAGAGCTAACTGTGACAAAACATTGAATCGAAAATCAGCCCCAAAACAATCCCATCTTTGAGGAAATCATCACAGACATTTCAGTTTGAGAACCCTTAATAAAAGGGTCTGAATTCTTCTTGTCTTAAAACCCTACGCTCACTGTCTCCGCACTATTTCACCAAACAAATGACCACAATGCTCTACTTTACCTCCATCATCCATTGGCAGATGCCGGTTTCTCCGGTCACCATCTGTGCCCACGTGTTTAATGGACCTTCCATGATTGGACACAAAAAGAGGGTTTTACCATTTTAGTAAATATTTTATTATCCTAGGAAAATCCTGCGTGTACAATGGGCCACGTGGATACATTGGATTCGTGGACCAAATATTGAGATATCCTCTGGACATGATGTCTTAAGACACATTTTGTGGCCTTTATTAAAGACAGGTGAAAATAAAAAGATTCTACTCGTCACATGATATTTTGTCTACAGGGAAAAAAAGGCAGGTAACCTGTTTTTCATCTTTTGCCCCATTAATTTATTGCATGTAAAAGATACTTTAATAATTATTAATAGAAGTGGGTCCCGGGATACCCTAGGCCAAAATTTTTTAAAAAGAATTAATTATATATAGAGAGAGAAGAGTAGGCATATTATGTTTAATCCCACAATGTTAGGTTTATCAACCTCATCTAACTATACTTTTACGATTAATATTCCCTTGCCAATGCCCCCTTGGACCGATCCCCAATACACACGTACGATGGAAAAATAGTCTACCTCTAATCTATTATTTTCCTCTTTGTTTGGATATATTTCAATGAAAGTGTTTTAAATTTAATAATTATATAATTCATTTAATAGGTTAAAATTGTTGTAATTCATGTAATAACTATATAATTAAGTTGTAGTTGTCACTCTTTATGACCATGTTGTATGAGCTCTTGAAGTGTTAATGTCAATTCGTTATAATTTGGCAACAATTTGGTTGTTTTTATTGTGTATTTTTTCTCTTTGCTTTATTGAGAAACAAAAACAAAAAAATCATTTAATAGGACAAAATAGAGTGTTATATTGTCACTCTACATATTAAAAAAAAGGCTTAGATTTGAAAGCCATATACACATCAAATAATTAATTACATTGAAAGATGTCTTATAATGTAATAATTATATGGAGCCACATTGTACAATGATAAGACAAAGTGTTAGGTTTTTTATTAAACAGTCCTGGTCCCTTACAAAATGAAATATGGGATAGATAAAACAACAAAATTGGTACCCGTCCATAATATCTAACCAACTATAAAACATAACCAAGTTTTCATAGTACTAACCTCCCTTAACACTATTCTAACTAAAACATCACCATGGTACTTTATAATATTAACATCTAAATATATATTATTGATCCCTAAGAGGCTCATGTCTATATAAGCGCAGACGATAAATTTTACAAGAGTGGGATAGGATGCGTCCTATAAAACAACCTCTGAAATTTTAAAGGTCGGCTCTTCATGCAGGGGGTTTGGAAGAAAGGAGAGAGGAAAACCTTTCACAAACAACCTAAGCTAAGGGAGACAATTTTTCATAACAAAGCTTATAAAACATAGTTAGAAACATATAGGATGGCATTCATAGAAATTTGACCCTTCTTCGTCAAAGATTCACATCTTCGCTAAAAAGACGCAATGCACCACAGACCCTTCATTGTTGGTCAATAGAACAAAACATATAAAGTTTGCATGACAAAATGTAATATCTAGATCTTGATCATGGGAAGCGCCTATGGGGATCCGAATAAATACTCAAATCTCCCAAGGAGTGTGTAAATCTAATCATCCCAAGACATGATACAAGAAAGTTATCTCTAAGCAAAAATTAAATAAGAAACACAAAGAATGGGTTAGATTACATCTAGACAAATAGTTCCTACAAGAGTTTGGTGAAAAGACAAAAACTCCCAATATAAATCTTCCTAAGGACTAGGTTGTAAATGGTACAATTCATCTTCTATTCTAGATGCATCATAAGGAAAAATATATATTCATGATCATAGATGTGCCCAATTGAATAGAAAATAATCACACTAACATAAGCAAACTAGATCAAACACACGAGAGACAAGCATATAAGGACACTCTGGTTAACAAAAATAGAAAGGCTACACAAGCATAGTCCCCATATTTCATTAAAAGAAAACATGTCAAGGCTGGAGAGTAAGCTTCAGGATACAAATGTTACAACATATACCTCCGGTTGAAACTTTGTGGAGTCCTTTCAATAGAAATTAAAACTATTGGAGTTGGTGAGTAAACAACTCATAGCTCCCAAGAACACATGCACACAAATACCTGTCATAGAAAGAGAGAGAAGCAAGAAGGTAGAGAGGCCTGAACGCATGGATCTATGAAAGAGGAGGCATTCTTGATGTGCAAAAACAAAAGTTGCAATTCAATAAAATGAATGTTTCTCAATAAGATACAAGAGAAGACCAATCCTTATAAAAGAAGATCAAAACCCTAAAAGGGTGAACAAACCTAGGTTGCATGATAATAATTAATAAAGCAATTAATTATTATATGCCTAAAGTTTAGCTTAAGTAGAAAGAGATAATAAGTGACTTAATAATTAAATCAATATGATTTAATTAATAAGTGTAGGAGAACAAAGTGTGGTCACCAAAATGTAGATGAACAAAGAGTGCTCTCCTAAGAAAAATGTGTGTAATGTGATAATATGACGAGGATGGGAATATAAGATATACTTCTTAGCCCCAAATTCCCAAAGGAAGATCCAAAATGATTAACCACAAGATGATGGTCAATACATAGATGGATCAATCGATGGAGAATATGAAGAAAGAGGATAACCTTATATTCTGTTATGGTAAGTATGTATTGGAATCTTAATTGAATTGAAAACAAATACTAACGTCAAGTATGACAGATCTGGAAAATGTTGTTTTCTGATGTTTGTATATAGTTTCGGGGAATTCTACAACTAGATCTAGGCTGGAAATGCAGAAACACAGAAAACCTAGAAACCTTTTTCTTTTTTGAGTAAATTCATCCTTGACCCAAGACAAGGGTAAGATCTTACCTCGGGGTACAATCTTACCCCAAAAGGTCATCCTTGACATGCATTGTTTTGACAGAAATTCTATTCGTGGATCTTGGAAGTTCATTGAAAAGGGTACTCAGATCTGCACTGATATTCATTGTCCCGCACCTGGATCTACAAGAAAAAGGGTTTTATTTGTTGGATGAGGGGTTTACCTTGGTCAAACCCCGGTTTGGAATCAACCTTGAAATATAATTGAAATTGCAATTTATATAAACAAAGTAAATCGAACTATTCACCTTGCTTATGTTGAAATCCTTGTGGAGGATTTGAATCCTTGAATCCACAAGTATGGATGCTCCAAATGAATGTAGATTTGAATATAGGATGTCTCAAATCAATTGCATTAGATCTTCAACACCAATCTTGAGTGGATCTTGGAATAGGAAGAAGCTTGGATGAATGTGGATGGAGGAATCTTCAACAAGAGGGCTCCAAAGAGATTGAATCCTTCAATGGCCATCAATGGATCTCCTTGATGAATTGGATCTTGAATGCTTGAATGCTTGGATGCTTGAGGATGAATGAATGCTTGAATGATTTCCTTCTCCTTCTTGCTTACTTGATGATTTCTTGATCACTTGACTGCACTTATGCTTGAATTCAATGGTGAGTGGATGATGAAAATGAAAGAGGAAGGCTTCTTTTTATACTAGTCTAGGGCACAAACTTCTAGAGAGGCCGATGTTGTCACTAGGGATTGCACCCGAATATGGCTAAGTGTGAACCTAGCAATCCCGTGAAACATGGGACTACTTTCAGGTTGTGGGTAACCTATCAAAAAGTAGACCTTCATATTAGGGGTCAGCTTCCCCTTGAATCACCTTGAAAATTGATTGAATTTTTTAGGAAAAGAGAGAAAGAGTGCATGAAATTAAAACTAAAACTAGGTCATTCACCAAACTGGGTAGATCCACAAACTGCAAAACACTCACAATGGAATTCAAACATAACCTGAGCATCACAACTTCTCCCTAACTCTGATTTTTCCCTTAGAAATAACAAGGTGTTGGCTGTAATTGAGAAGGGAAAATGAATTCCACAACCCCAAATACTTTCAAATGCACACAGATTGAGACTTTAGGAAATAAAAGTGCTTATGAGCATCTAAATGAACAAAATATCAAGTGAAGGACTAACTTTCATCATAATACATGATATAAAATCGACCAAAACAACTCACAAAACTATAGGAATAAGAAGGACAATTGCTATGAACTGAATTGAAAGGAGCCAAAATATAGCTTACTTTTCCAGAGCTACAAGCATTCACCTTCAAGAAAGAGAGAATGAAGAACTGACCTCAATCACCTAAGTGAGAGGTATAAAAAGAAAACCTAGTAATCTACATTGAAACCCTCAACCTATTAGGATCAACAAGGCAGAAATAACAATTACATGCAAAATAACTAATATCAAAAAAACATAAACCACACAGAAGAGAATAGAAGACACAAATATTTAACGTGGTTCACCTAATCCCTGGGCTACCTCCACCAACAGCGAGTCCAATATATTATTATCCAGTGATTACAACCTGATTACAATCTGTAATCCCTTATAGCTCAATTCCACCACAAGTACTAAAATCATACATCCATGAAATCCCTAACCCTAAGCCATTTTATACAATATTTTGCTGCTTTAGGGTTAGAATGAATTACAACATGTCAGCCCAAAAATTACCGAAAATATGTCAGCCTCAAAAAAATTCCTCGAACCTCGGCGAGGTCGGGAGGAAAAGTGTACAGTACTTTCCTAGATAGTACTTTCTTGATCAGTCACCACAAGCTAACACAACCTCCTAAAAATGGAAAACTATCCAAATAGGCCCATGAAGATGCCTCATAAACTCGGATGCCAAATTCCCAATTTTATAGTGGGTAGTGGGAAAAAAGAGAATCTTAAGAAAGGTGGTCAAAAGACTACCCTGTCCCTGCCAAGTCATGCACTAAAAATAACATTCCAACAATGGTTTATAAAAACACCATTGTCAAAAATTACAATGAAGTAGGCAATGATTTTCACATTTGCATTTTAACCCTCCTATGTGGATTTAATTATATTTTAAAATAGTTCTCAACCCAAAAAATGGGGAAAACATATTTTAAAACATTTACATCTTTTTAAAAATAAAATCCACCTATTACAAATAGCACCAAAATAAAAAAGATCAAATAAAATCTCAACCCTAAAAGAGGGGAGAATCAATTAAATAATCATTTTCAAAACCCTCCTTCACAAAAGCAAGAAACCGCTAGCACTTGGACTTCTCCATTCAGCATTTGGCAAGTTTCTATCTCCACTGGCATTCGGTTTTAGAAACATCCGGAAACATCTGTCCTATGGCACTATGTTGTAGAGGTAGGCACTGGTTCTTTGCTATTCTGCATTTCATTCTTGAATCTACTATTTCAAAGTAAGATCGCGTGCTCCTCTAGATTTTTTGAGGGCATGACATATGTATCTATTTGTGAAATCTAGGACACTATTTTCATTATTTCTGGCATATGTTTACCATCACTGTATTTTTCTATGTATGATTCATTGAAAGCATTCACACTTTGTTTGATGATGTCAGTCTGTACATGTAGATTCTTATGCAGCTTACTCTGCTCATGATTCATTTTTGTTGCTATTTATCCTCTGTATTTGAAGGCACTACTATGTTTATCTTCTCTAATTGATTGCTGGCATTGTTCATATGATAAGTACTCCTTTCATGACTTGCAAAAGATTTAGGGCATTATGCGTTACTATCCCGCTCACTAGTTTTACCTTCACCTCTATGAAATGAACTATTGATAGTGTTGTACCCTACTCACTGATGACTCACAAGCTAAGGCATTAATATTTCTTTGTTGTTGATTGTATACCACCCGCGAGCTATGAGCTTGGGTATCCTCTTTTTCTATGGTTTTTTTAATGCTACATTTTCTCACATCCCGTGAACTTAGGGCATCAACATATGTATATTACATTTGCTATTGTTTGAGGGCCCGAGCTTTTCGGTTGCAGAGCATGTGAGCGAGCTATGATGCCCTTGTTCTTGCCAGCCCATGAACTAGATCTCAATGGTGCTTATCTTTCACTATTGGCATTTATTGTTTGATCGTGGATTGATCTCCTGCCGCATGGTGTGTTCACATTTTTTATTTGTTGTTTAGATTGGGCCGAGAGTCATCCCTATTGAAGTGAATCTTGAGCATATATAACATTATTGAGTGATCTTGATAACTCACGACTAGGACTTTAATACATGGCTCTCTATTTTGATCATTGACTCTTGTATAGGCCGACAACAATTTATGATGTAGATCTGGATTTTGTTTTTCTTGTGACCATGAGCCATGGCATCACACCCTCGGCTCATGTCCTACTGTCATGTCACTCATATGCTCACTTCTTAGAGCCTATGAGCTTAGGGCATCACATCCTTGTTTTATTGATATGTTCATTAATATTGCTAATGTTAATGGGCCCGTGAACTTAGGGCACCAATGCTATCTTCCATTGCTCACTATTTTTTTAACTGAAGCACTACGCTATTGGTCTCAACCTATGAAACATAATATTGTAGCTCCTGTTGCGTGACTGGTGTATGTTTGTTGTGTTGTTGATTGGGGTGTCTAGTATTTTATATCGAGAGCCTGTTGAGATGGATTCTCTAAGGCCTGAGCTGGCATTTTTACTATTATTACTAGTTGTTATCACCATGCCTGTACTCTATTTTTTGGAAGCATTACAGTCTTTATTTTGTTGTTACATGGTTCTCATGGTGACTCCATCTTCATGCCCAATTTCTATGAAGCTTCACTATTTGAACATGGATCCCCTCTATTATGACTACATATTTGCATGATGTCTCATCATTTGATTATGGTTCTATCTTCATGCATTTTATCCTTTATTATAATGATCAGAAACTCATCGGTTCAAGGCTCATGAAATGTGGAAGCTCAATACTTTATTAGAGTTATACCCTTTTGTATCATGCAGTCATTTCTTTTATCTGTGGCCTCTTTCCTTAGCTCCAAAAATGGATCTAATCATACTTCATGCCATTACATATTGAAATAGAACCATGCATATTTGTGTACCTTTACTCTGACATGTTAATGATGTATGCCCCTTGAATCTACTAGCGCTTGACCATGCTTCACTTGATTTGTCTATATGATCTCTGAATGTCCCAATTGTACTACTTCATCCACTCGTTCCCTTGTGGTGACCATGGGTGCTTTTGGCCTGTGATGTGGTCTCTCTCAAGGAAATTTGAGATCTTCCCGAGAGAGCCCACATCACAAGGCAACATCATTCATCTAGATTCCAGCACCTTTAGATTGTTGTTGTTCAGACAATCACGGAGCTTCGAAGATGGTCTCTGTTAGGAATACCATCCTCTAAGCCCCTTGATTATCTGAATGGGGAAACAATAGTGAATTAGCTTCTTCTATATTTGCACATGGAATAAACAAATTAGTGAAAACATGGTATCTCTTTTATTTTTGCAGCCTCCTTAGTGCACATGCCCTGAGCACAGCCCTTCCCAGAGGTGTATGACTTAGTGCATATATGCATGCATGCAAATATTATGGTACCATACATTGTTTAGATCCATTGGATATAACCTCCATCTCTTCTTCTCCTCTCTATAGATTTAGGATCGCAGGAGCACACTGGGAACACCATGGATCAAAACTCATTACCAGGCAATGTCTGGTACCCTAATATTTATGTTCATTATTATATGTATGTTTGTACTCATTTATGCAATTCTAAAAATGGCTATGCTCACAGCCTATGTGAGCTCAGATAGATGGTCTACTCATTTATTTTCCTTTTGTATAGCACACTTAAGACACTGGTACATATACATGCAATACTTAGATGTAGATCATTTCTTTTCTCTTTCATGTACCTTACAATGAAATGAACACAAATTTAATAAAGACCACCTAATAATTCAAACTAGGGTACAGTAGTCTCACTTAGTAATCAGGCCTCCGAAGATGAGTAAAAATATGATAACATTTTGGTGACCTCAACTGAGTGCTTGCCTGCTAAGAACCCTGACCAGTTGCCTTGTAATCCATTAGGCATAGAGTCCTTAAGCCTCAAAACTAAACTTGGCTCCCAACCATAACAACCTCCTTCTCTCCAACAAAACTGAAACTAACTGCTTGAGACTGATTGCTCGGGCTTATTGCTAACCCAACCAACTGAAAACTGAAAGCTGAAAGCAAACTTGTGCTGAAGCACTTAGGGAACATAGAAAAAAAAACTTCTACCCCACCCTACTCTAACCAATATTAGCAAACTGGTCAAATGAATCCATTGACTAGACTATTGAAATAACTTCCCATTCTCCTTAGGGTATTATACTTTGCACACTTGATGCCAACAAGGAGATAATGGAATATAAAAATGAGCTGAACTACTTGGCATATCCATCTTTGAAATTGGCAGTCCAAATTACTAACCTTGATAAGATCATAGCTACTGTCCTCCCAGGGAGGCTGATAAGACTGAATAAGCTCCTGGTCGCCAATGAGTGGACCTCTGACATCACCCTCCACTGAATCCTTGAGTATGGATGTCCCACCTGACCCCACCTAAGCTAGATATCTGATAGGACACCCCCTTGAGAGTATGAAACCAAGCCTCTCTTGTTGCTCATTATGCACCTTATGAATGTCTTCAACATGCTAATCAAAATTATGCCCCTCCATGATAGTCTGCTATACCATTTATTCCTCTGCAGTTAGAGGATCATCCTCTTCTTCAGTTGGAATAGCCAATAGCTCATCAAAGCTATCAAATTGTTTCAGGTCCCTAACAGTTAGTGGCCCTTCCTCATAATCCAGGAAACGTGACTCTTGAGATTCATCCACCACTTTATTGCAGATAGGCACTATCACTGATTCTATAACTGGGACAACATTAACCTCCTGAAACACAAACTTTTCTTCAAGAACATGCAAGCCATTATCCTTTTTAGGAAGATGAGGAACATTAACAAGAATGGAGTAGAAAGCATCAATTATAGAGTCAAAATCTTCTTGTTGTCCTAAGTTAGCAGCAACTATATCATTTTTCTTATCATAGTCAATGAGCTCAACTATTAAATCTTGTACTACCTCATCTTGCTCAATATAAGAAGGCATCTCCTCAAATAAATCAGTTAGGATCTCACCTTCTTCACTTTCTTCCTAACCTTTTCTTTGCTTCCCTAATTCATCAACATGTAACAAATCTACTTTTTCCTCATGATCATCATGAAAAAGTACACCTAAGAGACAAAAATCATCTTCTTTATGGTGGCCTAAAATGCTATGAGGTGTAGGGGGCTCTTTAGGGATTGGCTCATAGGGATTTATCTGTTGGAGGATGGGTTCACTATTACTTAGGAATTCAAACCTTTTAGGTGTCTCTTCTATAGGAATAAAATGAGATGGCTAGAAATCTAGGATGGGGTCATGAACAGGCTCTAAAAATGTATGGAGGTCAAGCCCCTGTTGACTAGGATTCTGAACTGAAGGAGAAATCCTAAAGATTAGAATTTCAATAGAAGTGCTAGTGGACTTACTAGGCAAGAAATTTGGGACTTGAACCTTGTGAGTCTCATGTCTAGTTTGCAAAGCCTCTAGGTCCTCTTCAGTAGCATGAGGCATCTCCTCCCAGATCTCTTCCTTAAGAAGAGTTGGCATCACGAAACCCTGATACATGGTCCATGAGGGTCTCCAAGACTGCATCAAGTTTTTATTTCCCTCTAGTGGATCTAGCGAGCTCCCTTGCATTGGGGCAGCAATGACCTCTTGATCTCCTTGCCTTGGTGCTTGTGCCAATAGATCCTTAACCAACAGATCCTTTTCTGCTAACTCCTTTCAGAGATCCTTCTCAGTTTTTGTAGCTGTAAGATAGATGACCCTTATTAATTCTTGATGCTCTTCAATATTTTCTTCATGGGTCTTCTCTTGTGTCAAGATCAGATGGTTCTTCTCTTCAAGGGTCTACTCATGAATTGTTATCTGGCTCTCAAGCTACCTTGAGAGGGTCACCACCCCCATATACTACCTTGAGAGCTCCTCTTTCTGAGACCTCATCTCTGCATAGTCTTTCATGAAAGAGCTCATTTCCTCTCAAAAATTTGCCAACCAATCATTGGAGTTTGTATCTGAAGTGGGGTAGGACTGATTTTGAGGATTGTAATGATGATCCTCATAGGGCGGTTCATAGGAATGCTGCCAGGATGCTTGATGTTGGGTGGGGGGTATCATGGTGCATGCTGGAAATTTTTTGTTGGTGGGCCATTTTGGCTATATGCTGCCACTTGGCCAGCTTGATATAGCATGAATGAAGGTACATGGATAGCTTTCTCATGATATGGGGGGTGATAGGGAAAATATGCATTAGGAATTGACATTCTTACTCATCAAATGAGTTGGTAAAAAGGATATTTTTTGAGACTTACTAGCACTTGGACTGCTTAAACCAGTAGAATTTTCTCAGTCACCATGGTGTTTGGAACAAACTACCTCTTAAAGGCTAATTACACTGAGGATTACACCAAAATATTAGTGAATGATGGGAAACATCTGATGAACATATTGTCATTGATGTCAAAATCAGAAGCATATGTAATGAATGAATATGAACAGGCATATCCGAAGGTACATGAAGGTGATATATGAGATATACAGCATATTCAGTATATTCAACATACACAATAATACATAATGACTAGTGATAAAGACATATACATTACATATGTATATAACAAGGGTTTTGAAGACAAGTGTACAGTATAACACACATACAGCAATTATCTATACGTATACAACATATGTGAAATGTGAACAGCATTATACAACAGCATATAATATCACAACACATATACGATCATACATAATCAGAAATGTACATGTGATAACAAGCAATTCATTCTAGATATGTGCATTGAAGCCATAAGAAGTTGAGAAGAAATTTGCTATTTATAGAGACACATATATGTAGAGATATGCAGAGACACATATATTTAATATACAGAGACACATATATATTTAATATGCAGAGACAGTATATATAGACGGCATACATATATGGACATAGACAAGAAAAGGCTTCATTAGATGAGGTAAGCCATTTTATATATTTTATCAAGTGTTCTAAAGAATATATCAGATGCAAAAGAAGTTCATCATTGATAGAGATAAGTAAGAAAGGGAGGTGATAAGATAGATACAGAAAGAAGATTTTAACAGCAAAGAAGGACAATACGAATGCAGACAAAGGAAAAGACCACACGCAACCATAATACAGTCAACACACCAAAAATATAACGCAGACCCAAAGCATATAACCCATATGGTAGACACAACGAGGAGCACAGTTATGATTATTATTAAATCTGATCAGTATGAGGCATTATCAAATGAGAGGGATTAGATATTAATATTGGAATGAAAGCGAGCCACATTGCACAACACCACATATTCCCAGCAAAGCATGAAATGGCGCAGAAGAGATGATCGCTGATGAATTGGAGAACAGTTACGCGACAAATCAGATACAGAAATAACAGTCAATGCATATCATATAGGAGACAGCGCATAACAAGGTACATTCAAGACATTAAGACCACAGACCAAACGTATAATGCAGACAAGGATTAAGGAACAAAATAGAACGAACGAAGGGACATCGCACTAACCTGAGGTACTTGGTGGTACCGCCAACAGTAAAGGTCTGAGTATTACAAGGAAGCGGAATATTACATATACAGCTACAGCGATGAACATAAACATATACAGCACAATAGATACATTAACGGCAATCTTACAAGTAATCGATGGCAAACAACGATGGTCCATTTCATTTATATATCGAAAGAAAGGAGACAATTAACATACATATACAACAATAATATACGTTTTGATAATTGTAAAAATTGGAAGAAACATTAGCACAGAAAGATACTAATTAAATTTGCCACGTAAACTCCCAGAAGGTGCGAGTGATAGTAAAGATTCTGTTTAAAGACTATTTGCGATGATATATAAGTGATGACTATATACAGTGCTGAATGAATGATGTAAGCATTTACAAAGTCAGCGATCAAAAGCCTAATCTATGACCCGAATCCATGACATGGCATCTGCGGTGACTTAATATGAAGATGCGATTATGATGATTAACAAATATGAACTGATTTGTTAATAAACAAAAGATTACGAGTATCTAAGGGCCGCTTCTATTCATATTAAAGAAGTGATTTGAAATAAATACAAAATAATAATACTTTAATAATATCTGTTTTAAAGAGACACCTCTTTTTAATTTGAAAAGTCATAATTTTTAAGGGACATAATGTTTCAATAGGATATGAGAATATATATATATCCAATCTCTTGGTGGAAATAAAATATGAATGAAATTAGAAAACGAAGACATAAAAGAAGAGCAGTCAGTAAGTAATGAAATAAAAAGAGCAGTGAGAGAATGTGAATAAGCAAGAAGTGTGTGAGTGTGATAGAGATATATCATATAAACCATCAGGGGATATTACATGCAGATCTATAAGCATCTATGACAAAATTTTATAGAGAGAAATAACTACAGATTTGATAACATGTGCAGATTTGAGAAGAGAAAGTGAAGTCTTAAAGAAAACATCAGGCATATTTATATTGAAGACTTATGAAGGCTTGTATGAACAGATTTATGAAGGCCTGTATAGACAGATTTATGAGGAGACTGTGATCTGTATTGTGACTATTTTTTGATCAGCATAATAATAGATTGAAGAAGAGAAGATATGAAAGAAAAGGTATCCATTATCCGTTGAAGAAAGCAACATTGCCAAGGTGGAGGAGAAATTTATTTGCAGTGGGTTGGTGCTCACGAAGACAGCAGTGGGAGTTGGTGCTTCCGGTAGGTCGGTGCCTGCGAAGTGTGGGAGTTGGTGCTTCCAGTGAGTTGGTGCTCATAAACATAGGGGTTGGAGCCTCTAGTAGGTTGGTGCCTACAAAACATTGTAAAAGAACAATATTAAATATAAAAGGAAATTATTTAGTGGTTTTCTCCCATATTGGGTTTCCACGTAAAATTTGTGTTCATGTGCATAATTGTTCATTTGTGAATTTGAAGTAATCTTTGAATAAAGTTTTAAACTGTTATTATACCTAGGAATCTGCATTGAAACCCTCAACCTCCTAAAAATGGAAAACTCTCCAAATAGGCCCATGAAGATGCCTCATAAACTCGGATGCCAGATTCCCGAGTTTATAGGGGATAGTGGGAAAAAAGAGAATCTTAAGAAAGGTGGTCAAAAGACTACCCTGTCCCCGCTAAGTCATGCACTAAAAATAGCATTCTGACAATGGTTTATAAAAACACCATTGTCAAAAATTACAATGAAGCAAGCAATGATTTTTACATCTGCATTTTAACCCTCCTATGTGGATTTAATTATATTTTAAAATAGTTCTCAACCCAAAAAATGGGGAACACATATTTTAAAACATTTACATCTTTTTAAAAATAAAATCCACCTATTACAAATAGCACCAAAATAAAAAAGATCAATAAAATATCAACCCTAAAAGAGGGGAGAATCAATTAAATAATCATTTTCAAAACCCTCCTTCACAAAAGAAAGAAATTGTTCGCACTTGGGCTTCTCCATTCGGCATTTGGCAAGTTTCTATCTCCACTGGCATTCGGTTTTAGAAACATCCGAAAACATTTGTCCTGTGGCACTATGTTGTCGAGGTAGGCACTGGTTCTTTGATATTCTGCATTTCATTCTTGAATCTACTATTTCAAAGTAAGATCACATGCTCCTTTGAATTTTTCAAGGGCATGACATATGTATCTTTTTTTGAAAACTAGGGCACCATTTCCATTATTTATGGCATATGTTTACCATCACTGGTCTTTTTATGTGTATGTTTCATTGAAAGAATTCACGCTTTGTTTGATGATGTCAGTCTGTGCATGTAGATTCTTATGCAACTTACTCTGCTCATGATTCATTGTTGCTGTTATTTATCCTCTATATTTGAAGGCACTACCATGTTTATCTTCTTTGATTGATTGTTGGCATTGTTCATATGCTAAGTACTCCTTTAATGACTTGTGAAAGATTTAGGGCATTATGCGTTACTGTCCCGCTCACTGGTTTTACCTTCACCTCTATGAAATGTTATTGATAATGTCATGCCCTTCTCACTGATGACTCACGAGCTAAGGCATTAATATTTCTTTTTGGTTGATTGTATACCACCTGCGAGCTATGAGCTTGGGTATCCTCTTTTGCTATGGTTTTTTTAATGCTATGTTTTCTCATAGCCTGTAAACTTAGGGCATCAACATATGTATATTACATTTGCTATTGTTTGAGGGCCTAAGCTTGCTAGTTGCAGAGCATGTGAGTGAGCTATGATGACCTTGTTCTTGTGAACCCATGAACTAGATCTCAATGGTTCTTATTTTTCACTATTGGCATTTATTGTTTGATCGCAAATTGATCTCTTGCCACATGGTGTGTTCACATTTTGTATTTGTTTTTTAGATTGGGTCGAGAGTCATCCCTATTAAAGTGATTCTTGAGCATATGTAATAGTATTGAGTGATCTTGATAACTCATAGCTAGGACTTTAATACATGGCTCTTTGTTTTTATCATTGACTCTTGTATAGGCTGACAACAATTTATGATGTAGATCTAGATTTTATTTTTCTTGTGATCGCGAGCCATGGCATCACACCCTCAGCCCGTACCCTACTATCATGTCGCTCATATGCTCACTTCTTAGAGCCCGCGAGCTTAGGGAATCACATCCTCATTTTATTGGTATTTTCATTGATATTGCTGATGCTAATGGGCTCGTGAACTTAGGGCACCAATTCTATCTTCCATTGCTCACTATTTTTTTAACTAAAGCATTGCACTATTGGTCTCGACCTGTGAAATATAATATTGCAGCTCCTTCTATGTGACTGGTGTATGCTTGTTGTGTTGTTGATTGGGGTGTCTGGTATTGTATATCGATAGCCTGTTGAGATGGATTCTCCAAGGCCCAAGCTGGCATTTTTACTATTATTACTGGATGTTATCACCATGCTTGTGCTATGTTTTTTGGAAGCATTACAGTCTTTATTTTTTTGTTACATGGTTCTCATGGTGGCTCCATCTTCATGCCTGATTTATATGAAGCTTCATTGTTTGAATATGGATCCCCACTATTATGACTGCATATTTGCATGATGTCTCATCATTTGATTATGGTTTTATCTTCATCCATTTTATCCTTTATTACAATGATTAGAAACTCATCGGGTCAAGGCTCATGAAATGTGGAAGCTCAATACTTTATTAGATTTGTACCCTTTTGTATCATGCAGTCATTTCTTTTATCTGTGGCCTCTTCCCTTAGCTCCAAAAATGGATCTAATCATACTTCATGCCATTACATATTGAAATAGAACCATGCAGATTTGTGTACCTTTACTCTGACATGTTGATGATGTATGCCCCTTGAATTTGTCAGTGCTTGACCATGCTTCATTTTTTTGTCTTTATGATCTCTGAATGTCCCAATGATACTGCTTCATCCACTCATTCTCTTGTGGTGACCATGGGTTCTTTTGGCCTATGATGTGGTCTCTCTCAAGGAAATTTGAGATCTTCCCAAAAGAGCCCACATCATAGGGCAACATCATTCATCTAGATTCCAACACCTTTGGATTGTTGTTGTTTAGAAAATTACAAAGCTTCGAAGATGGTCTCTATTAGGAATACCATCCTCTAAGCCCCTTGATTATCTGAATGGGGAAACAATAGTGAATCAACTTCTTTTGTATCTGCACATGGAATAAACAAATTAGTGAAAACATGGTATCTCTTTTATTTTTTTAGCCTCCTTAGTGCACATGCCCTGAGCATAGCCCTTCCTAGAGGTGTATGAATGAGTGCATATATGCATGCTTGTAAATATTATGGTACCATACATTGTTTAGATCCATTGGATCTAACCTCCATCTCTTCTTCTCCTCTCTATAGGTTTAGGATCACAAGAGCACACTGGGAACACCATGGATCAAGACTCATTACCAGGCAATGTCTGGTACCCCAATATTTATGTTCATTATTATATGTATGTTTGTACTCATTTATGCAATTCTAAAAATGGCTATGGTCACGGCCTGTGTGAGCTTAGATAGATGGTCTAGTCATTTCTTTTCCTTTTGTTAAGCACACTTAAGACATTGGTACATATACATGCAATGCTTAGATGTAGATCATTTATTTTCTCTTTCATGTACCTTACAATGAAATGAACACAAATTTAAGAAAGACCACTTAATAATTCAAACTAGGGTATAGTAGTCTCACTTAGTAATTAGGCCTCCGAAGATGAGTTAAAATATGATAAAAGCTGACATAGGGGAATTAAATTCCAATTAAGCCTTAACCCCTAGAAATAGACCTAGATTAAATACAATTTAAGAGTTTACCAATCCAAAATTCGAAATAGCCTTCCCTAAAGCGGGAAATAAAACTTTCTGAAGCCCGACATCCCGAAACCTTAGGAATCTAAAATTTGGACCTAGGGTCAGGGTCGAGGTCATCCTTGACCTAGGTCAAAGTTGAGGACGACCTTGACCCAGATTTTTGTCCTTGACCCTGAGGTCAAAGATCTCAGATCTTCAAGAAAAGGTGCCAGAAAGGAGCTAGAAATTGGTGGAGAGAGAAGCAGAATAGGGGGAAAAGCTAGATCTAGTCAAAGACCCACTCAAGGCACTTGACATGACCCCAAACCACCTACATGGAGGGCTAAATTGGTCCTAAATGGAAGTGCTTCCATTTTCTGACAATACATTTAGCCCCCACTTTAGCAAGAGAATGGACTCGATGCAAACTCTTGGTAAAGGAGATTATAATGAAAAAGATAATCTTATTGAAATCGAAGGGACAAAGAATCCTAAAGCCCCCAAAGACTCAAATCTTCATCAAATCAAAATATCACAATAAGAGAGACATCTCTAGGAGAGAGAGAGAGATTATCTCACCCAATGAGAACTTATGTTCCACTGTGAACCACACAAGGAAACAATACAACTAGAAAGATGGAATTGAACCACCTAGTGAATGTGGCTACTCACTAGTCAACCCATCAAAGATTCACCCCTAGGAATATTCTATTCCATAGGAGTAAAACCAAAAGCAAAAGAGATCCAATCTTAAGGACACCTTCGACCTTAAGGGAGCAAAATTTTGAAACTAGAGGGATCAAGAGATCTTATAAAATGAAAATCCATGCTTTAAGGATTAGTCACTAATCCATAAAGGGAGAAAAGAGCCTTGAAAAATATATGTATATTGAAAGTGTGTGTGTGCAATAGGTGAGTAGAGCGTATGCTCCCATGTTAAAGTCATTGCTAACACTTTAACAGGAGCAATGGCTTTAACAAAAACATAAACAACTCCACTGATTACATTTCCACTATGAGATGCCCCCAAACGAAGACAAATCAAGAGAAATACCACATAAACATATAGAGAACACATAAGGGATCTACCTATCGTGGGGTCAGTATGATCATAAGATAATATATATATGATATTATTGCAAATGGATTGACATCATTACCCAAGGAAAGTAGAACTATAATCACAATGGAGGAAAGAACACAAAAGAGCTACAAAGAAGAATCTTTTCAAACCATGACATGGAGACCAAAAAGAATCAGTGCTACCAAGTCACAAATCCAAGCAGATTACACAAGGAAACATTTATGAATACTAGAATAGGTACAACATAACATGAAACAACATATAGAAGAGTAAAGATACATATAGAAGAATAGTACAACAGGTTTGATTCTTTTATCACCTTGCACCAACAAAGTAACAAGGGTCATATAAAAGAATCTAACAAACATTTAGCAAACACATTATGGGAGAAGCACAATACAATAGACAAACACATGACAAGCTACCATGTAGGACTAGCCAATCAAGCGCACCTCCCACTCTCCCCATCTTGTTCTATATCATTTAGGGAAGGTGGGTAACTCATAAGAGGGACTATATCCAACACCGTAGGAATGATAGCCAGTTCCAAACAAGGATCCTCTTGAGAATCATAATGTTTGATACTAGGTGTAAGTGATAATTGTGATGAAAGCATATTAGGTAAATCAATGTCAATGTCAATAGTCTCATATTCATCATTAACATCATTAGTATCATCAAGAGTATCTTGTTCATCCAGATTAATCAAAATAGGATCTAAGATACAAATGAAATCATCATAATCTTGCATCTTAACATCATTATTAGTAGTAACTTCTTCTAACACATCATGCATAGATTGATCAAAAGAAGGTAAAGAACTTTGAATAACAGAATTACAGGCCTTAGCTTGAGCACGATACTTCTTACGATGTTCATTAGCAGATCGATTACATTTTGTCTTGTTTGAAATATGTTGAGAACTAGGAGGAACAACTACCAGATCCTTCACAGGTTCTATAGGAGGATTAGTAGGATTTTGAGCAGACTGCCAAGCAACACTAGGAGTTGATTAACAAAACTAGAAACCATAGATAAAGGAGGTATGGAAGGTATAGGAAAAATACCACGATTAAGATCCATCATTGGCATGCTTAACTCAAGAATCTTGTGATGCTTATAGGCTTGATATGAGAGAAAAATATTATCAGGTCAAGAAGGACATGAATTAGGTAGTGAAGGCCAAAAGAAGTCAAGTGTAGCACAACCCCTGGGCCTAGAAGGTTGATATAAACTACGGTTAATCATCTTCACTTCTTCATCATGACCAAATTAAAGACACTTATGGATAGGAGAAGCAACAATATGCATGGCATTCAACCAAGACAAACCAAGCTTAACTTGAACTTGATCAGAAGTAGGAACAACAACAAAGGTAGTGTTCACAATTTTACCACAAAGTTCAACTGGAAAGTCAATAGAACCAAATGATCGATAAAGAAAACCATTACAAGTTTGAATCCATACATCAGATGTATCATAAGAATCATGTTGTAAGTTTTTCATAAAAAGATTTCTTCAGTAATAACATTGACTAAAAATGTAGGATCAACAAGACAACCATGCGTAGGTTTTTGAGAAATCCTAGCATAAATATAAAGGGGACCATCAGGAGCTTTAATAGTCTCAGAATCATCAAAGGTAATCAAAATTTCCTGAGGTCTCTTATTCTTAGGTTATTTTTGAGGTTTAGGTTGAGATTTTAGTTTAGGTTGCGGTTTTGGTTTAGGTTGAGGTGGAACTTGAGGTTGGGTTTGAGGTTGAGGCAAAACAACATGATCCACATGGTTAACAATGTGATTAAGATCATCCATCTTTGAATCATAAACAATATCCATAGAAGATGGTTGAGCAATGATATTAGTATCATGTGTAGGAAAAGGATTCATATAGATTTGAAGATTTTGATTAGGAGGAGAGACAAATTTGTTCCCACTACCATCAAAATTATCAACAGATAAAGCATTAAAATCAATTAAGTCTTGAACCTTATGTTTTAAAGAATAACACTTCTCAGTATCATGGCCATTTTGACAATGGTATTGACAAAAATCTTTAGGATCAAAAGATTTAGATACTATCGTAGTAGGTAAAAGAGGTCGAATAGGAGGTAAAGTAATCATATTAGCAGTTAACAACCTATTCATAATAGAATGTAAAGATTCAGATAGAAGAGTAAATGTACGATTCAAATGAAAAGTAGTGGATGCAGAAGTGGCATTGTGGGATGCAACAACAACTTGATAAACAACTACATTTTCTTGTTTATTTATCTTGACATAGTTGTTGAGTTTTTGAAATTTGTTTGGATTAGGACTAGCATCACTCTTATCAACTGGAACAGGAGCCATTGGAGTGTTGCTCTCAAATTGACTCACTTGTAATTGATAATGATGAAGTGCTACACAAAGTTGTTGAAAAGAGGTAAATTTAGTAAGCAGAATCTTATCTCTAATATCCTTTTGTAAATTTGAAATAAACATACGTTGAATATCTATATCAGGGACATGATAAGAAATCTGAGCATGCAAATGCTTAAATCTACCAATGAATCCAGTCAAATTTTCCTTAGTTTTTTGTTTACAGAGCATCAAATTAGTCAAATACACTTATAGACCAATGTTATTTTGAAATTGTTCAATATAAGAATTGGCAAGTTTTGGAAAAGAGTCAATAGAATAAGGAGGCAAGGAACAATACCATTGTAAGGCCTTGTCATGAAAAGTTCTAGTGAACAACTTGGATAAAATCCTATGGTCATGAGCATAGTCACTAAAAAGGATTTAAAATGTTTTAACATGAGTAATAGGGTCTCCCTTACCATTGTAATTCTCAAGACGAGGCATATCAGCTTGCTAAGGAACATGAGTACGAATGATGTCTAGGAATAAAGGACTTCCCATGTCACATGTAGGAATGCTAAACTTGTTTTGAGTTAAGGATGCAAGTTATTGTTGTAAAGAGGACACAGTTTGAGCTAGATTGATGATTATTGAATCATTAGAGGAAATAGGAGGCATAGCAACATTAGAAACACTAGGTAAAGTGTATGAAGCTGCAGGAATAGAAGACACAACTGGAGGAACACTTGGAACCACAGTTGGAAGAGGATTATAATAAGTAAAAGGAACATTATGATAATACATTTGTGATGTAGGAAGGGACACAGGAGGAACACTCATAGGAAGAAAGGGAATTGTTGTAGTCACCAAAGGAGGGGCATAAGTAGGAATACTAGGTAAGGGAATGAAAGAAGGTTCTACACTAGTAACCAGAGGAATCAATCCTAAATCTTGAGCTTCTTGAGCTAAAGGTTTAACATTTGAATGCACAAGGTGAGTGATACCATAGAGGAGATTAACACCTTGATCATTATCATGAAGAAATTTCTTAAGAGCCTCTATAGCTTGAATAGAATCTTGATTATAGTTTTCTTGGATAAGCCAATTACCCATTTTATCAAGTTTGGTTGAAAGTTTTTGGACTTGTTCAGGAGGGACTCTTAAAGCATCATCCTCATCATGAGATGAGTGAGAAATTTTTTTCTCCATAACAGGGTTGGAATCATGAATAATCAAATTGTCATCCCGGATCCTAAGGAAAGGAGAGGAAGACTCGGGACCAAAGGCACCCATAAGTCTACAACTTCTTCTAAGTGGAATATTATAGGTAGGACGAGAGGTAGTAAAGATCATATACCAATGAAATGCAAATGAACTAAACTAAGAAAACACAAAGCATTAACAAATGAATGTTTTTGTATTTTTATTTTATATTAGATGAAAACACATAAAAGAAACCTAATACATGCAAGATCTAACACCATAAAAGAAAGAGTTGTCTATCGTGGGTTCACCAAAATGTAGGAGAACAAAGCGTGGTCACCAAAATGTAGATGAACAAAGAGTTATCTCCTAAGAAAAATGTGTGTAATGTGATAATATGACGAGGATGGGAATATAAGATATACTTTTTAGCCCCAAATTCTCAAAGGACGATCCAAAATGATTAACCACAAGAGGATGGTCAATACATAGATGAATCAATTGATGGAGAATATGAAGAAAGAGGATAACCTTATATTCTGTTATGGTAAGTATGTATTGGAATCTTAATTGAATTGAAAACAAATACTAACCTCAAGTATGACAAATCTAGAAAATGCTATTTTCTGATGTTTGTGTACAGTTTTAGGGAATTCTGCAACCGAATCTGGGCTGGAAATGTAGAAACAGAGAAAACCAAGAAACCTTTTACTTTTCTGAGTAAATTCATCCTTTAACCAAGACAAGGGTAAGATCTTACCCTGAGGTACAATCTTACCCCCAAAAATCCTTGACCTGCACTGTTCCAACAGAAATTCTATTCGCGGATCCTAAAAGTTCACCGAAAAGGGTACTCAGATCTGCACTGGTATTCATTGTCCCGCACCTGGATTTGCAAGAAAAAGGGTTTTATTTGTTGGGTGAGGGGTTTACCTTGGTCAAACCCCGGTTTGGAATCAACCTTGAAATATAATTGAAATTGCAAAATATAAACAAAGGAAATGGAATTATTCACCTTGCTTATGTTGAAATCCTTGTGGAGGATTCGACCTTGAATCCACAATATGGATGCTCCAAATGAATGTAGAGTTGAATATAGGATGTCTCAAATAAATTACATTAGATCTTCAACACCAATCTTGAGTGGATCTTGGAATAGGAAGAAGCTTGGATGAATGTGGATGGAGGAATCTTCAACAAGAGGGCTCCAAAGAGATTGAATCCTTCAATGGCTATCAATGGATCTCCTTGATGAGTTGGATCTTGAATGCTTGAATGCTTGGATGCTTGAGGATGAATGAATGCTTGAATTCTTTCTGTCTTCTTCTTTCTTACTTGATGATTGCTTGATCACTTGATTGCACATATGCTTGAATTCAATGGTGAGTGGATGATGGAAATGAAAGAGAAGGCTTCCTTTTATACTAGTCTAGGGCACAAACTTCTAGAGAGGCCGACATAGGGGAATTAAATTCCAATTAAGCCTTAACCCATATAAATAGACCTAGCTTAAATACAATATAAGAGTTTACCATTTTGAAATTTGAAACAGCTGACCCAAAAGCGGGAAATAAAACTTTCTAAAGCGTGACATCCCGAAACCTGTGGAATCTAAAATTTGGACCTAGGGTCAAGGTTGAGGTTGAATCTGACCTAGGTCAGGGTCAAGGTCATCCTTGACCTAGGTCAAAGTCAAGGTTGACCTTGACCCAGAAGGTTGTCCTTGACCCTGAGGTCAAAGATCTTAGATTTTCAAGAAAAGGTGCCAAAAAGGAGCTGGAAATAGGTGGAGAGGGAAGTAGAACAGGGGAGAAAAGATAGATCCAATGAAAGACCCACTCAAGGTGCTTGACATGACCCCAAACCACCTACTTAGAGGGATAAACTAGTCCTAAATAGAAGTGCTCCCATTTTCCAACGATACAATAAGAAAATAACTTATTACTCTAACAGACGCCCTTAAGATAAACTTTGGGAGAAGATAAAAACCTAGAAAGAACAATTGAAAGCAAATGGGTCCCAGCAAAAAAAGGTCCAATCAGGTACCCAAGTACAAAAGAGAGTCTCTATAAAGTGAAGAAATAGAGAAAACCACATGGGAAAAACTCTACTCCAAAAAGAGACAAAGACTAATCTAAAGGACTAAAGAAGCCTCCAAAACTAGGGAATGTTCCAGAAAATAGGAACAAGGATGAACATGTAGAACATCACTGAAGCAAGAAGCTGCAAAATTTGTCAAGAAGTAACTACTGATCTAAAGATCCTCAACTAAAATATGACCAGGTAGAGAATATTGTAATCTGTATGAGTGCCCTCAAATGACACTACTCAAATCAGGATGCAAACAAAGGCAAACAACTAAAGTTGAAGATACAAAATACTGTAATCTACACGAGTTCCCTCAAATGACACTACTTGAATCAGGAGGCAAACAAAGGAAAACAATTGAACTCAAAGATACAGATGACATAAAAAACACCAAAGTCTAAAGAGTTGATCAATCAAAGCTGGAAGAGTGGGTCCAAAAATAGGAAAGAGAAGAGTGTCCATATGGTAAATGATCCATCTCACCGGAACACATAGGTACCCAGCCACTACATCCGCCTAGTACATAGAATCAATTACTTAATATATAGCTCACACTATCAAACCAAGGAAGTATTAGAACCAATAGTAGAAACCCCCACACAATGTTGACAAGGGATTAATGATAGGTACACTAAGAAGATCATCCAATATGAACTACATGATACCAGGAACATCGAAGGTGTAGAGAGAGTACAAACACAAATAGAGATAGTTGAGGCTAATGTCGTTGGAGGAATTCTCACATGAAAAAGTAGATGGAAAAAAAAGGAAAACATCAAACCCCCTTGGAACTTTATAATGGAGTGCAAGTACATAGAGCACAAACATGTGCAAGATCCCATATATGCAATAGAATGACACTTTATCTCACTGTGTGTGCATAAAAGAATGCTACAAAAGTGAATTATACACTACACAAAGAAGAGAAAAGGATGATGAAACAAAAGAACAGCCTAAGATGAGCCATCCCTCAAAGGGAAGAGATCCCAGGACCTGAAACATCTAAGATATCCATCAGATTGCAAAAATGAAAGAAATTGAATAAAATATACATGGAGCACAATCTAGAAAAATGAGTCACAACACTGGAAAAGTTTCAGAACAAGCTTTCCAATGATATATTGTTTTTCCAAAACATAGTCTAGATGTGCAAGATAGAGCTCCCAGAGTGAAAAACTAAACATTTAGCTTTGATAGTAAAAAACACCATCAAAAAATAAAAATAAGAAATTCAAACCTCCGAATTTGGATAGAGCTTAGAACCATCTTTCCAACTATATCTCATTTGCCCAATTTTGACACCATATGCTCAAGTTATGAGAAAAACACCATAGGTATGATGAAGGGCCCAAAAATGGTGTCCAGGGGTGTTGACATGTGTTGACATTAGCACTTCACGACATTAAAATTGACGGTCGTATGGTCGTCGCTTCAAAAAGGCCCCTGGGGCTAAAAAATTGGGTTCTTGGTTGCCATATGACCAAGGGTTGAAGCTGCTTCCACCAAGTGATTAAATTTGATAGCTAAATGGCCATCGCCACCCAAAAAAAAAAGAAAAATTCAAAATCATCATACTTGCATTGGGATGTGTGTTAGGGTTGTATGACCCTGGTATGTAAAACAATTTTGCCTCAGAATGCAACAACATCTGAATTGGATGTGCCTTATATGGATTTGGGGGTTCTTGGCCACTGCGAGCTCAACGGTGAGATCTGTTTGAGCCAAAAATGCTCCAAAATACTAGTGACTACCTCGAGATCCATGTTGGGGCCGATTGCAAAACATTTTTCCACAGATTCCAACTTTGTCCAAATTGGACAAACTTTATATGGATCTAGGGGTTCTTGGACATTGTTAATGCAACTGTAAGGTCCATTTGAAGCCAAGATGACCAGAAATAGAGGCCCCCTAGATTCAACAAAAAAACCTTTGAAAACACAGATTTGATGAACAAGACCAAATCTCTCAGGAAGAGAATAGGGGCAAACAAATCTAAAGCTTTGATACCATGTTGGAGTTGATGAGTAAATAACTCACAGCTCCCAAGAACACTTGCATGCAAACACCTGTTACAGAAAGAGAGAAGTAAGAAGCTAGAGAGGCCTGAACGCATGGATCCATGAAAGAGGAGACATTCTTGATGTGCAAAAAATAAAGTTGCAATTCAATAAGATGAATGTTTCTCAATAAGATACAAGAGGAGATCAATCCTTATAAAAGGAGATCAAAACCCTAAAAGGGTGAACAAACCTAGGTTGCACGATAATAATTAATAAAGAAATTAATTATTACATGCCTAAAGTTTAGCTTAAGTAGAAAGAGATAATAAGTGACTTAATAATTAAATCAATATGATTTAATTAATAAGAAAACAACTTATTACTCTAACACCCCCCCCTCCCCTTAAGATAAACTTTGGGAGAACTTAAAAACTTAGAAAGAACAACTGAAAGCAAATGGGTCTCAGCAACAAAAGGCCTGATCAAGTACCCAAGTACAAAAGAGAGTGTCTATAAAGTGGAGAAATAGAGAAAATTACATGGGAAAAACTCTACTCCAAAAAGAGACAAAGACTAGTCTGAAGGACTAAAGAAGCCTCCAAAACTAGGGAATGTTCCAGAAAATAGGAACAAGGATATTGAACATGTAGAACATCACTAAAGCAAGAAGTTGCAACCTCAGTCAAGAAATAACTCCTGATCTAAAGATCCTCCACTAAAATATGACCAGATAGAAAAGACTGTAATCTACATGAGTGCCCTCAAATGACACTACTCAAATCAGGAAGCAAACAAAGGCAAATAACTAAAGTTGAATATACAAAATACTATAATATGCACGAGTGCCCTCAAATGAAACTACTCAAATCAGGAGGCAAACAAAGGCAAACACCTGAACTCAAAGATACAGATGGCATAAAAAACACCAAAGTTTAAAGAGTTGATCAATCAAAGCTAGAAGAGTGCATCCAAAAATAGGAAAGAGAAGAGTGTCCATATGGTTAATGATCCATCTCACCGAAATGCATAGGTACCCAGCCACTGCATCCACCTAGTACATAGAATCAAATACTGAATACATAGCTCACACTATCAAACCAAGGAAGTAGTAGAACCAATAGTAGAAACACCCCCATAATACTGACAAGGGAGTAATGACAGGTACACTGAGAAGATCATCCAATATGAACTGCATGATACTAAGAACATCAAAGGTGCAAAGAGAGTACAAACATAAATAGAGATAGTTGAGGCTAATGTCATTGGAGGAACGCTCACCTGAAAAAATTAGATGGCAAACAAAGGCAAACATTGAACCCCCTTAGCACTTTATAATGGAGTGCAAGTACATAGAGCACAAACATGTGCAAGATCTCATACATGCAATAGAATGACATTTTATCTTAGTGTGTGTGCATAAAAGAGTGCTAAAAAAGTGATGTATACACTACTCAAAGAAGAGCGAAGGCTAATGAAATAAAAGAATAACCTAAGATGAGCCATCCCTCAAAGGGAAGAGATCCTAGGACCTGAAACATCCAAGATATCCACCATATTGCAAAAATACAGGAAACTAAATAAAATATATCTGGAGTAGAATCTAGAAAAATGACTCACAATACTAGAAAGGTCTTATAAAAAGCTTTCCAATGATATATCATTTTTTAAAATGGAGTCCAGATGCGCAAGATAGAGCTCCCAGAGTGCAAAACTAAAAATATGGCTTTGACAGTAAAAAAACACCATCAAAAAAGAAAAATTAGAAATTCAAACCTCCAGATCTGGATAGAGCTCAGAACCATCTTTTCGACGATATCTCGTTTGCCCAATTTTGATACCGTATGCTCAAGTTATGAGCAAAAAATCATAGGTATGTTGAAGGGCCCAAAAATGGTGTCCAGGGGTGCTGACATGTGCTGACATTAGCACTTTACAACATTAAAATTGATGGTCATATGGCTGTTGCTACAAAAAGGCCCCCGAGGCTAAAAATTTGGGCTCATAGTTTCTGTATGACCAGGGGTTGAAGCTGCTTTCACCAAGTGATTAAATTTGATGGCCAATTGGTTGTCACCACCCAAAAAAAAGAAAAATTCAAAATCATCATAGTTGCATTGGGATGTGTGCCAAGGTTGTACGACCCGGGTATGCAAAACAATTTTGCCTCAAAATGCAATGGCATCCAAATTAGATGTGCCTTATATGGATCTGGGGTTCTTGGCTACTGTGAGCTCAACGGTGAGGTCTGTTTGAGCAAAAAATGCTCCAAAATACCAATGACCGCTTTGGGATTCATGTCAGAGCTGATTGCAAAATATTTAGCCACAGATTCCAACTTTGTCTGAATTGGACAAACTTTATATGGATCTAGGGGTTATTGGACATTGTGAATGTAACTGTGAGGTCTGTTTAAAGCCAAGATGACTAGAAAGAGAGGTCCCCCTAGATTCAACAGAAAAACCTTTGAAAACATAGATCTGACAAACATAGCTAAATCTCTCAAGAAGAGGACGGGGGAAAATAGATGTGAAGCTCTAATACCATGTTGGAGTTGATGAGTAAACAACCCACAAATCCCAATAAAACTTACATGCAAACATCTGTCACAGAAAGAGAGAGAAGCAAGAAGCTAGAGAGGCCTGAATACATGGATCCATGAAATAGGAGACATTCTTGATGTGCAAAAACAAAAGTTGCAATTCAATAAAATGAATGTTTCTTAATAAGATACAAGAGGTGATCAATCCTTATAAAAAGAGATCAAAACCCTAAAAGGGTGAACAAACCTAGGTTGCATTATAATAATCAATAAAGCAATTAATTATTATATGCCTAAAGTTTAGCTTAAGTAGAAAGAGATAATAAGTGACTTAATAATTAAATCAATATGATTTAATTGATAAGGAAATAACTTATTACTCTAACAAAAACCTTTATAAATGTACAAGTATTCCCTAACATGTTGAACAAAAGTTCAATGTTTAACCCTTTTTACAATGTAAGCCCTTAGGTTTTATAGGAAACCTCTGGCCTTTCTTGATAAAAAATAATGATCATCTTCTATTACAATCTAACATTTGGCATGCCAAAAAAATAGGCATGATTTTCTTGCTATCTCATGACCTGGGGAAATTGTCTCTTTTCTATTGGTCATGAGTAGCATGCCTACCAAGTGTAGATGAAAATTTTTCTCATTATGAATGGTTATGACAAAGGATCATGATTGTGTCAGCAACAGGTTGATTACTTTGACACTTGTTTGAAAGGCCATTGGTCTCAGATACATTGTGACATTCCATATTCCCCGCATATTCTATTGATCATCCCACTGAATGGTAAGAGAAATTGCAGGATACACGTCACATTTAAAAGCACTAAGAATGATGGGCTCTAAGTGGGGGTGCTAGGCATCCTGCCTAGTCAAGACATGTCAAGTCTGCTAGGGAGCTTTGAAATAGGGTATGTGTTTTGAAAAGGGCTCCATAGGCATATGATGTTAGAATTATTGAGTTGTTGTTGGAATTGATTGTCATTGATCTCAAAACCTCCATATCAATACTCTAGTGGTATCGAATGGTTGTTGGTAGTTCGGTAATGTGCTTGTTGATTATTAGTTATGCAACAAGAGTTTTAGTTATGAAACAAGAGTTTTGGTTATGCAAAATACAAGATTAGTATGAACATATTTTGGTATTCATGGTGATCCTTGGAAAGTGTACATTGTCCTACTCATGGTTGATTTTCTTTTGGTAAACTAGTATGCTTTCGATGTTCAGTTTCACATGGACTATTCTACTGGTTGCTGGTATTTATATTATCTAGATACTTGTGCAGCTCATTAGATTTTTTGGGTATATCGACTATAGCGTATGATAGTGATTCTTCTAATCATCATTTTTTACTATTGTCATGGTTCATATTTTGGACTTGGTTGTGGTATTTAGATGTTCTCAGTAGCTGTAATATGCATTGTAATATCTTAAGTGTGACCTATTAGTGGACCGTGGTGTAGCATGTAAATGGTCTTATGTATGTCCTAGATTTAGGATCGATGATATGTATTAAATGTAATTGTAAATTCCTTATCATTGGGTGTTGCAGATTTCATGCATATATGTGTTGGCATTAATATTTTGTCATTGATTTCAACATATTTCTTTATTCCTGACGGTTTCTTGGTTTGTTCATTTAAAATTTTTGGTTTGGTATGAACATTGTACTTGATGTCAGTTTTTGTGAAGATGGAGATGTGTTGAGGAATGTTTGTACTTGATTTTTTTCAAGTCTCAAAGGTTCATTTTATGTTTTGAGAAAGTTATGAGTGATTTGGAAAAGGAAAATTTCTTGGTTATTTCTGTGGAGACAAAGTTGTAGTTTTTGGATCAGTGAGGATTGATTATGCAATATCTTTTGTTGCTAACCTAGTGGTGAGTTTATAACTTGGATGTGTATTGTTCTCATCTTGGATGGTTTTTGATTTGGATGTTGGAAAACTATTCTTCTTGAGTGAAATAGGTTGATGTCTAGTGTTCCTAATGAACAGTGTAGAGACAGTTATAGATTCTGAGACATAGATGTTTGGGTTGTTGTTATAGTAATTCATGATGCTTGCTGATGTTTTTGGATCATGTTGTATTCATGTTCATAGATCACATTGGGATATGTGATCAGATTTGGTGATTTTCCTATGGCGTGTTTGTGTTCTTGGATGACTTGGTGAGTTAGTGTGTCGTGAAGATTTGAGGCGTGATCTTTGGATTGTGGCGTGTTCATGGATGGAGATTTGGGTCCTAGCTATGTCTAAGCTGACATATCTTGGATCATATTTTTCATTATGTATTTCTCTTTGTAATTTTTTGTAATTAGGTCTATGGCCAACCTTATTGTAATGAGTTGATGTAATGTATTTAAAGATGTAATCTTTGAGATCAGTAGTATGTTGAGGAAGAGAATGTGATTGATGTTTGAGATGCTATGTGAAGAGGTATGAATGGAATCTAAAATAAGTCTAGAACAAAGTTGTACTTCATTAGAGATGTATTGGCATGTATGAGATGCTATCAGTCAGCTCACAAAATTAGTGGATTGTTATCCACAATGGATTGTAGTTCATATTTGGGGTTGTAGCCCTAGTTGTATTTTGGGTTATTTTCCTCATTTATATTTGAGTAGTGAGCTCTATGAAGTGATCCTAAATGCATATGCAATCCCCTTTGTACCTTTAACAAGGTTTATATGTACTAGTGAATCATCTAGTGGGTTTGATCCCCATCGTGATTTTTCCCTTAATTGAATTTCTATGCAAAAAATATCTGGTGTTTGTGTGTGTGAATTTTGTACCTGATTTGTGGACACAACACTTCAGTAAAACATTAGAGGTTAGCTAAAATTGAAATCGTGCAAATAATGGAAAACTAAACTAACCAGGCGATTTACTACCTTCTAGTAGATGCGAGTATGTATTCTTAGATTATACCGAGATCAATGACCTAGATGACACCTAAACAAAGGATTTGAATGCAAAATCTAGATATGAATTAGATGCAATTAATTTATATTTTTGATATTTTCTGATGCAATTGTGATGAAAAATGATATGAAATCTATGATATGTAAAAACTGATATGATATGCTAATCTAGAAATGAAATTCTAATATGATATGCAATGCTATGTAAAATAATGATGATCTCACAAACTTGAATTCCCAAGATGATTCTTCAAGCTCCAATTGTGCAAATTCTTCAAATTTGATATGCTATGATTCCTACAGAGTAAGTTTGCAAATTCGTGAGATGGATTATGAAGAGTTGAAGCCTTAATTTATAGAAATCTAGGGCTTTGGAGGTGCATGAAAGAAAGCCATAAATCACTCAAATAAACTCAACTTGATTTTTGAGTTATCTGAAAATACAGATAATTTAATTCACAAAAACATGCAAAAGCATAGTTGAACTCAAAATAGAGTTTAGATTTAATTGGTAATTGGTAGTTGTCTGCTTTTGTGATTGTGCATGTTTTAATTATGAATTAATTTAATAATAAAGTGATTTATTTCCAACTTAACTGATTTTGAAAAATAAAATAATTGATTTATGGGTTAATCAATCATTTAATCAAACTTTATTCAAAAACAATATTATTAAAAATTGACAACTTGCTTTAATTAATTAAATAAGAATTTAATCAATTAAAGATAGGAATTTTGATTTTTTGTCAAAATTAAATAATACAATTTAGGAATAAATAGAATTAACTTTAATTAAATAATTAAGTGGCAGAATTAAATCTAATTAATTAAATATTGAGAATATTCAATTAATCAAACTTTAGGATAAATAGGATTTATCGCCAAATAATCATTAAATCAAAGATAATTAGGATAATTAGGACTATTACTAGGAATATTCCCTGATGCAGAATTTATGATAATCAATTAGGATTCGATGATGTTCAGATGTGCCTTAGTTTAGGACTTCGATGTCGATTTCATTCGAAGTGTCGATGTAGGAGGTTAATGAACCTATAGCCCATTTTTGGGGTATTACAATGTTATGTGTTCTTGTGTTGATGGTTCAATTAATTCATGTTTATCTAAGTAAGGAACTTAAGTATTGCTAAGTTTTGTCTTGACACAACTGATTCACCCCCCCTCTCAATTGTGTGTGTTTCCTTATTTCTATTAATTGGTATCATAGCTAGATCCTCTTTTTGAAGCTTGATCACTTGAGGTGATCTGGGATGGAAGCTTTTAAGGACAGTTCGAGATTTGAAGGAATCAACTATTCTTTATGGAAGACCAAAATGATTAATCATTTGAGGTTCATTTAGAAAATAATATTGGGATTTTACAAAGAAATAGTGTAAGCCTCCTATAGATTTGTTTGTTACTACTACTGATGAGAAGACAAAATTTAGATGTAACATGAGAGCCAAGGAAGCCTTGTTGAGTGCCTTATTAGATGTCAAATATAAAAATGTAATGGATTTGGAGACCGAACATGAGGTAGGGATAAAACTTGAAGCATTAAATGAAGGATATTCATGTGTGAAGCAAGAGAAGTTCTAGAGCCTAAAAGGACAACTTGAACCCTTGAGGATCAGTGAAGGAGAAAATATTCAAGCCTATGTTCAGAAGATAAATGAAATTATTTGTGGAATCAAAGGTGTTGGTGGGGTAATGGATGAGGATGAGATTATTTCTAAAATTCTAAGATCCTTGCCTCCTTCCTATGACAAAAAAGTTATTGCAATTTAAGAGATTAGAACCCTTACTAAGGTGACAAGAGATTCATGACTAGACTTTGTGATAATCTTCCCAAGTATGAAATTTCATTTAAAGCTACTATTTTTAAGGATAATCCAAATTATGAATCTGGTGAAAGTTGTTCAAGTTCATCTAAGTTTGGATCTACATATGCTAAGGAATGGGAAGAGATTGAAGAAGAGGAAATAAAGTTGGAAGAGCTAGAAGCCTTGATTGTGAAGAGAGTTCCTAAAGGTGTAGGTACAAAGGGAAGCTACCTTTGAAATATTTTTGTTGCAATAAGATTTTTCATTTTTCTTCTAGATGTCTTGAGAGAGTAACAAAGCATAAGCCTAGAAAATTTTAGCCTAAATATCATAAGAAGTGCTATTGTGCTAGTGAAGGTGTGACTAATGAAGAATCTAATAAGAGTAAAGATGAAATTCTCTTTATTTCTATTAGAGATGAGAACCCTACCTTCTTGAATGAGGATAAATCCTTAGCTCCACATGCTAAGGTAAAATATTAATGGGTAATAGATAGTGGTTGCTCGTATCATATGACTACATATAAGAAAAAATTTGTTAAATTAGAAAGGTGTGATAGTGGTGTTGTTAGGTTCAGTGACAATACTCCTTATTTTATCAAAGGGAAAGGTTTGATTACTCTTGATGGTAAGAATAATACAAATGATGTCTTATATGTTGAAGGTTTTAAGCATAATGTTTTGAGTGTTGGAAAACTTGTTGGTAAATGATATATATTGGAATTCAAGGATGGAAAATGCATAATCAAAGGAAGCTCTAGAAATGAAATTACATCAGGTACTAAGACAAGAGGTAATGTTTTTCATTTGAATAGTACTGAGGATAAATGTTTGATTGCTAGAATTGATGATAGTTGGTTGTGGCATAAGAGACTTTATCATGTAAATTTTGATAATATTATGAAGATAAGTACTACACATGCTATAAGAGATCTTCCTATATTGATAAAGCCTAATAATGCTATGTGTAAGGAATGTCAGTTGGGAAAGATAACAAACTATACTTTTAAAAATAAGATATATTCTACAAGTGGATTGTTAGATTTGGTGAATACTTATTTATGTGGTCCTACTAGAACTAAGTGTTATTATGGTGACAAATATTTCATTCTGTTCATTGATGACTATTCAAGGATGATGTGGGTTACATTTTGGAAAGAAGGATATGAATCTTTTGACAAATTCAAGATCTTTAGAGTTATGGTTGAGACTAAGATAGGATTGAAGATGAAATTCTTAAGATCAGATAGAGGTGGAGAGTTTACTTCAGGAGAATTCAATACTTATTGTGAAGAAAATGGAATGAGGAGATGAATGTCTGCTCCCTGAACCCCTCAACATAATGGAATTGTAGAGAGAAGGAACCAACCAATTCTTTACACTGTAAGAACTATGATGATGGAAGAAAAAGTATTGCATATGTACTAGAGAGAAGCCATGAGTACTGCAGTCTACATATTGATCTAAGTTTAGATAAAGCATGGTACTAGTAAGACTCCTTATGAAATTTTGTATGGTCATGTTCCCACATTGAAGTATTTTAGAATCTTTGGAAGTAAATGCTATATCAGAAGAGATGAATATTTAGGGAAGTTTGATCCTAGATGTGATGAAGTTATCTTTCTTGGATATTCAACAAAGAGAAAATCTTATAAATATTTTAACAATCGGTTAAGGAAGATAGTTGAAAGTGATAATGTGAAAGTTGATGAGAATTATCATAAATAGGTAAATTCATGTAGTTATGAGTCAAATGATGAAGAAGAAAATCAGATCTTTTCAAGTGCAAAATTAGAATCATAGTCGGAGTGGTTTGACAGAAAAAAAATGGAGAAGTTGTTGATGAAGAAGTGGAAACTCAAGATTCTACTACAAAAGAAAATTCAATGACTCCAAGGTATGTAAAGTTAAATCATTCAGAAAATCATATTATTGATGATAGGAATGAAGGTGTTATGACTAGAGGAAAACATGCTAAAATTAGAAATGAAATTTGTTTGATTTCTCAAGTTGAACCTAAGGATGTTGATGAATCTTGAAAAGATGAAAGTTGGATTAAAGATATGAAAGAAGAGATAAAACAGATTGAGAAGAACAATACATGGATCTTGGTTCCTAGAATGAAAGAAAAGAAAAGAATGTTGATGTTTTGTATTTTTTTTAAAAAAATTTGAGTATGTTTTACCCTAATTGTTGGGCATGATAGTCTTACCTACCTCACCTATTCCTCCTCTTTTTATTCCTCAATCCATATACTTTCCCTCCGTGGAACCTATGATTGTGGATCCTAATCCTTCAAGTTTATCTCATAAAACCATTCATGACCAACATGCTCATCAACATCGCAAAAACTGTCAAGCTAAGGCTAAGGCCAAGGCTTGTTCCCTTGCTTCTTGCACTGTGTCTTCCTCTCAACCTTTTCCTTCCTTTGATCAACCCATGATTGAGCCTTTAAAGGAAGTTAATCAAAATATAAATATGAAAAAGGATAAACATCATGATTTTGTTCATATTTTAGATTTTATTAATATTAATATTAATATAGAAGATACTCTTGATGATGATTATATAATGCACATGTTAGTGATGATGAATATGAGAATATTGATTATTATTTTCCTAACATTATTTCTACACAACTTACAATTACTCCTAGTGAAGAGCGCAATGACTCCCACCAGAGTCCTTGCTTGGATCTGGTAGTGGTTCCTATTGGGTTGGATGTTGTTCCTCTTGCAAATTTCTCACCTTTCCCTATCATTTTAGATTGATATGGGGAGGGAATGTATCACACTTGATGTGGACTTCTCTATCATGGTAGTCTTTGTGTGTTTCCCCCACGTTGTTCTTTTTGTTATATATTTTTTCTAGATTTCTTTAGATAATTCTTGACTACTCTGTTAGCACAAGACGATAAAGTAGTCAAACATGTTGTGAAATTATTCTATTTGTATCTCTCCTTCTATTTTTTTGTTACATGTTGTGTTGTATATGTGCTATTATTTTTAAATGTTCCCTTGTGTAGTATACTTAGATTCTTGTGATATAGTAACACTAATTCTTTTTGGTCTCTACGTTGCTAGCCCAAAAAGACTCTTCTTCATATATCTTATGTGTTTTTCCTCTAATTTTTGTAGTTCTACTTGCGTGTGTGAAAATTGTACTTAGCTACGGACACAACACTTCAGTAAAACATTAGAGGTTAGCAAAATCAAAATCTACAAATAAATGAAACTAAGCTAACCAGGTGATTTACTGCCTTCTAGTAGGTGCAAGTATGGCATTCTTAGATTAGACCAAGATCAGTGACAATGCAACTCCTAAACAAATGATTTAAAATGATGAAAGCAATGAAATATGAATGCAACTTAATCTTTTTTTTTTTTGGATTTTTTATGCAATTAGATGAAAAACTTGATATGAAACTAATCTAGAATGAATTGAAATGATATGCAATTAATCTAACAATGCTATGAAGATGAATGAAAAAGTATGCAAAAGCTATGAAAAACTATGAAATGATCTCACAAAATTACCTGTCGCAAAAGCTTTGTTCTTTAGTTGTAAATTCGCCAGAGTAATTGTCCAAATTCGAGAGATTTGATGCAAATTTGAGGGATAATTTGTGAAGAGATGAGCCTTGTTTTTATAGAAATCCAGGGCTTGAGGATGCATTAAGAAATGCCATAAATCACTCTTGATAAACTCAGGTTGATTTTTGAGTCAACAAGAAATTAGAAACATATTAACTCACAAAATCATGCAAAATCATGCAAAAATAACTTTTAACTCAAAATAGAGTTTTAGATCAATTTCCAACTCATAATCACTTGTTGAGTTTAAATATAAAATTGGTTGAAAAATAAAGTGATTTATTCTCAACTTAACTGATTTTAAATTTAAAATAACCGATTTATGGGTTAATCAATTATTTTAATCAAACTTTTATTCAAAACCATATTATTAAATATTGACAACTTGGATTTAATCAATTAAATGAATATTTAATCAATTATTCGTAGGAGATTTGATTTATTGTCAAAATTAAATAATATAATTAGGAATAAATAAAATTAAATCTAATTAAATAATTAAGTGGCAGAATCAAATTTAATTAATTAAATATTTATCATATTCAATAAATCAAATTTAGGATAAATATGATTTATCACCAAATAATATTTAAAATATGTTTAAAATAATTGATTTATGGGTTAATCAATTATTTTAATCAAACTTTATTCCAAAACTATATTATTAAATTTGACAATTTAATTTAATCAATTAAATAAGAATTCAACTGATTATTTTTAGCAAATTTGATTTATTGTCAAATAAAACAATATTAATTAGGAATAAATAGAATTAAATCTAATTAAATAATTAAGTGGTAGAATTAAATTAATTAATTAAATATTCATCATATTCAATTAATCAACTTTAGGATAAATAATGACATTTATTGCCAAAGAATATTCAATTAAAGATAATTATGATAAATTAGGAATATTCCTCGATGCAGAATTAAGATAAAATCAATTAGGATTTCGATGTGCAGATGTGCCTTAGGTTAGGACTTTGATGTCAATTTCAATTGAATTGTTGATGTAAGAGGTTAATGAACCTATAGCCCATTTTTGGGGTATTACACTACTTCCTTTGGGGAATGATGACATTTCATACTTGATATAATATTATATTTTATCATATGATCATACTGACCCCAATGTTAGAGGATCCCTTCATGTTCTCTCTTTTGTTATGTGCTCATTTCCCTTGCAATGTTCTCTCTTGGGGGCATTTCACAACGTAGATATTCTTTGTAGATGGATGTATTCTTCCGTTAAAAGTCCATTTCTCCTATTGAGGCATTTGCAATCATTTTAATGTGGGGTCATACACTCTACTCACTTTTGGCACACACGCACATTGGTAGTTTTGTCTCCTCTATTGAACTATTGCCAATTCATGGGGCATCTTTGCTCTTTTGGATCTCTCTTTGGATTACTGACAGTCTGGGAGGCCCAATACTTATTTTTGGTCCTTCTTGGGACTATTTATAGTTATGGAATCTTGATCACCTTTTGATCTCTTAAGGACACACACATCCTTATGCCTAGGTTTCGCACATGGATTTCCATTGAAGTTAAATCCTTTGATGAGTTGACTAGCATGCCACACACACTTGATAGACCATTCAATTCATCTTTGATGGGTTTGCTAGAATTCCACACACACTTGGTAGACCATTCGATGCCATATTTTGTTTCACCCCCTTTTTCTTTTTCTTTTGTTTCATGTAGTTCACAATAAGGAACACAAACCTTATTGGGCAAGTTGGCTACACTTTCTTGTTACTAACATCTCTCTCATTTTTTGGCTTTGGATGTGATGAAGACTCAAGTCTCTTGGGGGCTTGATGGTTTCTTCATCTCCTTAGCCATGATAAGATCAAATCTTTCTTTTCGATCTACTTTACCACAAGTTTGATGCAACTTATACTCCCACTAAAGTGTGGGCTAAATGTACCATCTTCAAATGTACGCACTCCTCATTTAAGACCTTTTAGCTCCCTTCCTTTATTGAATTTTTGGACCATGGATGGATTTGTGCTTAGTTTCCTTTTTCTCTTGTTCAACCTATTATTCTCCATTTTCATCTATGTAGTCTTTGAGACCTTGGGGTTGGCTCCCTGTGGGCCAACCCTAGAACATGTCGACCAAGTTGACCTATTTTGGAATAGGTTGATCAAGTTGACCTATTCACCAAGGGTTGTGAGCCTTAGGCTTGATGTTGTCTTGGGGATTTAATTCACAAAATTTGGTGACCCCATCGACTTACTTTGTTTTCCCACCCAGAAACTAGTATAAAAGGAAGCCTAGGCACCTCATTTTGTAAGGACAAGAAAAAAGGAGAAGAAAGGAAGACAACTTAGGATGAAAATTCATGACAAAAATCTCATGTTCAAGCATTCAAGCATTCAAGCATTCAAAGATTCAAGGATACTTTGTGGGTATCTTTCCTCTTCAAGATCTAGCATATTATTCACCATCAAGGGAGGAGATCTACATTGAGGCATTCATGATCTTCTTCATTTGATGCACACTTGCATCCATGGCTCCATGAATTGATTTTTGTTAATCCATAATATTTGTGGAGATTTCCTACATTGCAAGTTCAAGATCAACATATAAACATGACAAAATCCTTATTGATAAGGTTTTCTTCAATAAAGGTGAATATTTACATTTGTCTTGTTTTATTTACACATTTACATTTAAATTCAAGGTTGATTCCTCAATCTAGGACTTGAAAAAGGAAAGCCCTTATCCACCCCAACCCCAAGACCTAGTTTTTTGTATGTAGGAACACGATCTCAAAATTGTATGTACAGATTTGGAAGTTGCAGATAGAGATCTACAAAAAAAAAAGTGGGTTGACTTTAGTAAAGTGCTCTAGGAACACGATGACCTAGTCAACATGTTCTAGAACATGGTGACATGGTTGACCTATTCCAGGTAACCTTAGATTTTAAGCTTTTTTTTTTGGTTTTCAGCCATGATCACAGATCCATAGTCATTAAATCAGCTACTGGTCCATAATAGTAGTTTTCAGAGCATAAAATCATATTCCTCTTCATACTTCAAGGTGAGTACCTCATTATCTATTTCACATCTTAGTTTAGATATGTTTTCACATCTTAATTGGATCAATTTCTTACATTTAACACCTAGGTATCTATTGATTATCTTGCTAAATATAACTAGTTTAATCTTACAAGTGCACGTATACAACCTTAGTTAAATCTTACATTGCATGAAAGATGACTTTCTTGTGTACTTCCTTAGTATAACGTGGGTTTATCATTAGTATCCCCTCATCTTCTTTGGTTTTTTCTAATCTAACTTACGTTATATTTAGAGTTATGCCTGGAAGCCCCTCTTTCTCTTGTATTTCTAATGTTAGTGTGGAAATGGTTAAGGAATAAACACATCTCACATAGTTTACATTACTAAACTCACTAGCACCCATTTTCCCACTAAACAAAACCAAACATTATTTTAATTTTTTTGGCTTTCTCATATAGTTTTTTAATTAAAAACTTAAAAATAGTACTCATATGTTCTTGACATGTGGACAAATTTGGCCAAATACATTTCTGCATTACAGATAAGGCATGATAATTTGGGAGTAGTTGCACTTCCAACACTAGTAGTCCCTTACTATCCCTTATTTTAGATCCATTTTATTTTAAAATGATCTGTGGGCATGTCTTTATATGCAATGAATTCAATCATTGTGCATCAGTTTGATTCTATCATTCACCTTTGCAAAGTCTTTAGAAATTCAGTCCTAGATGTGAGTCAGATGAATATCTAATATTCTTATAAGTGTCTCACTACCAACTCCAACCATGTCATTGCTAACATACTCTTCCAAAAGAGTAGTCTAAATTACTATTATTTAATCTCATTGTTATCTTCATATTTTTAAAAATTCCTTAGCTTACTAGAGAACCAAATATATAGAGAATAGCACATTCCTTGCATCTACAAGAATATTTCTAAAGCCTTCTTCAACCTTCACAAAGAGTAATGTCCCATATTTTATTGAGTCCTATTTGAGAATATATATTAATAAGAGCAATGCAAATTATTGAATCTGACTGAAAAATCCTCTTTATACTATCAGTGACATAATGATCCTTGAGATTGATCAAAGAATGATTGGTTTTTCTAGAGAATTTCCCCATGTCTTGCTAAGATCCTTTCATAACCCGCATTGACCTTCTCAT
Source organism: Chamaecyparis obtusa (assembly GCA_027943335.1). NCBI lineage: Eukaryota > Viridiplantae > Streptophyta > Pinopsida > Cupressales > Cupressaceae > Chamaecyparis > Chamaecyparis obtusa. The sequence continues at coordinate 771,005 of BSBK01002612.1, read as the reverse complement.
GTAACACCACATTTGTCACAACATCCCAATATACATAATCATATCTACCTATGTGATGAAAAGAAAAGAGAACACCCAACAATGGTCCACTTTAGAGATTATAAACCATTATGGAGAAATTTGTTTATCGGGGAAGATTTTGGACTTTAAAACCCTTGGTCACCCATGATACGAGGTTTTGAAAACACATACATTTCCTGATCATTCATTCTAAACTAGGAATTAAATGAATTATAGATTTTAAGGAGCTTCTGGACCAAGTCAAGAAGTCACTCAGGAATGAAACTTTATAAGCTTTTTCTAAGATTTCAAAGGTGCCTAACATTCCAATGTATTACTTGGATTCCAAATTGTATTGAATGCTTTTTGCAACTATCAATTGGGTCCATGAGCCAATTGAAAATATTTTTCATTTGGAGACTTATTAAACCAACCTTATAACATATATCATTGGAAAGTTGGTAAATTTGGAAGCCTTCAGACATGGTCATGGTATTGGCTAATCGGGCTATTGGGATGATTTTAAACTTAACAACAATACAAGCCACCTTATAATGTACAATATTCATGGATCAAAAATTTCTTTAACTCTTGGACTAAATCAAAATTGATTCTAAGCTTCTCAAATATTCTAATCTCCTAATAGCATTAAATATTTCAAAGATGACCCTCATGATGGTAGTTGGAACTATGCAAGTGGAAAGGAGCCATCGAATGCTTCTCTAACTATTTTCAAATCCATCATTGACTCAATCCCATAGTTACAAATATTTAATCAGCTTGTTCATACTTTTCATAATGTGATCTCTTCAAAAAAATAAAAATACACTAGTTTCATGCAATTCTATTCCCATAGAATAATGATTCGATTCAACATACAATTAATTTTAAATTTTAGACATAAAATATGCAATGAATGTGGATAGTAACCGAGAAGGATCAATATCTTTTCTCACAAAATGAATCAAGGGTATCATGACTTTGGAAATATTGAACTTTTAAATTTTGAACCTCTAAAATTGAACCTATACCTTTGAACCTATTGAACCCTTGTGAACCCTCTAAACCATTGAAACTATACCTTTGAACCTATTCAACCCTTATGAACCCTTTGAACCATTGAACCTAAACTATTTCATCTATGGTTCAATAATTCTCTTGGATGCACCTTTAGAAAATGTCATTTTTTCCAAAAGGCGATGAACAAAATCATTGGGGGAGATTAACACCATTATGAAAATTCTACCTTTGATCATGAGATGGGGCATGGTTTTAAAATTTAAATTTGAGGTGCTTTAGGTGGGCCAACAACTAGCTCTAATTGAGGATGTGGACTAAAAGGACACAGATAATCTAGCATATCCTCTGATAGATGGAATAAGTCCCTAACTTCATTGTGTCACAGAGTCAAAGAAATCCATGAGCATAGGGAGCTTCTTGCAAATGGGAGGAGGGGAGTAGGGAAAAACTCAACAAGTCAAAACCAAAACTAAGCTAACCACAAAAAAATTCTAAAGCCCAAAAATTATTCACAGATATGTACAGGTGAGAAAATTCCACCTCAAGAAGTAGGGTGAAGAAACACAAGTACACAAAACCATTTACCGATAGGGAGAAGTAGATCCTTTACGAAGTAATGGGTTGTTCTCAGATGAAGTAACCCAAAACCAATGTCCTCTAGCGACTTCCTTTATGATAAATACCAAACTAATAGCATGCATAAATTTTTTGAATAAATATTTATGCCCTAAGGACCAAGTTTCATCATAAACTTAAGAATTTTATTGAGTCCTCTGCATAGTGCTTTCCAAATAATTTTATATTTCTGGCTGAAAAATGTAACACTTGGAAAATTCTAGAGAAAAGGCTACATCATCTTTATAATCCCCACTGATAAGATCATTATTCTTTAACATATTTCCAACACAAAAATCAATCTTGGAATATAAAGAGACTTCATCACACATAGGGTCAAACTTAGCTGAAACAAATTTATCATTCTTTGCTGAAATTAAATCTATAAATTCTTTATCCAGAACCAAGGTATGAGGTGGAACAATACCTAAATTATTTGTAGAAGATTCCCATAATTCAATGGCTGATAAGAATTAGTATATGATATCCTCCTTACATAGATAAGTTTTGTCCAAATCACCCAAAAACTCTTGGGGCTACAACATTTCAACATCTTGGCTATCATCTTTCTTTACTTCTTAATTTTATTTTTCAATCATATTTTCAAAATTTATAAAATATTTACCAAAGCATGATTCCACCTTATTTTCAACACAAGCTCAATTAGGAAGACATATTATTTATTCATCTTCAAAATGAAATGATTCTACAATGGGCTTATTACAATCTTTTAAACATAAAGAATCATTTTTATTAATTTCCCCTGTAAAATCAAAAGCTTCATACTTTAGTTGTATGTAAATTTAAAAATCTTCATCCTTTACACTTTTTGGAACAAAATGATTTTCCACACTCTCAAAACTAAAATTTTCCATTACCAAGTAAGAGAAAGACCTCAACAAACCTTTATCATTCAAGCTTAGAGGTTCTCTAATGCTGTCTTGGTCATTCTTGCTTACCGATGTCTGATTTTTATGATGCTGAATTATTTCTTTCTCATTCATGATGAGGTAAGTGCAAGTGAGAGATGAAATAGGGATGAATGAAGCCTCATCATCATCAACCTTAAATTATTCTTTAAGATGAAGTATTATTTTCTCATGAGTTTGGAGTGCACATGGTCTTTCTTTTAGCTCTTTTAGTATATAAAATCTAGTACAAAGACTTGTCCATAAAAGTGTGTATGTGTGGTCATCCTCTATACTCAACTTGGTTTTATTAGCATGAGAAATTCTCTCTTTGCAATGATGCCAAAAGTCATGCAACACTTTATCATCCATCTCAATAATTTCAAGATCATGGGATTTGGTATTTTCCCCTTTCTTACAACCTTTTGATTTTGCATGATGATTTAACAGAGTCTCCAATCCTGTATACACAAATATATTTAAGAAAACTAAGGAAATAAACCACTAATCTTTTATTTCTGGGTCCCCATAGAGTCACAAACAATTTGTTAGCAAACACATTTGTCCTCCTAAAAATACCTTCACAAATGACTCCTAAATGCCCAAAGTTGGAAGAACAAAGTAGAATTAACAGTTGAGTCACATGCAATGGTAATGTGCAAGTGCTCTCTACATTTTTATGTGAAGGTACAATTCCCTTCATTGAATTTGTGATGATTGAAATGTTGATTGTGCCTTTAACCAGAAGGAAAAGAAGGTACACCGACATTCCCCCATCAACATGGAATTAATGTGATTTCAAATTTAATAACCAAAGGAAAAAATAAATGAATGGAACACAGACCATTTATTCAATCTTACCACTAAAGAGGGACAAGAGGGAGATTATGATTTCATTTTACACATGTGAATGCATAAAACTAATAGATTTTATAGAAAACACATACAATTGATAAAATGGAATAGGACAACATATAAAGATTATTGAAATAATTCACAGATTAAATTCTATCAGGAAAATGCATTCAAACTCAAAGATATGATATGTATTCTTCTTTCCCTTAAACACACAACAAATGACTCATAGATCATATTGCCCCTACACCAAAATAATGTTTGAAAATACAATATACATCTCCTCTTTTCTCTGTTACAATGCTAAAATAAAAAAAAAACATTTTTCCCTCCTAAAGCACACAAACCTCTCAAAAAAAGAACCCCCCTTCTTTTGAAAACCTTCTCTTTTTATAGACAATTCTAGGAAAACAAAACCTCTTTTCTCTATGTAACCTTTCATTTTTTAAATAACTAATTCTTGAAAATCAAAAATCATTTTTAATATCTTTCTCAAAGTCCCATAAAATCTCTTTAAAACTTTTACGAATTCCCACGCAATGTTTAGTTAATACAACCAAACATTATTTTATGTTTTCATCTTTCTCATATGGTGTTTTAATTAAAAATTTATAAATAGGACTCATATGTGCTTGACATGTGGATAATTTTGGCCAAACAAAATTTATGCATTATAGATAAGGTGCAGTAATTTGGGAGCAATTGCACTTCCAACATTGGTAGTCCCTTACTATCCCTTATTTTGGTTCCATTTAATTGTCAAATGATTTGTGGGCATGTCTTTATATGCATTAACTTCAATCATTGTGGATCAATTTGATTCTATCATTCAGCTCTACAAAGTCTTTAGAAATACAGTCCTAGGTGTGAGTCAAATGAATATCCAATCTTCTTTTAAGTTTCTGACTACCAACTCCAACCATGTCACCACTACAATACTCTTCCAAAAGAGTAGTCTCAATCACCATTATTTAATCTCACTATTATCTTTGTGTTGTTCTCTTTCATTCCTTATCTTGTCGGAGAACTAAATATGCAAAGATTTGCACATTCCTTGCATCTATGAGAACATTTATAAATCCTTCCTCAACCTTCACAAAGAGTACTATCCCATATGTTATTGATTCCTCTTTGAGCATATATATTAATAAGAGCAATGAAAATTATTGAATCCAACTACAAACTCCTCTTTATACTATCGAGGACATAATGATCTTTAATATTGATGGAAGACATGATTTTTATTCCCAAATAATTTACCCATGTCTTGCTGAGAGACTTTCATAACCCGCATCGACCTTCTCCTATAATGCCACATTCATCACACCATCCTGATATGGATAATCCCATCTACCTATGTTTTGAAAAGAAACGATAGAACCTAACAATGGCCCACTTTAGAGATTATATACCAACAAGGATATATCTGGCTATTAGGGAAGATTTTGGATTTTAAAACCCTTGTTTGCCCACAATACAAGGTTTTGAAAATACATACATTTCTCCATCATTCATGCTATTGGGAATTTGGTGAATTATAGAAGTTAAGGAGCCACTGGACCAAGTCAGACCATAGCTTAGGAATAAAAAATTATAAGATTTCAAAGGTGCCTGACATGTCGATGTATTACTTGGATTCCAAATTGGATTGAATACTTTTTGAAACTATTGATCAAATCCATGAGCCAATAAAAAATATTTGTCATTTTGAAACTTATTCAACCAACCCGATAACACATATCATCGGTAAGTTGAAAACTTTGGAAGCCTTCAAACTTGGTCATGTTATTGGCTAATCATGGTATTGGGATAATTTAAAACTTAGCAATAACACAAGCCACCCAATAATGTATGATATTGGTGGGTAAACAATTTATTTAACTCCTAAACTAAATCACAATCAGTTCTAAGCTTCTCAAATGTTCTAATCTCCTGATGAGCATTAAAATATTTCAAAGATGACCCTCATGATCATAGTTATGTTTGTTCAGGTGGATGTGTGGTTAAATATTGCTACTCAATTGAAATAGAACCAACACTCAATAAACCATTAACTCAATAATCTAGCTACAAGAGTTCATATCAAATGAACAACTAATCCCTCAAAAGCGACTTATTGCTTCCTAGTTGAAGAGAGTTTAATCCCTTTTTAATGATCATCAGATTGGCATGATGGATTAGTGACTTGACTACTCCAAAATGGAAGATTTTAAATGAAATGAAAAGCTATAATGAAACTGAATGTAAGATTAACAATACTACTAAGAAATAAAACTGGATAATAATGCATGATTACACTAGAAAATAAGCTAAGTTAAACAATGCAAGAGAGCTATGAGCATATGATGAAATAAAATAAGAACTAATAACTTAAAATAAAAAGATTACTCTAGGACGCATGAATGCAAGAATATCCTTAAAATGTAAATGATAAAAAATGAGACTAGAATGCAAGAGTGGTGGACCATTGAACCAAGGAGGAGATTCCTTTTAAAGGAATTTCTTTAAGAATGAAGGGTGGAGATTAAGAGGCAAAATATGTTAGGTAGAGATAAGTGATGATAGAGATCAATCCATGTCAAAGGATTCAATAATTTTCATTGGCCA